>OY728134.1:325251131-326501131 GCA_963277665.1 Viscum album | reverse complement strand
GCTCGGTATCGCCCAACCTGGACAAACCGAGGGGCCCAATCCCCTAGCAGTGTTTAATCTGTACTAAGGGCCACTAGCCAGTGCGTAGTCAAAACTATTGCAATAATTGTTCACTAAAAATTCGTTCGCAATGCTAGGTTCTCATATTCAGAAAAAAGGGGGTGAGCCAAAAATGCCAAAAAAAAGTAAGCAATCACATGTACTTTCCTCACACACATTCAACACACACACAAAAGTCACTCCCGAGTCACCACAAGTAATATGTACCTCGCCTTTTAACCATTTAATCATAGAAAAGTCCAACCTGGCAGACCTTCCATAACGTATAACTCATAAAATTCAAGGGGACTACTTCCAAGGAGATTTTTCTTAAGATAACAAGTTTTAAAAAAGTGCCAAGTGGGCCTCACATAATTTTCGCATGCCAATCCATTTCTTAAGGATTCACACGCACATCACTTTGAAAACATGAAATACACTTGAAAACCCATTTAAGAAACCCAAACCAGAATTTTAAATCTAAAACACATTCAATAAGGCCAAAGGGGAATTTAATTAGGCAATTGATGTGAAAACACAATCGAACCACTTTTTGGAACACATTACAAGAAATAAACCATAACAATTTAAAACATAAAATTTTACCAATAGTTATATATTAATAACTAATATTAATACTAGGTATGAAATGCATGAAATAAATGATTCTAAAATTTTATGGTCAATGCATAGAGATCCTACCTCAATATGCTACATTCTGAAGATGACAACTCAAACCGACACATCGCAGTTATACACACATGCAATTATACATATCTATATATAAATTCCCCTAACTTTATAACACATATCACCCGTGCCATGAGGGAATATGTACAATTGGGTTATATATATATATATATATTTGTCATACCCTATGCATATACATGTAGACATTCTTGACACCCGCAGCTCGAGACCACAAAGCAGAGTTCGATGTACTACACTACAAATACGGAAAACCATAAAACAAATAAGGATGCTAATTAAGATGGTGAGAAACCCATCAATAGAATAAAATCCATACCTAAGATGTTGGTGGTGATCCAAAATATTCTAAACATCCTTAACTTGAGCGGAAGTTGACGAAATCCACAAGAATAGTTCTTAGGGGACTATTCAAACAACACTAAACTACAAGAAATCACAGTACCCAAATAAAACCCAAACCTAGGGTTTCAATTAATTATTAAGTAAATCATTCTATCATATAATAAATCAATAGAAAAGGGAAAAAGCATAATATAATTCTTGAAATTGATAGATAAGGGAGTTGTATCATACCATAGGGAACCACAATGACCACCAGAGGAAGAAGGGGGTGCACCGACCAATGCTGTCGTGGGTTGCTGCTCGGTCAGCGAGAGAGTGAGAAGGGAGGGGGTCTGCCTGTGAAGTGGAAGGGATGGTGAGAGAAGGTGTCGGTTGGAGCAGGGTGGATTCATCGAGCCATGATCTCATGCCGGTGTGCTGTAGGGTTTCGGTAGGGCAGGTCTGCATAGGGGGTTCGAGCCACTGGAATGGGGGGTTCCATCAGGTTGTGCACCGCTAGAGGATGTGGTCCAGGAAGAGAAGAGGCGGCTAGGTTTTGGAGAGGTGAGGTCGGACCACCGGAGAATGGGAGGAGGGGAGGGGTTATCTTCGCACAGAATTACAGGGTAGGAGTTCACACAAGGGTCTGAGAACACCAAACGAAAGATGTAGAAGGTCGACGGGCGTGGAAAGACCTTGTGCACAGGTGATAGAGGGTGGAAGCGGTTACTGCGCCACACCGTGGGGAGGGGGAGAAGGAGCCTCACACAAAGTAGAAAGAAATTGGGGCAGGTGAGACACACCCATAGGGTTCGACCATCATAATTTTTTATTCTTCATAATAATAATAATTACAGGGTCAAGTTGCGTGATTGTTGTCTAGTTTTATAACACTCACACAATTCACGTGTCAAACCCGATCAGGGTGTGGCAACAATAGTTATGAATTAAAATGTTCTAAGATACCAACACATTTTTTATGAATTATATCTGATAATATTTCTTCTTATGATTAATATTGATATCACATGAAAAATTATTATTGATTCAGATGAATTATTCCTCTACGACATTTTAAAAATTTATTATCTTATTATTTAGGTGTATGATCTATTTTTTGATTCACTCATTCACTAAGAATATGTCATAATGTGACTATAAAATTATTAAACACATTCATAACATTAAATTTCTAAGGATTTTGTTTTTCATTACTCATAATATTATATAACATTTCTTATTATTCATTTTCCTGAGGTTATAAATTGTGAGGCTTAATGAATTATTCATACAAGTTACATCATATAGATGATTATGGTGAACTAATTTGAAATAATAATGTTTGGGTTAAGTGGGAGAAATTCTCATTTTATGACAAGAGTAATGTTTATGTATAATTTTTTCCTTTTAGTAATATCTTTAAACCTAAAAGGTCCTAAAAAATATAAGTGATCCACTTTTTTCCATTCGATGTTGTATGGTGTGGATGGAAAAAAACTTGGTCAAATTTATCAGTATCAAATCATGAAATGAAAAGCTTAGGATTTCATCACGTGATCTAGGAGTGTGGTTTAGGTACTGTAATAAATTAAGTTCAAATTAGAACAACCTATATTATTGTGCGAAAAAAATCCTTATAATTTCCGATTTTAAAATTATAGTAGATCAACATTATTATGATGATGTGTGTGAATTACATACTACGTGATGATCATCGTCGAATACTACTATATTTTTGTGGAATTGTGGATCCTTAGGGTTCAATGGATTGGATGTAGTCTATTGTTTGAATATTATGACTATTGTGGACCCTAAACAATGAGATGGTATTATATAAAACCATTCCTCTCAATGGTGTATCCATATGATTATGAATAATGGTGACCTAGACCCATTATGAGGAATCACTCATGTAGAATTTTTTGAATATGTGGTACATAGGATTATTAAAATATATCTTTGTTTTATATTAATATTTATAATATTTTATAGCTGTAATTTTGATATATGAGAATTATAAATTAAACATCCTGTATTACTAACTTTATGTGATGATCCTATTAAATGTTTCAAGATAGTTACATCCAAGAACAACAGTTTGAATACGGACTCTGCAGAGACGGTTGACCTACAGTGGTCCCTCTACCCTTTCCCCTTTATGATGGGGTGTGAGTGTGGGACTTAGTTATAATGATATTATAGATAGAGGTATGTTATGTAACTATATAATAAATTTGGTAATATGTATTTGAGTATATAGACATAGTTTTTATTCCCTAAATTTTAGGTACATAGTGATAATGGTCATCTCGATATAAGTATAATTTATCTCAAGGATCTGTTGTTTTGGGATTTTATTAGGGATCCATTTGGGAAAATTAATATTTATGAAATTCTTGTTATGGGAAAGGTCAAATGTTGTGTGATTACCAAACATGGTGTGCCTCAAAGGGAAGGATAAAAATATATAGACCACCATAGTAGAGGAGGTGAAGATATTTATTTACTCACATAGAGAGATTTGGTTGTACCCTTTGGAGATAGATTGGGTAGAGACCAAGGATAATAACCATATATTAAAGGGTGGTGTTATGAGTCACTTCCGCCAATATCTCCATGGGTAACATTCAAGACCTAGAGATCTAGTAAAAAAATTTCATCCCCTTCATGTTGGGCTATCTTTGGATCGTGAACCACTAGAGATTATTCAAGGTAATATTTCTATCTTATACTCTTTAGTTCATATACTGATTGACATAGGTGTGAGTTTATCCTTAATATCATTATCCCTTTTTTATAATCATGATATGTTTTTAGAAATTTATTCTGTAATTATGTTGCTGATACTCCAACTAGTTGATATTTTACTATCTAACACATCAATCTACAATATGTGTTTTGACATAGTGGAGAAAATATTAATAGTTATCACAATATAGATTTGATTTTTCCTTATGAAATCATATTTGGTTTGGATTGTTTGTCAACATCCCATGAACAATGAATCTAACACTTCAAGAAATTGAGTTCATATAGATGGATTAGAAAATATTGTCTTCTTTAGATTTGGTGTGCATTCTCGTAGAGGAAGTTGGTATCTTATAGTGTTAATATCGACCCATTCATCATATATTAGGGACCTTGTACTTCATTCAGATATAATCTATGGGAACCAATTTTCTGATGATATTTAATGTATACATGGATGTCATCACTATTGATTTTTTTGGACTACCTCTACAGTGGTGGATCCGATTTTTTTTCCACATTCTCCCAGGCACCACATAGATTTCAAAGGAAGTATATCAAATAGATCATACCGTGATCAAGGATTTCTGGGGTTTCCAGGGACTTATAGAGATATATTTCATTATACAATTTTTATACCCATGTTGGATTCAATGTTGTTTTCCCTGATGTTAAATGGGAGATTGAGGCAATTTTTTAAATACCATCACTTTTTTCAATGATGAATAATAAGTTCCTTTTACCACATATTGATGATCTCTTTGACCAGTTAAATGGTTCATATTTATTCTTGATGTTTTAAATTATTTATGACTATAACTAGTTAAAATTTTATGATAACGACATCCCAAAGATGAAATTTTGATGTGTTTATAGGAAATTATAGTTCAAAGTGACTCATATTACTGTTATTAATTCCAGAAGAATGCACATGGGATTCATGAAATTATTAATATAATCTAGTTTAGTTTGGTTGGGGGATGTTTTTATCAATGAAATTATCAGCTACCATACATCATGGAGTTTCATTATGATAACATGACTTTGGTATTGGGCATACATAGGGAGAATATCATTTATAATATGCTCTCAAAGATCTATCATTGTGTTATGAAGTACACTTTTTGGGGAATGAAATTTCAAAGGGTTGAGTAGTTGTAGACCCCTCAATGAAATATATTGTTCTATCTTGGTAATTATACCAGAGTGCCACCATCGTGTAGTGTTTTCATGGATAATAATGTCAGATTCACTATTTTTTATGACTTCTCTTATATATTTTCACATGAATACACTGAATCATAATTGGATGAACATTTGTTCTAATATATCATTTCAATCAATATTTTGTAGAGTGGATACAATAGTGTTTATGGAAATTCCTTTTATACCAGGGAATTGAAATTTAATACTCCCATTGGAGGGGTAATGTGGTGATTTTTACCATTAATACAGAATTTAAATTCTATTTTCGGGAGTATGGGGAAGAGTCAGTTGCATCTTTGTAGATAACCTTAATGAATGATAAAATGTCAACATACCTTCAACTAATTTTTTTTGACTCCACCACTACTTTAGCAAGTGAAAAGTGCTCAATTATGTGGAAGTGACTGAAATTTTTTATTAAATAGATATATGTAGGGGAAACATGTCGTATATTGTTTTAATGGTGGGGAGCTTCCCCTTATTAGGGTGGACAATGGTTCCAGTTTCAAAACATGACGAGATGATGAGGAAAGGCATACCACCTCTACAAAAGTAAATTATATAGAATAAAACATATTATATGATCATTGGTGATAGTTTTGGTGAAAATACATACAACAATATTTCATTGAGTTTATTTAATGATGAATTACCTATTAGATGGTTAAGGAAGTGATCTTGGTTCTAGTAGGCTTGATATAACCTCAAGAGTTCCAAAAGTGGAATTGAAATAAATATTCATTTCAATTTTTCAAGGCTGGGTTAATCCCATTCAATAGATAGAGTTATCATATACTAATATTAATCAAACCACTATTGTTATGGATCTATTTGTGGGTGTAATTCCCAAATATTATAAAATAAGAACATTTTATCCAATAGCTTGTATGACACCCACCCCGAACTGTGAAAGTTAATATAATATCTTGATACATTATATTATATTTTATATTTTAAATAAAATCAATACATGATATATCCTGTAATTCACATGAAATATATTTTTCTCTCATCACATATAGCAAAGATTTTCTTCAATTTCTTGTCTTATAAGAGAGATTGAGCTTTACTAATCAATAATATATTGATAAAACATGCTTATTTAGTATAGTAAGATACAAAATAAAGGATAAAATATAGTTTTTAATATTACTAAAAACCCAATAAAAATAAAATTCCTAAGAAAATATAATATGAATTCATTGGTTAACAATTAATTAGAAATTAAAATATAAGAAACATTTGAATATAAGGGAAATTGTTTTATGTTTTTAATTTTTTTCCTAATAAATTATATTAATTATTTTAATTTGTTTTTTATGATTAATTATATCAATTTTATAACAACAAATCCATTTTTTCAATGGAATAAATTTCATTTAAAAATTTTATATGAATACATAAAGAATAATGAAACATTTTACATTAAACATTAGGATTTATTGTTCCATATATGCGATTACATTTAAATTAACTTATTCTATATATAAGAATTATTTACAGAAAAAATGATTAAATATTTGGAATCTATTTTATTTATAATTTATAATATGTTAAATTTATTTTTTCATGAAAAATAGTAGTGAATGCAATTAAAATTAATTATGATTATTAAGATAAATATTATAATAACATGGGACTAAACCATAAACCTATGTTCTAAAATAACATAGAAACATGTAAAATATTCATTTTATTCTCATATATCGAGCATATTATTTCTTTTATCTAATTATTTAAATTTTTTAGAAACTTTTAATAGGAAAACGTGGTTGGAATTCCATATTAAAAAATTTACAACAATGACACTCCAAATGAACAATAAAAATAAACTCCCCCATCAAACTTCCTCACACCTATCAAGAAAAATTGTTTTTACCAATATATGATAAAATGGCTCTTAATAAATAATACTTTTATTCTAGAATTCTACCTTTTGGAATGAATCCATCCAAGTAATCCATTTGGTGAAAACAAGTAGAAGTTACCCAACGAAGAGGTAAAATCCTTCTTCAAGATCATTTATTTTATTTTAATTATCCAATACCTAAAACTATTATTATTCCCTGATCATATAATTTAAATATTATATTAAATATACTTATATGTTTTTATTATAGGTTTTAGATCAATACATGCTGGCACTTCCATCTAATGGGTAATGAACATAGGGTTTATATGTATAGCGAACTACTGCCTCAAAAAGTGATGTTGTTAATTTTTAATTTACCACATATTAGTGTTTGAAAATATAATGTAAAAATTATTTAAATATTTTATATATTTGATATATATAATTTCGTTAATCTTATGTAATGTATATATTACACAATCCCTTATGCTTTCCATTTTTTGTAAATATGATAATATCGTTCGTGCAAATGTGAACTCCCGCCCCCTCAAGGCATTGTGATTCTTCACACTATACATAGAACATGTAAAGGATTATTTTATTAATCCTATGTAAAATATATGAAGTAAACAAGATTATTAAAATAAAATATACATATATTTCATTTGGTTTTCATTATTCTAGTACGACAATAAAATGAATGTTGCGTTCATGAATACATATGACCAACCATCTCTATGAAGGATGCATTTCATTTCCTATATACAAATATAATATATTGTTATAAATACATATTAAATGAATAAATATGATTATTAAATCGTGTTTTAAATTATTGATATTATTAAATCATGATCTATTTAATAGGAACGACATGTAATATTTCAAAACAAACTCAAAGAACATGGAAATTAACAACAAAAATAGTGAAAATAATGAATGTTTACTAAAAAGGAATAAAGTCATTATAATAAGACCATATATAAAATAAAAATAATAAATTTGTTCTTAAGTACATTAGTAATTTTTTTAATAAAATTATAAATGATGTAAAAGGAATTTCTACCAAAAAGGAAACAAAAGGCAAGAGATTTTCATCACACTTTTTACATTTGTGACATAAATGTTGTATTAACCACTTAATTATTTTTTGTGGATTATCTACTATAAATTTTGATATATTAATTAATTCATTATTATATATTGATTTTATTTTAAATTTTTTTTATTATTTCTTTTAAGGATTTTTTAATTTAATGTTACCATGTGGTAATGAATTTCATAACCTGATTCCTTTTTATTGGGTAAAATTAATCCACATTCTTGTTAATATTCAATGATTATGTGTGTAATTAGTTTTTACTATATATTATTTTTATTACACTGGTTTCATTTTTATTTATTTATAACACAAATAATCTAATCTTTGATTGATTGTCACATCAGTGTTATGGTATTTTCAGTGGTTTTCTTCACAATCTCATTTTGTTCAGGATTGTTTAAACATGATTTACTACCAGAAGTAATTATTGGATAATTTTTTAATAATAACATTAATTTTCATATAATATATATATTCATGAACTTTTGCTTGTAATAATACCATTTTCAGCCTTTGGTACACAAAATTTTATAATATAGCATTTTTAATAAAACCCGATTTCATTTCCCACTTTAGTAGGATAACCTTTTTTTATTATAAAAACATTTTTTATAAAATGTATTCAATTTTTTTAACATATCAAAAATTATTCATTAATTAATATTCTCCCTTTATTTATTTTGAAATTTTTATCAAAGTAAAATTTATGTGGATCTTCCTAACAATTAATTTTTCAAACATTTTTAACTTGAAAATGGAATGTTCCTTTTACCTTGTATCGAATGTATAGATTTACCTAGAATAATTCCATTTCAGAATCATTTTCAAGATTATATGGATACTTTTAAAAGAATTTTATGCTTCTAAATGTAATTTTTAAAGACTATATTTTTAATGGTTTTTTCAAAACATAATGATATTTTCCTCAAGAATAATTTTATATTTAATTTACTATTTCATTAATTACAATAACATTTAACTATACTCCAATGGGTATATGTCATATTGATACCATAATTATTCTCCCAATGGATTGTTTTTTACTGATTTGGAAAAGGATAATATTTAAATTCATTTCCTTGATTCCATTGTTATCCCCATGAAATATTCAATTTCCAAAGATCATTGAACATTATGTTTCCCATAAATATCCATATCATTTATTATGGATATTATTATTGCATAAATTGTATTAAATTTTTAAAAATTGTATGTAAATGATAGTTATGTGATTAACTGGTGAAATATTTATGAATCTATATCAGTTACTCTATATTAATATCTGATAAGGTGAATTATAATATTTATTATTCAATATATGATGAATTATTTAGATGAGTACATCACGGGTGGGTCCTAGTAATAGATATACCCTTGATTCATCTGTAGTGTGATTAGATTATTTATTTGGACAGCCTAATATGGTTTTTTCTAGATATTGTAACACATCCTGTGAAAGGTATTTATGGTAATGGTATAATATAAATAGAAATCATTACGTCTAATAATTAAGAATTTTCCTCATTCATATTCATTTATTATTTATACATGAGATTTTTTGTTGACATAACTATTAATTCATTTCATTCATAGTTCATTAATTAAATGGAATTTGATTCATTCATTTATATTTCATTATTGATTATTAATTAACTAGTTATTTGAATGGAATAGTTTTTCATTTATTTCCTTTCATTATTGTATATCCATTTAGTGTATTGATTACATAGTGTGTATGTTAAATTATTACCTTTACATATTTTATATTCTAATTTATTCATTATTGATTTGTCTATTCATAACCCTCATTGAGAATTAGAGATTAAAATTATTTTATTAGTTTTCCCTAGTAATACATGAAGTGTACCAAGAAATATATTTAGAGATATCATAGATAAAATAAATTTATCATTAAAACATATGAAATTATGCTCTATTTAGTGTATTTATTTGTAATACAAGACATTTTAATATATATAGTTTAACAATCCATTAATAATATTCAATCCTTTTGTATTTTATTTTTTGTAATCATTCCAATATAATGGTAGTATACACTGGCTATGAGTTTTATAGGGTCGAGTCACTATAGTTGGTATCAGAAATATTTATAGTGGAAAACATGGAAACTAGATTTAATAAATATAGATAATAGAGTATATCCCTAAGTAAAGCATTAAGTATATCTATAGAGTAACATATTAGAATCATTTTAAGGTAGAGAACAAGTGGGTATTACTAAGAATAAATCCCTATCTAGAATCTACAAGTGGATGTGGTTCTAGGAAATTTGTTACTAGGGGTAACTAATTTGACAAGGTGTGTCAGGATTGACTCGGCATAACCCAGTATATGAAATCATGAAATACTGAAGACCTGTTTGACACTCCCTAGGGATAAACATATGATAATTCACATTTTATCTTCTAACCATTATAATATATTTTTATAGATAATGGAAATGGATGACCTATGTAAAACCTAAGTGTTTTTTTATTGAAAATAATGTTTTATTATTTAGATATCCTATAAATGATCATAATATTTTATCACTGTTACTATATATACTCACAATATGATTCATGGTTTTATTCAATGGATGTGACTTGAAGGATCACATTGATCATTAATGAAAAGCTGGTGACAATGAGAATCCTAATGTAATTCTGATACCATTGAATGATATAGAGTTTATGATTAATAATATTTCCCCAAAATATGATAAGAAACATATTCATGGAAAAACTTTTGAAATCACAAAGGAAGAGAATGATATATTTTTTTAATATCTCAAGAGGTGGAGACTATAATGAGTTAAGGGTTTGATTTTCATAATAAAAGTAATGATGATAGAGACACCATGGAAAGTATCACAATGGAATAGGGAAATGAATTTTGTTTAGGAACTAAATATATAAAGAAATTAATTTCTGATAAAAAATGATGTTTATGATGGAATGTAATGAAACACATATTAAAGACCCATTTGTGGCTCTTTTCCATAAAATTATGGAACCCATGAATTATCTTAGGTAATTCTAGGTTTTAAAGGGTAATCCATAAGCTATTGAAATTCATATGTGGAAATAAATGGATGATGTATTTATATATTGGGGTTGTATTGAAAACAACTGTTAAAATTTTATTTAATGAATAAATTTCAATGATTCTGTCATATATATTAATATGTATTTTTAAAATTAAAACTTGTATATCGGGTGACAACCCATCAAATCTGGTATGACTATGGGACATGAAACTGTGACTGAAGGATGATAAGGGATTAATGCCATTCACTAACCTACACAGTGTCTTGGTTAATATGTAAATGCTTCTAGATAAAAACAATAATGAATTGATATTAATTATGAATCATATTTGTAATTATTGGGTTTATCAATTGCATCATTAATAATATGGTATTTGTTTAATAGTTAGAGAGAATTATTTATATTTTCACTATTTTATGGGTGAATACGATCGATTTAATGTGGATTTTAGTGCATTATGAACCAAAGTTAATTATGGGATATACATTTCATGATGTATTAGATGAATTAGAATTTAATTATAGAACAATTGATGAAAATTGTGAAATATGTTATTTAATTATATTACATTATATTCATAGGTAGTAAAAGAATTACTCATCATTAGGAACTATATCTTAATGAATTTTTTTTCCTAATACCTTATTTCTTTTTGAAAAATAGTCTTCAACGATTTCACATATTTATGACTCTAAGTCCATAAAATATATAATGGTCATTCAAATGTTTCTGATTGATGACCTCAATAACTCATTATATGTATTTATTACTGTACTCAATGTACGTATCTCTACTTGCGAATAATGTTTTTCCAATATAGAGATGTAGATACATGTAATCCTATGTGACCTTCATACATCCCATTATCTCTATTATAATTGATTTATTATGAACCCTTCTCATGATGTGGAATTTCAACATAATTAATATAAGATAGTCATTACCATGGTTTATTTTTAAATTGTGAGGTTGAAATTTAATTAATATGGGTAGAATGTAACACATTAAAATTCCAATATAAGAAAATTTTATTCAATATCATGTTTGAAACACAACCCCATGTTCATAGGGAAATATAATATCCAAAAATATATAATATATTTACTATTTAAGATAAAAAATATCTATGATATAACTTTCAATGCACATGATACTAATTTGGCATGTGCCACACACAACAAAAGGTTTCTTCAATGGCTTGCTTGACACATAAGATCACATTTTACTAAAAAAGAATAATTTAATAAAACATTTTTATTTAGTTTAATAATAAATAACATATCTATTATATTACTATTTGTGAATATAATTATCTAACGTAGAAAAATTATGGTCTATAAAAATATAATATGAATTAATTTCTTATCAATATTTTAGAATTTAAAATATGTGAACCAATAGAATATATTTATAAAAAAATTATCCATCAAAGAAATTTTATAAATTTAAATTAAAATTATTATTATTAGTGAATAAAATTAATTATATATATATATATAATGAAATATTTTTTATACGTAAAATTGATTTGATAGTCTTATTATAAGAAAAAACTCAATGTTTCACATTAAAAGCTATATTTTTATAAAGGCATTTTATAACCTTTCAATGGATAACTATTTTAAATCTGCTTTTTTTATGTTTTATCAATCTTATATACAAAGATGAAATTTAATTTTGACATAGAATAATAAAAATATAGTTTAGTATTAGTGTTTGGTATTTTTATTTAAGGTTTCATATTTTCATGAATAATGAAAAATAATAAATTTTAATTAAATAATACTTTTTTTATAATTTATTTATAATGATAAATTTTATATATTATTGGTTTAAAAGTTTAATTGGATCAATTTTATATCAAATACTCAATATTATTTCATTATAATTATTTCCACATTGAAATTGTATATAAAAACATAGAATATTGTTCAACATTTTACATTAAAAATCCACATTATTGTCTCATCTATGGGAATAAATTTAAATTAATTTTCTCCATATATGTGATTGGATTTTGAAAATATGTATGAAATATTTTGAATAATAATAATTTATAATTTATAATGTGTTTATGTTTGTTTTGACCAAAACTATTAGTGAGGGTAATTAAAATCAATTATAATGATAAGAGAAAAATAAGCTTATCATGGGACTAATCCTTAATCGCAAGGGAAAAAGTGACCTAGAAAAAGGTCCAAAATCCATTTTATGGATATATTTTTTCCCCATACTACATTTTTTAGGATTTTTTTCATTTCATGATCAACGAATTTTACCAATTTCATAAATTTATTGAGATTTTCTTACTGATGGTTTTTAACTACCCATGGACACACTTCTATATAATTTGTAAGGAACTAGCCATTTATGTGTATATTGAACTACCTCATCACAAAACGATGTCATTCATTTTTCTTTTACCACCTATAATGGTTGCAAATTATGATGGAAAAAATATTTTTATATTATATATATGATAATTTTAATGTATTTATGGTTCTAATATTTTTAAATAACACATACTTTTATGTTATCTGTTTTTTGTAAACACAATAACATCATTTGTGGATGTATGGATAACTACCCCCTCAAAGAGATGCGATTTGTTCACATTATACATGGAATTACTAAAATATAGATTTATAAATACAATGAGAAATATATGACAAAAATATAATACATGAATTATAATATACATATATATAATTTAATTTTCCTTATTTTAACGAGACAATGAAATGAATGTAGTGTTAACCAGTACATAAGACCTATCATCTCTATTAATAGTGAACTTCATTTCATATCTCCAAATCATATGGACTATTATAAATACATATAAAATGATTATATAAAATAATTACGTAACACCCCAACCTTAGTAACTCAGAGTCGGTGCATTATTACATAACATTGGCATGATCATAAGAGATCAAGTATCAAAAGAATAATTAGTTTTGTATCCATGGAATTTCTAGATACATACATAAGTTTTACATTACCTCATAAAATAGTGATAAACAACATCATTGTGTCCCCTTTGAACACACTCTTATCCCTTATCCTATTATTGTAGTTTAATTGAAAAATAATTCATCGCATCTTGGGAAAAAATAAAACATATTAAAGGGGTGAGCTCAGATGCTCAGTAAGAATAAAAATATATTGGAAACCTTTATAAATATGAATTAAAATTTTCAGGTAATGTATTAGAATGAAACATATGCCTTTTAAACTTAAATATCATCATAATACACTACTACAAATATGCACATTATCAGCGCAAAAAAGGGCCTTTAACAGCACTAGGAAAAGTGCTATTAAAGTCGGCGAAGATAAAAGGGGTTTCCCTTTATCAGCACTCAAAAATAGCGTTGATAAATAACCCTTTTATCAGTGCTAGAAAAAAGCACTGATAAAAGGAGTCCTTAATCAGTGCTAAAAAAAGCGCTGATAAAAGTACCCCTTTATCAGTGATTTTTTTAGCACTGATAAAGGGGTCCTGTATCAGTGCTTCCTTTATCAGCGCTTTCGTTTTATCACTGATAAAGGACCCATTTATCAGCACTTTTATGAAAGCACTGATAAAAGTGAAAAAAATAAAAAAAAAATTAATAAAAATTAAAAAAAATTAAAAAAATTAAAAAAACATTAAAAAAACATTCATATTGTGGGGGGATTTTATAGAGCAGGATCCCCATTTTTAATAGTTCTTTCTAGCTCCTCCAGTTCCTGCACACACCCCCTCCACCCTTTATCAGTTCTTGCTCCCAACATCCACCCCCATGCGTGCACCTCTGCTTCCAGTAAGTTTTGAACTCGAGACCTCCCCCCTGCGCGCCAAAGCCCTTACTACTACTCTATTTTGATTTGTTTGCTATTTCATGATATCTATATATATATATAGTTATATTTATTTGTATAGTAATATATATATATATATATTAATATATATATAGTTATATTAATATATATATAGTAATATTAATATATATATAGTGATATTAATATATATAGTAATATTAATATATATATAAATATATTTATATTTATATAGTTATATTTATTCATATATTAATATATATTTATATTAATATATCTATATATAGTTATATTTATATATATCTCTATTTATATATATTTAGTTATATTTATTCGAATAGTAATATATATTTATATTAATATACATATATTTATAGTTATATGAATATATATATATATTTATAGTGATATTAATATCTATATTTATACTGATATTAATATATTTATATATATAGTAATATTAATATATATGTAGTTATATTAATATATATAGATAGCTTGATTAATATACATATATATATATATATTTATATTAATATATAGTAGTTATATAAATATTCATATATTGGTATTTTAAATAAAATCGATATTAGTTATTATTTAGATAGAGCTAATGTATTTTATATGTAAATATGTTTAATTATTTGTTTTTAAAATTTAATTTTAATGTGTGAATATATAAAAAATATGTACATATATTTATATATTTTATTATAAATAGAAGTTCATAATAAAAACTGATAAAATTTCAAAGTCATAATATCAATATGAAATTAATACCTTGTAATAAATTTATTCCCCACCAAAAAAGCCAATAATACCCCCTCAAACGAGGCTGAAAACCCACAAAATATTAAACAATCTGGGTACCTCGACTAGAAACTCAGTTTTGGAAGCCTTATGGGACTATTTTGGACTCTAAAAACACTTCATTGGGGTCCCCCATGACATAGAAACATATATCTCATCACAGGCTTCGATTTGATATGTGGTAGAGCTCAAACGGACACTCGGATCAAAAGTTATGGTCGTTTGAAGTTTGAGTTGTGTTTTTAACTTATTTTGGATCTTTTTTTAATTTTTTTTATTTTTTTATTCTTAAAATTTTTATTAAATGACTACTACTCCATAATAATTAGAAAATTATTAATTAAAAATATTTTTTTAAATTTTTTAAGAAGCCATTTTCACTAAATATCTTACATATTATGTATATTTTGTGATAATGTACATTTATACTTATCTAAAATATATTTAAAAATTATATATTATATCAATATCAATATAACTATATTTATATATTAATATATTAATCTATATTTTTTATTTTTTATTTTTTGAATTCGACCATTTATCAGCGCTTTTAAAAAAATCGCTGATAAAGGCCCCCCCTTTATCAGCGGTACTAAACAAGCGCTGATAAAGGGGGCGCTGAAAGAAAACTATTTGTGTGGTAGTGATATAGAAAATATAAACCTAATAATTCCATTTAATTATTCACATGGATATTCTACTACTCTAATAATCACATGCAATATCATTATCCAATTTCATAATTACAGAATGCATAACGTTGGACATCATAACCACATAGTCAAGGCCTCGTGCCAAGACTAAAAATAAAATTTTTTCATGATCGTGTACCAATACACGAGTTTTTCTCTTGAGACCTATAGATGTATCAAGGAGCTATAGTGGGCCCCACTTGTCCCTTACTAAGTCCACTACATTCCTCATATAAAATGGTTGAAACTTAACATAAACATTCATAGTAAAACTAGCATATGAAATGTTAATACTTTAATCCTAAACTATGAATGGTATAAAAATAACACATCCACAGTCAAACAATTCACAAAACATTTAATACAATATGGAAGATTTGTATCATAATAAATCAACTAAAAACAAGTTTAAAATCTATTAAAGTCTGTCGATGTAGATAAATCAAAACTATTTGAGAGAAACATCTCTTTCTATTTTGAAATCAATTAGAAGTCATATTATTATAGAAGAAAACATTTTTTTTGGAAATATTGTCATATGTTTGTAAAGAATTATTCGAAGGATTCATAATGTCAGAAAATAGACACTCCCACAATATAAGTTAAAAAACATTCTTACCTTAATTCATCCAAAAGGTCATGAAGTACCATGTTTGGAAAATGAAAGAAGGATTCCTTTTTAGAACATTTTATAAAACTTAAACCAAGTGTATAAATGACTTTAACCTATATTCTTGTAAATAGTATAAATTATTTGAAATACATTTTTAAGAAACCAAGATGTGGATGATAAAGTGGTCCGAGAAGATACTCACATATAAACAACCTCGGATAATAAAGAGATTGTGAAATTTAACCTTTACCTTGTAATTTTCCTTGATCGAGGGTATGTTAACCTCCTGTATAATAGTTAAATCATTGATATTAAATTATAAAAAACAAAATACATAAATATGTTATATTATATACTCTTTTAATATAGTTTTGTTAATAATATTTTAGTAGTACCATTGTTTCAGGTGTTATCAGAGTCGTTTTCCTTTATATTTTTGGTTACATGAGCCATGTTTTTTATGGATAGGTTTTATTTGATTCATATAAAGAATTATTTAAATTATTAAATGTTATTTTAAATCATGAAATGAAAATTATTCGTGAATGGTTATGATGGGGAATTAATTTCATCATGTTCTAGGAGACGGTAATCCGTACGTACGCATTAGTGACAATATCAATATATTGATAGTGAAATTGTATGTAATTGGATGGTATATCATATATACAGAATCAATAAAATTTTATATTTAATATTTACATCACTTATACTCATTATTATACCCATCCAAATAATTAAGTGTCTGAATAACCAACTACACCACGACATGGAGGTGGTAAACTGTACGTATGCACGTACGGTGACTTGTCATTCATAGGATGGAGAGAATAATGAATATGGTTTTAATATATTTATAATTAAATAATAGAATGTATAAGTTACTGGTGTTATTATTTATGTATGTAATCAACAATGAAAGAGGAAGTGGAAGAAGAAAAGAACATTGAAAGAGGTGATGAAATTATTACATCTTTTTCAAGTGTTTCCTTTTGAGTTGATCAAAAGTGCTCTATAGGTTGACTTTCTCATAAAAGTAAGGCCTCTTAGTAGAATTTAGGGTATATGGGAGGTTATTGGGTCATGGGTGTCTCGAGGCAAATGGCTTTGAAGGTGTTATTTTGAGAGAAGGGGAAGTACCCTTTTATAAGAGAGGTGAGGGTCACATTAGGAAAAGTTTGATATATTATTTTATTTTACAATCATATTCGGTTTATAATTGCTCCAAAAAAGTTTATTTCAAGGTTAAGATGGGTATGGGTCAAAAACCTCTCAACCAATAGGTTTTAGATAGGTTTAAGTTAACATTTTAACCTTATATTTTAGATTTAAATATTATTTAAATAGTTTACCTTTTACCATGTATTCTTGAGTTATTATAATAAATGGTTAATAAACAAACAATAAAAAGTAATGAGAACCCGAAGTGGTTCACTATTTATATATCTAACCTTATATAAGTCCTTTGGATGAACCTTATATTTTTAGGAATATTATATCAACAAATGATATAGTATATGTTTCAAGAACTAATTTATGTCAATTTTGACAGTATTTGGTAATTTTCTTTTGTGAAAGTCATAACAACTTTATGACTTCAAAAAAAATTTTAACCAATAAACCCTAAAATGTCTTATTAACCTATAAAATTTATGGAATTAATGAAAACATTCAATTTACCTTTATTTTGAAATTTATAATATGAATTATTTCTATCATTCATTAATAAGGTAATTATTGCATCATCATTATGTCATAATCAAATTAAATTATTTAATTTCTAAAAATTATAAATTAAACACCATTAAGTAGGAAATATTTCTTTTATATCTATGGAATATTTATAATTGAATTTATCATATTATTAATCTTATATTAGAATTGGTTTAGTTATTAAATTTTGAATTGAACACTTTGAACTCTTTTTTAAATAAAAAAATTATAAATTTCCTAATCTAATCCAAGTGAGCCAAAATGATCATATTTTATTCCTATGGTTTATTTTTGTCGAAATACCCTTATCCAATATAATTATAACTTGTTTTAGTGTAATTATAATATAATTATTACCTTTGATTACCCTATTTTCGTATAACCGTGGTAAATAAAAGTTAAAAATTACTATTCAAAAAAAATTATTTTCATCTTATTGAACCAAATTTTACATACTGATATCAATGATGACTCTCGAATTTTTTAAATTCAATTCACAGAAGTGGTAAAATTATGTTTTATGAAAATTTGTTATTATGCCTATAAGGTGGGTAAAAGACGGTAAAAAGTTCAATAAAATTTTCTATATCTAATTTTATTATGAAAATTTGTTATTATGCCTATAAGGTGGGTAAAAGACGGTAAAAAGTTCAATAATATTTTCTATATCTAATTTTGATATTCCGAATCCACAAATGAAGTCCATTTTGAAAAATAAATTTATAAAATTTCAAAATATGGGTATTACTATTCATAACTGCTTTTAAATTGGCTTGTTTGATTTTTCTTTGTGTGCTAGAACTCGAAGTTGTGTACAACGCAAGCTATTATATTTTTCAAAGGGAAACGTACTGTGGAAGCATGGGGTGTTAAATTCTCCCCTCTTTCAAATAATTTCATCCTCAATATTTTTAGAATACTACTGCAGAAAATGATTCGGTTGGTTATTCATCAAAATTTATTCAGGTTCCCTTGTTACCTCTTCTATATTATGGTTTCTCCATAAAACATTCACCAGAGGAGTCTCCCATTTTCTTATCACTTGTTCTCTAGTATCAATAATTTTGATGTTCTCTTGGAAATAAGATAGGTTGGGCTCCAGTTCTATTTCATCATAGGTGAGTACATGCATTGGGTCAGACATGTATTTTCGCAATAGTGATACATAGAACACATCATGAACATTGGAGAGACATGGCGGCATTGCCAAATGATAAGCTACAAGTCCAATTTGTTCTAAAATTTTGAAAGGTCCGATGTACCTGGGACATAATTTTCCCTTCTTTCTAAATTATATAACACTTTTCCATGGAAATACATTCATGAAAACATGATATCCTACTTGAAATTACAAATCATTCCTTTGGTTATCGATATAGATCTTTTGCCTACTTTGAGATGATTTGATGTGGGTTTTGATAACCATCACCTTTTCAATAGTTTCCTCAAAAACTTCAGGGCTGACGAGTTTTCTTTCACCAACATCAACCCAACATGTTGGTGTGAGGAATCTCTTTACATATAATTCTTCATATGGTTCCATCTGAATACATGAATAGAATCAATTATTGTAGGAAAATTCTACCAAAGGTAAATATTGAACCTACATACCTTGAAAGTCACATGACCAAGATATCAACATGTCTTCTATGGTTTGAATAGTCAATTCGGAATGTCCGTCAGCTTGAGGGTGGTAGGCAGTGCTCAAACAAATTTCAGTATACAAGGCCTTCTGAATAATTTTCCATAATATTGATGTAAAATGGGGATCGTGATTAGATACAATCGATAGGGGTACTCCATGAAGTCGTAAAACTTCATTAATATATATTCTTTCTAAACATTATAGTGGTAAATATTCTCTTATATCAAGAAAATGTTCTGACTTCATAAGAGGATCAACAATGACTCATATAGCATCATTCCTTCTTGGAGTCTTTGGTAGCCCCATGACAATGTCCATCGTAATGTCATCCCATTTACACTTAGGTATGGGAAGAGGTTTTATGACTCCGCCAAGATGTTTTCTTCTATAATTAACTAGTTGGAAAACAATACATCTTAACACATAATTAGCAATATCCCTTTTCATTTTGTCCCACAAAAAATGATACATAAAATCACTAGATATCTTAGTGCTACTGTGGTGTATAGAGAAATTGGGTCTATGATCACCATCCGACAATTCCATTTTTTATATCAGGTATATCAGGAACACAAATTTTCATCCCAAATTTTAAAATTCCATCTTAATATAAGAATTCAATCAATCTATCATCATTTAAAGCTTTAATTTTTTTTAAACACCTTATCATTAGTCTGTCAACATTTTTCCCTTTCTATTAAACTTAGTTTGGGAACAATTTGAAAAATTATTGATGTTTCACCTTCTTTGATTATTCCCATATACATTTTTACGAGATCCATGTACATAGGAACCGTTTTCATCTCTCATCTTGTTCAGAACTCCATGATCCTTTCTTGTCAAAGAATCTGCCACCTTATATGCCTTCACTGTATGGTAGTGTGTAGTGCAATCATAATCCTTATCTAGTTCATGTGAACATCTTTGAATCATTTTGAGTTCATTCTGTGAGAAAATATACATCAAACTCTTCTGATCGGTATATATCTCATGTTTTTCACCATAGAGATAGTGTCTCCATATCTTCAAAGAAAATATTAAAACTACTAACTCAAGATCATTACTGTGATAATTTTAGTCATGAATTTTTAGCTATCATGATGCATATGAAATAAATCTACCATTCTATATAAGGACACAACCAAGTCCTATCTTTACAGCATCATTATAAAATAAAATACCCATCATTTCTTAATTCTAGAGTAAAGATAGGACCATTGAATAATATTATCTTCGGTTCTTAAGAACATTCTTCACAGTATTGTTTCCAAACAAATTTAACCCCTTTATGTGAGATCTTGGTTACTGTGTTAGCCAATCAGGCACAATTCGGGATGAAACACTAATAATAACCTGATAAACCAATAAAACTACGTACCTCAGTTATACTCATCAGTGTTGTCCATTCTTGTATTGCTCTTGTCTTAGAAGATCAATAGAGATTCCATCCTTAAAGACAATATGGCCAAGGAAAACAATTTCATGAATCCAGAATTCACACTTGCTGAACTTCCTATATAATTCATTTCTTCTAAGGGTTTTTAGAATAGTGCATAAGTGATTTTCATGATCTTAATATCTTTTTGAGTATACAAAGATATCGTCAACAAATAATACTACATATTCATCATGATATTCCACAAAAAATCTATTCTTTAAATACATGAAAACAGAGGGTGCATTAGTTAGTCCAAAAGGCATTTCTATAAACTCGTAATGCCTGTACCTGGTTTGAAAAGTTGTTTTCAGAATTTCTTCCTTCATCACACACAACTGATGATTTCTTGATTAATTTTCAATCATTGAAAAATCTTGAGCTCCTTGAAGTTGGTCGAATAAATCATTAATGCGGGGTATAGGATACTTGTTCTTTATCGTTATACCATCAATATCCCTATAGTCAATGCACAACCTCATAGATCCATCTTTTTTCTAAACTAAATGAACAGGGGTTCACTATAGAAAAACTCTAGGAAAAATAAATCACTTACTACTCAATTCCTCTAGTTGTTTCATTATTTCCACTAATTCCACAGTGTCCATTCTATAAGGGGTCTTTGATATGGGGCTTGAACCCAGAATTAAATTAATGGAAAACTCAAATTTCAATTCTCAAGGATGTCTAGGTAAATCCTATATATAAACATCAACATATTCTTGCAATACAAGTACATACCATATTTGAACATTATTTTCTTAACCCATAGTTATTTCATTCTCTTCCCCCCCAAAAATTGAATTTAGTAGAGCAACTGGGGGTGGATCTAGATAAGAATTAGGTGGTGAAATTTATACTCTAACGACAAGGTACTCTTTATCATCATTGAAAATTGTATTCTCTTTCTTCTTACAATAAATTTTGACATCATGATCCAAAAGTTAATCCATACTAAGGATTATGTCAAATTCAGTCATGGGTATGATGATGAAATCAGCAGATAAATAACATTTATATTCCGTAATGGGGACTGATTCACAAAACATTATTATAATGATACTTCCAATAAGAGTTTGGACTTACAAATCCCTTGTAAAATCTAATTGGAAATATCTAATTTTCTTCGAAAACTAATATGATATAAAACAATGAGATTAGCCAAAATCAAATAAATCATTGGAAAAACTTGAGCAAACCATTAAATTACCTTCCACCACATCTTTGGGAGCTTTAACCTCGGCAGTAGTGATCACATAATCTTTTCCTTGATCCCTTGTAATTTTTTGAGGTTATTTTACCTGATGCTTAAGAAATTCATTTTCATAATGCCCCATTTCTTTAAAACTATATCTTTCAACAATGAAAGCCTCTTTCTTCCCCTTGAAATCACAATCATGGTGGCCTTTTTCACCACACTTGTAATAAATATCAATTACCTTTAGGAAAGTACCAGGTTGTTTCTTCCCACATTTACTAGAGGATGGAAATTACACTTTCCTCTTCTTCACTTATTTCCATTTCCAGAGTGTTCAACAGATCTCTTATTCTATTGCATTACTTTAATGTCATAAGACTTAGAGAATTCCTTTTTCTTCTTGATATCACATGAGAAAATATCTTCATATGATGAGAAGGATTTTGAGAATAATGCTCAATAGAGAAAATGTTTTAACACATAATAGAATCTATAAATATTAATCCTTGGATAATGTATATAATATGTTGCATGCCTTTCTATCCATGTAATGTTAGCCTTATACTTTGAAATATTTTCATCCACCTTTTGCCTCAGACTCAATAATTATCTTTCCATATCCCTTTGATGGTCATGAGAAATGTATTTCTCTAAGAAAATGTCATTAAACTCACTCCATTAAATATTTTATACTTATTCATCTTCATTTTTATTGTGAATTAATGACCACCATTGATCTGCATCTCCCATGAGGTGATAAACTGCAATGAAATATTTTTTTAATTCATTTGTCCCCAACGCATGAAATATTTTCTCTAAGAAATTATCCATTGCTCATCAAACTAAGGATTTGTAGTCCCATTGAATGTTGGTGGTTGTTTCCTCATAAAGCGGTCTAATATTGATCCTCCATGTTATGGATCAGTGTGCTCTATACAGGTAAGGATATTATTCATAACCTGAGTGAGTTGTCCCAATATGGTGATAATCTGACCAGCACCAGTTGCATCACCATCTCCCCTATAATTATCTTGAGTTGGTGGGAAATACCTATATAGATTTTGTGGGCTGATGCAGTTTCCATTACTTTAAATAGGCACCATTTTTATTAAATGGAAAGCACTAGATTAGTTTATGAATCACAATACATAATTCCAAACATGTAAAACACTTAACATAAATTGAACAGTTTATGGATATAATACAAAATTGTAAAAGTGTTTTCATTGAGGATGTATATACTCATTAATCATTCATAATAGTTTGCAATGAAAATTTGAAGTATTCTAATAATATCCCTTGGGTGTGTCAAAACCAGTAGTGTAGCAAGGCCCATTGTCGGGTGCCAGGATACCCCGGGTCAATCCCAAATCTCTTTATCTGTGTTTTCACTCCTAGGTACATTTGTGCCAAAGCCTCATTTACCTACTCTTATCTAGACAGTAATGTATTGCTTGGAAAATATAACAAAATCTCTATATTACTAAAATTCTGGGAAGTTCATATATAATAATCCTTAATGTCTATCTAAGGTTAGTGTTTTCTAATCAGAGTTTTTCTAAATCCAGCATCCATGGTTTATAATAATCTTCCTCAAATAACAAATCTAACACCCCGACTGTAGTCACTTATAGTTAGTGCATTATTACATAACATTATCATGATCACAAGATATCAAGTCTAGAATGTCCAATTATTTTAGTATCCTTGGAAGTACTAGATACATACAGAAGTTTTACATTACAACATCAAATAAAGAATAACAACATCACTGTGTTCCCTTTTAACACACTCTTATCCCTTAGACTATTCCTATAGGTTAATCATAAAATACATTTTCGCTTCCTAGGAAAAATAAAACATAATAAAGGGTTGAGATCAATTCCTTAGTAAGGATAAAAATATTGCAAGAAACTTTTATAAATAAGCCGAAACATTTTAAGGCAATTTATAAGACTAAAACAAAAGCCTTTTAAACATAAAATTTAGTAAAATATGGAAAATATAGATCAAATAATTCCATTTACTTATTCCCATGGATATTGTACTAGTCAAATAATCACATGCAATAACAATATCCAGTTTCATAATGATGGAATGCATAATGATGGACATCATAACCACATAGTCAAGGCCTCATTCCAAGACTACAAATATGATTTTGTCAAGGCCGGATGCCAAGACACTAGATTGTCTAATTTGGCCTACCAATGCATTTAAGAGATATAGCAGGCTCCACCCATCACTTACAATGTCAAATTCATTCCTCATATTAAAGGTTGAAACATAACATAAATATTTATATTAAAAATAGAATATGAAATGTTAATACATTAACCATAAACCATGAATGTTATAAAAATAACACATCTACAGTCAGACATATCCCAAAACCTTTAATACAATATGGTGGATTTGTATCATAATAAATCAATATCAAACATTTTTAAAATCCATTAAAGGATGTTGACATAGATGAAATTAAAATTATTTGAGAGAAACATCTATTTCTATTTTTAAATAATTTAGAAGTCATGTAATAATAGAAACACAGTTGTGGATGATAAAAATGCCCTAGTAGATACTCAAATACAAACGACCTCGTATAACAAAGAGATTGTGATATTTAACCCTTACATTGTAATTTTCCTTAATCGAGAGTAATTTAACCTCCTATAAATTATTTAAATCGGTGTTATTAAATTATACAACAACCACATCCATAAATATGATATCATATTTGATCTTCTAATATATCTTTGTTAATAATATTTTAGTTATATCATTGTTTAAGTTTTTATTTGATTCATTTTCCTTTATACTATTGGTTACATAAGCCATGTTTGTTATGAATAAGATGTATTTTATTCGTATAATTATTTATATATAGTTCTTACGAATTATTTTTAATTATAAAATGAAAATTATTTTTTAATAATTATGATTGGGATTGAAGTTCATCCCGTTCATGAGACGGTAATCTGTACGTACGCAAGAGCGAAAATATCATTCTATTGATATTAAAATAGTATGTAATTGGATGGTATGTCATATATATAGAATATTTAAAATTTATTATTTATTATTTACATATGTTATACTCATTATTATATCCATCCAAATAATGAAGTGTTTTAATAACAAACAACACCACGACGTGGAGACAGTAAACCGTACACACACACTTATTGTGACTTGTCATTCATTGCATGGATAGAATAATGAATATTGTTGTACCATTATTATAATAACATAACATTATGAAAAACGTATTGCAGTTATTAGTTTTGTATGGAAACAACAAAGAAATAAGAAGTGGAATAAGAAAAGAGCTTTGATAGAGGTGAGGAAATTATTACCTCTTCTTCAGATGTTTCCTATTAAGTTGATCAAAAGGGCTCCATAGGGTGGAATTACGATAAAAGGAATACCTATAGGTCTAATTTAGAGTAGATTGGAGGATATTTGAGTAGGTTTTGGCTGAGACAAATGGTTTTGGAGGTGTGATTTTGAGAGAAGGGGATGTACCCTTTTATAAGAGAGGTGAGGGTCACTTTAGGAAAAGATTGAAATTTTATTTTATTATACTATCTTATTCGGATTATAATGGTTCCAAAATGATTTATTTCTAGGATAAGGTGGATATGGGTCAATAACCTCTCAACCAATAGTTTTTAGAGTGGTTTATGTCACAATAATAACATTATCTTTTGGATTTAACTCTTTGTAAAATAGTATATCTTCTACCATGTATTCATGTATTATTATAATAAATGGTTATTAAAATTACTATAAAAAGGAAAAAGAACCCCAAGTGGTTCATTATTGATATATCTAACCCTATCTAAGTCCTTTTTCATAACCTTATATTTTTTGGAATATTATATCAATTAACAATATAGTATTTGTTTTAAAAACTAATTTATGTCAATTTTGACACTATTTGATATTTTGTTTTTATAAAAGTAATTACAACATTATCACTTCAAAAAAAAAATTAATAAACCCTAACTTGTCATATTAACCTATAATTGTTTTGGAATTCATCAAATGTCTAAATGTTCATTTATTTTCTATTTATGATTTCAATTATTTCAATCATTCATTAATAAAATAATTACATCATCATCATTATGTCATAAATAAATTAAATTATTAAATGTATAAAAATCATAAAAAAATACCATTATGTAGGAAATATTTTTATATTTCTAAGTAAAATTAATAGTTCAATTTACCTTATGTGTAACCTTATATTAAAAATGGTTTAGTTATTAAATTTTGAATTTAAAACATTTATCTCTTATTTATATAAAATATTAAAAAATGTCTAAATCTAATCCAAGTGGATAAAAATTATATTATATTATTCCTAAGGTTGAGTATGGTTGAAATAATGTTATCCAATATAATTAGGAAATGTTTTAGGGTAATTAAAACATCATTTTTACTTGTAATTACAATATTTTCTTTTAACCATTTTGAACAAAAGTGAAAAGTTAATAGTCACAAAAAATTATTTTCATATTATTGAAAAACAATTTATGTACTGATATCAATTGTGTCTCTCAGATTTTTGAAATTATATTCACAAAAGTAGTAAAATTATGTTTTATGCAAATTTAATAAAGTTCTTTTAAGGTTGGTAAAAGGTGATAAAAAGTCCAATAAAATTATATACATCTATTTTTATTATAAATATGACTCCAATGAATTACATTGAACTAATATAGGTATTATTTATCTATTTTGAACTAAAATACATTTAATTAAAATAAATAAAAAATTGGTTTTAAACAGTAATGTAGTGTTTTTTACTATTCATAATAAAATTGATGTTTTCAGAAAAATACCAAAAACTCACCCTATGCTAATTTGGATATTTTGATTAAAAAATGAATTTCATTTTTGAAATATAAAATTTATTAAATTTGAAAAGGTGGGTACTACTATTCAAAATTTCTTTTAAAACGGCTAGTTTGATTTGTCGTGTTGTACTAGAACTCGATGTTTTGTACATTTGAAGTTATTGTATTATTTAAAGATAAACGTACCATGAAAGCATGGGGTGTTACATTATCCCCTCATTCAATTAATTCCATCCTTGATATTTCTAGAATTATACAGTGAAAAAAGATTCGGGTGGTTCTTCATCATAAGTTCCTTGGGTTCCAATGTTTTCTTTTCCATCTTATGGTTTCTCCAAAGAACATTCATCAGATTAGTTATCTGGTTTCTCAACACTTTTTCTCTGGTATCATGAATTTTGAATAAGATAGGCCAGGTTCCAATTCCATTTCTCCATTGGTGAGTACAAGAATTGGGTCAGGCATGCTTTTTCTCAATAGTGATATGTGGAACACATCATGACCATTAGAAATACATAGCGGCCTTTCCAAACAATAAGCTACAACTCCAATTCGTTCTATAATATCGAAAGGTACGATATAGATGGGACATAATTTTTTCTTCATACTAAATCATATATCACCCTTCCATGAATATACCATCAAGAAAACATGATCTCCTACATGAAATTCCAAATTTTTCCTTTGGTTTTAGGGTTATCCCATTTGCCTAATTTGAGAATCTATGATGTGAGTGTGGATATCCATCACCTTTTCAATTGTTTCCTCACCAAGATTTGGTCATATGAGTTTTCATTCACCAACATCATCCGAACAAGTTAGTGTGTGAACTCTTTTTCCATGTAATGCTTTTTATGGAGCCATCTGAATACTTGATTGGAAGATTATGTTATATGAAAATTCTACTAGAGGTAAATATTGATCCCACATACCTTCAAAGTAATGTATGCAGGATCCCAAAATGTCTTCTAATGTTTTAATAGTTTGTTCTTATTATCCATCAGTTAGAGGGTGGTAGGGAGTGCTCAAACAGAGGTCAGTATTCAGGGACTACTGAAGACTTTTCTAGAATCATGATGTAAAACGAGTATCATAATTAGAAACAATATATTGGGTTACTCCATGAAGTCATAATAATTAATTAATATATAGTCTTTCTAAACATTAAAGTGGTAAATTTTCTCTTATAGAAAGAAATTTTTTTGACTTGGTTAGACGATCAACAATGACCCATATTGCATCATTCCTTCTAGGAGTCTTTAATAGCCCCATGAGGAAGTCCATTGTAATGTCATACCTTTTCCACTCAAGTATGGGAAGAGGATGCATAACTTCTACAGGATATTTTCTTCTAGCCTTAACCTGTTGAAAAACAACACATCTTAACATATAATCAACAATCTCCCTCTTTATGTTTTCCCACCAAAAAAGTTCCTTCAAATCTCACTACATCATAGAGATACCTGGGTGTATAATGAAATTGGAGCTATTAGCTTCATCTAGAAATTCCATTTTTAGATCAGGTATATCAGGAACACAAAGTCTCTTCCCAAATTTCAAAATTTCATCTTCATATATGAATCTGATCAATCGCCCATCATTTACATCATTAATTTTCATTTGAAACTCCTCATCGTCTGTCTGAAAAATTTTCACCATTTCTAGTAATGATGGTTTGGCCACCATAAAAAACATTATTGATATTTCACCTTCTGTGATTATTCCCATATCCATTTTTACTAGATCCATGAGAATAGTTTCCCTTTCAACTGTCATCTTTTTCATAACAATATAATCCTTTCTTCTCAAAGCATATTCCACCATATTTTACATCCTCGGTAGGTAGTGTATAGTGCAATCACAATCCATGAGTAATATGATCCATCATCTTTGTCTCATGTTTATTTCTTTATGTGAGAAAATATACTTCAAACTCTTGTGTTTGGTATATATTTCACATTTTCACCATAGAGATAGTGTCTCCATTTCTTCAAAGTAAAGATTAAATCTGTTAACTCAAGATCATTAGTAGGATAGTTTTGTTCATCAATTTTTAGCTGTCATGATGCGTAAGAAATAACTCTATCATTTTGGATAAGGACACAACTGAGTCCTTTATTTGAAGCATCACTATAAATAACAAATACATCATTCCACAATGGTAGAGTCAATATAGGAGGATTGATTAATCTTCTCTTCAATTATTCAAATCATTATTCACACTATTTTATCCAAAAGCAATTATCCCCTTTATGTGTGATCTTGGTTAATGGGTTAGCCAATCGGACAAAATTCTGGAAAAAATGCCGATAATAACCTGATAAACCATGAAAACTGCGTTCCTTAGTTATAATTTTCGGTATTGTCCATTCTTGTATTTATTTTGTCTTAGAAGGATCAACATAGATTACATCATTAGAGACAATATGGAAAAGACATGAAATCTCTGGAATCCAGAATTCACACTTTCCATATAACTCATTTCCTATGAGTGATTTCTGAATAGTGTGCAAGAGATATTCATGATCTTCAAATATTTTTGAGTATACCAAGATATAATCAATAAATAATAATGAAAAATTATCAAGATATTCCTTGAAAAATCTATTCATTAGCTCCATGAAAACATAGGGTGCATTAGTTAGTCCAAAAGGTATTAAAGTAAACTCGTAATGCCCATACCTGGTTCAAAATTTTGTTTTCGGAATTCCTAACTTCTTCAAAAACAATTGATGATATCAAGATTGAAGGTCAATAATTTAAAAATATTGAGCTCCATGAAGTTGGTTGAATAAATCATCAATGCGAGGTAGGGGATACCTTTTCTTTATTGTTATAGCCTTGATCTCCCACTAGCCAAAGCACAACCTCAAAGATCTATATTTCCTCTTAAAAAAAATAACAGGGGCTCCCCATTGAGAAAAACTAAGAATAATAAATCCTTTATTACTCAATTCCTATTATTGTTTTTTTTATATCCACTAATTCAACTGTGGCCATTCTATAAGGGGTCTATAATATGGACCTTGAACTAGGAATTAAATCAAAGGAAAACTCAATTTCTCATTTTGGTGGATATGTAGGTAAATCATCTCGAAACACTTAAAAATATTCTTTCACAATAGATAAATCCTCTATTTGAACATTATTTTCCTCACCTAGAGTTATTCCATTCTCTTCCTCCTTAATAATTGAATTTAGTAGTGATTTTTGGGGGATCTAGATAAGAATCAGGTAGTGACGTTTTTTCTCGAAAGATAAGATACTTTATATTATCATCAAAAATTGTAACCTCTTTCTTCTGAAAATAAATTATCAAATCTTGGTTTGAAAGAAAATCCAAACTAAGGATTATATCATGTTCAATCAAGGGTAAGGAGATGAGATCCGTAGATAAAGAACATTTATATGCTCTAATGGGGACCGAATCACAAAGCATTGTTGTAATGATACTTCCCATAAGAGTTTTGACTGGACACCATCTTGTCAAATCAAATAGTAAATATAAAATTTTCACAGAAATCTAGGAAGATATGAAACAATTAAATGATCCAGATTCAAATAATGCATTGGCTAAACTTGAGGAAACCATTAAATTACCCACCACCACATCTTTTGGATCTTCATCCTAAGTAGTAGTGATCACATAGGCTTGGCCTTGATCCCTTTTTCTTTTCTGAGGTATGTTTCCCAGATGCGTAGTATATTCGTTTTCGTAATCCCCCATTTCATTACAATTATATCATTCAACATTGACAACCACTTTTTTCCCTTACAATCATGAACATGGTGTCCTTTTTCACCACAATTGTAACAAAATCCCATTCCCTTAAAGCATGTACTAGAGTGTTTCATCACACATTTACTATAGGATGGAAATTCATCTTTTCCCTTATTACCCTTATTTCCATTTCTGAAGTGTTTAGAAGAACCCTTATTCTCGTGCATGATTTTAAAGTAATAAGACATAGAGAATTCATTTTCTATCATTATTTAATATGAGACAATATCTTCATAAGATTAGAAGGATTGTGAGACTAATTCTATACAGAGAGATGGTTTCAACCAATCAAAAAGTCTATCAATCTTACTTATTGGGTTAAGTGTATAATCTTCTACATGCCTTGCTATCCTTGTAATGTTAGCCTCATACATTACGACATTCTCATACTCCTTTTTCCTCAGACTCATAAATTGTCTTTCCATAACTTCTTGATAGTCATGAGGATAGTATTTTTATAAGAAAATCTCTTTAAACTACCTCCATTAAATATTTGATACTTTTTCATCTTCCTTTTTTGTTTTGATTTAATGACCACCATTGATCGTCATCTCCAATGAGGTGATAAACTTCCATGAAACGTTTCTACTTCTATTACTCCCCAAAGCATGAAATATTTTTTAAAAGGAACATATCCATTTCTTAGATTCCAATTGATTAGTAGTCCCATTTAATGTTGGTGGTTTCTGCCTCATGAATCGGTCTAACATTGATCCTCCACATTGTTGATCAAGGTGTTCCATATGGGTAAGGTTATTATCTATAACATGAGTGGGTTGTCCCAATACGCTGATTAACTGATCAGCACCAGTTGAATCGCCATAGCCACTATAATTATCTTGAGTAAGAGATAAATCCCCACATGTATTACATACATTGATACGGTTTCCATTCCATCCACTAGGATCCATTTCAAAACAATGGAATACACTAGATTAGTTTATGAATCACAGTACATAATTCCAAACTTGTAGAACACTTAACATAAATTGAACAATTTAGGGATATAATACATAATCATAAAAATGTTTTCATTGAGGAGGTATATACTCATAAATCATTCATAATGGATTGTAAAAAATGGTAATTATCCAATGCATATCCCTCGGGAGTGTCGTAACCTTGAGTGCAGCAAGGCCCATTGTCGTGTACCCGGATACCTCGGGTCAAACCCGAAACCCCTTTCCATAGTTTTCACTCTTTGGTACATCTGTGCCAGAGCCACCTCTACCTGCTCATATCTAGATAGGGATTTATTACTTGGAAAATATACAAAATCTCAATATTACTAAAATTCATTGAATTTCTTCTTTACTAATCCGCAATGTCTATATTAGAGTAATGTTCTCTAATTAGAGTTTTTATAAATCTACCTTCAATGTTTTTTACTAAACTTCCTCTAATACTGACTATAATGCTCTGACCCTAGTTACACAGATTCTGTGCATTATTACATAACATTGGAATGATCACAAAATATCACATCTCAAAATACCGATTAGTTTTGTAGTGTTGGATGTACTAGATACATTCATAAGTTTTACATTACATCATCAAATAAATAAAAACAACAACATTTTTCCCTTTTGAACAAACTCTTATCCGTTAGCCTATTCCATTAGGTTAATCTTAAAATACTTCTTCACATCTTGGGAAAATTAATACTTATGAAATGAGTGTGCTTAGACGCTCAGTGAGGATAACAATATAGCATAAACTTTCATAAATAAGAATAAACATTTTAAATAAATGTATAAGACTAAAAGATAATCCTTTTACACTAAAACATCCTCATAATATGGAAAATATAAATCAAATAATTCCATTTACTTATTCACATGGATATTATACTAGTAAAATAATCACATGCATTATCAATAGCAAGTTTCCAAATGATAGAATGCATAATGTCGAACATCATAACAACAGAGTCAAGGCATCGTTCCAATACTACAAATAAGATTTTGTCAAGGCCTTTTTATAGGAAACTAGTTTTTCTCATGAGACATACCAATGCATCGAGGAGTTATATCATGCTCCACCAGTCACTTAATATGTTAAATTCATTCCTCATATGAAAATGTTGAAATATATCATTTAAATTTTATTAAAACTAGCACCCAAAATGTTAATACATTAACCATAAACTGTGAATGGTATAAAAATAATGCATCCATAGTCAAACATATAAAAAAACCTTCAATAAAATATGGAAGATTTGTATCCAAATAAGTCAACTTCAAACAAGTTTAAAATCTATTAAATGATGTTGACATAGATGAAATAAAAACTATATGAGAGAAAAGTCACTTTTTATTTTAAAATTATTTAAAAGTCACATAATTATAGATGAAAACATTTATTTTTGAAATATTCTTATATTCATATAAGGGACGCTTCCATGGTTTTATAATGGCAGAAAATAACAACACCATCTTGTATAAGGTAAAAAAACATTTCTACCTTAATTCGTCAAAAAGGTTATAAAGCTCTTTCTTTCAAAATGACCAAAAGATTCATTTTCAAAAAATTTTATTAAAATCCAACCAAGGGTATACATTAATTTATCCCATAGTCTTGTAAAAAGTAATTTTTATTGAAATACATTTTTAAGAAACATTTATGTTTATTATAAAGATGTCCCAGAAGATACTCGCTTATAAAAAACCTCAGATAATAAAATGATTGTGAAATGTAACCCTTACATTGTACTTTTATTTGATCGAGGGTACATTAACTACCTGTATAATAGTTAAATAATTGTTATTAAATTATACAAGAACCACATTCATAAATATGATATCATATATCATATTCTAATATTGCATTGTTAACAATATTTTAGTAGTATCATTGGTTCAGGTGTTAACTAATTTGTTTTCCTTTATATGCTTGGTTAAGTAAGTCCTGTTTGTTATGAATAGGATTTTTTGGATTCATATACAGAATGATATTAATTTCATAAAAATTATTTTAATCATAAAATGAAAATTATTCTTGAAAGGTTATTATGGCGAATGAATTCCATCGCCTTCGTGGAGAAGGTAATCTTTACATACACAAAAGCGAAAATATCACACTATCGATAGTGAAATTTTATATAATAGGATGTTATATAATATATAAAGATTAATTAATTATTTATATATATTATTTACATCAACTATACTCATTATTATACCCATCCAAATAATGAAGTGTTTGAATAACAAACTACACCACGACATGGAGACGGTTAGTCGTATGTACGCACGTATAGTGACCTGTCTTTCATAGGATATACAGAATAATGAATATGGTTGTACCATATTTATAATAACATAACAATATGTATAAGGTAATTGAGTTATTATTGTTTTATGGAAACAACAAAGAAAGAGGAAGTGGAAGAAGAAAATATCATTGAAAGAGGTGATGAAATTATTACATCTTCTTCAGGTATTTCTTTTTGAGTTGATCAAAAGGGATCCATAAGTTAGCATCCTGATCAAAGTAAGGACTCTTTGTTAAAGTGAGGTTAGATGGGAGGATATTTTATTAGGGTTTGGATGAGACAAATGGCATTGGAGTTGTGATTTTGAGAGAATGGGATGTACCCTTTTATAAGAGAGGGGATGATCAATTTAGGAAAAGCTTGAACAATTATTTTATTATACAATAATATTCAGTTTATAATGGCCCAAAGTTGATTTAATTAAATGATAAGGTGTTTTTAGGTATAAAAACACTCAACCAAGTGGTTTTGGATAGGTTTAGGTCACCATATTTACCTTATATTTTAGATTTAACTCTTATTTATAAAGTTTATCTTTTACCATGTAATCTTGTATTATTATAATAAATATTTTATAAATATTATATAAAAAGGAAAGAAAACCCCATGTTGTTAATTATTGATATATGAAACCATATATAAGTCCTTTGATAGTGAAATATATTTTTAGGAAAATTATATTAATTAATTATATTGTATTTGTTTTGAAAACTAATTTATGTCAATTTTGACACTATTTGGTATTTTATTTTTGTGAAAGTCATAAAAATATTATCACTTCGAATAAAATTTATTTAATCAACCCTAACATGTCATATTAACCTATAAAATTCTTTTAATCCTTAAAATTTCTCAATTTTCATTTATTTTGATATTTATAATATCAATTATTTTAATCATTCATTAATAAGTTAATTATTGTATCATCATTTTTTCATAAATAAATTAAATTATTTAATGTCTATAAATTATAAATAAAATATATTTATTTAGGAAATAGATTTATGTTTATAATTAATATTTATAGTGTAATTTATCTTATGTGTAACCCTATATTAAAAATGGTTTAGTTATTAAATTATGAATTTGACACCATTAACTCTTCTTTAAATAAATTAATAATAAATGTCCAAATGTTATCCAAGTGGACAAAAAAGATAATATTTTATCAATAAGGATTATTTTGGTCGAAATTCACTTATCCAATATAATTAAGATATTTTTAGGGTAATTATATTATCATTTTTACCTTTAATTACACTATTTTATTTTAATCGTGGAAAATAAAAGTCAAACGATATTATTCCCTAAAATTTATTTTCATATTATTGTACCAAATTATACATATAGATATAAACTGTGTATCTCAAATTTTTGACATTCAATTCACAGAAATGGTAAAATTGAATTTTTTTGAAATTTGCTAACGTGCCTATAATGTGGTTAAAAGATAGTAAAAAGTTCAATAAAATTTTATACATCTGAATTTATTATTAAAATGGCTAAAATGAATTAAATTTAACTAATATAGGTATTAGAAATCTATTTTTACTGAAAATAAATTTTAAAAAATTATTATTTAAATTACATGTTAGTTTTAAACAATAACACAATGTGTTTCTCTATTTATCAAAAAAATGAAAGGTTTTAGAAAAATACCAAAAATTCACCCTAATATAATTTTGATATTCCACATCCAAAAATGAAGTCCATTTTTACAAATAAAAATTATAAAATTTATAAAATTGGTTATTACTATTCATAACTAATTTTAAAACGGCTAGTTTGATTTGTCCGGGTGTGCTAGAACTCAAAGTTATGTACATCACATGCTATTTTATTATTCAATGGAAAATGTACCATTGAAGCCTGGGGTGTTACAAATTAAATCATTTTATACTTTCTTTATATGATTAAATTATGAAGCAGGTAATATTAAAAATTGGAAACAAGTCAAATAATACTTCTAGAACCAGGGAATTTACACATGAAATAGAGAAAATAATGAAAATTTACTAACAAATAGGAAGTAAGATATTATAAGAACATATAATTTGATATCATAAATAATAATATAGATTTGAAATAATTTATTACATGTATAAACCCATTACATAGTATGTTAGGACCATTTACCTGGAATAAAAATCCAAGGCATGTTATTTTCACCACACCTTTTACATATGTGAGATAACTTGTGTATTGACCAATTAATTGATTTGTGTGGTGTATCTATGAAAATTTATATAAAAAATATGCATTGATTTATTTTATCATCATGTTATTTTTGTTTTTTATTTCATATACTTCTTCTTATGGGTATTTAAATGAAAATATTCCATTTGATAAATAATTACATAACCTGATTCCTTTTTATTGGTTTTTAATTCTTCCTCGTTGTTGTAAATATTATATGATTTTTAATTTATTCACATTTAAATATTTATTGTAGAAATTATACTTGTTTCATGTGGTTTTATAGTTTACCCTCATAATCTAATGATTGATATATTCTTAATTCAATATTATAGTCTTTTTAAGTGCTTACATAACAATTTCATTTTGTTTGGGATTGTTTAAAAAAAAATTTACATCAGAAGACATTATAGAGTAATTTTTTAATAATAACATACATTTTGTTATCCTATAGTTATTAATGATCATTTCTATGTAATAGTTCGATTTTCCCCTATTTGGTACAAATTTTTTTAGGAAAATATATTTTATGAAAACCTAACATTATTACCCTCTTTTGTTAGATACCATGTATTCTTATAAAAATTAAATTTTTTAAAATGTTTTCAAAAAAATATCATTTAAAAAATAATTTATTAATTTAATTATTACCATTTTCTTATTTTACAGTTTTTTTCTAAAAATCATATTGTCACTTTCCAAGGAAATCATTTTTCTAACCTTTTTTCCATGAAAATATAATTTTATTTTTACCATGTAACATATGTATGGATTTAACCTCCATCATAACTTATATGAACCCTATTAAACATCAGATTTTATTTTTTAATGATAAATGATGTTTTTAAAATAAATTTTCAAAGAAATGGTTTTTACAATGAGTTTTTTTCAAAACAAAAGGATATTATCCTCAAGAATACATTTAAATTTTTAATTCATTACATACATAAAAAAACCATATTATTAATATACTGGTAGTATACTATATTTATACCATTATGATTATTATTATGGATGGTTTTTGATAGACTTATCCACGGAAAGTATTGAGATTCACTTTCTTGATCCCTTTTTTAGTCCCCTTGAAATATTCAATTTTATGTGATCATTGAGTATTATTTTTCTCCTAAATATCCAAATCATTTAATGTGGATATCATTATTTCCAAACCAATATACCATTTTTAAATACTATATTTAATTGATAGTTATTTTATTACCTAGGGAAATATTTATTAATCTATATCTTGTAATCCATATGAATGTTTGACACTTGTATTATTAAATCAATTCTTTGATATATGTTGAATTGTTTATAAAGGTACAACAAAGGTGGGGCCTGGTTATAGATATCCCCATGATGCATTGGTAGTATCAATTGAAAAACATGTTGGCTAGCCTTAGATTGGTATTTACATTATATTCTAAACTGTATTGAGAATGGTATTTACTGTAAATTTACCATGTACCTAGGAACAAGGAATCTGATAATTATGAATTCACATCATTCAGAATTAGTTATTATTTACCCTTGATAATTTTCATCGATGTATCTATTGATGCATTTCATTCTTAAATCATTGATTAAATGGAATGTGTCTCATTTATTTTCATTTCCATATTTATTGTGCCTTATATAGATATTTTAATGGAATGTGTTTTCATTTGTTCCCATTAAACATTATTAATCCATTTAGTTTATTGATTACGTGGATTGTGGGTCCAATTATTACATATCTATATTGAATATTTTCAATGAAACATTTTTTCTTCTCAATAAATAACCCTTAATGAGAATTTGACATCCCCATTATTTTATTTTATTTTATTTTTCAGGATTTCAATTAGTTTAATATTATTTATATTCAATTATATCATAGATATAATAATATTTTACTAAAAACAGTACTTTAATTAGTATATTCAATTGTAATAAAAGTCTAATGTATGTATCTTATTTACTATGACTACTAAACACTTCAGTCCATGAGGATTTAGTCACTTATAATCATGATGTTGTAATTGTAGTAGACTCCATCTTTGGTATTTCTAAGGTCAAGACATTATAGTTGGTTTATTTGAGAAATCTTCCAAGTCACCATTAATTTAGGTTGATATTGGTGTGTCATTACACACAAGGATGGGTTTAGTGTTGTTGATGGATAAAAATATTTGGTTTTCCAAACAGAAGATGATGGCCACTCAGAGTTGTAAAATAATTTATGCAGACTTACATCTTACTCCCTTGGTGTTTGAGTAGGGAGGCCTTGTTTTATTGATGGTGTATCCATGATGATATTTATAGAGTGTATTCTAGGGGATCGTGTTATCCCTAATTTCCACTGAGCTATTTATGATCTTAAGTAAGGTTTTTGAGGTTTCCTTCAAACTATCCTTACCCAAACTAATGGACCAATGCATGAATCATTTCTTGAGTCACAACAGAGGATATAAGTGTAAGAATCAACACAAATTATTGACATGGGAGAGATGGATATTTATGACATATAAACCTTTTATGATTATTTAATTTAGATTAATTTATTATAATATATTATTCTTTGTGGGTTATAGATCTCATTGGTGAAACTTATAAGGAGAAATGTGGTCATTCAATAGATATCATATGTGAATAAAAATTATATGAGGGAACTATAACCCAACCGTGATGAGAATGTTTTTTTGGGGTTAAAATTCATGAAGATGTCGTGACATTGATTGCAACAGTATCATGATAGAAACCATTGAAGGTTTATATGAAACATCCTATATTTTTTTAGGAGTTTGTGTAAGTGTTATGTTAACATAGATGAATCATATCCCAAGATTATTTTTTTATTGATAAGATTTATAAAAAAATATTAAAATTAGATGGATAAACTAAAAATTATCAATGAGGTACGAAATGGTGAAGACTATCAGAATCCACATGAATAATTATCCAACAAAAATTTAGCAATGAACCTAGGTTGGTATAAATGATGACAATTTCATCTTCAATACCTTCAAGGGAATTATCGTCCACTCCAAAGTTCTATTCTCTAAAGGTGTCGCAAATAATATTTCCCTGGTTGGTTTTTTATTTACATGATATTACAAAATAATCCATATTACAAGTAGTGTACCCTTTCCCATGAGAAATGTGAACCAGTGCCTTAGAATCACATTCAATTTTGTTGATCAAAATATTATACCTCTCGCATAGAGATATAACTATGTGCATTGATATCCTCTACACATTTATAGTGGATATATTACAATAAAATTCACTAATGAAAATGAAATTTGAGACTATATAATATCTCACTTTTCTACCCCCTCATTCCCCCTTCCATGTGTTATACAACCACATTTAGCATCAAGCCCCTATCTGGTGGGTTCCATATAATCCATTCACCCTGGATAATATTGTGTGTGATCATAATACCATCGAGTCCTAGAGTGAATGTGTATAGCATGTGTGGTTTCCATCATCCCAAGATGACCATTCATATATTTATAAGCCGATCCTTCCTCTGAATCTAGAGTAGTAGTTAGGAATGATGTAAAAACGGACAAGCCTTTTGTCTTGTATTAAAGATACTAACAAGTATGCTTAATATATTAAGTAATTAATGTAATTAATTTAATAAGTTAAATAAAATACACTCACCTATATAAATAAAACAATATAGAAAATACTCAGGGATATAAGTATAACATGAGGAGTTTAGAAAGCATGAGGAGACAACATTCATTGGATTTGTCAATCAAGCTCAACAACATGGAACAATGTCGAACAATTATGAATATTCACGGGGATGTTAGAAATCCTAGTGTAATCATCATTTACATCATGAGAAATTGTTTTATATGAGAAATTGTGATCTATTATTCTTGTTATGTATATAATTTATGTATTCATGCCTCATTTTTTAAATTTGTATCGTAAATTCAATTTATCTGCTATGAAATTCGTATTTTATTTTCCCAAACTGAAAATATATGAGGGTTTATTAGTTTATCTTTTTTAGTTATTTTCATTGCTTTCTATGATAATTATTTTTCCCATTTTCATAAAATCAAATGATAATATTAATTTTTTATTATTCCTTTCCCTACATAGTCCATAACCATAATTACCATAGGCCCATGGAGTCTATGATTTTACAATAATAGTTTATTACCATCATTATCATTGGACCATAGGGTCTATAATTTAACATTTCTATCATGGAAAGTGAATCTAAAATCATCCATATTCACAATATATGATAGTTTATTAGTTTAAATTTTTTTAGTTATTTGAATTCGTTTTTTATTTTCATAAAATCCAAGGATAATATCACTTTTTTATTATTCCTTTCTATACATAGTTCATAAACATCAGTATCACATCTCTATGGGGTCTATAATTTAACATTGCTAGCATGGTAAGAGAATCTAAAATAATCCATATTCACAATAATAATTTGAATGATTTCATGATAATGAAATTATAATTTATCATGGATTAATGATTGATCAAAACTTCTTGTTCCATATATTGGTACTTGTTTAAGAAACTAGAGGAGTTACGATATCTGGCATAGGTGATGGATGTCCTAATTGTTTTTCACTAGATTTCACGAATTGAAGTGCAATTTTCTTCCAATATTTATAGTTCCATTTACACGGATAACATTATGTTTTATAAGTAATTGATATATAAATCATGATTCATGGAAAAGGATCGTGGTTTTATGATAAACAATTGTATAAATCATGTTTTCCTAAGGGGAACATGTCTTATAGGCCATTATATTTTTTTTCATAGAAAAATCACATTAAACTTTCACACACCATATGGTGAACCAGCCTTTAAGGTGACCATTTTTAAGTATCCAATTCATGTTCTTGATGTGTATACATTGGAAAATAGTGTTTCCAAACTACCATGTACCTCTTCCTTACCTCATGTACCCTATATATCTAGACTACACATGTAGAGGGATTATATGAATGTGGAAATGGGTGACCTATAAACCATACCCATTGGATAATAGGACACATTCATGGTCTTCCAAAAACAATATAATGTTGTTGGACATGACCTGTCATTGAAAATAGGATAATCCTTATGTACCTCATAAAGACACATTTTTTACATCATTCATAATATTCGACCTCTGGTATCTATTTTGAAAAGACAATATTTTTTGACCAGAAGTTTTTTGTTATGGAAAAAATTCAATATATGAAATTCTAGTAGAAGTCATTTTGACATAATAAATGTTGAATGTAGTTTCTTGAGAATTTCACAAATCCATTCTCAAATATCCAAGGATAAGACTCGAGTGTGATCTCTAATGTGATGTCAATTCCATTAAACATTCTGATGAAAAAAATTTGTAATGGTATGGTTCCACCATTCTATGTACAATAATGATAGAACACCTCTATTCACACCCCAAATTGTGGTTATCTTATAGGCGAAGTGGTACCCCATGTCATCGATCTCTATATGGGAATGGTATCTTCACCCTTCTTGGGTTATAACCAACATGAGTAATTGTTCCATCATCATAAAACTGGTAGGCCGTTCATCTAATGTGGATCAAATCATGATACTAGAAGAAGGTAAACAAAGACATATTGTGTTTTTACAAAACATGGTGGTAGAACTAGCTACAAAGTAAGATATCCATGTATAACCCTCTAACTAGGCTTCCCTAATCATAATTATATCTTCTGTTATATTCTACCATTGTATCATGGGTTGGGCTGACCAATTAATTTACTATTTCCTTTGGTTGTGTGGGTTTTTCTTATATGGTTTTATTTTCACTAACATGAATGGGTTTTACCACAAATGTCATGTCTTATGAAAAATGGCATTATGATATATTTTAGAATTGATGGAATATATTTTGATGATGAATAACAATACCTAGTGAAATTGTTTTCATTCATTGGTTGGTTTATTGAGATCATGAGCTAGGATCTATCTTACTTTTCACATTTTCATTTTCATCTATGATGGGACTCTTTTAGATTCATTCACCAGGGAACGCACATCCTTCTATGGGTACATGCTATCTATTTCCCCACATTCCTTCTTTCCAAAGGTGTGCATCCGCCATCACTTATTCAGAGATGTTTTCTTCTTGATCGTCATGGGATGATGGGTTATCGGTTCCTCCTCTGTGGATTCCTCCTTTAAACTGATTTCCTAGTCCGAGTCTCTAGTAAATATTAAGATATTTTTCATTAAACTCTTCCTAGTGTCATATATTTATAGACTCCAGTTAATTACACAGCTTCTCTCAGGGAATTCAAAGAGGACAAGTCAGGGAAGCAACCTTCGGTTAGGGGATTAGTCATGTTGGGAATCACTGGAATGTCTAGATGCTAAAAAAACTGCTACAGCTAGATTCTCTTCCCAATATGAATGGGATTCTCAAGGGTGTAGAATCCAAACACATCCCACATAGAGTGTGTGGAATTTTATTCCACAAGAATGTATCTAGGGGTTATTTCAGCTTCCCATGTATAACACATGGTGTTCGGAGAGTTTAATTCCTAGCAGAGATAGACCAGACTTACCGGAACACTGATGAGAGTGGATTATATGAGTACACCCCTCAGAGGGAACACCTGGATTTTACTAGATGAATGTATCAAGTAATCCATTAAGGATGGATCTGATGATGATTAGGTCTCGATAAAGGGTACACTAAGTTTTACCATTGGTTGGTATTGAGCCTTGTGGAGGTCACATGCATACCCTGTGTATATGACAGGGATCAAAACCCACATTGTTTGAAGGGGGTGAGAAATTAGGGTGCACACAAAGGACAACAACCTGATGAAATGCTTGGGATTATGCATGGTTAGCAACCCAATGATGGTATGATTTCACCGGGATATGATATATTGGTAGGAATCGTGATGGATATGTATGGAGTGTCAAAGGATGGAATGAGTGGGGATTGAACCATGGACTGGTGAAAAGGTGATGGTGTTGGGATTGAACATAAAAGTGGTTGCCTAAATGTCCCCCTGGTAGGGAATCAATGTCGATGTAGTTCTGTGATGGGTGCTGAGTCACCTGAGGAGGCGGCTCGTGATAATCGATGCATGGATGGGACATGAAAGTAGTGAAAAATCTTGGTTGGGGAATGACCTTCCCAAAACACAACGGCTCAAGGTATATAACATGACGAGACATGAGTGATGGGATTAAACCTTTATGATATTTCTTACATATCCTTGTGGTAGGATATCAATGTATACATAGTTCAGAATGGGGAATAGAATCAGGGTGTACACAACAGACAACAACCTGAAGACTTGGGGGGATTACGCATGTTTAACATCCCAAGGATTGAATGATTTCACCGGGTTGTGGTGTCCCATGTGGAATCAGGATGGATATAGATGGAGTGTCAAAGGATGGAATGAGTGGGGATGGAACCAAGGACCAGTAGAAAGGTGAGGGTGTTGGGATTGGACGTTGAAGATGTTTCCTACGTATCCCCATGGTAGGGAATCAAATTCCACATAGTTTTTGGATGTGGAGATTAGTCTCCTAAGGAGGCGTCTCGTGATAATGGACTATGGGATGAGACCCGAAGGATGTAGATCATTCAGGGTAGGGATTCACCTTCCTAAAACACAAGGAATCATGGGAGAGACCAGGATGGGACATGAGTGATGGTCTTGGACATCAGGAAGGCTTCCTACATATCCCTATTGTAATGAATCTAATTACACATAGTTCAGAATGGGGAATATAACCGGATATTACACAAATGATAGCAACCAAGAGTTATGTTGGGGATTACGCATGGCTAACTACCAATCAAAAGTGGGGAACTATGGGTTGGAGGAGTATGGATTGAGTGTGGGGCTTACGCATGGTCAGCTTCCCGAGAACTAGTTTGACACTACTAAATGGGGGACTAAATATATGGGTAAAAAAAAGGGGATATCAATGATTTCCAGGGTTTGGGGTTGAACCTCGAAGAGTCTTCCTACGTACCCTATCAAAGATACAAGGATGAAAACACAATTAGTTAGAACGAGTATAGTTTAACATCAGGTGGGATGAGAGGGGAATACATTTTAATGTCATGAAGGATAGGGGTCAACTGACGTGATGTAGTCAGGACCGATGGGAGATGGGTCTGAACATCAGGGAGTCTTCCTATGTACCATACATGAAAAGGGAAAGCATCAATGTCCACGTAGTTCAGTTATAAAGGGAATGGGGATCACACAAAGGTAGCCCAAATAGGCTTCCATGGTTGATGCTTACTCTAATACACCATTAGTCATGCTTGGTGTGAGAAATAAGAGGCAACAAATCCCTAATGATCACATTGAAAATGGTGCATCTGTGGGGAAAGGAACAAGGCTTACTCATGGTTGAAAACCCATGGAGATAGAGATTGGGACTTAATCAGGGAAGTAAACTGATGTTAATGGAGGGTTTTTTAACATATGAGGAGGATATTTCCATCTTACATGAATCATCCCATCAGAGGGTGTCAGGGTTTACATAGATACTAGTCGATGTGTGTATGGTGACAATGCTCAGAGGGAGAGGGGAGTTAGAATGTGATGGTGTCGGTCCCCTTGATGGTCCTCTTTGGACCTATTTCTTAGGTAGTGATCATAGTTTAACATCATATGTCAGTGATGTAGGTACTTGGGATTTTAATGACATGCAACTCGGATGGTGAGGATTCACTCGCCACCCCTAAGACTTACATAACTAGAGTAATTTAATCCATGGTTAAGGGAATGCACTAGAAATTCCATATAGAGATGGGTTTGTGGTGTGATCCATTAAGGGGACCAATGTTAGTGTGGATATTTGAATAATAAATATCCATTATCGTTCCTATATGAAGAAATTATGAGGCAATACAATGAAACATGATTCACCACTCGAGGGGAATTGAAATAACTTCGTACAAGCCTGGAGGGCTGTATAGGAGAGGGGTTCATGAAGAAGGAGGCCTCACAGAGAGAATCTTTGAAAGGCATAAAGGCTCACTGAGAATAGGGGCTCATAGAGCATAAGGTATCAAAGAGAACATTGCTTCACAGAGCACATGGACTCATAGGGTATATGGATTTGTAGAGCTCACGACCTCATAGAGCATAGGGGATCACACAGTACATTGAGTCATAGAGAACATGGCTTTTTAGAGCATAAAGGCATGAAATGGATATGACTTTTCAAAGAGGAGAACATTGTGAATCATAGTGAATCATCCTAATCATGGAGTAATAATGTTTTGGGTAGTGCTTCATAGATATTAGGTGACTTATGAAGTATTCATTACACTATGGTGTCACCTTCCTTCATGGTTTCCAATATGATTCACAAAAGAAACCCTTTTTTGAAATTTGGGAAGATTTGAGAAAAGATAAAGGATTTCTTTCAATGCTCAAGTACCTCAGATGATTCTTTTTCCATATTAGTTTGCAGAGCACAGAACTCTTCACGATTTGGGTAATCAAAAGATGGAAGGTTGAGGTTTGGATCCTTGGGAATGGTGGGAGCTATGTATTTACAGGTTCCAAGGGGTGCGATTCTTTGAGGTTATGATGTGATGTAACATGTGTTTCTCTACTGAAGGAAGATTGGATCATGTTTCCTGGAGTCACGAATTCGATCATCATTCCCTCCACGACGCAATGTCATTCTTAATTCTCGTCATGGTGGTCGTAGAGGCTTCTATCAAGTTCAAATGACTCACATAGGTGACCTTCATTCCCTCTTCAGAACGAATCCACACATCAAGTTGTGTCGTATCCATAGAATCGACCATTTCTTTCCACTGCGATGAGTGTAGAGAGGGCCTTGACATTGTGTTGTCCACAGTGCAGAAGGGCTTTGTGAAGGTTCTTTTTTTCGAGGGTTCTTCGTGAAGTATCCCATTTTAGAACCATTTAGTGCCATTTGCTTATTTTTTTCCCATGCACATATTTTGGCACTAACCCCCCCCCCCCCCTCAGAATGGGTGATGAGGATAAATGAGGGTCAGATTTTAAGGGTAGATCACAAAAATTTATGTAGATCACGAGGCATGATTACAGAGAAGGGTCATGATGTGGATAGTTGGTGTGCGGGTTAGTAACATTTCAAAGCATTCTGTGGCATGGAACACCTTGAATCTCAACGGACGTCACATATAAAAAAGTGAGGACCACCCCTCTTTTTTCATCACTTGTTTCCACATCTAAGTTCTTGATCTCTCTATTTGTGAAGTATTATTCACTCTACTTTCCCTATTTGTGAAATGGGTTCTCTTTTTCTCTACACTGCACAACGAGGCCTTAAACATTGTGATTGTGCTCTCCACTAGTTGTGTCTGTAAGCTCTGTTGCAGAACAATACCACCAGTCTCTATGATAGAGCTCTACGATTGATCTCTAGGATGGGGCATTTTGAACTAGAATAGAAATATTATAAAGTTCTAGGGTAGAATGGACAACCCAGAAGCTGCTCGAGGGGTCTTTGAGGATGCTGCATGAGGGGTAATATGGAGAACAATCTAGGCATCAGGGAATTTTTGTGAATCAATTCCAACCATGAATCACTGGTATACCTCCTGTCAGAAATCCAAAATAACTATCCTCTATTCAAAAGATTTCCTCTATAAGGATTTATTCTGAGGGATGATGTTCTCATCCATAAAAAATGTATGGATGAAATAGCTTAATGTTTTCGGAGTACTCCATGATAGCGCCATTGTTTTTGGGATGCCGGTCAAAATTCCCACCTATCCAAAGGTTCCCCATCTTATTAAATATAATTCTTGTTGATGAACCCTAGAAGAAATACAATGGATGATGTGGGGGTAAAATGCAAACACCGAGCTGTGGCCGGTGGTTAGACTGGCTGGGTTCATTTCTATGCTTATCTGCAGATTGATGATTCTGGTCTAAGACACAAATATAGGTATGTGACTGAGAACATTCATTATGGAGTACGTGCTGACAATGGGAGAGTTTGTCAACCTGGGGATCCTGGTGTTGGCCAAACCGTACAAGGTTCTATGGCCCATCAGTGAGGGTAATAATCAACATCGAGTGTGCACACCACTCTATATTTTGAATAGATGGATAGTGGTAGACATGGGTGCCTATGAATATTTTACCCTATTTCACCTCTTGGATCATACATTCGACCATCTATTTTGAATGATGTGGGGAGATTTATGGAGAATATAACTCCGACGATGCTACTAAATAGAGTCTAGAGGGTTGATGAATTCAACATTAAACAATTTTTTTTCCAATAGGTGTATTCACTAATGAATACCATGGGAATGAGGAGAATCAGCCCTATATTACAACCTTTTGTGGTGTACTTCTAGTAGCACATATTGATCATGAGCATATCGGTGAGCCGTACACCCCACAGTTCTTTGCGAGGTCGTTCTGGCACCAGTAGAGGTTGACTCAGCAAGCCTAATTGGGAGTACGCCATGAGGACCATCCATGCGTGATGAGGAAGATATGGATCAAGATCACACATGATGATGGAAAGATTAACAATGTGATACCTACATCCAAAGATGTCTACCGGGTAGTAATGGAGTATACCAATAGGTGGGATGTATCCTACCCATGGGATATATTGAAGTGATTAACCTTCCATGCTAGCGAAAAAGTGCCTCTTCAACCTCAAGGCCTGGGCCAGAAAGCGGAAGTAAAATTTAGTTGTAGCAGTGTTGTAGTAGTGATGAGTTGAATAATTACAGGACCTACACCATGTGAGAGGAAAGAAACAATGGTGGGCCTAATGGTCCAAGATGAGTAGAGCCTGCAGGAAGGGAGGCTAGAGAGGTGGTTCTGCATGATACCCACTCAGGATTTGGGGAAGTGGCTTCTCCACATAGTCATGCATGAGGAAATTGTATTACTAAAGTCTTGGGACACCTAGGAGGTTAACATACAAATCATTAGTCCTTCCTAGACATGGAAACTTCTTAACCATCTCAGGATGGATCTATTAGAGATCGTCCATGAAATGACTGTCTTTATGGTGTCTCAAGCAAAAGGGGAGTAGTACATCTTCGAGCATTAAGACTTGGGGCAGTTTCAGGGTACTTTGTGCCCAATGATGGACCTGGTGAATTTAATACATAACCAAATAGTCCCACAATAGTTTTCCTCTATCGAGTTGAGAGTGTTATTCTCACTACCTAAAGAATCAAAATAGTCCTCCATGGAGATGAAGTTGGTAGAGATAGTCCATTAGAGGATGGAGAAGTTGAAGCCTCAGAGATGGATGAGTTTATCGAGGCTCTTGAGATAAACTCTAAAACATTTCACTATGATCCTTATTCAGGCCTTCTAGGATGGCTTTCTCAACTGACTTTTGTCCTGTGTAGGAGAACCTTTAAGTAAAACTCATTCACACAATATAACATATGTAGCGTTGGGGTCTGCACTTGTGACATTGGTGACTACCGAATCTAGAAGTGCTGCAATGCATAGGGATGTTCTCTCACAGTCTTAGGATTTCCCAACCATTTATGGGGGGCCACACCCTGGGGTTCCGGCAGCAGAAGCTCAAGGGAGAGACCAATTATGTTATCTTTGTATGTTATCTCCTTCGTAGAATTTATAACTGTCGTCCATTGAACCGGACCAATTTAAATCTGTGTATTTCAATATTAACAGATGTTCAAATGGCATAAGCCATATTGGAGAGGATGGATGGGGCATCCAGTACTCCCTTTCCTAGGGGAATTCCAATTGTCGTGGAAGTAGATTCCATGCTGAGCAAACCACAACGTTCACAATTATATATAGGACCCCTCATAGGATCGAACCTGAGAACATATAGAAGTAATCCAGCAATGAGGATCAATTCGATGACATGGGACCAATCCTACCCAACTAGAAACCAGAGGAAGATCTTGGTGATGAATTTTTGGAGACATTGCTGGCATATGAACCTTCTGACCTAGAGGACTAGGATGAGACTTCATTCGATGAAGAGGATAGCATGTTCATCCATTACTGGTCACGAAAACTGATCATAAGCTTCATCAAGGCTGCCTCACAAGTAGAGTGGATAATCTAGATGGGGATTCATTATTCCTAGATATGTTAACTATGCAATGTAGGAGTGGATTCCCAACATCCTCATATTCTCATTCGAGATTACATGGCTGAGAAAATACGGGAATATGACGACGAACTCGGTGTGGGATGGTTGTGGATAAAGTTCATCATCATCAAGAAACTTCATAAGGGTGAGAATATGATCCAATGCTTGAGGGATCGAAAAAATGAACATTATTCATTCATTGATTCACAATTGGGACTCATATGAATATTGGAGGTTTATTTGACAGTGAGATGAGCATCCAAAGATATGGTTATTATCCAAGCTTATGAGGATCATTAAGGATAATGATCATTTCCACACTACTATTGAAAAGTATTTGAATCTTAACAAGAAAAAGGGGATCCATGATTTCACAAGATAGAGAGTGTTGTAGCTAGGACACTCCATTTAAGAGTTCAATCCATCTATTTGAGGGGTCAATCTATGGGTGTTATAATTTGTGTGAACTCATAAACATACTTTCATGATTTCTTGTTAATATTGGTAGCATTCACGAGTCTTGTTATCTTCATTGATTACTGCATCTTAATCAAACCTATGAAATATCTAGTGGTCAACCCCTAAGCTCAAGTGGGTCATGCCCGATGTGGGAAAAAAGGATGACAACATCATTATTCCCCTTGAAGATGAGAGTTTGGACCAATCACTAGATATAAATTACCTAAATTACTACTTTGAGTATCTAGGAAGAACATGGGGGGCATGGTTGGAGAATGGGATTCTCAAAATAGAAAAACTTCTCTCCCCCAACATGCTCTAGAGCATGAGTGGGAAAATTATAGGGGTGTTGGAGTAAATCCGAACAAAGGGGAATGAAGGATGTGACTTACGATACCCAAAATTCAGAACATTGTGAGGGTGGACTGAGGATGGAGGATATATGTTGACCATAATCTAAAACACATCATCTGCATCTTGTTAGCCTAAAATTGAGAAAAATAAATGAAGTATAACCTCAAACCATATTCTAAGACACATGGCGAAAAGTGATGTTTCATCTGATGTCCTCAAAAATGTTTCCCCTGGATGATAGACAAGACGTACAGATAAGCAACCTAAACATTAGGAGGTTCCTTCAGACATAAGAGGGAATGAAGATCCGAAATAAAGGGCACATAAATGGTTGTGATGGAATGAAAAAAATTTCGAATAATTCCAAATACTCTTGAGAATAAGACACTTTTGATGAAATGATATTGGATGAGTTTATAGGTCTTAACAAAAACTAATCCTACTCCATATATGACCTCTAGGGTTAGGAACAAGAATGGCTTGCAGTTTTACATTATGAGAATAAGGACGATGGTGTCACAATTTAAGGTCTCCTGATAGCACCAATGGGTCACACCATCTCATATATAAATATTCACCCATTCCAACCACACAACATATATGATCTTTGCTCAGTGTAGTAAACAAGGGGAGTTGTTAGGCCTTACCTATATAATGAGATCCTAAAATGGTGGAAATGAAATTTAGTGTGGGGGAAAGTCCCATATAAACTAACATTTCTACATGGTTTGTGTGGATGTGAAGATTTATAACACTAGGGGTGTCAAGGATCCATGAAACAGAATGGGGCATTGAACATGTGATTCAAAAATTTCAATATTTGGATCAGAATGGGAGAGGCATAATGATGAACGATTCCTGTTGACCCTATTCGAAACATATAATCTATTTCATTTTAGCCTAGAATAGGAGCAAACAAATTAGTGTCAATGGCTGACCATATATGAGAAGTCAAATTTGTATCGAATTGTTGTCTGAAATCCTTAAGGATGTTGGCACATGATAGTCGGAGACCGTTGTGGCCTAGAATCCTTACCGTTAGGAGATCCCTTTGGATATGAAAGATAATGATATCTAAAATGAGAGAATGTGTGAGGCACAAACATTATCCAACAAGTTTATGAATCATGTAGGATGATCACAAGTAGCAGTAATCTCCATGTAAGTGCGTGGAATAATTATTATAAACACAACATGAATGATGACCAAAGAAATCAAAATTATTCCATGTTTTTTGGGTGAACCACGTCCATAAGATTTCAAGGAGGGGAAACTAGTTGTGACTGGACCACATACAAGATGTTTGGGAATCACTAATTATCACATAAGGATGATAATCAAGACAAATATAGTTCATGGAGGTTTTATGGAATGCAACTAATACCAAAAAGGGAGAAATACACTCCTTTAAATTAGAATATCAAAATTTTTATACAGTTTAGCTTCGTGAGAATTTTGATGGTATGAATCTTATTTTAAGTTCCCCGAGATTAGTTTGTATGGTGAATAGTGTAATGTCATGTGTGTGGGACATGCCTGTGGTGTTTATTGTCAAGTATTAAGTACATTGAAACGGAGAACTCATGAGATGAGAACGTAGAGTGGTTTCGGCAAACATGATGAGAATATGGACATAAGTCCACACAAACCACATAATTATGATAAAACTCAGACTGAAATGGAACAAGAGGGTTCATTGGGATGTGGCTAGACCATAGAAAAAATGTCTGGGCATCACTATGTATTCCATATGGTTGGCAATCAAGACACACATAGATCTTGAAGGTGGTACGACATGTGTCCAATACCGAAAGGGGCAACATATTCTCAAGTGAAGACATCAAATGGATATTTAATATATCATTACACAGTATGGGTGTCAATGGTGTAGTTTAGTAATTTATGATAAGGGAAAAAGGGATCTTAGTTTGTGGTCATTGAGATCGAACCCTAAGGTGAGACATCAAAGGTGGAAATATATAATGCAGTACTATAATGAAATCCCAACTTGAATGAAGACATACAAGTCCACACCACATCATAAATTTATAGTAGAATACACAATCAATTTAGAGTCATGATGTATGGACATAGGCATCTAGATTAAGATATGTACTCCTAGTTTATGGTCGTAGGGTTCAGACCATAAGGAGTGTGGTTCTTCAATGTATGAACAAATTTGAACCATAACCCTATTCCCACGTGATCTATGCTCCGAGTGGGACATAATGGTAGATAAGATCATTAAAAAACCTATAATACTCAGTAGGGGAGATGGTGTGGATTCTAAAATGACCCTCACGATACTGATTCATCCTCTTTAATGCACATAAGTTCACAGAGGGATAACACCAAGGGTGTTGAAATTCAACATGAATATGATAGAGTGAAAAGTGATGTGTATCACGTGACAATCATTTAGGGATTAATGGGTGTGGTGTAACAATGGAGGATAACAACAATCCATGTTCTAAACACATCATCCACACCGTGTGACCTGAAATGGGAATAAAAAATGAGGGTTGACCGCTGATCGTATTTGATACACTGTATGTGTCCAATAATGACAATCAAAGTCCTCTGGGATGATGGCCCAAAGTGGTACGCGATCCATAAGGCCAGTCATCCATACCTTATAGGGGTCCATTCTGATGTGAAAGATGAAGAAACCCCAAATACAGAGAGACATGAAGCATGTAAATAGATGAAATAATGTACATACAAAATCCAACACTCTATGTCCTAAACCACAGTGCATCTAATCATGTTGGTGAGGCATAACTGAGGCCGAGATGTCCATAAAAGAAGGGTGAAATTTGATTAATGAACATAGGGCTGGACTCAAAGATGAAATTATTAGGAGTTGTTGTGTATCCAATATGGATGGAAATGAAGCCAAATGTTGTTCTTGAAACAACCTGAAGATTAACGTCATGCAGTAAAGAATTAAGGAGAATGAAAGGGATATCATAGAAGGTAATAATATGGAATGGATATTATAATCCCAATATGAATGAGTATCAAAGAGTTCCTTACTGCACCATGTGATACTTATAGATTTTGGGCCAAAGGGCCCATAAATATGTTAGGAATTGAGGTACCTGGGGCTGTACCCATGTAAGAAATGTCTGTCCATTCTTATGTATCCAAGGAGGATGGGAATAAAGCCAAAGGCAGTTCATAAAAATAACACGGTGGGGTACTAATGATATGGGTAATACTATTGTGAAGGTCTATCCCATGCACTCAAAGAATCATAATTTTATGGATCTTGTTTTTTCTTTAGTGTGGGTGTGTTTTCTTTTGGTGAAAAAAACCGAGGACAAAGAATCATAGTGTTTCTATAGAATCAAGACATATGTAGAACATGGAAAATGCCATGGTGGATGACCTATGACAATGATAACGTCTCCTCAAGTGAGGACATCACAATGTGGTGTTGTTTTTTTTCTTAAAGCTAGGATAATCGTGTCACGATTTATGGTTATGTGATTGGACCAGCCCATGAAATTTAATATAATGTGGAAAAAACACAATAGTAAAAATTTAGGTGGGATGAGGAATCATAGTTAAATTATTATGGTGTGGATTCATATGTATGAATGAGGTTCTATTGGGAATTTACATGGTGTGATAGATCCTCCTTGATGTGAATGAGGAAATAATTACAAACTACACCATGTGTAATCATAAGGGAGGGATCCTCAGTCCATGGGACATAAAATATTGTGGGCCCGGGGCTAAAAATGATGGAAACATTACTGGGCATTCTTACATATCACATAAGTATGGGAATCCCGTCTTACATTGTTCTGAAATTCCATATAGAATAATGCCAAGCGGTAAGTATAGAGATGGGAGGGACATTCCCATAAGGGGAAGTACGTGGTTTGACTATTATAAACCCAATGTGAATGAGGATATACGTCCACATACAACACACCAAGAAATCAAATAAGAATAAAGGCCAAAATGCCTAAAAGAAGAGATAATTAGTGGATCCTGATCTCGATTTGAAGACAAAATTTCCAAGAATTCTTACATATACCATAAGGATTGGAATCCATATGTACATAGTTCTTATCATGTCATGAAATTTTACTTCATGTAGTAAGGATGGTGTGATCTTATATTATGATCACAAGGCTCAGAATGAAATAAGTGAGAGTCTTCCAAGAAGGTATAAACCATGACCAAATCCCTAATCCCATGTGAGCTATGATCGATGTGGGAAACAAGGGCGAAGAAGATCTTTTCAACACATGGAATTCACAGAAAGGGGAAATTACATGGAGCCAATGATGACACCACGATGTTGATTCATCCTCTTAATGCATAAATGTGCATGGAGGGATAACACAGAGGGTGTCAAAATTCCACCTAGATGTGATGAAGTGAAATGGGGTGTGAATCACAAGACCAATATTTAGGGTTCAGTGGGTTTGGCACATGATAGAGGATAACTATTAATCTAGTTTGAAACACATCATCCACATCACGCTGGCATAGAAGGGGAACAAAAAACTGAGCATCGACCTCTAACCATATTCACAACGTGGGACATGTTTAAAATTTATGTTCAAAAACCTTGGGGATGTTGGACCATAATGCTGGGAGAGCAGAAAGGCCTAACTTCTGTGCTGTTTGGGGGTCCTTTTGGATGTGAAAGATGATGGAATCCTATATAAATTTAGACGTGAAGCATGGAAATGGATGGAAACATTTCAATGTAGAATCCAATACTCTAGGAACTAAACTATAGTACATATGAGAATGTTGGGGAGGCATAATAGTGGTCATGGGGCCCAATTTAGAGTAAACAACTGATGGAGATGGGAGCATGAGGTGGGGATGGAGAGCTATCAAGATTGAGGTACGCCACATTGTTATTGAAAATCTAATGTAAATGACGACTTAAGTCCATACACCACACCACATACCCCTGGGAAAACCTAGTCTAAGGGGATATAAGGAAGAGAAAATTTATACAACATAGGATTAGACCCAATGACGATGTGCTCGAGCATTCCTACGTATACCGTGAGGATGAGAATCAATCCATATGTAGTTATAGAAATGTTGTTCATTTTAACATCATGTGGTATGGGCAGAGATGTAATAAAGGATGATCTAGAAGGACGGGAACATGGTGCGACTGTTGTAAACCCAATGTGAATGGGGACTAAAGAAGTCCACATCACACCATATGAAACCCTCAAAGATAATTAATCCCAACGTGGGTGATAGATTTGTTGGTATGGACACGAAGAAAAAACATTCATCCATTCCTATGAATCCCATGAGGATTGCAATCGATCCATACATAGTTTTTAAATTTCGTTATGTTTAACGTCAAATGATAAGGATGAAGAAATGGAGTGTCTCAAGGGGGTGTGTGTGGAATGGAAAAAATAGATTAACATGAATGAGAGAAAATATTCCCTACAACACCAAAAAATCCTAAGAGAGAAATTTGTCCGATAGGCCAAAAAGGTCAAAGGACCTCTATCTGGGCCACTGATGAATGGTCTGGTTGTTCCCACATACCCCATAATGATCGAATCTATGAATTACATTTTCTAAAATGTTGTGTAGTTAATCATTTTACAATAAGGACTTATAAGATCTTAGTATATCGTTATAGATATTAGGCCATAGATGCCCCTGTTTAATGTCGTGCTCATGGGAGAGAAGGGAAAAAATGTGAATCACCACACACTTCATTTGAGATATCATGGGGATGGAAATAAAAATTGGGGAAAACTATTGACCTTGTTCACAACATAGTATTCATCTCGTGTTACTTGGAATGGGAAAAAATTGAGCATCGACTGCTGATCATATTCATAGCACATGACTTGTATCAAAATTTTATTCAGGATCCTCTAGGATGTTGGCCTAAAACAATAGGTGAGCCAATGTGGTTTGATACGAGGCCATTAAGGGAGTCCATTTGGATTTTAAATATGGTGGAGACCAAAATGGCAAGATGTGTGAATAATGTTGTTATCCGTGCAGTTTAATGTCTCATTTTATGATAAGGGAGGTCTTAGTTAAGGGACGTAGATCACAGAACAAGAGGTTTATTCACCGTTCAAAGTTTATCATCATGTGATATGAAAGGTATTTTATTTTATGATCATAGATGTTGGAAAATTTATAGATTAATGTATTCTAGGATGTGGATGGGTAGTTCAACGTCTTATAGGACGGAAATACTCTTTAATGTCATGTGGGACGAGGATTCCCTCACATGATGTACTGCTTGAAGAATTTTGTATTGGTTGGAGGATTAATACACCCACCATCTATAGTTTCCATTGAGTATATACCATTTGGGTAATCCTTGTGAATGATATAAGGTCCCTCTAATTTGGGGTCCAACTCCAATGGCTTCTAGCCGGGTATCATTGGAGTTCTCAGGGAAAATGCAATGTCTCTTTATACGAACGAACAGAGGAAAACATTCTTATTGCAAGCCCTAGATATATTGATCTGATGCCTCTCATGATTGTGGAGGGCACAAATCATGTTCTCATCATGCACTCCCAGTTCAGTAAGATGGATTTTGGTTGCTCTTTCTCATTCTTGCAAGACCGTAGAAGGCTATGCACTTTTAGGGTACCAAATATAAATGGGCTGAACATTCTCTATTCCGTACACAAAGTAGTATGAAGTCACCACGGAGGAATAATGTGTCATCTTCCAGTAAGACCAAAGTGAATTGGGGAGTCTATCTGTTCAACACTTCTTGTTATGAACAATATTCTTCTACAGAATTCTAGATAGGGTTTTGTTGAATTCCTCTATCTTCCCATTTTCTTGTGCGTGATAGAAATATATATGATTAGAAAGGATAATGTACTTGGGGTACAATTTCTTCTTCTTGGATGCCCAAAATTTGATTTCGTTATCTTTTGAGAATTTCACGAGGAACCCCAAATTGGTGGATGAGTTTAGTGGTCACAAACTCAATGACATAACGATCCTTGACTTCATTGAGTAGAATCGCCTCTAGCCACATGGACAAGAAATCTGTAGTGGTCAGGATGAACCTGATCTGGTGAGTTGTTGCTAGTAGATATGGTCCCACAACATCAAGTCCCCAAACCCCATAGAGATAATATTACATGGTAGTATAGAGAGTCATTGGTGGTTGATGAAAAAATTATCATCGATATAGCATTCCAGGAACGTCTTGGAAAACCTTATAAGGTCATAGATCATGGTAGGCCAGAAATTTCCAAATCCTTGGATTTGAGGAGAGTGCTTTGGGCCTTCCAAATAATCCTTGTAGGAACCAACGTAAACTTCCTGAATAACATGATATATCTCAACACCTTGAATGAAACGAAGGAGAATCCCATCAAACCCACGCCTATAGAGTATCTGATCAACAGCAGTACCACTCCAATGGTAAACTACACTGCACTCCATCAGATTTTATCACATTAAGCTCAGTATATGGGGATATTATTGTACTAGAGATACTCGATAAAGGGAGTAGTCCTGTTAGGGGTATCCTCCAAAATAAAAGCAAGGGGACATAGAGGTCCTGATATGGAGGCATCAATGGTATGATGGATTTCATATAGGCAATTATCATCATCTGGAGTGATTTGAGTGATTAATCTTCAATGTTCAAGATGAATAATCAAATCATCCTAGTCTGGCTCTATAAGAGATGCAGCAAGGCTATCCAAGGCATCAGATCGACCAGTATATGATAGAGGTACATGAGTAACTTCTGGCCGATAATGGAACTGATCCATCATATGGAGAGTACATTTTAAGAAGGGTACGAGCTATGGATTCTTGATGACGTAGTCACCGTTGATCTGCTGACAACCAGTTTGGATTCCACCTTGACACACAGTTATGGATTGTCAATCATGAGGGACAACGTGAGACTAGTGATGTGATCATGATACTCTACCCCATTTTTTTACATCCTTCTAAAAACAGTGTCAAATTTGGATGTACAACTTCTGCAGATGTGATGAAGATGATACGCAGGACGACTCTATTGAGTCTGTGATCATTAAGCCTCCTACAAGTAGGGTTTTAGGAAGCTCCATAAATGTTCATATTCCAATAGGGAATGTCTTGATCAACTCATAGGATTGAATTGTATGGAAATTCATTATTCAGATACTACTTTTAGGGGATAAATGGGTGACAAGAATGTTTATCAATTCTTCTCCCTTGAAAGCCTTCTGAGGGAAAAATATGATGTAAATATATTAAAGGATCATTTCCCACTGATAAAAATGGGTTTTCAATTTGGGTTGGTTCCAAATGTACATCAGAGGATCCACACTGGACAACATCTTTATCTCATGGTGTTGCATGTAATGTCACAATTTCTCCACTGCAAATACTAGCAAAAGGTAGCTGTTCTTGATAGAGGAATATCTAGACTCTATATCAAGGATCATGTAGATATGATATTATAACTATTATCACTTCCATAATTGTTTTTCAAGGAAATAAGGGCACCAAGGGACAATTATAGAGAGGCCACATTGAGGACCAATAGATTTTTGGAAATGGGAGGAATCAGAATAGGAGGATGTAGTAGGCACTGCTTAATTCCATTAAAAGAAGTCTGACACTCCTCATCCCACTAACTATCAAAAAAATTCTTTATTTTATGTGAAAAGGAATTATACAATACATCAAGATTAGAGATGAATCATTGTATATAGGAAAAGTGGCTTTTAAAGCATCAGAACTCCCGAATTTTAGTTTGGGTACACATCATACTAATGGCATTGATCTTTTCTAGATCATTATCAATGCATCTATATCTAAAAACGATGCCGAGAAACATTCTATTGGGACCCAAAATGCACAATTTAAGGGTTTCATCTTCAAATGGAAAGAAAATAGAAAGAAAAATGATTTCTAAATATCCCTAAAATGGTCTTGACAATGGAGATATTTAACCACCAAATAGTCCACATAACATTACACTAGTGTCCTGATTAGTGGATTGAACATAAAGTACATGGCAAACTAGTAGGTGGAACCTTCATTCACGTGATCGAAAGGCATTACTTTGTAGAAAATATTATATTGTGCTTATATGAAAGAGGTAGAATCTTCATCCTCAGGGGCCAGTTGAATTTTATTATATCTGAAATACCCATCCATGACTGAGAGAGCCTGAAACCCAGGGGTGGTGTTGATCAACAATTCAATCACAGGATGGGGAAATCAACCTTCGAACATTGATGGTTGAGATCCTATAAGTCGATTTTGACATTGATTTTCCGTTTTTCTTTTTGATGGGAATAATGTTGTATAACTACCTAGGGTACTAGAACTCCTTGATGATGTTGTCTTGATGAGATAATCAACCTCGGCCTAGAACATGGCACTGTGAAAAGAGTTCAACTTAATGGGAGGTTATCTGAACCCATAATGATTATCTGGGAGATGGAGATGGAGGATGGAAACATGAGGATCTAGCCCTGGGATCTCATCATAACTCAAAGAAAATACATCATGATGTTGCCATAGAAAATCCACGTATTTTTTTTGCTCTTCTTCATGCATAACAGTGGTAATCAGGGTTGGTTTTTTATTGGTATTAGTACCGAGGTTCACATGTACCAATTCATAGACTGTAGTGGATACAAACACTTTGAATTCAGGAGTGTAGTCTTCCAAATCATCTACATCATCCATTGCGAGAGGATCATGGATAGGGGGAAACACTTCCGAGTTGATAGATCCTGACGGGATGCTAGTGCTTGCCTGAGTGACGATGGAGGCATCAACAGGAGACTCATGAAATGGTGAAACCATAGTGATGAATGCTATCAACCCAATCCCATCGGGCCTTCGACCCAAAGGGACACATTTTATAATAAAAAGAAATAGTGGTGTGTCGGTTTGAGTATGTTTATCCTAGCCTAGAGAAAGAATAAATTATGAAATATTTTGGTTTCCATGGGGTAGAAATCCTGATACATTATAGGATTTGGGGGCTTTGGAATCACGCAAACCTGATTTTTGTAGGAATATGAGGTGATCTCATGGTGTTCCTTAGACTTGGGAACACGCTTCCCCCTCATTCGAGAGACAATAATTCATTGTCTGAAATCTAGGGTCATGGATTCAAATTGGTGAATTGGGAAAACATAGGCGTCATCTAGTTCTTTCCATGGGTCGGTCGTAGCTATATCATGTTCATCATCCTTAGCATAAATCTATTTTTCCTTTCTCTAGTATCATTGGGAATCTAGGTAAAAGGATTATTATTAGGAATAGGGGGACACATCACCTTGGAGTATTCCTACTAGAACATTAAAGAGTAATTAAGGCATTAATTATAGGAGGATTAGACTACTGAATATAGGTGGAGCCATAGTATACAAATCAATGCTTTATAAGTGGTGTCTTATGAGACAACCATGAACTCTATGCTAGAAAATAGTCCATCTAATTGTTTCTTCTAGTGGACATTCCCAACCTGTTTATGCTCTATCCTATCATAACTAGGAGTCATCAGGTTAGGGGGAATCATCTCTGTTTCAGACAGCCCCTTCCAGTGGAGCATCTGGATTGGGATATCAAAGATCCCCAATCCTGTGTCAATGAGATAGCGGCAGACCTCCACACCAATGAACAGTCCAGTGATGTACAGTTGGCAGATGTGCCCCTATATAAAAGAACCTTAATCTTCTCCAGAGAAAGAGATGATGGAATGGAATTCTTCATGATCTACTGCCTTATCATGGATGGCTTTTTCGACTACTACTTCTATATCAGACTGGAGGGGGATTCTTAATGCCTCTATAAGGCCTTTGCAAATATTAAATGATAGGAAAAGATCCTTGAAGATATAAGGCCGCATAGGAATTCTAGTAATGTGAAAAAAAAACATCATATTTCTATTCTCGGCATACAATTCTACAAACATGAGGTTGTTATATGATAGGAGGTATGACATACCCATTTGGTTGAACCGAAAAATTCTGGCTCCAGCTGGGAATGTCCCATTGCTCACTTGTCGAACCATGTAGAGTGTCTACCGGCTGACAACTAGATCAATGAGGTTCACCCAAAATAGAACTTGGATGATCATATCATGGTCATGGTGTCTCTGTTTGAGAATCAAAAGGGTGGTTGAGGTGGATATGATGAAACTAGAAGAGAGGGATCCATGTGTTAGGTTCTACAATGGCCTACTATCTGGTCACAGTGACATGCATAGGATGGCTGGATGCACTAATCACTGCATTATAGTTACTTACATACCCAATGTCCCATTGATTCTAGTGTCTACTAGGGAAGTTGGGTGGGGTTTTTAGTGCTTTTTGTCACCGGGAACCATGTAAGGGTTTACAAACTTGACGATTTTGACCGGAGCATACCCCTAGTCATCAAATGAATAAATTTCCATTTTTGGGATGATCTTGAAGAAATTCCCATCTCCGAGGTCATGAATTCTCTGAGATAATGGGATATATTTGACATAGGTAGAGGCCTTTGTCTTCCATTACATCATCAGTTCTTTCTCCCCTTAGAGGACGATGACTGAGATGTTGATGCAGATAAAGTAGTTGAAGGTAGTGCAGATGCTTCTAAAGGCTCGGACTAATACAAATGAGCATGAATTATACCATGATAATGGGTGAATACCTTTCGATCCATCCAATCATCACATTCTTGATACATGTGGTTGGAAAACTACATCCATTCACCCTCACTTTCATTATCAGGCTTTATAAAGACACATGCCACCGGTGTGAAGGTTGGGCCCAACCTAACTATATTGTTATCAACCTAGTCTTCATGTAAGGCTTTAATCACATATAAATACTTGAGGGTGTTCACAGGGAACTGGTGATAAGGGAAATAATTCAAGTGATCGCTGATATCTTCCACATCATGCCTCTTGCATTATGGTAATCACATGATTCCATGGCCCAAGGTGCTTCAGAAATAACTAATGACCCGATCATCATTAAATGAGTAGGTCTAGTTTCTATGATATGAGAAAATAGCTATGGGAAACTATACAGGATGAGGGGATGGGAGATACTGTCAAGGAGGTGGTACATTATTATCTCTCCTAGGTGGTGGTGGCACATTTTGCATGGGCAACATTTGATTTTGAGGTGACTGATGTTGAACTAGAGGCTACACTTGAGGCGGTGGACCTCTATAATGTTGTGAAGGTGGCTCTTCTGGTAATAATTCAAACTATATGGGGGACCTCAATTTGTTATACAATAGAGATATCAGCCTTAGAGGCTCTTCTTGTGAGATCTATAAAAAGTAATGGACATGCCTAGTTAAAATGTGGCATGGATTCCACTATACGTTGAGCTTTGTCATAGAAATCCCAAAACCCACCTAGGATGTTCTGAGTAATAAGTGAAGGGACCAATTCATTTTTTAAATTCCCTAGACACATCATAATTAGTTTTCAATGGTTCGAGCCATATCATGTGAAAATGTCAGTCCCTTCCACCGGATGAAAAATTCTATGACACGTTCGTCAGAACTCTATATGCACATGAAGTGGTCAGCAATATTTGTCTTCTAGGTCATGCGATTGAACTGGTAGATAAAATTCCTACAATGTTCCTCCAATACATCTTTTTACCCAAAGGGTAAATGGCTGTACAAGATAAACTTGGGGCCTTCTAGTGTCTTCATGAAACACTAGAGATTGGCGGCCTCCTGCTGCGCTGGAGTTCCCAGCATGGGTGCACAACTTGAAATGATGTACGAAAGATGTTGCAGTGGATATCACATCCCATTAAAGGGGGATAAGGTAGGATATTCAAAACCTAGGGTTGCTGGAATATTATCCACCCATGCCGGATAATTCTTTCCATCAATCAGTATTACCCCATTTTGAGTTTCAAGGGCCTCAAGGCAATCAATAAGTGCTCCCATAAGGTCTTCTGGACAATGATTCCAATCATGAAGAGTGCCCCTAACCATAAATGCATTGGATGGTTCTTAAATGTGGTAAGAAGGTCTAACAAATCATGGGGTGACTGGTGGAATTACCTAAGGAGCTGGGGAAATAACCTACAGAGTGGCTGGTAGGACTTGTAGAGCAGCTAGAGAAACATGAGCTAGGACATGAGGAAGGTTGTCACACAACTCAGGTGGATTGGGAGATATATATCGTAACCACATTCCATAAACACCAGACTCTACCCCATTTAGTTGGACTGGGAGGTCGAGGTCACCAGGAGGCAACTCACTGGGAGGAGGTTGTACCTACCCCTGCCCCTATTGCCACAATAAGGATTACCTTAATCGGGCTAGCTATCTGTGGCATGCTTGGTGAGGATATGTTCAACAATCTTTTACAATTCCAAAAGCTGTAGATAAAACACCACCATTTTAGTGTCATCTTTTGTCTTTTTTCCTTATACAAATAGTTGAGAGGTAATTTCAGTCCCAATATTATCTTTCCCTTTTTTGGGGTCTTGACCGAGATGCAATGACTATGAAGGTGTGGGAAGGCCATGAAATTTTCTTTGTTGGTGAGTGTAGATGCATGCAAGATCTTCTAGGTGTTGTACTGCCCTAGAAGGCTGCTCCACTTCTCCATGAATTGTACTAGTTCCCCATTTTGGGTATATCTCAGGAACAACCATGTTCATTGTGGTGACACCCTAAGGCATATCCTCAATATCATCGGGTGAGCCAGGCTGGCATAAGATTGGAAGGAAATGTAGTGCAGTACGCTACCTTGAGCCCCAGATTTGTACATGTGGGGAAGAATCCTTGATAACATTACAGAGCATAGTGATGCTCTATATGTATTGTTTCTAGATGGTTTAATGATAACCAGGTGACAGCAGATGGTGAGTAATAGGAAGCATGGCCAACTTGTTGAGGCGAAAATGTTGTACAATGTCTTCATAGTGTTCCTAACTCTTGGGTTAACCTATCCATTAAAAAATAAGATGAAAATGAATCATACCTACGGTCTTTCAGAATCACAAAACCTCATACTAGGTATAGGGATTTAGAATATTGATGATTGAATTTTTCATTGGCTAGAACATCTCATTGAAATCGTTTTTATATGAATGTACCACAATCTTCTCAGTTCAGACTTAGCATCCAGCCCTTGATTTCCCCACTCATCAACTATATAATGTTCTGGGACTGGTAATTGCACCGAAGATGACTGTTGTGGTAGTAGATTGGATGGTAAATAGTACGGTGTGTGATCTTACAAGCCACAACATTATGGGATGTCTTCTGAAGAATGTGCTGATTGTACCACCACATCCCTGTAAGATGGTCTGATAACCACTACATCCCATGTAGGGTTTGTATTCATTGGTGGAAAGTCACGTCGTTACTCATCCTTTATTAGTCCCCAAAACAACTCTCTGCGATCTCTAGTTGAGGTAGAGAACGATATTGTTGATGAAGGGATGATTGAACGGATAGACGGTAAAAAGAGAAAAAATCTTAATCCTCATGTGTATATATTTCTAGTGATGTAGTTATTTGGTGGACCTCACATTATGGAAGGATGAGGCTGATATGACTTGTTCTTTCCCTAGCCCCTGGCATAGAGGATCATGGTGAAGGTTCCATCATCGAATCACACTTTTCTTGAAAATATGATAAGCAGACAAGTTTTATTGTAGTTTTAGTATTCTAAAGATTCTTTCTTTTGCTGGAATGACAAGTCCTCTTGACCAGGAATATTTTTACAGGGAATGGAAATTCATTGACCTAGGGAAGCTATCTTATAGGGTTGGTAATATTGTGGGGCTGGCCTCCTCTTGAAAAAACCACAGTGCAAGGTGCACTTGGGAAAATGTAAAATTGAACACGGGTAGGACCCTCATGATTGTGGGTGTTATAGTGGGAGGGCCTCCCCTATAGCTGGAAAAAACATGGGGAGATCCTTCATTGTGATCATCTATAGTGTGGGTAGGAACATCTTTTTGAATGGCTCTTGTAGTTGAGGTACGAGGAGTGCCTTTGATCTGACCATACTTAGTGTGGGAAAGACCTTCTTGACAACCGTAGATGATAAAGGGGTGATGAAGTCGATGAAAAAATGGGACGAACCCCCATGATGGATGGTTATTGGGAAAGTATAATCCTTTCATTGGAAACCTAGTAGGAAAGGGTAATTTTCACACCTGAGACTAGGATCATGGGGAGTAACTTCATGCTAAGTGTCAATGGAGAAAGAAGGGCCTCCACTGGAGTTAATGATGGTTGCATGGGGAGGACCTCCATACCAAATGAGTGATTGGGGTGGACCTCCACATGACCTGATAATGTTACAGGGGAACCTTTGTACTTGATGTTATCATTGTGGGTCGGACCGTGATGACTGGTGCTTGGACCAACGACCGATGAGGTCAAGTCTACCTACATGTGAGGTGGCTGGTGCCGAACTCTTGACTGTGCTTGGTATCATCCCTACTCCGGGATAGGGTGTTTCCCATACTATGGGAAAACTATAGGGGTCAAATAGTACACACCAATGGGGCTCAGGACATAGGATCCATGGAAGATAATTCCCTATGGTGGGTGTCTTCTTGAGCATGAAACTGACGTTGACACTGGGTCAACCGAACTAGATCCAGCTGTGTCGTGTTATGGACCACCTTCTCCTTTGTTTATAGAACAGACTGGCTATACTGACATGGCTTGTTGGGAGACCTCCTTTGCGGCTCCTTTGACGATGTCCAAGTTGTATGAACTCATACATCCCTAAATTCATCCTCTTAAGGGATGGAATCATAGGAGTCCTAGTAGGATATGCTCCTAAAGATATTGAATGAAGGAGTGTGGAGTAGTGGCTCCCTACATGGCCCATGGACCGGCATCGCTAATAGGGCATGGAATCCTCCAGGACATGATGGTCCATGTCCCCTATTGGGATAACCCCCTTTATTTGCATCAATAGACAAGAGTATTAATCACCCTCCTATATATAAATTCAAAGGGTGATAGGAAGAATGGGTGCCCAATAACCCTAGTTTTGGAAGTTTATGTAGATGCGATGGAGCCATCCGGGACTACCATGATGGCATTTCCCCAACCCTATGTTCACAGGAAAGAGGTGATCAGTTTCCTTTGGCTTGATCTTGGGTCCTGCAAAGAAGAAAAATTCACCCATTATTACATATAGAAGGAAAGAGTTACCAATTACCTGACACCATTCAATCATCCATGGATGGAAATAAAGATCTACATTGACAACGTCATAGACTAAGATTACCAACAATTAACTGCCCCAACTTTTGGTGAGTTTCATGCCAGAACCACTTTTTTCTAGGTGGGACCTGGTGCCAGATAGATGTATCTAGTGAAATGATCATCTTTTGTTGCATCGAATTCTACTAATATATATATTTGGGAGAATACATTCATATCGGGATCACCATTTTTTCCGATTATTTCACTGGGGCACGTGCATCTATTTGTGGGGACATTCTAGCTATTTCCTATTATTGATTATTTCCAAAGGTGGGTGACATCCATCTCTTATTCAGGGATGATTTATACTTGATTAGAACTGAATGATGGGATGCAAGTTCCTCTATTCGTGGATTCTACCTCAAAACTTATTATCTAATCGAGTTATTCCTTAAAGAATAAGATGTTTCTCGTGAAACTCTTCCTGGTTCAAGATCTTTATAGATACTAGCTAATTAAACTTATACTATAATGAAATTCCAAGGGTTTTTGTCAGGGCATCAACATTGGTTAGGGGATTTGTCACATTGGGTATTTGTGGCATGTCATGACGCTACAACAGTGGTACAACTTGATTATCTTCAACTTATGATAGGGATTCTTAGGGGTGTGGAGGACTGATGCATCCCACATCGAGTTCCAGGGAATTGTATTCCATATGCATGTCTCTGAGGTTTTCCTCATCATCCCACGTTTATCACCGGGAATGCTGTGAGTTTAAAATCTTTAGGAGATGAATAAGACTGATCGAAACACTGATTGGAGTGGATCAAATGGGTACATACCTAGGAGGGAGCACCTAGATGTTTACTAGATGGATGGTTCAGGACATCCAATGAAGATATATCCGAGGATTATTGGGTCCCTATAAAGAGGAATCAAATGCTTACCATTTGTTGGAATTGATTCACGTGGAGGTCCCCTATGTACCATTTTTAGAAGACAGGGATTAAAACCTACATATTTCAAAGGGGTGGTGAATCAGGGTGTACACAATTTAAAACAAATCGAATACATGTTGGTGATTATGCACGATAAACAGCCTCAGGATGGAATGATTTCACCTGGTTGTGGTGGCCCTGTTGGAATCATGGTAGAATTGGATTGGGTGTCAAAATATGGAATGATTGGGGATGAAATCAAGGACCGGTGAAAATGTGAGGTTATTGGGGTTGAACCTTGAATAGGTTTACTATGTATCCCAGTAGTATGGAATCAATGTACAATTAGTTCTGTGATGGGGAGACGAGTCACCTGAGGAGGTGGCCAATGAGAATAAACACAAGGATGGAACTTAAATGAAGTAGATCCTCCGAGTTGGGGAATGACATTATTGAAATAGATGTGCTAAAGTGAGAGATTTGGATGTGACATGAGTGATGGGGTTGAACCTCCGAGAGGCATCCCATGTATCCCCATTGTAGGGAATCAAAGTCCACATTGTTCAGAATAGGGAATACAATTGGGGTGTACATGAAGGATAGGGACCTGAAGATATCTTGTGGATTACACATGGTTAGTAGCCCGAGGATGACATTATTTCACCATGATTTGGAGGCCCAAGTGAAGTCATGATGAATATGGATGGAATGTCGAAGGATGGAATGAGTGAGTATGGAAACAAGTATCAGTGTGAATGTGACGGTGGTGGCTGTGAACCTAGAATATGATTCTTATATATCCCCATGTTAAGGAATAAAATTAGACATACATTTGGGATGGGACAACGGGTCACCTAAGGTGGTGACTGGTGAGAATGGACGCATGGATGGGACCTGAAGGAAGTAGAACCTCTAGGTTGGAGAATGAGATTCCTGAAAAAAAATTGGTTAAGGGAGAGGCAAGGATAAGACCTGAGTGATGGGATTGAACCTATGGGAGGCTTCTTGTGAATCCCCATGGTACGGAATAAAATTCTATAGAGTTCTGAATGGGTCATAGAATAAACTTTACAAAAAGGATAGAGATCCAAAGACATGTTGGGGCTTATTCATGAATAGAAACCAATCACAAGAGGGACAATCTTGGTTGTAGGATAATGGATTGAGTGTAGGGATTATGAATGGTTATCTACCTGGGAACTGGTCTGACACCACAAAATGGTGGACCAAGGATATGGTTCCCAACAAAGGGGACATAAAATTTTACCAGTGTTTGGGGTTGAACCTCAGGAAGGATACCTATGTACCCTATCTAGGAGGCATGGATCAAGACCCACATAGTTCAAAAGAGTATAGTTTAATTTCATGTGGGACGAGAGGGGCATATAGTTTAATATCATGCGGGGTGGGAGTGAAACGACATGATGTAGTTTGGACTCATGGTTGATGGCATGGAATCTTAGGGATGCCTATTACGTATCATTATTGAAAATGTAATGAATCAATGTCTGTGTAATGCAGTTATAAAGTCAAGAGGGATTAAACTATGGCATCCCAAAGAGGATGTCATTGTCGATACATACTATAATCCTGCATGATTCATGCTTCGTTTGGGATACCAAAGTCAACAAATACCTAACAATCACATTGCTAAAGGTGCGTATGTGAGGAATGGAACAGGGCTTACGCATGGTTAGCGGTCCAGGGAGATGGAGGTTGGGACTTACTCCATGATGGAAGACCGTTGAGAAATGAGGATGTCCAGACGTATGAGGGGGATATGGTCATCATACCTAAATCATCCCATTAAATTGTGTAGGGGCTTACATGGAGACTTCCAAAGGTGTATATGGAGACTAAGATTAGAGGGAGAGGGGAGTTTGAAGGAACTGGTGATTGTCCACCTCTTAGTCCTCTTTTTGACTCATCTCTTATGTGGTGATCACAATTTTAGATCATGTGTCATGGATGTAGGTACTTGGAAATTTAACTTCCAACATCTTAGATGGAGAGGATTCACTCCCCACCCTAGGACTTAGAGAACTAGCGTACTTAATCCCTTGGTGAAGGGAGGGCACCAGTAATGCTAAATGGATATGGGGTTGAGGCGTGATCCATTAATGGGAACACATTAGCATGGATATGTGAAGAAGAAACAACCATTATCATGCCTATGAGAAGAAGCATGAGGCATAGAAATTAAACATGATGCACTGCTCAAGGGACATTAAAACCATTCCGTACAAGCCTGTAGGGATGTATAGAATAAGGTTTCACGAGGCAATAATCCTTCTATAGAGAGGATTCACAATGCTCATAGGATCACAAAGCACAGGGTCTTGTAGAGAACAAGGGATCACAGAGTACAAGGCTTCGTAGAGCAATGTGCTTCATAGAGTACATGGATCCCCAAATATCATAGCTTTTAGATCGTAGGGGCTCACTGAGCACATGGATTTGCAAAGTACATGGCTCTATAGATCACAAAGTATTACTGAGGATATGATTTTTCAATGTGTAGCACTTTGAAAAGCATATTGTATAGGCAAAATTAGGGAGTAATCATGTTTTTAGAGGGCACTTTGCATAGCTTTGGTGCATTGTGATGTCTCGAGTACCATAAGGTGTCTCCTTCCATCGCGATGGAAAATAGGATTCACAATGGGAATACCTTTGTGAAACAAGAGTAGATATGAGCAATGGGAAAGGGTTTTTGGAATGCACATATACCTCAGATGATTTATTTTCCCAGTTGGTTTGTCGAGCAAAGAATGATTCACTCTTTAAGAATTCAGAAGATGAAATGTCAGGGTTTGGATCCTTGGGAATGGGGGGAGATGGGTATTTATATGTTCCATGGTGGTGTGATTCTATGAGTTCATTCCGCAAAGTAACATTCCCTTTACCATTAGAGGCTGATTGCTTCATGGTTCATGGAATCGTGAAGTCAACTGCTATCCCCTTTGTGATGCAGAGGCATTCTTCATTCCCACTACAACAGTTGCAGAGGCTATTGTCATGTAATATGGAGTCACAGAGGCGACCGTACTTCCCTCTATGGTGTAGAGACTCCCATCAATTTTATTGTAACTGTGAAGTTGACCTTCTATTTCTTTTATGGTAGGCGCAGAGAGGGTGTCGACTTTGCGCTTTATGCAGTGTGGAAGGGCTCCTTGAAGGTACGTATTTAGTGAGGGTGCTTCAACAAGAATCCCCTTTCATCACCATTTAGTGTCCTTTTCTTATTTTCCCCATGAAAATATTTTGGTGGTAATATGGATATATTTCATGATTCAGTAGATCATTTCCACTAATATTATAATAGTCAATATTGTTATACTCTAACATATTTCAAGTGATTTTCCCATTAATTTACATATTATAGTTTTTATAAATTATTATTACTATGCTGATTTCGGAGGAGTTAGGTGGTCTGTGTTTATATAGTAACCTTTGGATATGGATGACCATATCTGCAATATTTATACATAGCTCTATTCACTATAACCTATTCTATTGGGGGAAGGTTCTGGGTATAACTCTTATATTCCTTCTCATCTTGGCGAGGCATAGTTGGGTCATGTCCTGATATTTGAACATATTTTTTTATGACCAAATCATTGATTTATTGTGTAATTTATTTTATCTTTAGTTTAATGGGAAGAAATACTCATATGTGAATGATTTACATATTCAGTGTGGGTTTTCCCCAATTTTCTATTTGAGGGATTATTTTATGGTTACACCCACATTTACTACTATCCTAGAAGTGGTTCTTGTTGAGATAGGTAGTGGAAACTATAGAAAATTTTATTTTGGGGATATTCACTTATAATAATTATGAACTTACTGATGAAATAACCATTAGGTTATGATCATTTTTATTCTATTTTCATTAGTTCCATTTGTAGTGTGTTATAAGGATCATATATTCACACATTATGTCATAGGTAGTAGTCCTGTTATATAGTAGTAAGGATTCTTAATCATTGGTTATTATTTATGGTTATGGACAATTATTTTCTGACAATGTTTGAAATAATTATTTATTGTTTTTTCTCATCCACCTATTAGATTAGATTCACACTACAAAAAATATTTTCATTTATAAATGAAATAATAACATTAAATTTTGACATCAATTTCATAAAACTGAGTTATACATCTCATAAAAACAATACAATAAAGTGTTAATAAAGATTCTTATTCACTCTGATTAAATAAATGTATATACATTATTTATAATTAAAAATAACATATAGACTAATTAATTAGGTGAAATGTATATAATCCTGGAGGTATCCTACTCTGAATTTTACTCCATCCTCACATGTTCACATTTAGTTTCTATATTGAGTATAAATTTTTTTATTCTCATTGACTTTGTATAATATCACTATTTTTAGGTATTGTAACATGGGATCTAATGTGAGACTAGGAAATTGGTCACATATGATGGATTTAATGTGTCACATGAAGATGTTTAGAGAACCTATTTCATATATACAATGATTTTTATATAAGTCACACATACCATATTTTATATTTTAAAATTTAATCCATTTAATTATGAATGTAATGTTGTATATATTCTTCATTATAATTATATGCTTGGTTTCATAAACTGCATATAATATATTATATATAAATCATTGAAATATGTTTGATTATAATAGCCTTTATAAATGTGTTAGATTATTATGATTTAGAACATTAATTTTGTTTGTTGATTTTCTATTTTGGTATATTGAATAAGTATCTAGTGTATCAACCAAAATATATAAAAATGATATTACAATATAAAATGAATAATTTCAATATTTTTTAATGAAGGTATATAGATCACATGAACTATTTTGATTATTTTGGACCTTTATAAGTTATATTATATTATATTTAATATATATTTATGCCTCATAACCATTTCCATTATATATGTTATATACTTACCATTATGATTAGTTTATATTAAGGTAATAATATTTCTTAATTGAACCATATTGAAGAATAAATGGGCTCATCCTATAGAATAATTCACTATTAATCCCATTTATTTGATATTTTGGGGGAGATGGAATCACTGGGCTTTCCCCTTCACCAAGACCAAGCTGATACTGAACATAATAATCATGAGAGAAACGATTTACAATAGATGTTCATGAAAATCAGGATCATGAATTTAACCATGTTAAATAACCACACCATGATAGAGTCATAATATCATACCCTACCCATCTAAAGTATACTAGTGTAATATGGTGTTATCTTCCTAATCATTCCCAACATAGCTTATACCACATATACCCCATGACCACCTCCAATACGCCAGGTGCTGGAAACCAGCAATTATTTGGCATACTATAATAGTTGGTGGCCTTATTGTAATATACTAGTACACAAAAAAGTGTTTCTAATCCCATACTATGTTGAAATGTAAAATATATAATATTTATACCTTTATAAGTCTAAACCCCCAAAAATCATATTATGACAGCATGTATTGAAAATAAATGTTGTGAATAAAATCCAATGAAAAATTAATTTGGATGAAGTCTAACATGAAATTTTATAAAAGTGATGATATCAACATTACTATAGTAAAACATCTCATTTTTTCATGAACAATAAGCTCTACCAGGTCCTGGATCTACAAGTAATCCATCTAATGTTTGGTCATTTGGACAAGATATGACATGGGTGGGAAATTCACATGCAATGGTGAGTATAAAAATAAACAAGAAAATTTCATGAAATTAGTATTCATATAACATATATTATTATTATTATAAAACATTAAAATGAATATTTTAACATTATATATGATTAGAATATCTAAATATACAAAGCATACACACATAGTCTCAAGGTAAATGCACAACTATATTGCTAGCCTAGGATTCCTGATAGAATGGTGTACATAACACTCAACAAGTAGAACACAATCCATGTGTTAGAAATCAATGATGACATCTATATGGAATGTCATACTCATCAGGTATTTCCCCAAGAAATATATTCTGATTTTCAGAAGATATTGATAAATATATATCAATCACTCCTAGATCCATGGGAGTTTTTAAAAACTAAATATGGGTCAACACATTATGTATGGGGTCACCATTCTTGTAGTGTTGGTCACAATTATTTCATGAACACTACATAGGAAATGATGATGAAGATGATATCACTTCAAGACACCCGATGGTATTCCACAACTCTATACCTAAATAGCATTTCACAAATGATATCATCAACTTGTTCACTTCTCTATATTCCATAAAAAACATAAAAATTGTCAAGGGAATGTACCCTAATGAATGATGACCATGCTAAAGATGAAAACATAACTGAACCTTCTTTGAAAAAGTACATGACATGCATGATGTGTACATGACATGTACCTTAGATATCATGTCATACTTGTGTAACACGACTTGTGTTCATGTACATATCAGAGTTCATGTCATGTCCACTCCTGTGTACTCTTTTTTGTTTTTTTGTTTGGTAATATGTGTCTTTGTACATGGTGATTTTAGTCTCAAGTATTCTTGGATGTATCTTTGTACTTCCATGGGTAAACGCCAAACCACCAATTTGGGTCACATTCCACGAGATATCTATCACTTGTAATGTGATATTTATCTTCTCTAAAGAATCCTATAACGTCAAAAAGGCTCCCACAGGGGGGTTTAATTACAGAATACATTTCGTGCATAATTAGATTTTCCAAATTCCCAAATCTAGTTCATATATCTTCATTATCTCTTATATCCTCTGATCTGTTTGCAAATAATGTCATTAAGTAAGGAACACATCCAAGTGAGCCTTGTCTTTATCACTAACCAAAATTCAGCCATACAATTCAATAGGAAATCAATTTTCATCATGAATCATTGTTTTCAATCACCCATATGGGAAGAACACAGATCTTTGGACTGATCATGTTCTACATTAATCTGGAAACACGTCCATCTCAAGACATAACAAATCCGACACATGATGTATAAATCTGTTACACCATGAAATGGTTTCATAATGATACTTTTATCATGTATCCATGAATCCAATAGTCATTTTATACCATGGTGATTAATGCAATAAGGCCAATGGAAAAATATGAAGAAACAAAAAAAATAGGAATGAACCTAAACTATTTTCATATTATTATTTGATCCTTTGATATTATAACTGTGAAAAATTTCCAAATTTTAAATAAAATTAATCAAATTATCCCAAAAAATATTCCCTCACATGAAATACCATCTAACTAAGAATGAATCTGTTAGTCGATTGATTCACATTCATCAGATGAATAATATAATTGGGTTGAATCCTAATAAAACAATTGCATAAATTTTTCTGTATTGATCACTATGAATGAATTAATAACTATCATTTTTGTTGAAATTGACCTTTAATGTTGTTGGTGAAAATAATCCTTGATCTATCATCATATATTGACAACACTCAATTTAGTTCTATATCTCACAATTATTATGGGTATTTATCTAATCCATAAAAATTTTCATTATAATTTTTAAATAGAAATGGATTAGGTAACTACATCTCATTAAAATAAATAAATAATTTATTTTATTTATTCTTAGATGACTGCAATTTATGGAAACTCAAAATTCCATCAAAGTTTATATTACCCTTGGTATAAACTAATTAATAATTTTATTGGATACATCTTAATTCTACTTCAATTTCTATATTTATAATATAATAATATTTTAAATTAAAAATGTTAATGTGTGATATTCAATATATTTCATATATTTCAATATTTAATTATGGGAACACCAAGGATCAGATTCTCAAGATGCCTCATTGGCTAGCTCCAAACATAATATATTACATATTATAAATAAATCAATGGAATAATAAAAGAAATTACATTCTCCCCAAATTAGGTATTTACATCCTAGAAATCTAAAAAAATTTCTACAGAAGGAGATGTGGGTATGGAGAAAACATCTCTGCCTCCCACGAATAGGCTCTCTCTTTAGGATTCAAGTTTTTCCACTAAGAAAACACTAAAAGAATTTATTTCTAATGAAGGATACTTTCAAAATAATTATTCATATACAATGGGTACTATGTTATACTATCCCCATCTTTAATTCCTATCTCACCCCATTTGATAACCTGAATTGAGTCACGGACGTACCTTCTATGACATGTTGAAGATGTTTTGTAGCTGGTGTAACTGTTGAATTAGAGATAAGTTATATGCCACCTCTCCAACTGTAATTAAAATAAGGAAAGAGATAGTGAATCTCACAGAAGGATTAACACCATGGAAATGTTACACAATACCTATTTTAGTGACATCCTCTGCAATATAATGCATCCCTCCATGAACTCCAAATGCCTTCATCATTGGTCTAAATAAGACATATGATGGAGCTTTTTAGTCCTCACCCACTTCTAGATGGTTATAACATTATTTTTATTGGATCACCCCAATCTGGGCCTATAAATGATGAGTCTCCTAGGCTTGACCAACAATGTGAAGAACTGAAGGGTATCCTATAAAAATACATAAATTATTCGATATAGACAGTGGAATGGTATCTATTGTATTACAAAAACTCTACCAAGGGTGGTTAATACTCCCATATTTGATAAAATTATAACATGATATCCCCCAACAACTCTGCAATGTCCTGTACGGTCCTATTAGTTTTTTTGTTAGTCTGGGGGTGAAAAAAGTTCTCCATTTATATCAAGACCCAGAGGCATCCTATAATCCTCTCCATAACTATTATCTGAAGCGATCGTCATAATAAGAATCAATAATAATAGGGAATCCAATGATTTTGACTATATCCTCCATGTACAGGATTTTTTTGATTTCATGAGATAGACTCTCAAATAGATTGGATGTGGGATGATATGGTTAGTTTTTCTAAGATCACCCAGATAAAATCATGTAATCTATAAATCCATGGTAACCACATCATGATTTCAAAATATTTCTATATCAAATCCACTATGAATCCTCAATATGATGTGCTAAACCCACTGGATCCTAATTCTTAAGAATAAATTAATGAAATGTCTTGAGAAGAATTTTTTTTAGCTCCCTTATTCTTCCATATCCAATAGAACTACCATGAAAAGGCTTGGTACGTCATTTTCACGTATGGATTTAATACTAATGGTTATGTTTGAAACTCCATAAACACCTCATCTCTAAGTGAAACTGGTACCATCTTCCATCCCCTAATAAACGATAGACATAAAACCTATAGATAATCCACCATGAGAATCTCTTGTGGATATCTAATTGGTTAGGGTCTAATAGCTGGTATCCCAAAGTTGTTCCTCCTTGAATTTATTTAAATTAAAAGGATTAACAACCATCAACTGGTGGTTCGATGCACCATCCCCAACCACAATATATATCTTCACAGAGGATAACCTATCCGAAGTCTCATTTAAAAACTATGAACAATATCTCTTTTTATCATGATATTCCACAATTTTCCCCTTATTGGGAGAATATAAAATCTAAAATTCATTGTACAGAAGGATGTCAATCTATAACCTATGTCTTATGTTATGATCCTTATAAGTTTAGATATACTTGAGACAATTATAGTTAGAAAAAATTTAAAATAACTCATCCAAAAGAGAGTGTCACCACAAATTTTGTGTAAAAAAAATACTTTTATATATCATTATCATGGATTACATAGTTATTATCATATAGTCTCAACAATAGTGATCAACATGGGGTCATTTCCTTCCACCACTACTAGAAATTCATGCTACAACCACAGTTTGAAATCGTTGCTATAGGTCCTCAATCCGTGGTTATAGATAATAGCCACGGTTTGAGAAACCATGTCTATGTTTGTCATGGATATAGGCCAATTCATATAGCCACAATTTCGAATCATGTCTCTATATCTATAGCCACGGTTCAAACCCTGACAATAAGAATACAACCACAGTTCAAACTGTGGTACTATCAATATAGCCTCCGTTTAGAACCATGCCTATACTAGAGGATGGACACATTTTATTGACACTAATAGAAAATATGGAATTATACCAATAGACACAGTTAAAAACCATGGCAATATCTCTATAGCCACTGTTGGAATCCATGGCTATAGGGTCTGAAAAGTCCAAAAAAATAGCCCCCAACCCCTACATAGCCCCCCTAGATAAGCCCCCATGTAGTATCGCACCCCCTGGACAACCCCCTACCCCCTACAAAGCCCCCTAGACAACCCCCTCCCCCATACAAATCCCCCCTAGATTCCCCCTAAGGACCCCTCCCTCCAGGACACCCACCCACCTCCCCGGGACCCCCCCCCCCCCACAAAGCCCCCTCTTGGACAACCCCCCGGTAGACCCCTCCCTCCGTCATGGAAACCCACTACCACATGGACACTAGACACCCCCACCCTACATAACCCTTATACCCCTCCCTTAGCCATCCCCTCCCCCTATAAAGCCCCCCTACCGGCCACTCCATTTTAGACACCCCCCACCAACCCCTTCTTCATGGACACTGGACACCCCCACCCTACATAAACCCCCTCCCCCTCCCCTAGAAATCCCTTCCCACTACAAATCCACCTACAGACCCCTCTCTCCTAGACTCCCCCCTTTGCATCCCCTCCCTCCTAGACACTAGACACCCCCACCATACATAAACCTCATCCCCCTCCCATGGACATCCCCCTTCCCCCATGAAAACCCCCCCACATGGAAAACCCACCCCACCTCCCCCCGGACACCCCCTACAGACCCCTCCCTCCTGGACACTAGACCCCCACAATACATAAAACCCCTCCCATTGAAGAGACCCCCCCCCCTGAAAATTCCCCCTGGATAGCCCCCTACAAATCCCCCTCTTGGACACCCTCACATGCAGACTCGTCTCTCCTAGACACTGGACCCCCCACCAAACATAAACCCCCTTTCCCTTTCCTATAAATCCCCCTCCCCCTGAAAATCCCCCTTCATATCCCTACCCCTAAACATCCCCCTAAATCCCCCTCCCTCTTGGACACAAGACACCACCCACCGTACATAAACCCCCCTCCCTCAGAATTCCTCCTTCCCCACATCAACGCCCCACTCCTTGACAAACCCCTCCCTCCTGGACACCCACTACAGACAACTCCCTCCTAGACACTAGACACCCCCACCCTACATAACCCCCCTCCCATAGATATCCCCCTCCCATGGATAAACCCCTCCCCCTAGAAAGCCCCCCCTGTAAATCCCCCCTCCCGTTGCAGACCCTTACCTCCTAGACACCCCCTCCCACCTCCCTCATGGACAATGGACATCCACACCCTACAAAACCCCCTCCCCCAGGACACCCCCACCCTCCCTCTCAGAAACCCCCCATTCCCCTTGAAAATCCCCTTCCCTCCACCCTCATCCGACCCCTTCCCTCCTAGACATCCCACTACAATAGCCTATGCATTCCAGAAAAAAACAGGTCCCTTACAGATTCAAATCCTCTCCCGCAAAAAAAAATAGAGTACCTGCAGAAATGATAGGAAGTCTCCAATTGGAACACCCAACTCAGCCCCCTCCCCTTTCCCCCACCCGCACACCCCTCCCCCTACCCCCATCACACCACCATGCACTCCACCTGTACACCCCCTCCCCTACCTCCAGCACACACCCCCTTCACCCCCACATACACACCCCCTCCCCCTCCCCCTGCCCCCACCCTGCCCCCCACTTTCACACCCCCTCCCCCTTCAGCCAACACACCCCATGCCACTCCCCACCCCACTCCTTCCCACCCCATGCACCCGCTGATGGAGTCCAATGTGATTAAAATTTTTTTGAGACATCTATTTTTATTCCTGAAAGAAGTATAATTGTGACTGTTAATAGTTATTATACTATAGAAGGAGGAGGTATACTAGAGGTGAAGCATCAGTCAATGGATCCAATTATCCTTGGACCACTTGCTGATGGAGATTGAACTGATGATATTGTAATGGAAACTATTGAATATTTTCATTCACCAACTATACCATCACCACCTCCTATTGTGCTCGTGGAATCAACCTCTATTAGTAAGATCTCATAAAGTTATAAAATTTAATCTTTTTCCTCTAATATTCTAAATGAGTTTGAGAATATTTAAAGTGATTATAATGATATGAAACATGAGTTAAAATATACTAATGATGATATTAGAGAACTTAAGAATTACTCTTTTCCCATGCTTGATTTTGAAAAGTTTGTTGGGTTAATGACTACTCAAACAATGTTGATTAGGAGTCTCTAATCATTCCATCCCATTCAAAAAGATGTTTCTGATGTATGTTTCAAAGAGAACAAGGATGTGAATGGTATATTTAGATATTTGAATGATGTCTATACTACCATGTCTGAGTTCAATGATCTTGGTGTTATGGTTTTATCTCAATGGTACTTGTTCCAAAATCATTCAATGTTGCAATTAGATAGATCTCATGATGTTATTAATGAGTTCAAATCTTTCATCATTGATATGAAGGGAATCCTGCACAATTTATAAAGTTGTGTATTAAGCTAGTTTGAGATCATCAAAAGGATTCAACCCTATATAACTTCCACCTCGGAACTTTCAGTTGTTACAGTTTTTTAGAGTGGAGTTGAAAAATTTCTCTCAAAATTGAATTATGTATCCTTAAAGATTCAGTCCCTATAGTGTGATATTTTCACACCATTATTTATGCAAGATTTCCAGAGAAATATTATTGGTGAGTTCCATGATACCAGAGAAAATGTCAGGAAGATTGGTATTGGAACTAATAGATCCGTAAAATTAAGTAGTTTTCTTTTATGTTGAATTTGATTGGAAGTTGAATGATATAATGAATGTCTCTAAAGATGATCAATATATGGTTTTTATATCTCTTGTTTTAGTATGTAAAAACTACTAGAATTTGTTAACCTATTTAAAAAAGGTATATAAATATGTTCAAGGGATAAATTAATATTTTTTCATGAAAAAGCTATTGGTTTTTATAAAACCATTTTTTAATACAAGAATGAAATTATACTAACATGTTTTTAAAGAAATTAGAAAATTATATAACTCAAATTAATGTTTTAGGCATACGGGACCTACCTCAACCTCAAGGTACATTGCTTTTGATGACGACTTCTCGAATCTTCCTTTTTTTATCTTCCATGCGTATGCAACTTCAGATATATATAAGGACACCAAGCCTCAATGTACATATTTTCATGGCCAAATATGCACAAGGCGGTCCATAAATATATGTTTATACTTGAATATACACCATTACACTTACACATGTATGCATTTTTCATATATACATATAGGAATACCTACACACAATATATATATATTCATATTACCATGAGTTAATATATATAAAGGGGTTCTTATATATGTATACGACTAAATATGCATACACATGTAAACCTTCGTCCACAGCGAGTCGAATCCGCCTCAACAAAGTCCAAAACACACCGCAAAAATATAAGGAACCCAAAAATCACAATTTCCCAAATTAAAAATTTTCCAAAGAATAAAATGGAATAAAACTTACCCAAATATGTTGTTGAACTAACTGTCATTGATGGTGGAGGATAGAACTAGCCTCATTATAAGAAACAACCTTTAAGAGAATAGTTGGAAAAAAATGAGATATAACGACTACATATATATATATATATGTGTGTGTGTGTGTGTGATCACTGTGTTAAATATATCAGATAAATGATACATGAATCCAGAACCAACATTGAACAAATAATATTGAGATTGATATGTACATCCCAATATTAAATAACACGATCATTAATAAACCTCTATTTTTCTACTATCATCTTGAATTACCTACTCAAAAAAATCACCAATTTATGGAAATAAAGTAACCTTCCATCACCACATAAATGTGAGAAATAGGGATTACACATTTTTTCTTAACCTAGAAATTCCATTCCATGAATGTATAAAATACCTAAAACACTTCATGACTAAATGCTTCTTTATTTACAAGATTGGAACCTCATTTTTTAGCAAGTTCTTCATTTGGAATTCACCTTTATTCTTAGTTTATATTGGTTTATCAATTTTAAAAGTAGATAATTTTCCTTCTTTTATTCTTACTCAATCCTGTAACCCCCCATGCACAACCACCCCCACATCCCCCTGTACTAGACTCCCCCCAATACTAGTACCCTCCCCCATAACCATCCACTACCCCTCCCTCTGCACCACCCCACCCCTTCCCGTAGCCCACACCAACCCCCTAGCCTTCACCATCCCCCAAACCCCTTCCTCAGCCCCCCTAAACCCAATGCACCACCCTCACCCCTTCCCCTGAACCACCCCACAAATTCTCCTATACTAGCATCCCCAAAAATGATCACACTCCCCCCAAACCCAGTCCCCTTCCCCACCCCCCTAACCTCCTCCTCCCTACACCACCGCCAACCCCCAAGCCTGAACCAGCCCCCAACCTCCCTAGCTTTCACCATCCCCCACACTCCACACCCATTCAAAATCTCTTAACCAACCTTATACCTCCCCACCCATTCCCATGTATTACCGTCCACCCAAAACCAATACCCTCCCCCTAACACCCTCCCCCCTACACTAGCCCCCAAACCCCTAGCCTACCCTGGCCCCCTACCCTCCCAATCCACCTACTTATATTATGCTATAAATATAAGTGTGAGATAACTTGTTATTCTTCCTAGTTGTGTATGCTGTAATTTATTTGGGGATTACCTACTCAGTTTCATGTTTGTGTAGTATCTTATATTTTTTTCCATCCACTACTCTGAAATTACATCTATTTCAGGTTGTATTGTATTTTATTTAATGCATCATATAGAACTGGTTTTCATTGTTTTATATTCAGTAGGTTATTCTTATCTATAGGAAAATAATCCCCTAATGATCATGTATTCCCCTGGAAAAAATTAATAGAATTTTATGTTTTTGGGATTCCACCTAAGGTTAATAACTCCTCTTCCCATTCCCAATCCAATAAGTAAGAGGAAGGATGTTACACCAGTGAGAGGAAACATTATTACACATATGGAAGATAACCTCATCATTTTTGAGGCCTCAATACCACTATAATCATTATTCCTATTATATTTTATTTACTTCCATCTTCTACTTATGTTGGTCCTATTTATATTGATGGAGAAATAGTATGAATGGGAATCTGAGTACACTATTATTGAGAGTGATGATCTATCTCTAGGAACTTCAGGAAACAAAATCACCCCGAAAGAGACTAAAAATTGGGATTCTATTTCCCATGACAAACCATATTCACCCAACCTCAATTTAGAGGTCTAGTTTCACTACTTGGATGCATCTATCAAGTTCCATATCGATCATCTTCATATTTTATTATAGGGATGTGGGTTATTTCTCACTGACCCACTACTACACCCATTTTATCTCCCTAAGATCTCCTTAGCATTGTAGCCATCCACTTCCATTGAATTGTCGACCCCTATCCCTATTATAACTGCAATCAATGGCCTGAGAAGCCAAAATGATATTTGAATTCCTGTTGATATCAGCAGCTCGATGGCCCAACATGAGTATTTGCTAGTTTACCTAAGCAGTGGGAAGGGACATGCCACCAAAAATGGTTAAGAGATCTACTTTTTTTAAACATAATAACCAAAATAGAACAAATTTTTAGATTATAAAGGTATATAATGAGTATCCCTTAACATAAACTTTGACATAGACCATGACTACAATGTAGAGTTCCCTAGAATTATATGAGCACGCTGCACCCAGTACCGCAAAATTATTCACCATCTCCAAAACTACAATATTAGGAGATAAGAAATATACATATATAAGTAAGATTTCTACTATGGAATATTTATTCACCATCTCCAAAACTCAATTACATCAGGGATAACATGCTGTAAGAATAGAAATATATATATCAGTATCCTCTAGATGTGCATCCATCCCCACCATATCATGTAATATGTCCATGAATACATCTATTGATGGAAACCAACATGATTGAAATAACACCTCATCCACCACTGAATTTTTATGGGACATGAATGGTAGTGAAGGATAATATATAAAAAATGAACACTCACACACATCTTCATAAGTGGATACATACTCTTCCAAGTGAGTTTTTTAGGGACCAGATCAATTTTGTAAAATTAGAATGTTTTGCCAGAATAATCAAATAAATGAAAGGACTGAAGTTCAACCTATAATAGAGGATTCAAGTGTGGAATAACTTGAAAATATAGTTTGCATACATTCCTATTATCTTCCAAGGAATGATCACTAGAAGGAACCAATGTTGAAATGGTTATTCCCAACAAGGAATAGTCCCCCTCATCTAGGATAATAGATGTGAGAATTCATTATTATTGGTCTCCCAATTACAAAAAACCAATTCTCACACAACTGTATCATGTATATAATATTTATTGGATGGATGTAGTGACTGTTAATTAGTATCCTCCTCTTATATGAACAAAAAAATAATGGATATCAATACAATTTCAATGGAATCATGTCCCTTTAAACATAACAGTGAGGTCAGTCTTCCCACTACATATATGGGGTAGCCAAAATCGATCATGAACAGCTGAAGTGAGATGAGAATCACAACTCAGTGAACAAAATATTAATATTGAAACCGAAAATTAAATATATATTATGAAGGTATGAATATAAATGTATCATTTTCTATAAACAAAATATAAAGGTACATGATTCAAAAGTGCATACCTGGGGATCAAATATCGAACCATGATACAGACCAATGTCCCAAAGATCGAATATTGCACACTCAAGAGTAAACGCATAATCATAAATTATGAAACCATGGTGTATGGATAATAAAAATGATTAAAAACAGAACAAATGGTTACCAATGTCTTGCAAAAAATCATATAAAATAATCATTACCATCTGAATTTTATATTCATGTCAATCTGAGTTGCATGTCATGAGAGAAAATCAATTGCATCATCTATGTTTTATTGTTGGTTCTCTGCATAGCATGCATCACTATAATTCATACTAGTACAAGTAAAAAAAATTCAAAATAAGATCAATGAATCTAATTGAGTGGCCGCCTCAAGAATAAAATGGAATGTTTGACTACATATCGTCAGAGGTGTTCCAGAGGGGATAGAGGGGCCACTTTGGAGCTGCGTCATCGAGGATGTACGATGGTCACATCGGAGGAGGATATAATTCAATATAATAATAATAAAACGTAATGACTACATAAAAAAACACATATCATAATAGCATAGTTCAGTATATATAGAAATAATCAGATACACTACAATACAATTCAGTATTACAATAATCAAACCTCATTGCAAAATAAAATTACACATATTAACAATACAAAAAATATAATTCACATCATTAGTGAGTCTCAATATCAGTATCATCATATTCATGATAACCCTCATCCATGTCTCCAATAGAAACACCAACAACACCTCTCATGCCACCAGCATCATCATCGACATCACCATCAGTATCGACACCGACACTAGGACTGACTATGACTACAGATCCGACTTGAGCTCTAGCTCTAGCTCTAGTAGAAGAATCTACAATAACATAACTCATCAAAATCAAACATTCATCAACTGCTGCATCAGCTTCTAGTGAAAGTGCAGCTGAAATGGAAGACATAACTTTCTTCGTATTTTCAAATATCACCTATTCTGCCATTGGAGTTTCTTCTTTGATTGTAGAATTCATCTATTCCACTATGACAAACAATAACTGGTACTCAATGAAACATTGTTAGTATAATAGTGTCAATATGGTTCAATCTTCTTCCCAGGTAGACAACGCACTCTGCTCTGATGCTCATCTCCTAATACCAGATATATATGATTTTTCAGTCCCAAATTGGTAGGTTATTTTTCTTCCAATGTCTTCAAATCCTTCTGTTAATTAATATAATGAATAAATTACAATGATAAAATATTTAAAGTAATTGAATTCAGTCAAAATAGAAGAAATTGAAATATACTTATAATTTCTTTCTCTATGTCAGTATTTGGCACAATACCATCTTTTTTCATGTTATACAAAGCAATGTAGAGTGAGGATTGTGGCCCTCGATATAAAATTATTTTATCTGGAAAAAACATTGAAATAAATAAAAATTGAATGTCAAAAAAATTTAAACTAAACTAAGATAAATATTTTAAATATTAAATTACCTGTATTTTTTTATGATCTGGGAGTGAAGAGTGTCCACGAGTATAAACATATTTCATTCCACTCTTATTTTTTTTATTTCTATCTGATTTCTCCAAAATAATAATTATATAATTTAATTATCATAAATAAAACTACTTTTCAAATAAATAAATGAATATATATATATATATATAAATTTAACAAATACCTTAAAATCTTGGCTCTCCCAATAACCGATCATCTCTTTGTATTGTGATATTGGGGAATCATTAATCACCGTTACTTCTTCCAGATTCGTGCCAACTCTATTTTTCCAACCAAGATATAATTCATACTTGTACGCCCACATCATTTCACCTAAATCCATTAACCTTGAAGCCTTGGCATTTTTTCCATCAGGAAAATTATATCAGAGATACAATGGGAAAAATAATTTTTAATAAAATATTATAAATTAATATATATAAAAGGTGATTAACATTACTTACCCATATTATTTCCCATGCATTGTCATTTATTTGTTTTCCAACTTCCATCCAACTAATTGGTTGAACATGAATGATATTGTTGTGTATTGAAAGTGTTCCCATAAATATTTTATGTCATGTACCATTTTTTTTTAATTATATCACTTTCCTCATTATAATCAACCATGATGTTTTTTGTCAATTGAAAACCTTTCAAATTTTTGTGTGGCCTCTTCGTCTGCTAGAGACTATAGATAATCATGAAAAAAACTGACTTGTTTATCAACAACATCATTGTCATCCATGTCTTTGTAAAAAATATGTATATGAATGACATGAACTATAACACAAAATTGTTGTTGTAACAAGTCTGTAACATATAACACATGTCTAGTCTATGATGCAATAATATAAGGTTCATCAGTGTGAAGTTGGCGATTCATATCAATCACTCTAAATCCACAGTTATTAATATGTATTCCATATCATATCATTAAATCAGAACACTTACATTTCTTCATTGTGACATGACCATGTGCACAATAATCTCATAAAATGATTCTTTCAACAACACCATAATATGATATATTTTCTGACTGAGGTTGTCTATCAGGTACACTCGCATAACAATCTGTTGTGGAACTTATTGTGATACCATCACGCTGTGTTGACATTTATTCACACATTTTTATAAAAAATTTAAATCCTTTTACAACCATTTCTTTATAATCACATACCACATCATTTCGACCAAAGGATAACACTCTTACTTTATCTGATACTTAATTCAGTGGTAGAGTTAGAAAGTATAAGATACCAACATTGAATATTAAATCAAGACATGTGATTATGTTATGAGAAGAAGAAAAAATATATTACATTTTAATTTATCCAGGAAACAAATTCTTTGTTGTGCAATAGTTCCTTCCTCTTAATAGATAGAGAACGAAGTCTCTTTTTTATAATTTATAAATTTTCTCTATAAATATGAATGATTAAAAATGAAAGAAGATATGAAGAAATAACATAATGAAAGAAATGCATATTTATTAGTTTATATACTTGATATAATCATCAAGCACACCACAGTTGAATAATACTATACGATGAGCCATTTCCCACTCTTCCATAATTAATGTACACAATCAGTACGATCCAAATATCCCCCCTGTTTGGGGAAGTGAAGGAAATGAAGGCTCAATGGGATCATATTGCTCATATTTAGTTCTCATAAGTCTATTAGACCATGTGGTGATGTTATCCACGTATGATGAATATAAATCCATGCATTCTTGTGCTAAATAACATTTCACAATAGATCCTTTGGGGTGATATTTATTTCTCACATAATATTTCAATGTAAACATCATTCTTTCTATAGGAGACAACCATCGACTTGAAATAGGACCACAAATAGAACTTCTTTGATAAGATGCATAGTCAGATGTAACATACATGTGAAAAATGATGGTGCAAAAATTTTCTCCATGTCACAAAGAATAATCGGTGCATCTCTCTACAATTTTTAAACAACACATTTTCTCAGTCTTTTTGCACGACGGTCTCGATACAAATGACATAACTTAATCACATCAACACTAACATTATGTGAATGTAATTTTCAAATGGAAATAGGAATCAACTCATGTAACAAGACATAGTAATCCTGGGTTTTAAGAGATTTTTGTTTCAAATCCTGTGTATTCAGCTTTTTTGAAATATTACTCGAATACCCATATGGAAATATCAAACCTTCCAAGGCCTGAAGAAATTGTTTCTTCTCCACATTTTTCCCCGAATAATAGGACATAGGTACTACCCACTTATATTGACCAATTAACTCAGGATAATGTTTTGTTCTTATACCAGAATCCATCAAATAACGACTATACTACAAATAGTCTTATGTTTTTCATTCGACATTTAATATAGTTGAAAGAAACATCTCACAAATTATTTTCTCGATACAAATTACATCTAATCAATACCACAACAAATTAGATGACCAATAAAGCAATTCCAAAAATATGATTTTCATTCTCCAATTTTTATTGCAATTTGAATTAAAATGTTTTTGCTTTCTGATATTTTATTGAATTTTTCCTAGAACATAATTCAAATAATTATATTCTTTTAGAATTTCATTCTTTGACATTAATTGAGTTGTCTCATCTGTCTTGACGGCCTTATCGATGTGTCTTCAATTTTTCTTGTATGTATGATCCATCAGTAGACATAGATGATGCCCTATAAAGCTAAATGTTATTCGAAACATTAATCTTTGGAAACATGTATTTTTCATACAAATAAGTCAGGATAATTTACATTAGTAATCCAACCATACATCATTACATATATAGGGAAATCATTTATCGTCTATAATAAAGAGGCAAGAAACACAAGGTACTCCTTCCTGAATGCATCATACGCCTATGCACCAAAAATCCAAAGCTCCATTAACTGCTCTATTTATGGTTCAAGTATATATCAATATCATTTCTTGGATCACTTGGTCCAGATATCAATATACTTATGTAAATGGATTCTTCATACACATATATGAAGTAATGTTATAAATGTGAATGAAAATAGGCTAGGAACTATGTGTAGTATGCATTTTTAAAAATGAGTTGAAACCATCACAGGATAATCCCAATCAAACATTTTGTGGGTCAGCTTCAAAATCAGGATGTAACCTATCAAATTACTTCTAAACCAACCAATATGCAGGATACACTATTTCATCATTATCATTATTTCTTTAATCTTAATTCCATATCATATTCATTTTCATTTGTTCTAACATAAATTTTTTTTGATGATTGGGAATTAAAGGGGAGTACCACATCAGTTTATATATTATGCGAGATTGTGTTATGTCTTTATTAGTCTTCTACCATGATGTGGAAAGCTTTTTTCACTAACTTAAATCTGCATTCTCTTTCTAGAACATACAATAATATTTGGGGAAACAATGAATCTTAATAGATTAAAATTCAAATTTGTCAACCAACATTGCTTCCATGTTATTATTTTCTCGAATACAAGGATAATTAGGTAGTTAATTATTAATAAATGTAAGGAGATAGTCGACTGTAGTATCACTAAATCCATACATTGTTTTAGATGATATAATCACATTAAAAACTCAGGTTTGCTCATTTTCCCACATAAATGAATTACTGGGGTATTTTCATCTTCCATCAGCTTTCTAACACTCTCAACGCAATCATCTTTATTAATAGAAAAAATCTATGTTGTGTTATTCATTTCCAAATGCACTGGTCTACATGAGGATAATGATTTAGAAACAAAAGGTAAATGATCAGAAATCATATTTTTCATAGAAATAATTTCTACTGAATCGATGACATTCACCACTGGCACTTTTTATCTAATGTCATACCACTCCTGATATATTTTTTGGAATCCTTGTTTAGTGATACGACAAGTCACTTCCTCATGAGTTAACCATGGTCTTCCAACAAAATCAAAACGCGGGCGTCGAATCAATCCACCATATAAATGATTAGTTAATGAAATTTTCAACAAATATCCCACCTCCAGAAATTCATCAGTGATCCAATCAAAATTTTACATCCAGTATCTATCCATTATAATGCATATAAACATACATTAAATAATTATTCCGGAAAAATGACTTAACATTATATATATTGTTTCATAAGATAATATGTTACGATCAATAACATGTAAATAAAAATTTATAAGAAATACTATAGGTAAGGGAATTAATAAATGTTTCCAATTATAAATAATCATGAATAGTTACACCTTTCTATGACCACATAAGATTATTTTTGTGTACCTAAAACAACCAAATTAAAACCTAGATGTTTGAACAATGAAATATTATGTTTTTTATACAATTTTCTGGTGGGAACCCCTCCTATACTCCCCTCCCCTCCCTCTTGGACACCCCCTAGACACCCCCTCCCTCTTAGATAGCCCCCAGACACCCCTCCCCCTACAAAACGCCCTGACCCCCTCCCCGGATAGTCCCCCCTCCCCTGCACCCTACACCCCTTTCCCCCCTCCCCGCCCCCTGCACACTACTCCCCCAGACCCCTTCATCCCACTCTTGGACACCCCCTCCACATGCCCCCCCAACCCTCTTCCCCTCACACTTCCCCCCCAGACACCCCACTCTCGAACTACCCTCCCCCTAGACCCCCACGCCCCCTACAACACCACACCCCATGCTCCCGGCCCCCCACATCCCACCCGACCCCGCCAGGACAACACCCCCCCCCCCTCCACCCCTACCCCCTCCCTGCACACTGGCCCCCATTGACCCCCAGCACCCCCACACACACTGCCCCCCTGCACCCCAAACCCCCCACACACTCCCCCCAAAACCCCCACCCAGGACACCCCCTGTTGGACATCCCCTCCACCTGCCCCCTACCCCCACCCACTGCACCCCTATAACCCTTGATCCCAGCAAACTGCCCCCACCTCCCACCCCCTCGTAGACAACCCCCTCCCCCGACAACCATGGCCCCCTCCATACACACTACCCCATGGACCCACCTACACACTTCACTCCAGCCCCCACCCCAGAAACCCCTCCACCTGGACAGACCCCTTCCCCGACACCCCCTTCCACCTTCCCCTGCACCCCACACCCCTTACTCCATGCACACTACCACCCAAACTCCCCCAACCTCATAGATAATGCCCTCCCCCTACACCCATTCCCCCCTCCATGTACTCTACACCGCCAGGACACCCCATCCCCGACACCCCCACACCCCATGCACACTGCACACTACCACCCCAACCCCCACCTCGGCCATCCCCTGGACATCCCCCCTCACCCTGCACCCCCTCCCCCTTCTATGGAATAACCAACATAATAGATGGATCAACATATCTTAGAAAAAAACAATACATGTAATACATAGGAGAAATTAAATTTTTCATCTAGAAACAAATCCATACCGAGTGCTCCAAAAGATGATAACACATAATAAATTATAGGTATAACCTATCATGACAAATCTCACTAAACCTGGTCAAAAAATGAACAATAAATAAAATTAAAACCTATAATAAGTACTATAAAGTTCATTATTTATTCATAAATATAAGATAACCAAATAAATAGTATAAACTTTTATAACAAAATGAATATGTGATATTCATACATCATTATAGAAAAGATGATCTCCATCAGATATAGATCAATATTTCGGATATAAAAAATAAAATAAAAAAAATGGATTCTCAATCATATAAGATATCATAGTTTGTATTAGAGTCTCTTCCATATCTATGATAAGAAACCCGTGTTCAATCACTTAACATTGGAACTTACCCTATACCTAAATCCTTGATAAAAATGTTTGAACATGCACTATGGTAACCATGTAGGGTGTGATAATAAAAACAAAATAGAAAACTGCTAACAAGACCGTAGATTTAGTGATGAAATATGAGCGAGTTCATTCACAAATTATATCTAAATAACAAATAAGTTATGAACCCAAGATGAATCATCATTCACTAACCATGTTTTGATGAACCCCAACCCTACCTGATTATTCCAATGCTTGAAGGAATAGTCATCCTGTACAAAAAACCATTACCAACCATATTGGTTGTGGATAACATAGAAGGAATAATATATAAAACATCCCACATTGGAAACAAATAATGAAAAGTCATGAAATAACTATCCTTATATATAGGAAATTTATTTAGGGAAGGTAAAACACAATAAACCTATTATATAAGTACTGCATCGCAAGGAAGCTATGATATAGCCGACGTCCCATATAGGAAACTAATCCTGATGAAGGATTAAAATAATCACCCAATGATATAGGAAATAGATCACGGGGAAGGTGAAAAAAATAAAACCTGTAATCTAATAAATGAATCTTGATGGTGGTGTAACATAGTTGACCTCTTGTATAAGAAATGAATCATGAAGAACCTGTACACAACCAAAATCTAATACATGAAATTACAACCAAGAATAGGATGTATGGAAAAACCCTTTTGTAAAACCCATGGAAAGGTCCCAAGTCCCCACCTCATCCCCAATATGGAATTTTATTCCAACATGGGCTTATTAAACTTTTAATATGAGTTATACCCATGATTTAACCATATGATTTATGGCCCATTACCTAAATCAACCATTATAAGAAACCAATCCTATTAGATAATTCTCCCACAACATCTCATCAGTATATACCATATAATTTATTCTCAAGACCGATATTATTCATAATTGAGGAATGAAATGATCCATAATAATGGGTCAAGATAACCACCCCTAGATGATTTAAAAAAACATAGACATCCCACTTTAGTTCTTGATAACTAAGTTGTAAAACCATCATGAAAACCATCACTACATATTTTGTGTTGGTTATGAAAAAAATATAAAACTAATAAACTACCCACATGATGAAAATTATACCATTTATAATCTATCTATGATCTTAAATGTGGGAGTCCAAAGAACCATATTTAGATTCATGCACCTACATGCGTGACTATTTATGTTATCCCATATAAATCATGAAACATGATAAGGAACACCCACATTAATAAAATAAGTGTTACCTTTCCAAGTGGATTTAAACAATTTGAGTTCAATTAATCACCTCACAAATCCTTGATAAAAACTACAAAAATAAGGATGTAAAAATGTAGATAGAATGTTTAAATAAATACAAGCTCATAGATTTCATGCAGTCAAACATACTAAAATATATTTAGTATAACTTATGTTGATTTAATCTAGTAACAAATGAGATGGGGAATCTCATAGAACCATGTGGGATGGAAAAAGGTGTTTCCAATCATAGATAGGGCAGATGAAGAATGAATAATAGTTAATAAAAGTTTACAAGGTGAAAACATAGAAATAATTTTAAAGTATCCACCCAAGATGACCATAAGGTCCGTAGTTCCCTATTGGTAACCATTTACAAAATCACCAGCTCGCTAGTGGGAGATCCTGAGATACATCCCTCAAGACAAGTAAATAAGTATATTGAGGGCTCTTGCTGCTTTATTTCAATTTTCAAACTATGGTTTCCCATATTTGAACTACTGCTGACACATGAAACAATAAATCACAGTACAAACTTAAAATTAGAACATTGAATAAATTAGATGGTACAAAATATCTTTATTGATTGAAAGATTCTGGGAGGAGGGAACCATGGTGACAGGTTGTCGGAGATGAGGGAGACACGATGAGAGTGGTCTCTGAGGAGGAAGGTTTCGTTGTGAGAGAGATCGTTGGGTGGGAGGGAGCCGTGGTGAGAGAGTTCGTCAGAGATGAGGGAGCTGCAGTGAGGAGAGGAAGGGTATGAGATGTATTAAAGGATAAGTCGTTTGGGAGGAGGGCACCTCAATGAGGGGTGGTGGGGGAGGATATTTCATCGGGTAGGAGGGCGTCGTGGTGAGTAGAATTTGTCGGGTGGAGAAGTCTTTGGGGTGTGCATGTGCGGGGTGAGTAGCGAATCGTATATCCACAGACCAATAAAATTGTGGATATCAGTCTGTGGCTATAACTTTAATTTTTATTAGTGAATTCAATTGGAGGATCCCCAAACTGAGTCCATAATACATCACAAAACACTATTTACTCAAATCCCTCCTCTAGAAGTATCAATATGGGATCACTCATCGATATCTACCTCAAATCATGAAAAATATTTGGGCACATGTCTATCGACAAAAATTAATTCCCCAATAAATTCAAACCTATCATGGGATATGATATCCTAGTGGAACCAGGTATGAATTTTTGATTATATCCTCTCAAATGAATAAATATTTCCACCACTATCATTATATTGTGTGGATACCATGATAAAATATCCTTAGCATTTTTTGGTTTCATTATAACACACATAGTAAAGATAACATGCCTTATTAAGTGGGCATCCTGATTCTAGAACTTGCATATCAAGAGATTCATGAAGAGCTTCTGATCTCATAGTACAACCAGGACCTCACACATATGACTCCTATACTCCTCCTCTGACTCCAATTATACCATCATATCATCGATGTAGACTACAATAAATTATTCAATAAAATACATAACTACTTATTTAATCCGTCCAATGAAAAATTATGGGGATTTCATCGTAATAACGAGCATCACCAAGTACTCATAGTGATCAAAGTTTAATCTAAACCCCAATTTTTGTAAATTGACTACTCATACTCATATTTGGTGATAACCTAATCTGAGGGAATTATTTAATAACAATATTCCTCTCTAATAAAATCATAGAGGTGATCGATCCATTCCATGGGGTACATGTTCAATGTGTTTAATTAGTTTAGGAAATAGTAACCTAAACACATCCTCAAGATGTCATCTTATTTCATTGGGAAAATTTGGGATTTCCTAGAGTGAAACATTTGGAAAAAGAGAGCCATTACTCTACATGTCCTCAAAATTTAACATCAACTTGAGATGCAATATGGGAGACATATATTTTTATGGTGTTAATTTAAGGGATATCATGGGGTTTCAATCAATTTAGAACTCTCTCTTTTCTATGGGAGGTAATCCTAGTGCAACATTAGGGAATGAATCCTCACACTCTGTCACCACTATATGAAAATAAAACCCAAATGAATAAACTTCCACAAGGTTCATTCTAGCCATGTAATGAGTAATAATCTACAAACTCCTATAAATGAGTCAGTATTTCATCTATAATATTTTCTTTTCATAGACAAAGAAAAAGATATTTCTATCATGACAGGCACACTATATCATCCACCATAAATAGTCTGTATAAGAATGATTTATGGACAATGAGTCTATTCCTAAGATGACATTATGAGTAATCATATAATTTAAAGGGATATTCCAAATGAAACTCTCATCTCCAATAGTCAAGTCACATAGTTGGTAGAAGTGTGTCATTATTTAGTTTTATCCAGTATGAGTCTCCAGGAGAAAGATTCCATCAAAAGTCTCAACCATAATATATATTTCTCTAAAGAGGGTAGTGTAATGAATGAAAATGATCCAACATATAACTATAAATAATGTATAAATTTTGAGAAGACATATATCATACCCCATGTCATCACTGGTGACTCCATTTCAGAATACTCATCCATATGTAGGTTCCCTTGTCCATATTCGTGATAACCATGAACCTAAAGGGTACCACATGAGGATTTCTGTTGTAACAAATAAAAATTTCATACACCTCCAGAACCTCTACTATTAATGCTTCACTATGGAACATCCTACTCCAGAAATTCCCTCTTTCTAGGAATCCCATCTATTGTCTCACTACCAACCACATGTTAGGTCCCACATTGAGAAGAAAGATTCCCTTGACCATTAAGAGTGTAACATATCCTCTATCAATGATTATTAGATAAATAATGCGTTTCATAAAACAAAAACCCTCTATCCTGGGGATGCCACCTAAAACATATCCAAAGTCCATGTCCCTTGTATTGTTTTCAAATCCTAGCTACTGATGAATCTTTTTATATGCGCCCACTGCCAACACCAACTTTCATTGTCTGCACATATATGAAACCATCAAACACAATATAACTCTATATAATTCCATCATATGTAAAAATTCATAGAGGTATCCCAAATGATCGGATGTCATTATGTATTCCACTCTTAATGGTATATGATTGAAAAAAAATCATGCTTCATATCTATAAACTATCGATAGAGGATAGTAATCCTAGAATAATGATCATACCTTGTCAGGATACCCCACTAACGTTGGAGATTATTTTAAAACAACCAAATCTATCAACATAAATTTAAAATACTACAATTTGAAATGGAACATGAACTATAACCATCAATGAGTCTCCTCACCATATGATTGTGTTTCTGAGGCTTTTAATCATAATGTAGATCCATGGATAAGGCTCACAACTATGAAAACCATTTGTTTTTGTATGTATTGAAAATATTAATGATTCGTATAACTTCATCAAACCATTCCCTAACCACCGTTGGGTCTAAATTACCTCGAAACATGAGGGGTTGCTATTACTGAAACTGAGGAAGAACAATCATCCTGAGAACCTAATCAATTAGTAATATAGGTACCATTTGATTATTAATAGTTTGTGGTAGAAATTACCGACCACATGTTTGTAACATATATGGAACATGTCATAATAGTGAAGCCTCATCACTAATGTGATCATCCTTATAATCTTTTTATTTCGTCTAATATTTAAATGTCATAGTAGAATCCAAAAATAGAAATGATGTATCACATTTAATGAGTATATCGAGGGTTATGATCATGAATTTCATTGAAACCACAAACCATTACTATATGATTGATTGACCAATGTCTTCCCTTAAATTAGTTTCTACATATACCAAGTCAACAAGAAGTTGTTTTGAAAATTTTCTGTGGATATGATTTCTATAGAACCAACATTAATGTCCCTAGATTGATATCAAAACCCAAAACACATAAAGTGTTTCCAAAAAAATATCACAAGCTCTGAACCTATGGTATAACCTACCTTTAATACCACTCAATCATGAACCATCCCAATGGGTGCAATTACATGACTACGCCAATCACACCTTCCATAGGATATGGGTTGGAGACCATCTCTATGAAGGAATATCACCAACTTGGGTATAATTATTCTAATTTATCTATAGGAAATCACACATCTCCAATCCTATGCAATGTTTAAATATATAGAAACTAATAACCATGAATGGATACATCTAAAATCCTACAATAATAGTATTAAAATAAATACTTAATAAAAAATGAGAAAATAAAAGGCCAAAAAAATAAGAACATGTCCAACATAATTTTTTTTAGAGGAATTTCATAATGGTGACCATAGAAACATGCCCCAGTCTTTGTCAGTCACATTGATTCACCCAGAAATTGTCCATCCATTACTCTATCAAAATATTTTTCAACTTCATATGACCATACACATTCAGGAATATCTAATTATAGGGTGAGACTAATAATAATTTGTAGGGATACTTTAAATAAGTAAGAATATAACATCAAGAATAAAAGTCATGTAACCACAATAATATGGAAACAATACATCTAAAAAGGATATCCAGATATAATCAATATAGACACAATGTCTCAATGTAATTACACAAAAAAATCCATTCCTAGTATTCCTACTCGAAAGCTTCACATAGAACATGTTTGTGTGAACACAATCCATGAGTCATATGGAAATGTTGGACTATATTTTTGATTTAATTATCATCGATTCATTGCAGAACAAGTACACATTATAAGTATGAAGAGACTGATACATAGATGAGGTCCACTCCAAGAGCCATGGGAGATGCCAAAAATCCAATCTTGATTAACAAGATATGTAAGGGATATACACTCACATTTTTTGGGACACAATGACACCATGAACCCCTCCTTGGTAGACAATGATGATAGAGGATCTCACTCCAGGTCTCATGAAGGTATTCAAAAACTCTAAAAAAAATATGTTCTTCAAAGGGTATCAATATACTATTCACTATATGGGATTACTAAATAGACTCCAAATGAAATGATCAATGTAAATTACCCTAAAGAAAATTTTCAAAGATTAAGTGAAAAATCAACAAAAAAATTATTTGAAAAAGTACACAACATATAATATGATTACACGGAATGTCCCTTTGGAACTAGTCTTACCCATGTAACATATCCCATAAACATTTCCTTGTCTGATTATACATTGTTTCAATGCTGATGTACTCCAGGCCATTTCTGTGTCCAGCTAGTCATGTCCAAGTACATGGGGTGTCGAAGAATGTGTACTTCTAGACTTGTTTGTGTGCCTCCATGGTTACAAATCAACGTCCCACGTATGGTTCCCATGTTGTGTGATAGTTTTCACACAACATGTTATATTTATCTTCTTTAAATAACCATATCACTACACATGGGGTCCCAAACAGTGTGTATTTTCCTATTACACATTGTGCAACCCATGATTTTCTAGAATTTCAGATCTAGATCACATTGATTACCAATCCTCTAGAATTAAATATATCTACTAATCACATCATTATGATGGGAAAATGTATGCATGAGCCTTGTAATTTATAATTATTGGAATATGTCAATATGATTCTCAAACAAATATATTGGCATCACTCCTTTCCATTGTCACATTCCCAACATGAAAAAACTTGGACTATCAGACCAATCATAATCCCCTTTTGTAACCGAAAACCTCAATTTTATGACATAAATGATCTCATAAGTGAAATACCAATCCGTCAAACCATGGAATGAGTCGGAAAAGACTAATTTTAAAGGAATACATCGACCAATTGGTCAAAATAATCCCATTAATTAATTCATGAACATTATGAGAGGATACCGGGATAAAATGGCTGTGGACCTAGGTTGTTTTTTGGTTGTCCTAAATCTATTTCTATTGAAATTATGAAAAATGATCCAAATTAAATAATAAAATCTACTAACATCCACATAAAATAGGCCCACACCAGCAATACTATTGAACTATGAACCTATCCATTATTTTATTGATTCACATTAATCATAAGAATAATATAATAAATATGAATCAAAATAAAACAAAATTTTCTACATAGTGGATCAATCATTGAGGATCAATGAATCAATTTAACATTAATCAATTGTATCCTCATATTTTGTTGATATATAGTATCATTTATATGTCATAATCACTCACCAAGTCTCTCTCTAAGGATATATCTTGATTATTAGGGTTATGTAGGATACCCTAAGATATGTTCATTAGTGTGTTAAAATAGAGACGGATTATGTTATTTCTTCATTATATATATAATAAATACTTTATTTATTTTAATTTATTTATTCTCTAGTGGATGCATGTTATGGAGTCCTCTAAAGATGAAAATTTTTATATCACACCTAGGGTAAAACCCTAGCACTGAATGAAATGATTGAATTATAACTTTAATCTAGTTCTCCATTTGTGAGTTATTCCACTCATTATGGAAAACAACCCATGATAGATTTTAAATGTATTTAATATTTTTATAAATTTAATTCCAAGAAAACTATGCAACATAATATCACATATTTTAAACCTCTAAACCTAAAAATAAACCATTTAACATTCCATATAAATAAATGCAATAAATTAGAGTAATTATAATTATGTATCTAGAAAAAATATTTTTCAATTTTTATGTTTTTATTGTTTAGAAAATGATTATTAAATATATCTTCTTATTATTACATTATAAACAATTAGATAATTAGTTTTATAAAAACAATATTTTGAAATGAAGAAAACTTTTCTATTATGTAAATACATATTTTCATTCTAGAAACTCTTTTGAAAGAATTCATTTTTTTTCAAATTAACATAATTTTAAAAATATATTATTTTATATAAAAGTTATTTATATATAATGTTTAATATATATTTATGATGAAAATTTTCTTTTGTTTAAGTGTTATAATTTTTTTATATATAAAACCCAATAATATATTTAGAAATTTGTTTTTTCATTTGAAATTATAAATATACATTTTTAGGTGATTAATTTTTTATTATTAATATTATTTTCAAAATAATTAAAATGAAATTATCCAACAAAAACATTTTCATAAATTCAGTAGATAATAAAATTTCTGGGTAAAAATTTAATACAAAATAAATATATGGTATGTATTAAAAATCATGAAATACCAAAAGTGATGTAACTAATACTATAATGAGTATCCAAGAATTAAATTATGGTTCCACTATAAAATAATATTCTTATAATGTAATGTGAATAATTCTATAACCCCTTATTGAGTCCTCCAAACCAAATATTATATGTTATGCCTTTAAAATGAGTTCTTTGTGAACATGACTCACTTATATATCACCAAGTTTATTATTTTAGTGATTTTTTTTGGTACTTGTATTATATTTTATAAACCAATACTATTTGGTATAAACCAATGAAAATCCATGGAAATGTTTTTGGATTTTCAAATTTGGTCATATAGAGTCCAAAACATATGTTCAAAAATATTTAACGAGTTCTCTTATCTAATGTTATATAATCCAAACCAACCAAAGATTAGTGCTCAATAAAGCCCATTTTAGCATGAATTCACTCTTCATTTTTCCCTATATACACATTCCAAAGTGTTACCGTGTTCATAAGAGGATACTCCCAAACTTTTAAAGGTACCTATTTGAGGTAATGGATCTACTAATTGTCCTTGTTACTGAAGTACCATATTTATATTATTCCATTTTATTTAAAACTATTTATTTTGGGTTATGATTTTATATATCCGCCTTATTATCATTATTATTCCCAAATAATTAGATACCCCTTTCATTCTTGTTAAAAACCTTCTATGTGTTATTATATACACCCATTATGCTATTGAAATTGACTTTTTATTTTCTAGGCCAATTTTTTTGGTGTTAATACCACACACAATTTCAACTAATGATTATGAATCTAGAGATATATATGAATAATTGATTGAGGAAATAAATGTTTGTAATAATAAATCTATAATAATTGTATTATAATTGATACAATACATCCTTTAATAGTATGATCTATATATAAAATTTATTAATTCAGATGATATGATTGTTATGGGAGGGTATAGAAGTATAAATCCCTATAATGAAAGAAGTAATGTTTTTATCTAATTAGATAACATTTATCATGAATGTTTTTTCATCAAATAGAATTATTTTATAATTTGTTAGTGTTTCTCTTTACTAATGTGTTATATTTTGTGTCCAATTAAAAAATGATTGAAAATTTATTATATGTTTATTTGATGTATTGAATATAAATTAAGAATGGTATTTCATATTGATCATCTTTCTAATGGATTTTGTTTAACAATACCCAATATTATCTATTTCAATGATATGGTCATTTCAGTTCCACAAAATGATGATAACCATGTATCTATATAAAAATATTATTAATATAGTTCTGTGATTTCATAATGTAGTATGACGGGACACATAGTATTTAGACCATCTGGTGAGATTACTTTCAAGGGGAAGAGGTTTCATCTAATGATTTTAATAATTGGTAATATCCAAGAAGGGATATTATGGGAAAAACCCTCTATTAATAATTTTTTTTGTTTTGGTTTCATAAAGTATTACACTATGAAGGATTTTTTAATGGTCCTAAGGCATTATGATTATTATTAATAAATTCAAGAGAAGCACACTATGATTTACTTAAAAACCCATTACCCCATATATTGTAAAGAGTTTCGTATTTTGGGGGAATCATAAATGAATTTTTATGAATTTTTATTATAGAATGGTTTTTTACCTTCCATATTTATGGGAGTTTATATCTCTATACTTTGATTGGAATATTAATGTCTCCATATTTCCATGGAAATTGTGAAATGGCGTGTTTATTTTAGATAGTGAAAGACAGATTAATCAATACTATAGGTCAATGAAACCATATTGCAAAATATATGATGAGATACAATAAAAATTTTATTATATTAAATAGTGAGCAATCATTTTTTATTTTCATAGTTTCTATATTAATTTCATTCTCCTAGATTTCCTAAAAAGTATATAGATAGTAATTTTAGACTTTTTAAAAGTCATCCCAATTCGAATGAGAAAGAATATTATAGTGTCACAAAATATGTGTTTCTATTTATATAAATTAAATTTTATTTGAATTTAATTACTGGAATAAAAATTATTATCATGACTGGGGAAGAATTTAATTAATGATATATGGTTTATATAAATTATTTAATTATTTTTTCATGAGTACAAGAATAATAATGTATTTCATTAATATATTTGATTATTAATAAATATTTATTCTTCTGTATATGAATGAAATATTTATTTATGAATAAAATATATATTCATATATTCAACAAATACTGAGAAGTTGAAACTGACCAGAAAAGAAACTACTGATAAAATAATTATTTAAAAGACTATTAATATTATTAATCATTTTATACAACTTGAATCAATATAAAATTATAATAATATTATTATCTCGATTGGGGGTAATTAATGGTTTTAAATGTAATTTAATTGTCGATGTGCTGTCAAATATTTTTTAACCTAAACCTTGTCTCCATAAATAAGTGATTATGTCTATTGTTTGTTGAATAAAAAATTTAGAACATGGAATTTGTTCACACAACTCATTCTCTCTCAACTACTCATTTTCTATCCCTCTAATGAATGAGAAACATGAGTGATATTTCTTGAAGACTAAAGAATTCATGATTAAGAATGAACAATGCAACAAATTCTATTTGGAACTGTAGAAGATAGTGATTGAGTGGGGTTTCTAGAAGATCATTAGAGTATGTGTGGATCAATTTAATAGGTATTCTTACATTAGATCCACATATCACATCATGGGAAATATCAGAGGGAATTTTTGGAATATCGTCATTCATTAATGAACAATGTTTCTAACACCATGTATTTATTTATTTTGATATTAAATAAATTCATTGTAAATTTGTCTAGAAAAATAAGCATTAATTGTTTTGGTCATGGATTGTTAAAAGAAATTTTAATATCTCTCCCAATATTGAACATTATCCCTGCACTGAAAACAAAAAAAAGATGTATCTGATAATTCTTGATTAAATTTATGCTTATTTATTTGATTGTTGATCTTTGTGAAATTTTTGGTATAATTTTATTTCATTTTATATGGTATTTAATAATATGATAATTAAAATGATTCAAAATATATATCATATATGTTCATGTATATCTATTTTCTATTAGTTTTATGATTATATGTAAAACAACTTGATATTCTATTGTGAAACATCTAATTTTTTAAGGGTAATATATGGTTATAATACATGTACTCTAATGTATTCACCGTGTACCATAGTGAACATCCTCAGGAAGTGTTGAAAGATTTGAAAAGAAACAAAAATAATTATATGTGGCATAAAACACTTGTTGACTGCTTAGAAAAGCAGAAAATTATTGGATTACAGAGTGTGTATTAATATACACAGCATATTGTCTTTACAATTTACTGGTGTAAATCCTATAATACTTGTGTTTATTATTCATGGTAAAAACCATTTGATACTGTAAACCTAGAGAATTTATGATATAAGTGATGGGTATGTGGGGTACATGAAAATTATTTTAGCAATTCATCTACCTGAAGAACATCCCATGAAACTCAGTGATAAAAACCTAATCAAAGAGATACACATAGTTTTGATGACATGATCACTCCATGTATTCCATTGATACATAGGAAAAAAATACAAGAATGAATCCAGAACAAAGAGTAATCAGAACACATATCTTATCACTGGTTAGTAAATATCTTGTATTCTGGATGAGTTGCATGCTGTAAACCCAATTGTGTACTCTTGATACACGAAAACAACGACACAAGACATGTAGTTATATGTACATTATTTGTATTATCAAAATAAGGGAATGAAATAAATATAAAATTATAATGGAATTTTACATCATTAAAACTTTATTTTATTAACTGAATCAGCATTGTTTTTTTAATTTAGCAATGGTTTTGAAAAACTTTAAATACCAAATTATTTTACTGAAATAAATATTTCATATTTTTCTCTACCTATTATTTTTCATGAATTACATAAATGATGGGTATCTCGAATTATATACAGATGATAAATAAGTTGAATGGAATTTATAAAATAATTAATTAATTAATGTAAAAGTGGTAAACTTAGTAATATATAATGAATAATGAAAGGAATTATATCAAGTTACATTATGCATATTCAATTAATTCATGAATCTTAATGAGCATGAAATGATATATGTGTGAGTTGGATATTTTAATTTATTTTAATTTATTGATATCAATTAATTAATTTTAAATAAAAATATGTACATTGAGTCATCCCACCCTCCTTTATTATGTATGATCGGAATTTAAAAGTATATTTACTTAATCCTATTTTAACCAATCATACAGTTCCCCTCACCTTATTTTGGGTCATAAATATGTGTAAATAGTACTCAACTGTGCTATTGCATGACATATTTTATTACTGGATTTTATTTTCATAATATATTATTATTTATAAAAGTTGATAAGAGACAATATTTTTGAATAAATTTTAATTATAATGTAATGTTGTATGATAATGGAATATGAGTGCATAAAATACAATGACACCATTAAAATTGTTGATAAAGAAAATATATAGATTAAAAGAATTTGGATTTCTACATTTTGAGGATGGAAATGTGAATAAATTTTCAACTTCCACAATCACAATATCAATAATGTGTGAACTAAAATAAAAATGGAAGTACAAATCAATGATAAGACAATGGTTGTAATTAAAAAGAGAGATGTGAAAATAATTGAATTAAAAATAAATTGTATGAGTGGGCTATTTGAGAAAAAGGAAAATGGAGTAAAACTATTCATAATGTATATAGAACAATATGGAATTAGGTAGGTGGAATTTTTTTCACAAATTCACAAGAGAGATTAATCCTTACAATGCACCTATGACCTCCATCTCATGCCAAAAAATTATAGACAAAAGCCCGAGTAATGGAAGAATAATTAATATTTTTTCCCCAAGACACTACACAATAATGTACCATACCACCCAATAACTTTAACATCACAAGATCAAAAATTTTCAAATGAAAAAATTTCTAAATTCAACCAAAACCAACAGGACTGACCCAACCCTACCTGTTGATAAGAAATAAACGGATCCATGATAAGGGCAGGCTTATAGCCATCCTTCTATGCATCAATTTCTTTTGTTGTTGCATGCATATGTTCATTTTGATGTTGTGTGAATATGTTCCTCTAATTTCAAAGATGAATAATTTCATAGGAGGAAATAAAGATAGACACAATTTCATGATGGATCAGTCCAGCAAATGGTAAAACATACCAATTGAAAAATAAGTAATGTTCAAGTCTCCCCGACATCTTTCATATGGATGTTGTATGTTTTGTTTGTATCTTTATAATTCTTTATCACTAAAAATTTAAAATATAAATTGAATTGAATATGAAAAATGATAAAAAGGATTTTCATCTTGTAGTACTATTTTCATCATTGTGTCAATATTTTACAACTCACCCAACATCTTGTAAAACACATGAAATCGGTGTAAACAATATTATGGGAATATAAATGGAATTACAAAAATGTAGTTATGTGGAATAAAAAATGACAATAAATAATGATATGTATAACCCCTTAATTGATATATAATAATAAATAGAAAATATTATGCAGCAAACGTTATTATAAAAATGATTAAGGAAATACCTAAGTCACGATGAACTAATATATTTTTCATAAAAAATACTTAAAAATATTCCAAATTAATGGTCACATTGCTAAAACACAGTGATTACATATTTTAAAAATACCTTATGTTTTAGACACATTATATACATAGATTTTTTATTATATATTCGATAATTATAAAAAGTTTACGGATTTTATGCTGTGTTATTTGTGTGAATTTTGTCACATTGATTTCAGATTTGAGATGCATTATAACCAAATATGACCCATAAAAATGTATATAATGCATAGGCCTGGATTTTAGATTCCATAATATTGATTAAAATAAAAATTATATAATTTCATCCATGTTCTAGATATTGTTGAATATTAAACATATATTTTATATTAGACTGAAATTGCATATTAGGGAACACTGTATAAAATGATCTATATACTTGTCTAGAAGATTATAATTCAATGATATAAAACACCAATATTATATAATACATATAATATTGAATTTTCAATGTAGTTTATATTACAAATTATATCATTTCATTGACTTTTCATATTGTCGAGTGTGATAGAAATATCAGTGACCAAAACATACCAAAAAATCTCCAAACCACACATTGACTCCATGCATGTTATGGAATAAAATTCACCAGCACCACTGGTTGGCCCTTTAGCTCAGAGGCTTGAAGATGAACCATAACAAAAATAATTTTTTTGAAACCATCTATTTGGGTCCAAAATATCACAAAAAAATTATTGGATAAATGAATCCAAATATATACATCGAATATAGGGTGTATTAAAAAAATCATAACACCATAACATTCATAGATAATGTCTATCATGGACATATTGTAATAGAACTAATGGAAAACACTATAAAATTTTATCCATGCATAGAACCAATAAAAATAGTGAGTGAAAGGATTTATCAATCAAGAATACATCTTATGTAAGGAAAACGAAATAGATAACATTGAGTTTGAATTATGATATTGGTAAAAGTTAAAAGGTATATTTTTCCAAAGATGAATATGTAATTTGCATGTGCTGGACTTAAAATACTAAGCGGTAAATATATAGCATATAGAAAAGTAATAACCCGAATTTAATATATCAATTAATAATATTCATATAAAAATGGATTTTTAAAATGAATAATAAAATGAAGATAAATGGGAGAAGAGAAGATAACACACCGTATGTGGATGTTTATAGAATAAGGTAAAATGAATATTCATTAATGGTCAATTCACCACCAAAAAACCACACGTATATTCCATGACCTAGAATTCCAAAAAGGTTAATTTAGCACCCTTTGAAATCATGAAATGGTTGCATTGTCTAGTGCCTCATGATCCTTCCGAAAAACCCATGAATGAAAAAAACATTATGATCTAATATCAATGGATTCTGTTAATAATATCTTGGAACTCTCTGCATAGAAGGGACAAGATGTTTTAGTATATGTTCTATGGCAATTATACAATAAAAAAATCACAGGATCAGATTATTTTGTATTATCATATAATTCAAGTCTTATGTAAAATAAGTCACCATAAAATAAAACGAATAATGATAAAACCATGAAAGGATTCATAAAATAAAATAAAATTAATTATGATTTCTAGAGTAAATGATGTTAAGATCCTTACCCGATTATAGTTATTCAGCTGGTTCATAGGGGGTAAGATTAAGAAAAAGGGAAATGAGTGACAATAAAACATGATATGATCAGCACATGTTTTATTTATTCCCATTTTTGAAGCCTGAACATTATTTTAGATAAACTAACATATTAAATGGGAATTTTATTGCATATAGTTTAATGAAGAAGTTGGAATACATTAAAAACATTAAAAACAAAGTAGAAACATAAACCTGTATGTTTTTTTTGCTTCCAACAATAGTATGATTCGATCTTCAACAGGTGCGTGGGGTGCTGTCCAGATTTTTTCCTACCCAGAAAACAAAAAAAATGTTATAAAATATAAAAATAACTAAATGGAATAATACAAATACATTGATAATATCATTTTCATTGAGTATTGTTTTCATAGAGTATAATCTATTGTTAGAAATGCAGTTGAGAAAAAAAATGTAAATCATGGAATTATAGAAAGATATGGAATCTTATCTTGATAACATAAATGGGTGAAGTTATAGTCTGATAAGCACCATCAGAAAAGGCCCCCTGAATTCCCAATAATAAATTCATGTTTAAGCTAGTTGGTCTTATCTATATACTCCATAGAAGCCGAAACCTATTGATCAAAATTTACCATTTCTAAATTAAATGTTACTATCATCCGAATCAATTTAAAAATACCATGAAAGAAGCATGATGATCAGGAAGAAGATATGAAAATAATGAAGTCAATAAATTGAATGAAACAAATCATACCATATGAAAATTGGATGATTAGTTGAGGGTCTCTTGTAGTGGCTTGTATTGTTGATTGAGGAAGGGTTACCTAATGCCTTCGATGGAAGCATCTGCGAAAAAACATTGTATGTGAGTTATTTACCTGAATATTCTCACAAATGTCTATTATAGAGTGAACTAAATCACATCCTGAATAATAGTGACCTAAATCCTACACATTAAATGTCTTTTAGATAAACCTTCTAATTAAATGTGAAATGTCTCACATAAAATTTAAATAAAATGGTGGAAAATATAAAAAACATTGAAAACAATGTAAAAACAGAAACCTGGATGTTTGTTTATGGTTCCAACACCAGTATGATTCGATCGTCAGCTGGTGCATGATGTGATGTCTAGATTTTTTCCAACCCAGAAAACACAAGAAAAATTTTATTAAATGGTAGACTAATAAATGGAAATTAATGAAAATAAAAGGGAAAATAATTTTTAGGTTTCATACCCCGAACATGTGCTATTGTAAACATGTCCATAGCTGGGCAGTTCCAGTAGGTCAACCCCAGTCCATTTATTGGTGTTGTCTTCAGAGTTGGAAGCACACCATATAATGTTTTTATTGATGGTTGAGTGTAGTTCCCCTTGATCTTCAACTTGAGTGAAGTCAATACGATGTCCATTATGACCTCTTAGTTGCTCTTCCTTTTATACAGCCCCTTAGCATCAACCGGACTACTTATGTGACAATTCTTATATAATAATTAACTAGAATCCAAATGTTTAATATGATATAACCCAGAAGCCGAGTCATGTGTATAAGAGTTCATAAAGAACAAATGTTATATCCATGAATTATTGTTATACTTCTAGCCAAATATGCCTGATGAATGAACTAATTAAGAGTGAACCACAAAAAATAGTAAAAATAAAATATGGTATACTAATGTTTTTAATCCATATAAATATATGAACAGATTTATCTGGAATTTTAATATGGAAAACCACAAGAATGAACAAAGAGAAAAGACAACTCTCAATATTAAAGTTGTATTATGTTAATAAGAAATAAATGAACTCGCCAAAATGTTACCTTCGAGAATAAGGGCATCATAAGAGTACATTGGCTGCATATTTATTTTTCTTCCTTAGCCTATATTTTTCCTACAAGCAATAAAGAGAAAAAACTACCAAATAAATAAGATTTAATATGTTATAGAAGAAATAGTTGATAATAAATATATATGTGTTTATGTTCATGCCAGCACACATGTATCCAGAAAAAATACTATATGCAATAACAAAAAATCAACGATTTCTTGGGACAATATTGTTTTGTTTTCAAAAGTTGATGTATTAGAAATCAAGGAATTCATAATTTCATCACATGTTTCATCAATATATCTCTTGTCTGGGGTATCTGGAAAACATTAATGAGATTGATAACATGGTTTTGCTATTCATAGAGGACAATAGGGAGATCACACGGTGGTGATGTTCATGAGGCCAATAGACAGTAGTGCAATAGGTCAGATATGCCTGTTATGGAGGATCAAAAAGATGTAGGGGTAACAAAGATAACATAGGTGGATGAAATCACTGAGGAGATAACCATGGGGCATATATTCCAGGTGCATAATGTGTGGATGGATGTTGGTTTCTTCCAAGGAAATGATCTATGCCCTTGGCTAGTAGTAGGTCTTGGGAAGAACACCATGTTACAGATGAGCTCCAGAACACCACTTGATGAGGTTGAAGTTGTGTTAAGATTGGATGGGCACGATAGAGGCCCAATGTGAGACGGTGTTAACCTTGCGGTGGATTAGTAGAAGTTGTGTTGTAGCGCTTCAGGGATTTGGACAACCATGAGAGTGATTTATGTCTAATGGTTATGTACTGATAAAATGAATTAATGAATATAGTAAATATGTGAAAATGATCCAATCTAATGGAAATGAGAAAAAATGCATATTTTCAATCATAAACTTGCAATAAAAATAATAGTGAATCAATAGTACATATATATACTTGAGTGGATCAATTCTACATTGTTGATTTAATGAACCCAACCATAGTTCTACAACATAGTTATAAAGATCTATTATTCTAATGCTTCTAGGAAAAAAGGATAAAAGAATTATTTCAATGTAATGGTTGTTCTATTTTTAAAAATCAAATTTCAGAATTTGAGAAAAATACTACCTTCTACAGTCATAATTTTATTTAGACAGTATAGAAAGGAGGAAATTGAAAATTGGTAATGTATATAAAGACATGGAACAATCTATAATGCACTGGAAAATTGAGAAGCTATTTTAGTTCAAGGAAAACATGGAATATCTAAAATATCTTCCAATTATTTTAATTTTATAAAATAAGAATAAAATAATTATTTAAAAATTTAAAAGATGCCAAATTGGTATGGGAAGTGTTTGAGGAGCATACCCTTTGGGGAAGATCCATATAAACCACATATACAGGGGGGTGTAGATGTATGAGGAGGCTTTTCCTCCCCTATATGAGGAATGATTTTCCTCAAATATCAACGCTGAAGCCTCTCACCTGATGGATTGTGGGTAAAGGGGACATTCTATTCTGAAACCACCATTTGGCTGGGTCACTGATTGGTTTCCATGGGTTCCTAGTTCTATGTATCACATTTTGGATGGGAAGATCATACCCAACAATCATCAAGGTATTCCTGGATCATAACATGTGGTAATTTTGTCATTATATTGACTTGAATATAGAACCATATTGGTATAAATTGACCACCTCTATCTTAGGGATTTCTTCCAAGAGAGACTTTAGAAGGGACATGTTCAGCTAGAACGAGGATTATAGATGGAATTGGATTCTATGGTTCACATTAATTACTAAAAAATATAATTTCATAGTCTAGATAATAAGGATCCATGAAAATAATACAGTAGATAATATTAAAATATTGTTTATTCAACTCAAGTCCTAGTGTCCATGAAGAAAAAATTACTAGGAGGAGAGATATATAACTGAGTTGAGGATAAAATCCAGTCATGGTATGTAAATAACTTGAAAAAATTAATTTTATTTTCTGTCATAATATTTTCATGAAAATATAATTCAGTTAACATAATAGATATATACCATGTAGAATAATTATTTTTCTCTGCATCGGTTCCTCTTGATTAAGAAGGTCTTAAAGAAATAGATATATCTGAAATAATAATAATTACAGTCATTATAACTTTAAGGACATGGGTATTAAAAGTATATTATTGAATTGGATTCCAAAACCTACATTAAATAATTTATTATAGCTATCAATAGATGGATTTCAAGAAATGAGATTCACAACTACAAATATATTGATAAAAGGAAAATTTCTTCCTCTTCCTATCATAATCAATGATAAAAATATGAAAATATAATATACCAATATAGACATGCCTCTTTTTTTCTCCATTACTGTAGAAACTATTTCGGCCCCTGCAAGAAGATAATTTATTATGCTTTAATTGGAATCTTCATCACCATGGTTGTCGATATCACCCTTTCAAGCTTCCTTCCAACATTTCATAGCCACTTGGAATCTACTGAAAGTGGTTTCAAAGATTTAGGAATCATTTTATTTGGAAAAGACACTTCTAACATTAAATAGACCACCCAGTTTAAATTTAGTAGGCTACAAAAAAAACATATATGTTGCACAAAAAACTGAAAATCAAAAAGGAATATAATGGACCACAAAAATGAATATGTTGCAAAAGGTATATATTAGTAAATATTACAAAAGCTTCAGATGATTCAGCCACAACAAAACCCAAGGAAACAATCATCTATGGATAATCTCACTCAATTTTTTGATTTAGAGGAAATACCAGCAGAAGATGATAGTGTAGATAGTTGAAGATCCAGACAGCTCAAATGGTGAATCTAGGCATGGCATCCCTGAGTGAACTGCCAAGAGATCCTGGTATGTACAATAAGAAGTCCAAATAATATCTATGGATGACTAATAGGGAAATAATTTAATAAGAATTCCTGAAATATCTATGAAGGACTAATAGAGGAACACTTACATATAAAAAATATTTAAACATTAATGATTCAACTACCTTTGTATAATTATCAAAATTTCAGTGCCTTCCTAAAAAATGGTCTCAAAGATTCTATATCTAATAACATCAAAATCAACGTATTTCGAACCATAATGAGAAGACAATGTGGAGGGAGTGTAACCAAGTCAGTTAAACACAAACAGAAAAGAGAAAAAACGGACAGATTATTTAAAAGTCAAACAAGATCTTTAAAATTAGAAGAACTCTACATCCACATAGGAAACACATAAAACACAATACAAAAATATCTATGAATTAATAATAGGGAAATAATTATATATAAATAATATTGGAACATTAATATTTCAACTAACTATATGTAATTTTGTAAATTTCAGTGCCATCATAATGCAGGGGCTCCCAGATGCTATCTTGAAGCCGTACAATTTCATGATATGTCGAACTATACAATGAATTTAGTGGGGATGTATCTATAACAAAGTCAGTTAAACACAAACATAAAATATAAAAAATTTCGGATTATTTTATTGTCAAAAAATATTTTTAAAATAAGATGAACTCTACATCCACATAAGAAACACCCAAAACACCCTACATAACATTTATTTGAATGTGGGAAAACAACTATAGACACAGTGAAGCATACTTTCAAGAAAGAAAAGATCCATGGAATCAAATACATAAAACCCAGTGGCATGTAAATCCATTTGATAATGAAACCAAACACAGTAAAGGCTCTATTCATACTTGAGTTTAAAACATTTTCAGGAACATTGGGTTACATAGTAAAAAAACTGAAAGGAAAACGAAATGAAAAGTGTATAATTCCATTTTCTCCTTCTTCTATAGATAGGATGGGTATTAAGATCCATTTCACATATTGATTCTATCAAGGTTGAAATGTCCCATTATAAAATGGGATAAAAAAATCTGATAATAGGGTTAACAGTTTTTGTGCTTGGAAAAATTAAAAATCATACAAATCTTCTTAATAATGGTTCCTTGAATAGATTGAGACTCTCTACATTTATATCCATGTCTACAAATTTGTAAGGGTGACCCATCTACATTTAAAAAAATTTCAAAAATTCTAATCTGAAGCCATTGAAATGTTAAAGGGAAACAAAATCCTTCACCAATATGATTTATTTCATATATTTTATGCTCAAAATTCTAACTACTAAAATCAAATTTCTGAATAAACTAAACATAAATAAATAAATGAAAAATATTTTGATAAAAAAAAGTTTTTTGAGTTAGTATAAATGAATTAATCAATGTCAACCCAAAAAATATAGACCAAACATGCAGGTGTGTGTAGATTGTCATTAACAATTATCAAGTGGTGTCCATGAAAAATACATCACTTAACATTACAACTACATCGACTCAAATGTAAATCCTTTAGGCTAATCATTTATATTTATAATATATAGTAATCTAAAAATTGAGACTACATGCTTTATAGAAGTCATATATTCTGAGAAATAGTATTTTATAAGATCTATTTTTCCTCCAACAATACATTCTCACTAGAAATGAATAAGGTTCATATTATCCATCAATTCAAAGAAAAATAAAAGAGCCTCACAAACTGATTTATGACATACAAGTAATAATATAAAAATACAATTAACAATGTAAGATAGTTAGATTTTTTTCTCTATACTATGTTTGAAGACACATTGAAAACCTTATATATTATGAGAATGAACTACAATAAAAAATATAAAGCTAGAAACATAGATGTAGTAGAAACACAGGATATAATAAATGAATTAAATAGTATTGAATAAAATATTTAAGTAGGGAATAGAAACACATAGCTATTGTAGGGTGAGAAAAAAGTCATTCAAAACTTAATTGAGATGAAAGAGTAGCTATAAATGTGGATGGAAATAACAATTTTGAGGGATTTATGGAACAATATGAAGTGAATTTGGAGTGTCCTTGAAAAAATAATTCATGGTTTTTGGAGAAACAGAAAACATACGACTAGATGAAGGGTTTTTGGGAGGATAAACTATATTATAAGACAAACTGATTAGCGCGAACGAAACTGATGGTGTATTGTGAGTACTGTAGGATGATGGGAGGGGGAAAACAATCAATAACCCTAGGAGCAGTGACAGAAGGGTGACCGGAGAAGGAATTGCAGTAGCCTTGCCAGAGGGGATACGGGAGTGGTAACTATATGAGAAACGACACAGGTGAAACAAAATGTAGAGAGAAAATATATAGAGGGAATCAGTAATAATAGAGGAGGAGAAGAGGGAACTGTAGGAGCAGCATTGGAGGTAAAACATGAGTAGTAACAATAGTAGTAGAGGGAATCTTAGTAGAAGGACACCTTGATTTAAAATCATAGGAGCACTAGGAAATCTAGAGTGGAGGTGAAACAGGAGCGGGATTAGGATTAGGTGATGGCAGTGGATGCGAGGAAGGAAGAAGGGAGGAGGGAAATCGTGATTGGGGGAAAAAGGTGAAGGTGGTGAAGCATTAGAATTGTGAAATAGTAGAGACCATAGACTGGGAAGACCGAAGAAGATGATGGATGTGGAAGTTGAGGAAAGAAGAAGGAACTAAAAGTGGAAAAAACATGGAGGAAAACCGTGATGGGGAGGGAGAGTGGGATCATGATATGTAGAGAGAGAATGATAGAGAATGATAGCAGAGGATGATCATGGAGGCATCAAGGCTTGACACATATGTAAAATTGGATGTCTAGGATTATTATATTGACACATGGAAGATGGAATGCCCGGAATAGTATATATAGTAGACTAATGAATTATCCCATGGAACATGGTTTCCATTCAATAAGGAAACATTATGATTCCATCTCAAGTGATATATAGGTGTATATGTGGAATGGTGTAAGTCATGTCGAGTCCTGAAAAAATTATTATTACCCTATTGTAAATTGTTGATTTAATAACCTCTCATGAAATGAACAACTAGAAAATTCTCATGAATGGGTCAAATAAAAAAATATTTACTTCATTATGTTCAATTGATTATTTTATAGATGCACAATGATGATCACCTAAATAAATGAATTAATGTGAAAATATTAATACTAACTAAATGAGTGATTCATAATTGTTTTATCCCCAATGTAAATTAATTAACTAACATCCCTTTAATATTAACAAGGATAATTATTTATAAACGAAGATACAATTTATTCATAATAAATTAATAATCATTGAATTAAATATTATGTCCTACTTTTCCTTCATTTACTTGATTGAGAAATATATTTAATAAAAAAATTACTATGAACAAACCTTATTGGAAAACACACATTTAAAATGGAAGTTCTTATTACTATTTTGGATTAAATTAACCATTTTAAATGAAGATGACTATCCCTTATTTTTAATGGTGTAATTTGGAATCAATTTTTGAGGAATTAAAATTCATGATTTTAGGATAGGGGGTCTACTCAACAAGTCATGGAGTTGAAAGCAGGTAATTAGCATATGCCTTTATACAAAAATACCTTCAATTAGCTTAACCAACCCTTATTGGGGTTCTATGAGGGGAATATGAACCTTTTCCACTAGAAGGTATGGCTAGCTAGAAATTTCTATTTAATGGTAAGGGTTATTGGATGTTGATATAACATTGGGAGATTTAAAAAATCAATTAATTTATCTCACCAAACATGTATTCATGAAATTTAAATAAAATTATGATCTTTTAATTTTATAAAAAAATGTAAATAATTTCATCTGCATTTTCCACACAATTAGTATTTGAAAAATACAACCTCTTAACAGTATATAAATTCCTTGAATGTATAATAATCCTCTAAATTTTGTGATCCATTAACTGAATTATTATGTGATAGAATCCTAATTTCATGATCCACTATCTAAGGAGGTTAGTGATGAATTATTCATAATATATTAGAAACATATAAACATTGTGGTTTCCAATCATTGTTTGATTCAATTTTTATGTCCAGTGCACTCATTAATTCTCATGAAAACATGGATGTGTATAGGATTATTTATAACCTCCATGGTATATGAAAAGAGATAGATATACAAGAACAATATGTGATTTCCAAGGAGTTTTTAGAGATAAAATTTAATGGGTGCTCCAGATTTTCCTCATTTTGTCAACATCATTGGACAAATTGGTCTCTTAGTGGTTATAAGGTTCAAAATCCCCAATTAACATTTTTCCAATCTCATTATAGAATAACTCCCTCAGAGATTCTCCATCCTTGTTTTTAATTTTCATATGATCAATAATTTGATGTCTTATCCAGATCATCTTACGCAACCTCTCCATGTAGATAAGGAAATGAATAATTAAAGAACATCCATACATATGATAAAAAATAGAAATGGCCATTTGATATCATTAATACCAATATTCTTCACACCCTAATATGAAGAATAAAATCAGGGTTTATGCAAGAAAACCAGATGTTGACTATTTCATAAGGGATTGAAGGGCCACTGGAAGAAAAAAATTCACCAACAACTAAGAATGGAAGTTTTGACAGGTCATTTTTTATTAAGTTAAATTTATCAATTTATATAAAATTTTTATTAGATAAATTGCTTGGATATGAAATATTTATTCAATATAGGAACCATGTAGTTTTAAGAATATTGTCTGTTGAGAGGTAGGTCTATTAGAAAACAATGGATATAAAATTATATTTTAACTATCAACGATTACACACATTTTTCTAACAAAAAATGACCATTATTAAAAAAGATAGTTATTATAGAACATCTACTCCAAAATACTATTTTATGCATCTACTCATGACACTGATGACTTTATTTTAGAATTTGGGAATAAATGTTTCTTATTTTATAAATAAATTTTTTGATGGTAAACAACATTTAAATAACTTTCATTATGTGTCATATTATATGAACTATGTCATTGAAATTGATAATAAAGTTATATTATATGACTCATACAACACCCAATATGCCACTTGAATCAATTTTCATGGATTATCACCCTTTTTATGTTACCTCAATATGCCTCTTTACAAACGTGTAACACATTACCATATTCAATTGATTATTTTTTACATTATATCTTATTATATCTCACACTACTCATATATACAATCCTAGGTTATGCACTTCTATTTTAATAGAGTAATAGAATTTTGTGGTAATGTTTATAAATAATGTTGTTTTACCCATGATAAATGTTTTTTGTTATATATATAATTATAAAATAACACATGGCATCACTATATGATTTGATTGAATTATGTATACCTTTTAATAATTTTTTTAATTAAGGTGTGTAATAATATAGATTAATAAATTTTTTATGAGGGTTATTTACAGTAATTTTGGGGAATATAATTAGAATACAGATTGTTAATGACTTAGGGATAATAATAAATATTGGAAAACAATAATAAATTTTAGTAGAGAATAGAGTATGAGGTTTTCTAGAAAATGCATCCCTAAATGGAAAATAATAGTGGACGTGGCTTTAGAATAGTTATACCTAGGCTTAATAACTCATAAATGTTCTTATTTAGCATGAATCGGTCATCAAATGTTGTATAAAAAGGATATAATTCTAGACTCATGGTTTAACACACTATGATATATGATTTGGTAAATTAAAAATCTATTTACAAGCTCTTATTAACAGAGAAAAAAATCCCATATTATTCTATGTTTTTAATTTGTTTATGGATAACATAGTTTGAAACATATAAATTCACTGTATGTGATGTATATGTCATTTATGAGTTACAAATTTTGTTTTCATGGATCCCCATTTATGTTTTTAACGCTATCAAAATTCCCATTAATAAATTCCCCTTTATTTTATTTAAATAGACTTAATTGTGAATTAGAATCCTAAATCACACTTCTATATTAATGATGGTGTGATCACATCCATAAATTCCACTTTATTTTATTCAATATAATGGAATCGAAGATATTGATTCAAAAAACAATGTAAGGTCTAAAAAATGACTATCCAAATGAGAATCCCATCCCAATTGGAGTTAGAGTTATGGAATTTATTAAATAAATTCTAATTAACCCATGTTTTTAATAGAATCATGAATAATTAGGAACCCCCATAGACCCATAATGAATAACAAGATTCAAAAGAGACCATAATATGACAAGGTTATTTTAATTTTTGTTCATCATATGGTCACTATATAAATGAAAAATGGATACAATAGATTTAAAATATATTCTTCGTCATTTAGTTTTATAAAAAGGATGTTATTTCTTATTGTTTATCATACGAAAGAGAACATGACCAATTCTAGAATATAATAAAAAAATAGATAAATTAGGATGAAATATATGAGATATAATGGTTGGAAATCATTATGTTTTTGATAAATAATTTCCTCAGACTCCCAAAATTATAATATAGATGGATTTCCATAACCCCCAAAAAAGGGTCATGAAACAATCAGGTCATTTGAGTTGAACATAAATACACATCATAGATTTAATTCCAATTTATTTATTTACTATAAATATAATGTTTTCCTCTTATTGGGTGGTATAGGTTAGGGTCCATGAAAATCATAGAACATTTGAGTCTTTTATAGATACAATGTAATTATGTGATGGTCCCCCATTTTTGAAATGAATATCACATAATCCCAGGGATGTCATTTTTTAGATATAGGATGTGGTTGATGGATTTTAATTTTGGTAGTGTGATAGATTAATATCATTGGAAAATAAATACCAATATCCCATTTGTCAAAATTTTCGGAATAAGAATCAATGAAATTTGCAAAAAAAGATAATGAAATACATTTTGTGTGGGATGGAGGGTCACCGATATATTGATCACTAATGTGAGAAACCCCCCAATTTGATGGACAGAATGAATTCTCTCAAAAACCCATAACCCAATATCCAATGATTCAATTCCATAGAGAATTGAATCTATGTGAATAAATTCACTATACCAAGGGTTTTCGATGATCACCAATGAAAAACCCCCAAATGCCTAGAGATAATAGTTAATATTATGTTATCACAACTATTGATGTAGATTCTAAAAGCAATGTGGCGACAAGTACACTAGTTATTTAATTTGGGATAAGAAAATTAATATTTGATTCTATATCTATATGTTCATTTAAATCACAAAATCATAGTAGAAATATCCAAACACAACATTAAAACATAGAACCCATGTTATCATTGCCGATATAAAATAGGAAAATTATTTCTTGTGTCTATATTTGAATGTAATGCTTCTCTATTCAGAGATGGATTTTATTTTTTTGATCAAATAGAAATTATCAATTTAATGAAATCACCCACCATACCACAAATTACACTTTTATTATATCCATTTTATTGTTGGATAATGAATATCAGTATGTATTGACATCTCATTAATGTATATTATTTCCTTATGATCAGCTGTATCTTAAAAAAAGGATTTACAGTAATGAAAAAACCATACATGTTGACATTCCCACTATAACATATTATAATGATGTGTAAGTTGAATAATTTCTTAGACTTAATAAATTCCATGAGGTTGTGTTCTATATCAAGATTATAAAAAACCACTTTTCTAATATCAACAAATCAATATTTAATAGATATTTATTAACAAGAAGTGATAAATAGGAAACTATAGGAGAATTTATATACAAGGATTATATAAACAATGGATTCAATATGGGTTCCTCTAGTCCTCTTTATCATGAATATAGATGGGGGAATGTGCATCTGTAGTGATTATCCTACAATTAACATGTTCATAAGAAACATACAATGTATTATTTCATGGATTGATGACTTCTTCAATCAACTATGTATAACCCAAGACTTATCCATGTTTTATATTCAGATTTAGTGTTATCATGTTATATTAAAGATATAATATACCCCCAAGACTAAATATCATACAAGGCATGAGAAAAAAAATAAGGCAGCGATTCCAATAGGACTCACTAAATGTATGGATACCATTATGAACATGATTAATAGTTTCATTAGGAATTACATTGAAATAATATTATAGTTTCTATAAAAAAATATTTCATTATACCACAATAGAAATGAGGAAGATTATAAGAACATGGATTATATATTAAATTCAATGAACAATGAAAATTAATAATATAAACACAAAAATTGAGATTTTTTTAAATATGAAGTAAAATTTAGGGGTCGTATTATATTTATCATTGGGATATCTATCGATCCATAAAAAAATATGAAATTTAATGATTCCCTATACCACTATCTATGATGAAAATCTGTTATTTCATTTGATTTCATAAGTACTATAATCTATTTTTATGAACCATCTCGCACTAGTGAATCCAACCAGCCAAGATTACTCTGAATGTTGTCTAGATGGTTTGGACAAATTAAAGAAAATATAGATGTAAAAAAGATAAATAAAAGGATACTAACTATGCATATACTCATATAACCCACTAGTGGACAATGATTTGTGACCAATAAATATGCTTCCAAAAATGGATTAGGTTGCATTCTCAGGTAAGATGAAAATTTGATAGCCTCTTCCTCAGCCTAATTTCATACACATGATAAGAACTATCCAACTTGTGATAAATAATTGACTGAAATTATATCAATATCGATGATTTGGTGTAATTATTTCTATGTGTGGAATTGTGACACAAACATATATATTTATGTCATAAAATTCAAAAATATGTATATGCACTAAAGATACTTGACAAGCACTAAAAAAAGATGATAAAAAATATCAAGGTTATGGTTTTTTAATCCATTAATACCTTGGGAAGGAATATTGAGAAAAATATGATCAATGTAGAAATTATCTAGTAACCTTATATATTATGAATATTTCAAGGGATCTAATATGCATGGACATGTAAAGTTTGGATGTGGGAATAAGAAAAGGAACTTTATGACAACATTCTGAAAATTTCCCTAAATAATATATCAAGAATACATTCTATAGGGAATTAATGAGGCAAAGACAGACAATTAGGTTCTACATGAAATGTTATAATATATTTTGTTGGTTTACATTAATAAATATGGAGTTATAAGGTTTGTAACTTGGATATGTGTCCTAAAAAACTATAGATGAAAAGGGAACTTTTGAATTAGGTGAATATCTCAACCTCCTCAATTTATCCACGAGGAACAATGATGTATTTTGATCTATAAAAATCATTATGTTGGATAACATGAAGAGAGAGATTGTATAATTTTTTTTATTTATTCGATATAAGACAATTATTAAAGGTTAAAAACATAAAGGTAAGACACAATTAACCCATTTCCATTAATTTATGGAAATAGGAATAAATTAACCATGGGTTTCATTTTAGTACTATTTAGGACATCTATAGTGAATATAAACATTTTGGTTGTTATCAATCACCTTATATGTTTAGTTAATTTCATTAAAATCATGGAATATTTATCCCTTGGTCAACTCAACATGATATATATAATATATTTGGTTAGAATACATGATGTTACGATCATTTTTATCCGATCATGATATGATGTGTAATGTAAGGTTCTATAGAATCCATCAACAAGGGTTGTAGATAGATTTAAATTTTAGTACTACTAATCAACACCATATTGATGGCTAGTCTGAGGAAACCATTCCAACTCCAGAGGAATTTTAAATATCTTATTAAAAACATTTATAAGGGTGTTTGTATCATTAAATTTCCATAGTGGAGTTATCATATAATAACAATTGTGTATTAGAATTCATATAGAACCTTATAAATCTCTATATGGGAAGCATTGTTGAAATCAGACTCGCTATGATGAAGTTGGAGAGATAAATATGATGGGACCATTCATTATCTATGAGTTGATTGAGAAAGTTCAATGGATTAAATTTCATCTCTAATCTAAACAATCTTATCAAAAAAGATGGAATGAAATTGTTTATGTGATGTAATGTTTGATGTTGTAGATAACGTGATCCTTTTTATATCACCATTAAAGAAAATGGCAAGCATTTGAGATTAGGTAAATCATATTCAATGATATAAAGACCATTTTTATATCATAGGTTGCATTAAAATTACATATTATTGATTTGAAGACCCACCTATCACATCTCAACTATATTAAGTGTCTCATCTATCCCTCTAGGGGATGTACAATGTAGGTGCCTCACATGAACAAAATCTAGAGGTGGAACTATTAAAGAATGACCATTAATTTGAGTAGTATCCATTGATTATCATATATAAAAGAGATAGTTCTTTACAAAATAATACTACTAACCTGGTTAATGAAATTTGGAATAACCACAGGTTTGAGGAATAAAATTTGTACCAAAATAAGTGCTAAAATAGAAGTATCCCCACCGATTTTCATTAAAGAAATAAAATTTCAAAAAATAAATTTTTGAGTTGCGGGGGTATGTAAATACTAAAACATTAATAAATAAAATTACTATTTTAACTAATAAATCTCATATTATGTAAGTATATTATAAAAATCACCTATAATATTTTGATAATTTTGGTGTGTTATATGTTATATAGTGTTTAAATTAAAATATCATTATACATCATAAATATAGATACTAGATATGTGGAACATTTACCATAATGATTAGTTTATATTAACATTCATGTTAATTAATAATTAACATATATTGAAGAAGTGGTATCCTCAACCAGAAGGATTATCCCCTATGAAGACCATTTATCAGATATTATAAGGGATAATGAATCTATTGGATTTTCTATTGAATAATATCAATTCACTATTCAATAACTAAATCATGGGATACATTATTTATAAGATATTTTCATCCATAATGAGATCATATCCCACACCATGTTCATCGAAAAACCCCAATAAACTAGCACCATTGGCCATCATACCCTTCATGAAATAACCTTATATAATAAGGGGTTCTGTATCTAGATCAAAATAATATGAATTTTTATATTTCCATTTTTAATATAATAACAAATATTCCCTTTTTACTATTACATGATAAAGGAATAAATTATGAATATGATATAACATATATATTAATGAGATGAAACCAAAATTTTATTAATGGGAAAAATAAAATTTCAATCAAAAAATGTTCTTAATAATTATTTTTGAATTAAATGATTTATTATTAAAATATTATTGTTATGTATTATTGATTTAAAAAATGACAACAACATTTGATGTTGTGAAGTGGTATTTTTATAATTTTCAAAAAATGTTACCTTTCTTAAAACACTTAATTTTTAGTTTATGGGGATTATTATCTAAAATATATAATTTTAATATTATGAAAATTATTTTGATGAAATGTATATTTTTTTTGAAATGATAATTTGAAAATTATAGTAATTTAAAATTTTCATATGTTTCCGCCAATATAAATTTTTTGGGTAAAAAATAAAAAATGTATAATGTTGATGTATGTATTATAACATCATTAAATGAAATAAGTGATGTAATAATGACCAGAAATATTATCTTTGAAAAATATAATATTTCCACTTTAAAATAATTTATATTTTATATTTTAGATTTATCGTAAAAATCATTAATGAATCCTTACGACATGACCCCTTCCACCAATGACACCCCTCCTATGATGTGAATGAAGAAAGATAGATAATGACCCATACGTCCCACCTCCAGTAGGACCTAGGGTGGTGAACAACACCAAGGGTATAGAAATCTCACAAAATTGAAGAATTACCATTTATATTTTATCCAATATTGGGAGATAAGAAGTATCAACCTCAATATAAATCCTTGACACACACACACCCCACACACACACACATATATATATTATATAAACCAAAATCTTTCCCAAATAATCGTTTAATGTAAAAATTATTGAAATACAATGAAAACCTCCAATATAAATACCAAAATAACAAAGATAAGTTGTAACAGAGTACCAGTCACAATGTTTGAGCTTGTAATGCCCATAATGGTCCCCATAATATTCCTATAAAACAAAAAATAATTTTATTATGTAGGAGGAGCATACAAGAATATTCAGAATGAAAATATAAGTCTCTCATGAAAAAGAGGAGAAGAATGTTACTGCCCTAGTGAGAAAAAATTTGAAACCAACAACACCTAACGAGGTTTACTAGCCACACCAACCACACCAAAGGAATGCTCACCAAATAATTCAAGTCATGTAAAGTAACAAGGTAACATTGATGGTAGGGTACCCCACACCACTTTTTTACTAATTAACCATTCTCACACCCTAAAAAAATATCATTGTAGTCCCGCCTCTTCTAAACGAACCACATCACAACCTTCTTTCCCACACCTGTACCTCATAGCTCATACCAAAACCTGGGAAAACAAAAATCATAACAAATCTCCCGTGCACACCTGGGACATACAATGAAATACAATCCATGAACACCTAGGATTAATACCATAACCCATCCTGAAAACACCATGTAATGAACATCACATCTCATCTCAAAGAAACTGGTGAATCACAACTCACCCACAGATACATGGCCATCACAAACCACTATCATCCCAAAGAATCTAGGGCTATCACCATCTGAAAAAGGGAGCAGGGAAGAGATGGTGGCCAACTATCCATCCTCCAACTAAGATGTTTTGGAAAGACACCCTATCCAAATATAATGGGGGTGTTACGCATATAGAGGTCAACTCGTGTGTGTTGCATATATAAATAACACGGAAGTAGAATTATTTATATATACAGACAACTAACACTCATTGAAAACGCCAGTTTCTCAATCAAACTACCAACCACACTATACTACTAGAAACTCTAATACTGCCTCTAAATGTATTATATTACACTAGAAATAGTCCCTTCATATGTTGATAAAGGAAATTTATTAACAACAATAAAAAACTCAAACATACCACCAACCATCACAATTAATCTTTTACCATTCATTATTATGAGACAATTTACTCATTCCATCTATACATAGGAAACTACAAATTAAAGCATGAAAAAATCCCCACACCAAGGCCAAATAAAGGATAAAGAACCATAGTATGTTAAACCACATACAACACACATACCAACAATTTCCATCATAATTCTTCATTTTCATTCCACCATGTCCTTGCTCTCTTTAAACCCCCACCCCCAAATTACAACCAAACCCTGTAACAGACATCATCACAACCAACCTGACGGCCATGCTATATAAAAACACCACACCCATCACACCTGTATCAAAAATATAGAACATCCTAAACCTAAATCCCCCTACTCATCCACATCCCATCCATTCCACAATCAGGAAATATCTCAAACTGAGATTCTATTACACCACCCGTACCATCCAGCAACAATCATGATCTCAACCCCAGCACTATACAACCACACAAGGAACAATATAAGAAGAGGACAAACATTGAACACAACCAAAACAATAAAAACAAGGTGTATTTAGATTTAGAAAAAACAGATTTATTAATTCCAATTTGATAATTCAAGGGTTATCATATAACATGTTCAATATTGATGTATAAATTCATTTAACCGAATATACAAGGTTAAAAAAAATTATATTCCTACAATATTTCATAGAGGGTCAACAATAAAAATACAAACGACATCGTATTTGAAAAATAAAATATGACAGAATACAGTGATTTTTAGTAGGCAGGTAGCCCATAAAGATAACAGTATTAGTAGAAAATAAAAGAAAATCATGCATCAGTTTTTTCCAACCCTTTTATATAAATATTAAACATATTCGATTATCATTATTTATTAGGATTTGTTATATCATTAGAAGATAACATTCATACAACCACCCCACATGATGGAAAAATAAAAGTGATATGAATGAATACCTATATGGAATACCAGATGATCGATGACACCTCTTAGTGCTAAAATATAGGTGAACAGGCATTATGATGATCCTATAGAGAGACGTGATCCACCGAAGAAACAAGGATGAATGAATCCTAAAGGAATAAAGGTTTTAGGTATTATTAGTAGAATGAGTAGAGAGAAAATAACTAAGGGAGGAAGGATCTCACATTTAGAAAGGTCGTATCATAAATGTTTGATTTTTTTTCAAAGGCCTATAAAGATAGATCACAATAAAGACCACACCCTTTGCCTGTTAAATGTATCATGAGAGTTACAAAATTAAGGACATGAATTATACCCATTGAAATGACCTCAAATACATTTAAAAATGGGTTTAAACTCTTTTTACGAAAAATAAGACATTAAATGGGAGAATCTAGAAAAAATGGAGAAAAAATCAATTTTGGAAAAATATTGTGAATGACCCACTATTGGGTGAGTCACTAATGAAAGTCACCAATGGAGAGTAACCGATGAGAGATTTCATTAGAGGGTCACTAAAATGTGCTTCCCTTAGTGACCTATAATTGCAACCTACTAGTATTAAGTCACCGATGTGAGTCACCAATGTGAATCACTGATTCCACCTACCGACACCTCCTACTAACTCCATCTACTATTTCCACCTACCGTTGTCACCTACCAACACTACCAACTAACACCACCATCTGTTGGAAAATTGTATTTCTAGAAAACTCATCAAATGAGTCATTGTTACCTCCTAAAACACCTTAAACTACATATTTTTACAATGTAATGTACAAGGGAGTTTCAAGCCATTACAATAGATACATGTCAATGTATTCTCTCCCACAAGAATATAAAACCCAACCAAAAAGGAAAAGAGGGGTCCAAACCAGCACCACATGAGAATTATCTAAAGGATACCACAATACATGAAATTCCGCAAATAAATCAATGTTAAAAGATAAACTACTATGTGTTGTTCGAAATATAAAGTGGAACATAAATAAATAAATACAACTCCTCATACCGCTACTTGAACAACCGACCACAAGACACACAAAAAAAGAACAAAAAACACACTATCTTAAACACACAAGTCATTTAATTCCTCTATCAATGTCAAGATATTATCTACTATGTTCGACACTGACTCGCCCGTACAGGTTTAATCAAATCTCATTTAACGTTTCTCAATTGGGATTCATGTCCTCTCATTTCCACTAGTAAATACTTCATCAGACATCTTGAAATAAGAAAAAAACTCAACTGCAAGAGAAAAATGGTACAGCATCATATTAAGATGTAAAAGACAAAATGAAAAGCTCAGACCCACTCTGGGTACTGCGAAAAATATGAGTCTACCTTTACCAAGTACACTCCTTGAGGCCACTATATCTTCAAAACACGTTGGACTAATAGATAGACCACCCACATATCACCTTCTCCTGAAGATACTATATCACTACTAGTTACTCCATGAATTTGTGTCATCTTAAACATCCAAATCACCCCTTTCAATGACATGAGAGTCACCAGGATGAAACCCGCGAAGCTGATAGAAGTGAAAGACATCATGGACCCTTTCCTATTGTGGTGGCAATGCAAATAGGTATGCAACCGCACAAACTATCCCAACACCTCAAAGGGTCCAATGAACCATGGAGAAATCATGATCACTATCCCAAACCTCTACATACCACGTCGAGGGGAAAACATCAAGAACATTTCCACATCATATAAATACACATTCTTCCTCTTATGATTAGAATATGACTTATTCAGGTTATATGATTCTTTCATCCTCTCATGAACAAGCATCACGTTATCGATCGTACTCTGCACCACGTCTAAACAAAGTATTACTACCTTCCTAACCTCTATTGGCACATGGGTAAAGGAAATGGAACCCCATACAACTCATCAAATGGATCCATGCTAATGGATGTGTGATAGATATTATTGTATGAAAATACTACCAAGGTCATGTGTCATTTTGATGATCCGCCATGGTCCAATATGCATGTTCACAACTTTTCCAATAATGGATGAATGGTATGATCTATGTACATATCTGTCTGAGGGTGGAATAAAGATTTGTGGTGTAACTAAGTGCTAAAATAATGGCATAATAATATCCAGACACATGATGTAAAATGTGTATCACAATTTGAGATGATGGATCTTCAAACTATCTACAGCTTCACCACCGTATCCATATACTTCATAGCCAATGTATATATTATACCCAACTCCATAATATCTATGAAGTGAGATGATTTCATCATCTAATCCACTAATAAACATATTAAATCACATCATCCATGATCTATTGTTGCCCTACGATTAAATCCATAGAGTTGTCATCAATCTTTTTCTAAGGGACATCCTTATGCTGCAACAGACAACCAGGTACATGGTGATAAGCCTTCACCTACTGGAACAGTAAGCACTTCGCCAAAAACTCCACCACGCCTATTTCATCCAAAGTCTCCAAAAATGTTCTCACAAGCCATGGTAAATCATAGAAATTTATGGGTGTACTACTAAGGGGGAGCTGTGAAACTCATAGAGAACTGACTCGTGCACTTCCACTGGAATAAATAGCCTCCCATAGAATATCATCATATTTTGACCATACTTTAACCATCCATCTAGAGAATCACCCTTGTCTATGTGATTGTGTGTCACCTATAACTCCTAGTCTTCCCACTGAGACTCCACCACTTGGTCTATTAGAGTAGACTGCACTACCATCTGAAATAATAAGCCTCTATCACCATATATTCGGGTATCTATGTGCAAGGACAGAAACACCCATATCGCATTCCATGTATCTTCATATTCTGGAACTCCCTCCTTATCTGAATTACATCAGAAAGGATTAGCCAAAACATTACCCATCCCTAAGGTTTTTTTGATATTGAAATCAAAATCTTGAAGACACTCCATCGACCATCAATTTTTTATGTTTAGATCTCATTGGAAAAAGATATACCTCATGATCTTGTGATCCATGAGAACCACAATGTGCTCCCATATAGGGTAATGTAACCAAAAATTCTATGTGAACATGAACGACTCTAATTCTAGATCATTTTTATAATAGTTAAATTCATTGGGATGTAACTCCCCTGACCCATAAGAGATCACTCCTAGTTGTTGAATCATCACACATCCTAATCCTAGACTTGAAGCATTAGAAAACACTTCAAACATCACTCCCTCATCAATAAACTATAGAACTAGAGAAATGACCAACTTCCCCATCAAATATCTGAATACTTACTTGAACTTATCACTCCAAAAAAATAATGTCCCATCTAGGTCAAGGATTTCAATGGAGCATCTACTCTAGAGAAATTAGGTATGAATATAAAGTAGTAGCCTACTAGACTAAGAAAATGGTGAACCTCCAAAACATTCATGGGTTCTTCTAAGGAAACAACATTCTTGGACTTTGACAGTTCCACTGCTACACCCTAATGGAACACCACATGTCCATGGAAATTGATATCTTTCATCCAGAACATACACATGGACAACATTCTATAGAGCTAGTGGCATCAAATTATATCCAAGACAGTCCAGAGATGATCAGTATTCTCCTTATCTGACATCATGTAGATCAGGATATCATCAATGAATACAATGAGAAACTATTCCAAGAACTCACAAAATACAGAGTTGAGGTGGCCCATGGAAATGGATGGTGCATTTGTAAGGCCAAAATACATTTCCATGAACTCAATGTTCCCTTAACTGCACCTAAAAGTAGTTTTTAGGATATCACCATCCATCACCCTTAGTTGGTCTAACCTCAAAATGGCCTAATCAACCCCAGGGGAATGGGTAGCCTCTATACATCTATTCCCAAATCATGGGATAGACTTGGTGAAATAAAAGATTTCGATTCTCCTGAATTAAACAAATCACAAGCATGAGTACTAAAAAATTATCATACCTCGAACAGTCTCTTAACCTACTGGAACTACATCTCTTGTGGTGGGAAACTAACCACACCCATCTCCTATACGCATATACCAATGAACATCTCCTCAGCCATGGCTGGGTTGAGGTACTGGAGGAACACCCTGAGGTTAACCCCAACCTACTCCATCACCCCTCGGTGGAATATAAGGTTATTATCCCTACTATTGGAACTTTCCTGCAATAAACTGCTAAAATATACGGTACAAAACCTACCCACCTACACAAAACTGAGCATGTTCCTCTTCTGTGAATAGACATTGAACATTCCCATGGACTCCCTAGATAAAACACAATGTCCTAAGTCCTGTAGTATAAGAATGAAGATTGGTAGGTCGAAAAAAATCTTGCTGAGGTTGCCTCCCAACCAGTCAAAACCTAGAAGGCCTAGTTGATTTAAACCTGCAACTAATAGGATTTACCTTCAATGAAGTTTTAGTAATTAACTCTCATGAAAAACATCATCATGATAACATCATATCAACTAACAAATCCTTCTTCTAGACCTCCATGTTTGTCAACAAGGAAAAGGGAGTATCCGTGTACTAGAGAGATGGATGAAGTGCCTCCTCTAGGCATCTCGCGTGAGACTCCTCATTTGAAAATTGATCCAGATCAAAACCGAGGTCATCCTTCAATCTGATCTATATCTCTCACATCAACAAACTCCCCTACTAGAGAGTGAGTAACTCTTACTTCTTCATAATCATCATGGTGGATGAATTAAATTCTTCCCAGAACACCTTCATGTAGTAATCCCACAAAACATTAACATCTTTCTGTTCCCCTATGTAATGTTTCCACCATTAATGCATGACTCGCATTGAACTCACCAATAATGCAACTAGTACTTGATCAGATTCTGGATCACACTGAATGTCATCAATAGATCCTCTAGAATACTCTATTTATTCATGTCTAAAACTCTACCCTCGTACTTCCCTTGATTATGTCCCTGGAAAGCACATAACATTATCTTACACTAGTTAATTTTCCACCACTGGGTTAACCCTTCATTGATATGTTGAGTTCTCCTGCTAAGACTCCACTACCCGTACAACAAATAGACGATGATTTTGTTCCATAAATGAATGTTAAACAATGAAATGCTAAACCTGAGTTGTATCAAATTTAATTTAATGTTCATTTTAACATATTTTTATCATTGATTTCAAATTCAATAGAACAACCAAATTCATATAAGAACAACAGTCATTATGATGCATTTAGCTTTCCAAGGGTCTCTACCATACAATGGTGTAGACTCACTTGGTCGTTCAATAGGCTAAGTGTCCCTACGTCAGATTACATGGGGCCCTAAAATCTTGTGTCCTAGCCGACCATCACTGGCCTATGTGGCACAACAAGATATCCAAATGCAGTTTCCCTACCAAACCATGTCATCCTCACTATTCTTAACTCCAAATATCATCTAATCTCTCAACCATCACCTCTAATACCATTCTATCATGACCCCCTTCCTCAATAGATGCCCCTCTTGAGGTGGAAATAATGGAAGGGAGATAATGAACCCCCTTAGTCCCACCGCCTGTAGGCCCCAACATTGTGAACAACACCAAGGGTATATAAATGTCACAAAATGGGAGGAATTACACTTTTTATAGTAACCAATATCGGTAGATAATATGTATCAACCTAAAAAAACACAAATAAACACACATAAACACATATGCTTACTCAGTAGGAAAACTAATGTCTCTCATACATAATTGGGGAAGTATACTAATTCCCTTGTAAGAAAATAACATAAACCAACAACACTTAACATGGTATACAATCCACCTGAACCATAAAAAATTCATCTTTACTAAATAATACATTTCAAGTAAAGTATTATAGAACACATCAATTATAGGGAACCCCACACTAGTTTCCAACTAGTTAGACACTCTCACACCCTAATAGAAAACATCCATTCACTCGCACCTCTTTCAAAAGAACCATATAACATCCCACCCACTCACAATTGGCCCTCAAATCTAGTCACAAAATCTTAGAAAATAAATATCATCGCATCACACCCCTAAAAACCTAGACCTTACAACCACCTCCCGCCCACAGACACCAGGGACACATACCACACCTCATCCTGTAAACAACTAGGAATGCACCAAAAATCTCATCCCGAAGACACCTGGGAGGGAAAACTCACCCACAAACAACTCATCCTCAAAATCATTATCTTCCAAAAGTATAATGGGCTATCACTATGTGGAATATGTAGTAGGGAAATGTTGTTGACAATTAATCCATCCTCCCAATGAGAAGCTTGGGAATGACACCCTCCCCCAGGAAAATGGGGGTGTATGACACATATTTCACAACTAGGGTTGGGTGCGTACAGAAATCACAAGGTTGTATATATATACACAAACCACAAACGGTCATACCATCTTATGGGATCTCAATAAAACTACCAACAACCCTATTATACTTCGAACTATGTAGCTACATCTAAATGCATTATTTAACACCAAAAACAATCTCTTCAGAAGTTGATAAACGAAATATATTCCTTGAAACCCACAACTCAAACATACCTGCAACCAAATCATTTAACAAATTATAATTCTTTATTAAGAATACCATTTACTCATTCCCTTCCTACCTAGAAAACTACCAGTGACAACAGGGAAAAAGACCAACACTATGGCTACGTAGTGAAAAAATAATAATTGTAAGTTAACACACTTCACATTCCACTCCATTTATCAACTATACCAACCACTTCCATCATCATTCTTCTAAATAATTCATCCATATCATTCCTCTTAGAAAGTAAACGTCCAAATTACTTCCAAACCCCCACAATAAACCTCATCACAACCAACCCAATAGGCCGACTGTATAACAACACCACACTCATCACACTAAAAATATAAACATAGAACAAACCGAACCTATATCACCGCTACTCAACCACTTCCCATCAATGACATAATTAGTAAATCACTCAAAAATGAGATTCTATTACACCACCCATACCACCAAAAACAAAAATCATTATCTCAACCCCAAAACCACAAAACCATTAAAGACACAATACAAAAAACATCCAGACATAACACAAATCCATATCAACAATGAAAGGGTTATTCAGATTTATCAAACACTAGTTCTTTAATTCAACTTTATTAATTTAATGGTAAACAAAAAGAATGTTTTATCTTGAGGACTGCATTCATTTAACTTGATATATATATTTAACCAATTTCATATTCATACAGTTGTTCATAGGGGATCAACAATGAAAATACACAAACCATCGCAGGCGTGAAACCATAGACCACCAATGACCATGATTTTCAGTAGGCATATAGATGTAAAGATCACAATATTAGTAACAAATTAAACATAATCATGCTTTACTTTTCCCTATCCCACATACATTGATGTTAAATAGATTTGACTATCTTTATTTATTTATAATTTTGATAGATTTACACGATAACATTAATACAACAATCCCACATGGTGAAAAAATAAAATAGATACAATGTAATCCGTACATGGAATAACATATGAGTGAAAACTCTTCCTAGATCCAAAACAGTGATGAGTAAGAATTAGGAGTATCCTCGTAGGAAATAGGGTCCCCTGGTGGAACACTGAAATGTCACTCCTCAGGGAGGAATGGTTCTGGGGACACTAGGTAGAAAAACTATTGAAATAATAAACTAGATAGAAATGAAATTAGCGTAAGAAAGGCCATATTTTAAATCTATGTGAAAAATAGTTTCAAATGCCATGAAATACAGATCACAATCAGGACCATACTTTTTGAATATTGAATGTATCATGGGTGTTAGGTTATTAAATATATACTTTATATCATTTGAAATACCATAAAAACATTAAATAATGATTTTAGTGTAATATATCTTCAAATATGACATTAAATGGTTGAATCTGATAAAATAGGAGAAAACAACAATTTTAAAAAATTGTTGGAAATGACTCATTATTGGGTGAGTCACCGATGTGAGGAACCGATGGAATATCACAGACGTGAGATACTGATGGTGATTCACTGATGAGATATACCATTAGTGACCAACCATTTCCATCTACTATTAGTAATCCATTGATGCATGTCATTAAGGTGACTTGCATATGCCACTTTGTGTTGGCACTTACCGACGCCCCCAAATGAGGCCACCTACTAACTCAACCCATCAATTCCACCTACTGATGGCACCTACAAATGCCACCTAAAAATTCCACCTGCCAATTCCACCTAATGATTCCACCAACAAACACTACCTACTGAGGCCACCTATTGTTGGAAAACAAGAGTTTTGGATGATGACTAAAAAGAGTCATTGATTCCTCTCGGAAAACCCTAATCATCAGATTTTATCAACGTAATGGACATGGGAGGTCGGGGCCATTACAACTTCAAAACTATAATATATTTTTATTGTGTTAAAATAATTTCCATATCATCATTACTAACTTCAACATATTGAAGAGTATTATTTTGATGTTCTTTGTTCATAACCCTATAAAATTATAAAACATTTCAATTTTATTAGAATAATAAAAACAATTGTATCGTTTTTTGTTTTTATTATTTTATTCTATAGAGATTAAATCCATTGTTTAGAAATTAATAAAAATACAAAATATGATTGGTAAAAAAACATCCAAACCACCCATTCCCTTTTTCACAAAAACCAATTAATAATAATTTAATCAATATACCTCTCTAAATACATTACATGGTTTTATCAGGGTGATAATAACCTACAATCAATATTTTTGATGATCCATCCCTGGGAAAAGGATCAGATCATTCCCCTTGTTATTCATGAAATATCATGAGATTATAAATTTTTATTTTATATTTTTCATGTGTTGATTTGATTTTACACATCACCATTATAGTTATTTCGATTACCATGTGATTACATAGCAGGTTTAATCTCATTAAATACCTTATATGAATCATTATGTACCCCAATTATGCTGCCAATATTATTCTTGATTTTGAGTGCCAAACCACTTTGTTCTAAATAAACATCCCCATTTTCACACAAAAAAACTAGATAAAATGTTTATTTCCATAATTGATTGGGGGATTCTATGAATATAACCCACACTCCTTATTTATGGGTTTAAATTTGACCAAATATATTCTTATGGTGTACTATCAATATGGAACACTTATGCTTGTAGATAGTATTAAATGGATAGGAGTTCCCAAAATTATATTTCACTCCAAGTCATCGATTAATGTTTTTATATCATGTTATAACATGTATATTAAATATTAGGATATCATAAGATTTTTTTATAATGTCTTGGTTATTATCCCTGACTTGTTTTTGAGAAATAATGATTCAATTTTTTAAACATTCCCATGTTTCCTTAACGTTATTTTCATATATAATGATTTTATGTTCGTGTATATGATTCTCACACCTGTTATGTTTAATTTATTCAAATCATGAATCACATTTACTAGTTTACTTTATTCTATTATTTAATTATTCTCTTAATGAGATTTATAATTAAACCCTTTATTATCTTCATCCCGATGTTATCTAATACAGTTTTAGATGATCCATTAAATTTTATAGTCATGTTGTGGGGTTTTTAAGAATAATTATTTTACTGATATTTATAGTTATTTTTCTATGTACTTAATATCTAATGGACAATATATCCCATGATCTTATGGGATTTTATTATGTGTTAATTTGTGTAAATAATATTAAATTAATGTCTATTAAACTATGGTATTTCATAAAAAAATATTTATCTTGTATAGTGTTGAGTGCAATATCCATGGACACTGAATAATTATTTAAAGATGAATTTATATTATACTTTTATTAAGGTACTTGAAAGATGATGATGTAATTTTATGTTTTCCTTTAGATATTTAGATCTAAATATAATGAAATATAATTCATTAATATAAATTATTTTGGTTTTGAGATTTGGAAATGAAATTATTTTATTAATATCCATGAATAATATTCATTTTAAAATGGAAATTTCATATATATATGTGTGTGATGATGTAAAATTCATGACAATCCAAAAATAATGTTCTACAGACTCTCCAAATTATTTTTCACTAATGTTTCCCCCAAAATATAGTGGTATAGACAACCCCATGTTATTATTAATTTCCACACATGATATGAGATGAATTGTATAAAATATCCCAACTCATTGCTAATGACCATCAGACATGCTTATTAGTCACATATTGATTAATTTGAAGATTTTGAATGTTTATTTCATCTATTGAATAATAATGAAATTAATATGGAATTAAAATATCTTTTCAAATAGTCAAAAATATTGGTGATGTGTGGAGATATATTTCATAATATACAAATTAATTTCTATTAATTGAATCAAATATAAGTCACTTAATACTTACACAAACATGTTATTCAAATGCTTGTATTAAAACTACTCAAAGATAAAAACATTATCTCTAATTCTTTCTATATATTAGAAAAAGTTCTAAATTTCTTTACTATTTATGGGGATCCATCCCGAGCATCATGATACCATGTAAACCACCAATACCAATAGAGGAAGGAATCAATTGGTTGATTATCAGTAAAATAAATAAATAAATTGATTGAATCTCATATTATAAAATAATGGTACATTGTTATTTCAAAAATTTATTATTTGTTTTTAATTTATTGATTTATCTAGGGTATAATGTGTTTTATAAATATTTTCACAAATATATATCATGACAGTCGTCTGAAAAAAAATTGGTATCATATTTGAAGATTCAAGGATTTTTTAGTATTAATAGATAGATATAACTAAAGAAATAATTTATACATGTAAAAAAATATTTTTAGGTTCAAAATTACCAATTTGTTTCATAATTATTATCTTGAATGGTATAATGATATTTTAAATGGATGACCACTAACTAATGTTTGTTGACCATGAAATAGTTGGACAAAACAAAAAAATCATTCCAAATATGGATTTTTTTGAAACTCCTATATATTGTTTATTAGATAACTAAATCATTGTGGATAATCACCTTATAAAAATTTATGGAATTATATATTTTATAAATAATTAATGGGACATATAATGTATGTCCTGATGCTTTTGGTCCATGAAAAAGAAAAACCTAATAAAATAACTAATGTTAATAGAAAAGGTGTACTAAAATGTTTCTTATATGTTATAATCAGAAAACTGACACTTCATAGTCTCATTAATTATAATTTTTTGTTTCATAATGATAGGTGATGTAATTTGGAAGCACTATTATAATGTAAAATTCAATTTTACTATAATTTAAATGAAAAATATAAATTTTTAATAAATAATAAAAAATTATCATCGAGGTGGGAAATTAAATTATATAGAAAATATTGTCATGTATGGGTTATAGGATTAAATTATATATTCATGGGTAAAATATGATGAAATATAAAAGACATCACATCTATTTGTTATTATATTTTCAATGTAAATCTACAATTTTTACATCGGTATTTCTGTTTGAAATTTTTTGGATTTATATAAATGATTTCATAATTTATAAAAAGGTTATTTTATAATAAAATTATTTATATATAATATTTATTTTTATAATATAATTTAGTTTATATTATAATTTTATTAATTATTATTTTCACAATTCATATTTAATAAAATTTATTTAATTTTATTTATCAATTGATCTATTATAATGTCTTTATAGTTTTTTTAAATTACATTAAAATTTTTATAGAGTTTCTATATTTATAGATATTTAATTTATTTAGTAGTGTTCCCATATTTAGTATTCATTAATAGAAATGTTATATTTTCTATTGCGTTGTATGATTTATTTTACTATTTTCAGAATACCTTGACAAAAATTTATACATTCATTTAATTAGATTCATTCTTTGTATTATTATTTTTTTAATTTCCTTTTACAATGGATTTTGATTTTATTTTATTTTGATAATAAATTAATAAAATAATAATAGTTTATACAAATTAGGTGATATAATTTTGATTTAATTTGAATATCTCTTGAGTAAAGAACAATTGGTAGAGGTTTATTGGTTTAAAATTTTCACTATTATCAATTCTTATGCATATTCATAATATATGGGTGTTGAAAATGTACAACTTAATGTTTAATATTGTGAAGATTACTCTTTTAATATGATTATAATTCTTTATAAGAATCAGATTCATGTAACTTGTGTATGTGATGTATTTGGAGATGTATAGATGTTGTTAGAATTCAATTTTGGGTTGTTAAAAATATGTAATTTGTGTTCTAATATATACATTAATATTGTATATAAATATTCATATTGTGAAATTAATTTGGATTTCAAACTAAATATTTAGAATCATGTACACATTAAAAGGGAATATATATGAGTTAAAATGAAGTGATAATAAATCAAATTAAAAAATACGATGTGATATATTTCTTCCAAGAAATATCTTATCAATACCTAAATTATCTAATTGAATAAACTCAATCGAAATTGGAATTCCAATCGATTATATTATTTAAGGAAAAGAATACAGATACCTAGACTCTACGAACCTAGAGATGGGAAATGATTTAATATATTAGAATTAGATATAAGGAAATGCATCTGATATGACTGCATAGTTTCGTAGACTTTGTAAACAAGATGCATATATGATTCCATATTTACAATTGAAAACAAAAATTTAATTATATTTTTTTTCAATAATAACATTATTCCATATAGAATATACTTGTATAGAAATCATATATTCCTCACAAAATAAAACAATATATTGTCAGTATCAAATAATCAATAAGGGTTTTGTATAATGGAATCTTTTATTAATCAATAAGCATAAAAAATATAGAAAGGTAAATATATAAATAAAAATTACATTTAATAAATACACTGAGAAAAAAATACATCCATTGTTAATATCATGGAATGAATTGATGGATAATATGATAAGGCATATTTAATAAGGAAATATAAATAAATAAAAACACATTCTATTTGATTAATAAACTGAGATTATAATTATTTCATAGATAATATCAATTAGAGAATATCATGGATAAAAATAACTAAATTTTTAGTTGAGTAAATACATAATTATTGGACATCTTATATCAATAACATGATACCTCTACCATGAAGTCATTTTATAGGACAATTTAAAACTATAGGTAAAAACACAATTTCTTCCAAACATAGTAATTTGGCTCATGAGGCCTACAGATGTATATAGGGATATATAATTCCATGACCAACACATCAATTCTAAGGAAAATCAGTCCTTATATATTGAATAATATATTTAATTAAGGAAAAATATTCCTAATCATCATGTTTTAGTATCGAGTAATGAATACGTATTTATTAGTATTTCCTGAGTCGACTAAATATATTTCAATATAAATAACTATTTGTATAAATTATATATGGTTTAAGAAATAAGAATATCCTGGATAAATGATGTGTATAATTATGTAATATTTATTGTACAATTTATAAAGGAACAAGAATATATCAATGTGAAGTTATGAAAAAGGAAAATTAATCAATGAAGTGAATGCAAATAATTTACTTGGTGAAAATTTTCATAAACTATTTAGAAGATGAATAAGGACGATGTTAGTAAAATATCTACAAATGGGATTAAGAATAATTAATTATTGTAATTTATTAATAATAATTAAATAAATAATTTATATAAAATAATTCTTTATGAAAATAACATTTAAATATTGAAAATTATGTATTAATGCATAAACTATTATGAACATTATTTTCATTTAAAATAATTTTAAAATAAAATATAAATTCTAGGAAATTATGAAAAATAATATTTAAAATAATATTGTAAATCTTTTATATGATTCCCCACAGAATTTGTTTCATGAATTTGGTTAACATCATACGCTTCATACTATTTACGAATTACATTACATGTGTACTAAAATAGAGTTTAATTGTTTCTATTTAAGTAAAATTGTAGAATAATTATTTCAAAATATGAGTTAACAACAATAAAATGGGATAAATAGTATTTAATATATCATTTTTGAAAAATTAATAATGAATTGTGAATAATGTTTTAGAAAACATTTTTTCTGTGAGGAAATATATGCTAACCGAAGATAGAAATAAAGCATGGTTTTATAAAAACATTTTCTCAAAAAGTTTATGTGCCAATGAGTGGAATAATGGTACTATTACATTGAAATATAATTATTAAAAATTATTATGAAATATAATAGTAGAAAAAGATATGATTTTATTAGATAATTGTTAAATAATTTTCAACCATTGAAATTCATGAATAATAAATCTTCATAAAAATGAGACTCTAAAATAAAACATTATAATGATCATAATGTTGATGTGGGAATTCAAAAATTAAAAAAATTATTCATAATGATTGAATAAACTCAAAAATTTTTAAATAATACAAAATATAATAAAATTTCATCATTCACATAATCAAATAATATGTAGATGTAATATAAATCAGTGAATGAAAATTGAGTTATGAAACTCATTACCACATGGTAACTTATAAGAAAAATAAAATTAGATGTAATAATTAAAATTGAAAATTAAAATGCCATGAAAAAAATAATTCCTTTCATGAAATGTAAATTGGGTACTATATTAAACATATAAAAGAATCTATATTCATAATATTACAATATACCTCAATGAAATGAAATTGATATGAAATTAATTACCTCCCAATTCATATCAATTAAAAATTCTATATCAAAAAGTTTATTGTTATTAAATATATTTATAAAATTTAATATAACCATATTATTATTTATAATATCATAAATGATCCTTTTAAAACATCTAAATAATCATTCGTTAATAATATCTCTATATTTACTTTGTTTCGGGTGTTAATTACCTTAATTTCTAATTATTTGTTTGTCACAAATGATTTTATTCTTGAACATGTTATATAGTTTAATCGCCAACATAATAATAATAAAAATAATGAAATAATTAACTTAATTATAATTGAATTTTTATTTTTATAACAATAATGATTTTTTAGAAAATAGGTTTTCTATGATAATTGAGACGGAAGGTCATTCATGCGCACGTGTAATGTTTTCATTTTTAAAATTATCAAAATGGAATAGTGGTAAGTAATATTTTAACATTATAAAAACATCATATTATCATAAATACCATATTATTTAATTACATAGACTTATATATAACATCCATGATGTTTGGAGATGAGTTGGGGAACACATCATTTTGTTAAGACGATATTCCATACGTACCAGATCAACGTTATCATATTTTATTGAGTGAAATGGTAAGAAATAAAATATTATATATTATATTTTATGATTAAATAGTGTGTTTAATATCCTAATAAATACATTTATATCACATATAAGAAATAAAATTATCTTATTTCACCTTCAATATGATTAATTATTGAAAGACAAAGGACATTGATTTGTAAGGCGGTAGTTCTCCGTACACATGAGAAATGTACCGATGTCTCTTATAAAATGTAATTTAATATTTTAAATATGATATAATGAATCCAGAGGTATAGTTAATTTAAATAATTATTATATGTTTTATAGAATAATTATTCTATAAAAATGTGAAATTTGGTAATGAAAAAACTAATGTTATCCGTTCGGGATGTGTTAGTCCATTATACACACAAATAAAGATTTCGTAAAACCTTTGATAGAAGTGGGTATGGTTTTCGGCCATTAAAATAAAATAAAAACATATATATATATATATATATATTATCCTTAGATTATTATATTATCATTTCTTAATAATAATTTTAGGAGGATGGAAATAAAAAAAATAAAAAGTTTATTGAGGAATGTGGCCTCTTCTTCGGGAATCATATATATGTTTTCACCAATACATCCTTTGATATATTTACAGAAAAAATAAAGATTCCCATATATAAATGAGGTATATTGGGAATATTTTTGGAAATTTATTGGTTAAAAAATAGATTTTACCGTGTGAATAAAATATGAGAGTGGATTTCCATTTATAAGTGAGGTGAGTGGACAACATATAATGTTATGAAAATATTCCACCATTAAAACATTTTTATCATGAGAAAAGAAGATAAAATGGTCCATAAGAGTTCCTAAAATTTATAAGGTCGATATAATTCAATAAAATATATTTTATATATTAATTTAGGATAATTTTGACCTTATTATTATCGTTTAACACCCCAATATATCAATTTTTACCTTAATTGTGGTAATTAATCTTTACTTTTTTCCCATTCAGTTTGGCCTATATTTAAGTGATTTTATTATTAATTTTAACTATTTATAATTAAAAATATAGAATAAATTTTACCCAATTCAACTTCCAAACATATAAATTGTTAATTAAAATTTAATATCATTGACTGGATGCGAAAGTGAGATTCTAAAAAGAATATGTTCACATGTTTTTAATGATTTTAAATAAAAATTCAATATTAAAATGATTCCTATATAGTAAATATTATTAATTGATATAAAATCTAAAAAATTAATTTAAAAATATTCGAAATTATAGTTTAACCTAATAAATTATTTAACCCAAAAGGTAGTTTTTGGTTAAAATTTATCATTTTTCATTATTCATAAAAAATTGAAACATTTAAAAAAATTACAAAAATTTCACCCTAAGATAATTTTAAATTGATTATTTCAATATTAATTTCATTTTTTCCAAAAATATTCTATTTTTAATAATTTAATTTAAAATTATCAACATATAAATAGACCAAACCATATTTTAGAAAAAAAATACATTTTTTAAGAATCCATTATTTTTTATTTTTAAAGAATATTGTTATATTTATAATCAATAAATCGATAATTTACATGTCTGAAAATGTATTTTAATAAGATAAATTATTCTCTTCTTAACCTCCACCCAAATGGATAAGTGATCACATTTATATTTTACAATAATTTTTGTAATATGTTTTTGTTTTGTAAAACATTGTCATTTGGGTAATAAAACCTCTTATAGAAACTCATTGTTGTGTATAACTAAGTTAAACATAGTTTTAGAAATAATATAATATATCAAATACAATTTTAATTTTTTATAATTTCAGGTCATTACATTCAACACACTATAGATAAATTGTGTGCTCATAGTTTTTTAATGATATCAGATATCAAGTTATTACTATTAGAAAATCATATTATTGAAAGAGAAATATTAAATAGTGTTAATAAATAATCAAATTAATAAGATAGAAATGGGTATACCAAGTAAATTGTTAATAAAACATAACAATGATTCTATATTGAATGACATTAGTGTAAAGTAATGATAAGGATGTGGAAGAAAAGGATAAAAAATTATAGAGATGGAAAATGGTTATTGTTCCAAAGAATTTTTCTAATTGATTGAAAATTTTGGTAATCAAATCCAAAAACAATTGAATATTTAAATTCCCATATTATTCAATAGATATGAATTTAATATTTTTAAATTTTTATTTTAGAAATATTTTCCTAAAATCGAGGGATTTTTTTAGTGTCGATTAATAAATGAAAATAAGTTTTTGTTTCATAAGAAGAATATATTCCATAGTATGTGATTTTATTAATCTAAAATTTATCCATTCCTTCAAGAAATGGATATACAAAAAAGGATTTATTAATCCTGAAGAACTAAGACGTGCATTTAACATATTATTTGATCTAAAAATGGTTGAATAGTCATTCTTTATTTCTATATATATTCTCAACTACTGATATGATTAAAATGAGAGATCTAATTTAATAAATTAATCTCTTATCATAAAACCAATCATGACCATTTCATTATTATAATTTAAAAATAATTTTATTAAAACCAAATACATTTTTCTTTTACATTGTGTAGGCTAGTGGTAGGCGCTACAACCTTATCATCATTCATGCATGATTTCAAACCTGGACGCCTTACCAGATGAGATGGTCTGTCATCCATCATGTTGGTTGTATTTCATGTAATCTATATTAATATATTCCCCAAAAATTACCATTATAAATTGACATAAATCCATAAAATAATATTTATCATTAAATAACCTTTTTACTAAGGATTTTAGTACATGTTACTTCTTTCAAGTAGTTTAATGAAAATATTTTTTATTCTTACAATAAATTGATGTTCATATTATACCTAAATCTTGTCAACAACTATAAACTTATTCCTATAAATTTGGAATTAATATTCCTCATAAATCTATTTTATTTTTTTATAAAACATGTATTATAACAATGGGTTTTATTTAGATAAATTTTTACCAAATTATCTTAAATTTTTGTAAAATATTATCACATAAATCATAAAAAGATGTGTTTAATAATTTAAAAATTGTATTGACCACAACATAATTAATAATTGTGGGAATCCATAACTATTAAGATAATCAAAATAAATATTATATAAAAAATTAAAAGAAATCATTAGTTTGAAAATTTTTATAACTAAAATAGAACTTTTAAAAATATATCAAATTTTTATTCTTGATTCCAAATACATAAATACATACTCTATTTTATTTAATAATTTTTATTACCTTGTTATAAGATTTAAATTTTTGAAGAGGAATTGATATGGGTAATTCCAAGGTTCCCCATATTTATTAAAATTAACAATAGATGGATCTCAAAAAAATATTTATTTCCTTCTATCATACTCTTTATTTCCCATCAATAATTCTATTTAGTATGTACTTCTATTCCATACAAAATGAATTTTCTTGTTACATTGATAAACAATCAGGGGTTTCTAATTTCAAATTTTATACAAAATGTAAATATATCCTTCTTCAATGTTTGGGATCAATCACTAGAGCTCTTAGAAAAATATATACTTCTCATATTTACAGATTCTTGGAATTTTTAAGGTATATTTTTCTAATAATATTTCAAGAAAACTGATTATGTATAATAAATATATTAATCTCTTAAATAATTATCCCATATTGTTTCTAATACTAACAACATTTTGCATCATATTAATTGTAAAAATGATTCCTTTATGTTCAAAAAAATTACAAAAAGAGGAAAACATAGTATGAGAGACAACTGGGGTAGTTGATAAATATTATAATAATTTATATAATATCTAATCCATGACTCATTATTTTCAATATAATACACCCTAATTTTATCCTAGTTCACTAGTTTTAAAAATATATTCAAATTTTTACAAATTATTTGTAAATAAATATGAATTATTCTATGAATATCCCCTACAAGTGTCAAACTTGGTATACATCAAGGCCAATTTTCATGCACTAAGTTATGATCAGGTCAAGAAAATTGTTCCATTTTTAAATTTTTCACCCCTTGGTTTTCTGTTCTAGAAACACCTCAACATATATTATATAGAAAATAATGTTTTTCATTCAAAAAATATAATTTTTACATTACCAAAAAATTAATACGTTAATATATATTTATGCTCAATTACATTCAAAGTGTTTGGTTCCCTATCATATGTTCTCCCTAATTTGTATCCTAATAATTAATCCCAACATCATCTCATACCAACTATTGATACATTGACATTAGTTAACAGGAGACCATGAAATATCAGTATGAGGAAAAGCCTCAGACCATTTATTAAGAAAGAAAAGTCTAGTGAACAAGCAAACAGACATGGGAAACCAATTACATGTCATAAAAGTCATACCCGTCTCCGCACCCATGGAGATCCTCTACAATGACTGATTCCCATTCCGAGATCTCGTAGTGCTTAATAATCTTCTCGTACTTCCTTTTGAGGTTCAGTTTCTCTATAGATATCAATTCCTTAGAGGAATAATTGATAGAGGACCTTATCGCCACCAGCTTTGGAAAATTAGAGTAATCCTTCCTCGGCCTTCTCTTGATTGGAGGAGGTTTCACCACTCCAGAATTCCTCTTTCCATCCTTGATAGAATCATAATAAGAGGTCCTCACTGAGCCATTCGGATTTTCTTTGTCACACTCTGACACATCCCCCTATTTTCCAGTGACATGATCAATTTGGAAACTATCTTGCCCTTGCTCATATCGTCCATTACGGTCAATCAAAGCCACACATTGTGGAGTATCCACAGATTCATAACCAGCATTGACCTCCTTATCTAATCAACCCTCCAAGGTAACCTGCATACATTTATTCCTCATTGAAGAGATCCCCTCCTCTTCAACATGAGACATCTCCTGGTATTGATTGGAAATGTCAACTGAGACCTGCAACACACCATCAGATGTCCGCTGCACTTGCTCCTTAGTAGCCACATAGAGGGTAATTTATTCTTGAGCTGGCCCATGAAAGACTGGACTCAGCTACAACTCTCCCCCATTCTTCTGATTATCTCCAGAACCAATAGGCCCACTCCCCTCGCCAGCAGCATCCTGACCCGACAAATGCATGCGATGCAGATCCTTCCCAGCAGAGTCAAGAACTCCTGAGTTGCCTCCAAATCCAATACCAGGACTATTAACACCATTTTCCAATTGAAGATATTTCTTCAATATTTCAAGAACTGTAGCTATATATGGATTAAAGCACGCCCCACTTGCTTTCCCAACTCTGATCCACCCAGGTCAGCCGCACTACCAAACTTGCCAGCATTTGTACCTCCCATCCCCTAACCAGGAAACCTACCAGGTCTCTTCAACACAGCAACAGACCTTCGGCTCCTAGATCCTCCCAGACAATGACTGGCCGAGTGACCCAGGTGGCTACAACTCGAGCAGAAATCCACCCAATCCACAAAGACAACAGCCTGCATCCCATGGAACTCCTCTACTACAGTAATCCAAACCCAATCAACCGGTGGCCTCGATGCATCCACTTCAACACAAATTTGTGGATTTACCAGGTGGCTCATATAGGATGTGTGGACGTCAGAGCATAAACAACGAACAACTATGTTTCCTATCATACGAATTAAAGTGGGATTTTGAAAGAGAAAAGGGAGATTCGGAAAACATACCCATGTTGCAACCGCAGGGGGGTCTCGGTTCATGCAAAGCTCGAAAGACCATCGGAGAAGGAAGAAGTTGCATCCTCTGCATCTGCGAGGAGAACTGGACCAAGAATGGATTAAATCTTCCTCTAAATAGAATCGTATCATCATGTGATGATTATCAGTTAACCATATTACTGCGTGATCTTGTAAATCCCAATCGTTGAAAAAAAACGGCCGAAATCATCAACTGCAGGTCGTCGATGCGAGAACCAATCAACCAGGGTCATATCCAAGAAGCATGAAGCCGCATAGAAATCTGATAAAGTGATCGAGAGTTCCGGTTCCCAAAAGGTGATGATCTGGGACTTTCGGTCTTATTGAAATTGACGGAAAATCCGGGAGGAAATTAGGGTTCGATAATGGTATAAAGGGCATCTGTGCCCCAGATGCGGTGAAGCCAACCAGTACTCCCCCCTCCCACCACCAGGGAGGGGGGAGTCCATTCTCAGTCATCAGCTATGGCATCTCCATCTCCTCACCATCACCGCAACTAAGCATTAACTATCTCTCCACATTAGTTAACAGTATCTCATTCTATCCTTAATAAATTTTCATAAGATACAAAAAATCAAAAACTAAGGACTAACTAGTTTTGTAGTCTTAGTAAACAAGATAAATACATGATTACCATATTATATTTGAAAAAAAAATTAAATATAATTTTATTTCGATAATAACATTATTCCATATATCATATCATTTTATAAAAATTTTAGTAAAATTCATGGACCCCTAGTAAAATGGAACATAATATGGGTGAGCACAAAGGATTAATAATTGTTTAGTATAGTAGAAACTATCATGAATTAATAAGAATAATCAATATGAAAAGGTAAATATATGTAACCTTATTCCATTTAGTCAATAATTTTAGATATAAATTCATGCATATATAATATCGTTGATGAAAACTTCACTGATACTAATCTAATTCATAATCAATATGAAAAGTTAAATAACTAATAATATATACCCTATAATTAATTATCATTGATTAAAATGCTTCCAAATATAATATCACTGTGAAAATATCACAGATAACAAAAACATAAATATTAATGAATGAATGAAATTATAAATTATTGGACGTCATCTCACAGGGACATGATACATCCACCATCAAAAACTTTTTTAATAATGTTTAAAACTATAGGTAAAAACTCAATTAATTATAGCTTAATAATTTTTCACATAAGATATACTCATGCATAAAGGGGATATATAATATTGACCCCTACCCATCAATATAGGTCTAAATAATTATTTATATATGGAAACATTTATTATATTCATGAAAAATATACCTTATCATTAAAATATGTATTGAGTTATGAATTCATATTTATAAATATTTCCCTAGTCAATAAAATAACATTCAATGTACTCTACTGTATATATAAATTTTATATTGTTTTAGAAATATCAATATCCATGATAAATGATATCGATTATTGGGGTAAAATTTAATGTCCAATGATCACAACAATATGAATATTGAGATTGGATGTTAATGAGTACCAAGTGGTATTATGTAATTGAATTTTAAAACATTCCTTGTTCAAAATGATCATAAAAAATCCATTGGATTATTAAGGGTGGTATGAATAAAAATTATTTCATGTAGCGTAAGAAAAATGGTTTGTTATCCTTAAATAATTTTAACTTTGTAAAAATATGATAAGAATGATTTTGAGGAAAATATCTTATTCATTTTGAAAATCAATTTTTAATGGATAATTGTTTTAAAAATACTATTTTTTGAAAATAATTGAAAAAATACTAATTTATAAAATATTATGAAATCATGTTCTTTGAAATATCCTTCAAAATTTTAAAACCATTCTTTAGTTAAAATTTATTCATGATGCAAGGTAATTCCAAACATGTCCTAAATGTTAAAAAGAACAATCATTTTCAATATAAAAATGTTAAAAAAGTGTCTGGTTTAAAAAATGATAAGAATAATACTTTAAAATAATTTTCTAAAATGTCAAACATGTGTATTAATTTATTTAATATATCATTTTTATAAGGATAATAACATATTTAAAATTTTTTTATAAAACATGTGTTTTGTTTAAAATGTTTTTCTAACTAATGAGAGAAATAATGTAAGATTTTATTAAAACAATTATTCATTAATATTAAATACCAACGGGTATAAAATATGTACGATGACATGAAAAAATAATTAATAACTAGAATATGGGAAAATGGAATGGGTTTATTATACATTGATCAGCTAATTTCCTTTAACTGAAATTTAGTAATAAATCATTTTGATGAAAATGATATTGTGAATTAAAAAAAATAAAATGAACAAAAGTTTTTAATGAGAATAATAAAAAAATATCTTATATGAATAAAAAATAAGTACAAAAAATCAAACTGTTAATACATCATCATATAATGATAATTAATTATATATATTATCAAAAACAACATAGAATTAATATAACCCAAAGAATGTAAATTTAGTTTTGAAATTATATACCACTTCATAACATTCAATTCAAATCCCATTCAATGGAATAATTCATGTAAAAAATGAGATACAATAAACTATCATGTATTAATGGTATTACATGTTAAATTGGAAGTATAAATACCATATAAAATAAACTAGGTTAATAAAATTAAAATTTGCCTCAACGAAATGAATTTGAGATGAAATCTGTTAACTCATTCTTCCTTTTAGATGAACATGCATTAAATTCCAATATTGTTGTTTCAACCATATAATAACTTATAAAATGTTCATTAAAAAATTTATAATATCATATTTTACCATTTTATTACATCTTATCACCACTTTGTTAATAGTATTTCTTTACATTCATTGTTTTAGGCCTTAATTGCCTTCTTTTCCCATTCATGTTTTCTCATGAAAGATCTGGTTGATGCACATAATATATAGTTTCATAATATAATTAATAATAATCATGAATTTAATATCATTTAATAAAATAATATATACTTTTAAAACTATTAATGAAAATAGATTTTAGAAATAAAGTATATTACGATCATGGAGTCGGTTAACCGTATGTATGCAAGAGTAACATTTTCATTTTTCCATTATTTTTTTTATAAAGGAGGTAATTAATATTTTATCAAAAAAATTATATAATAAATACCATAGTATTTTGTTAAATATATTTATATATAAAAACCATGTGTTTTGGGGACATGTATATACACAAATTTCATAAAGGCGGAAAACTATATAAATATGAATGACGTTATCATAACTCATTGAGTATCAAGATAAGAACTAAAATAATATATCTCATAATTTAAAATCAAAAATATTTTAGTAATATTATAATTATTACTTATATATTATTGATAATCATTATATTAATCCTTGTCATCTTCCATGTCAATCGTTAGTGAAAGATGAATAAAACCACTTTATGAGTCTTTAGTCATCCGTACATAAAAATGATGTTATCGTGTATCTTATAGAATGAAATGTTACATTTTAAATATCATGTGAGGACTAAACTATTCTTATTAGTTTAATTATATTATTTATATACATTATATGTACCATCATACCCAACTGTGAAAGGTGGTAATGGAAAAATTATGAAATTAGTTCATGGGGTGGTAGTCTAATGTACAAAATAATGACGATTATTTAAAACATTTGATAGGAATATAAGTAGTTTTAGATTATAAAATTATCCTAAAAAAATTATTGTAAAAGTAGTATACATATTTTATTATATTATCATAGTATAATATCAATTGTATGAGGTGGAAGTAGAAATAACAAAAAAAAAAACCTGTTTGAAAAATGTTACCTCTTCTAAGGGTATCTTCCTTAGGTTTGAACCAGATAATTATTTTGAGGGTATTAATCAGACAATATTACTCCAAGGATGAGAATATGGAACTTGGGAGATGATTTTGGATGTTCTTGTTAGAATTAATGAGGACTAAATGTGTGAATAAGGGTGTATAGGTGGAGGCCTTTTATTAATGAGGTGAGGGGATCAATTGTGATGTTTTTAAAAGATACAATTACACCCATGTTCTTATCATGTAAAAAAATCCAAAATGGTATATTTTTAAACCAAAATATATAAGCTCTACATATGAAAAAATTTGTTTTACAGTGTTTATTATGTCAAATTTACCCTTATCTTTATAATTTACCACTTTGCAAATTTTTTACTATAACAAAAATAATTGATTTTTACGTTTTTACAAATAATTTTAGTAAAAAAATAATTTTAACTTATTAACTATTATAAATTTTTATTATTAAAAAATTGAATTTATATTTCCATATTTAATTCACAAAAATTGAAAATTAAAAATAAAAATTAATCCAATAGAAGTGATAAGAAGAATGTTTTTAAAGCGTAAATGTTGAAAAGTTTATGATTTTTTATATAAAAATTCAACATTAAAGTCACTCAAATAGAATAAAATGGATAAATAAATATAAAATCTAACTAATATCAATTTAGAACCAGTTTAAAATATATTTTAATATTATCAATTTTTTAAATAAATATTTAGTTTAAAACTTAATTTTAGTAATTATAACTATTTATAATTTTTTTAAAATTGAGAAAAAATAAAATTAAGATTATTATTTTATGATGACATCAAAAAAAATTAAATTAAATTTTTAAAAAGTTTTAATAATTATCTATAAATTATGTGAACAATGATATTCTAAACAATCTTTTTAGGAAAAATATTGTCTCCGAAATAATTTTTTCATTATTATTATTATATTTGTATGGAATAAATATTCAATAAAATATGTAAATAATATATTTTCTTTTTTTAACTATATTAATACCTTCCATTCAAATGGATACGTGATAACTATAATATTAAATAGTAATATTAATAATATATTTTGGTTCAAGAAAATGTGTCCTTTCTTGAAACATAATGCATTGAAGAAACTAAATTTTCTTATAATATAATATAAACATATAAATTCAGGAAATATATAATATAGTATACATAGTTATTATTTTGTAATTTCATTGTGTTGTAATTACATTTTGGGTGAAAAAAATGTTATGGTCTCTTATATAGTGCCTTCGTTGGGTTGTACTTATTTGAAAACACCACGTGAAAATATCATAGAAGTAGTGTTTACATTAAGAATATAATTCAATGTGTGGGAATTTTTCTAATCAACTATTAATGTATCATATGTGATATTCTTTTAATAATTTCTTACATATATATTTTTCTTATCGTAGAAATGAAAAAGAAACCAAAATATTAGTGAAATATAGATTATGGACTGTGAATTGATATGATGCAATACTATAGGGGACAAAATATTTATGGGGTTTTAGATAATAAAATTTATATAAATCAATTTAGAACTTGATAATTATCTATTTAAATGTTTTTAATATAGATAAAATGGAATCATTTTCATAATAATATTTTAATATAAGATAAATCACAGAAAAAGAGAATCTTATCATAAGTAACATGTTATACTAGTATAATAACATAATTATCATTTTGAAATAAAGAAAAAGTACTTATGTATTCGTGAAAATTCATTATGATAAGTCGCTAGTTGAAGAATAAACTGAAGAATATTATTATTTTATAATAATATTATAAAATATTATCTTGTTTTCCCCATTATTATTCATCTTTTATGGATCTAGATAATTAAAATCTTCATGTTAAATTTTATTTTTTTTTGGGTAGAATTCATCCAAAAATATTTATCAAGAATATTCTATACACAAGATTTGTGATTTTTTAAGAAGCGAACTTTTTCTGTATGATGGAATGAGTTGCATTAGTTTCAACTCAAACACTTAAAATGATTGGATATGTGAATGTATTTTAGGTATGAGGATAAATTAAAAATTTTGACCTATCCGTTAAAATTATTCTTTATCTAGTGTTTAAAATTCCTTCATTTATATTTATCAAATTATAGTTGAATGAAATAAAAACATTGTTTATTCTACTCAATATGTTAAGAATTGTTGAGTAGATCACATATGGTCGATGATACTATTCCAGGATCGTATTATTGATTGGAAATGGTTGAATTGTTTTCTTTATATAATAATATAGAGACAAGGGAAGAGTTAAAAAATTTCCATCATTGGTATAAATCAAAATAAAAGAAATAATGGTTTAAATGAAATTTTTACATAGAATCACCCTTTAAATTCATCTACATAGAACATCCCTATTCATTATTATATTTCTCAGTTTTTTATTCCATACACTACTTTCACAATGTTTATTTAAATATGGAATAATATTATTATCTCTTCCATGATTACCTTTTCAATAACCACCTTGTACTTATTATCCCATGTGTCACGTATCATTCACATTTTGTGAAAAATTTTGTTGAGTGATTTGATGAGGTGGTATGGAAAAATATACACTAAAAACATTACAGGTAAAACCAATCTTATATATTGGCATACTACCTGGTGATAACCCACACCTTCATAAGAGGTATATCAAATGTGTTTCACCATAAAATGGTTGCATATTATCCTTGAAAAGAATTATATTTTACTTGTAACTAACCACCATCTCCTTAACTAGTATTAATTTCATATAATATTATGAAAACCCCATATAGATCGAATATATAAAATATATTGTATTGGAATATAAAATGATGGTACTATTTTTTTAGTATAATGTAGACCATCTTGATCATTTCCAATTTCTCTGTCAATAAACATAGAAAAAGGAGTCCCAACTGTATCTATATCTTAATCACCAAAAACAATTTTAAAATGAATATATCTCAAATAATTATCAGTCGTAAATTCCAAAGATTAATATATAAAATCAATTATCCAAATTACAATATCAAAATAAGAATGTACTCATTATTATATCACAAGTAATTTTTAATACTACTTTACCCTCAAAACCATTGGTAAGAACTCGATGTAAAAAAAATCCATAAATTAGTACATCACGTCATAGGCACATCTCGATCTCCCACAATAATAGTTTCTGCCACGAATATGCTATAAAAATCAATTCTGAGTAAATGTTATACCCATACACTATTTAAAAATTTTAATGATATCTCATCCTATTCTAAAAATTATCAGATTTATGGATGGAGATATACAAAGAATGCCAATGAATGTTTTTCTTCATTATCTCGCTCGATGAGAGTTTCATAGACTGAAAACCCACAAAACTACCCTATAATACACATCCCCATGTGATTGTTTCAAATAATCATGTTTAACATCATGATTGTTTCACACTAATGAATCTCTAATGTTTGAAATAATCACCTTACCAAAAATAAATATATGAGGAATCATTTACCATACACGAACATCAGTCACCCCCAACAAGATTACCTTTCTAAAAAACATTCAAATCCGTCATCAATAAATACAAAAATTTATTTAAATATACACCTATAAATATACTCTAAATAATGGGTATTATTCCCAATTTGTTTTCTTGTTTCTTCTCCATCAGAACCAATTGGTATCTTATATTTAGTCTCATATTAATCCTTTATTACCCTTCCATTTCATGCTAATTTTACATTAAATATTACCTTATCTCATGTTATTGTTCTCATCCACCATGATGGTTTACCATAGGATTCATAGTCATCTATATCATGAAGATATTAATTTCTAGGTTTCATGGATATTATCTTTGATATATAATTTTTAGATACTACAAATTGATTCTTCTAGAGAGAACTATATGTTGTAATTTAATTTTTTTTATTGGTAAAAAAATTGGTCCATGAATTTTATATAAATTTTAAATTAGTAAAATAAAACTTTTAATGCACGGTTTATAAAAAATAAACAGTTATTAATAGATATTTCTAATAATTTTTAATTTGTTCTAAAGATGTTTTCAATAGTTGTCAGTGGTTTTGCATTAAAATTATGTTCTAGTTCCTAGAAGTTTTTTGATAAGTTTTTTAAAATTAATTATCATTATTCATAATGGTTTTATAAAAATAAATTTTATGGTTGTTTGATTTTATAAAATATTAACTTCCTTATTTCCTATAAAATTTCACAAATTAAAAGTTTTCATTAAACTTTTTATTCATTATTATTGGATATTAAAACCATATTTTGTGCATGATCCTAATTGGTATGGATATTAGTGTCTAAATTGTCAATATGGAAATTCTTTCATGGTATTAAAAAAGAGGATATGGTATAATGTGTATTTGTCTTATGAGTTAATGAATGATTGGATAATAATTCAATCTTCTTTCATTTGAATTTCATAGTTCACATGGAAACATTATATATTAAGTAGAGAATTAATGAAGAGTAATATTGTAGATATTATATCTCTCAATATATGATTCCTAAATATTAAATTAACTCTAGCGTGGAGTTTCTTCATATAAATACATTCGATGGAAATAAAATTTCATATCTATCAAAATAATATTTTAGGATTTTGACTACTGTATGTGTGATGTACATTGTTATTTTAAAAGAATTGGGGTTTCCATCTCTTAGTATAATAACATTATTTTTTGATTTTTTTGGTTTTGAAACTCATTTTTCATAGCGGAGTATAGTGTAATAAATTCATTATTTTACATTTGTATATGAATATTTAAATGAAATGGTTTTATAAAATAATATTTTATTTATTTAATTGTTTTCTTCCCAAAAATAAAAAATATACATCTATTTTATTATAGTCAAAACAATAATTTTACATATAGATTATAAAAGTATTTACATTGATTCATGGTGGTGTACTACTAGTCTCGACCTCACACACCACATAAAGCCACTTATATTTATATATAATTTAAAATATTTAAACCATGTATTGTTAAGGGAGGTTTTTCCACTAGTGCTATTTCATATTTGAATTTCAATTTTTTTTGATGTGATGATCATGTGGTTTCCACGAGTAACATAGAGATGGATTTTATACAATACTATTTATTTTATTTTATCATAGGATTTATATAAATGACGAACCCAAACATTAAAATTTATAATTCTCTTGAATCATATATATTTGTTGTTTTACTATGAAACATGGTTTAAAAAGATTATTTTGATATTTATCTGCAAAAATCGTTATTTTATCCTCATTTAGTTAGATTTATATATCTAATTTGTTACTTATAAAAAATAACATATGCATATATACATCATATTATATTCTTAATAAGAAACTAATAATTTTTTTATTGATTTTAGATGGATATTTCATTTTGAGGAGTATATATTTGATACGCATTGGGATTATCACCAACTCCAGGCAATCGAGAAAATTATATGGTTCTTATGGAGAGATTTATTAAGTAATGTGATAGGATCACCTCGTTTCATGCATTATAAAAATGTTTATCATTTTAAATAAATATTAATTATTTTTTTAATATAAATTTCATTTATTATAATTTATTTCTAAATAAATATTCAAATTATTTTAAATTCCATTATTTTTAGATAAAATTTAAAATGGATTAATGTTATTTTTTAGGGGATCTATATACATATGTGATTACATTCACACTATAATTCATTATTTCTATTTCATTTTGATTATTGTGCGGGATAATAGTTCATTATGTGTTGTAGATCAAGAAAATTAGAGTTTTAGATGAGTATCATGGACAATTGAATACATTAATGTGAATAAAATGGAATTTTCTGGTTTCACATATGAATTATTTGAGATTAAACAAGAATATATGTGATTAATCACCCATGGATCTGTCTTATGTGTTAATAAAGAATTTCGTTGTGTCCATAATGAAATGGGAAGTAATTAAAATATATATTTCCATTGGATTGCAAAGGGTCTTCTATGATAATTTTATCTAGAGATTTTAATTACCTTCATGCGAGTATATAACATAATTTTATCCTTATATAAGAATAAATTTAACATTATGAATATTTATTCAGATAAAAGGATCCCAGTCATGTTTGATTAATTCAAAAGGTAACTCACTTCAAATTCATTTCTCAAGGATACGTGTGACATGAAAATATTAATACATGGTGGATATCATATAAGAATTATGATTTTGTCTGAATGTTAATGTAAGATTAAACAAATGTTTCATCAGAATATCTATTTCTGATTTATTCATCCACTCATGACTGAAATGAATCCCTACCATGTTCGATTGAAACCCTACATCTCAAATGCTCACGTAAGAATAACCAGTAGATTATGTCAGAATAAACATGCTACTCATATGTGACAAACCAAACCATGACTGGGGAAAAATAAAATTATTCCCAACACCTAGAATATTTTAATCTAAGTTTAGAACCATGAATATTCATTTTATAATAATATTCTATGATGTGTGAAAGAGCTCAATCTTTCATTCAACAAAATCATATATTGGAAATTAGGGCATTCACTAGTGGTATTTCGTATTTTAAAGGGATCACCAACGATGATTTAAGAGTTTTGATGGGAGCCTTATATTCTATATTTATCATGAAATTATATAATTGATCTATCATAAAAGCTTCAGTCAAATCTAATCCCTAAAATTAGCATATAATGAACCTCAGGTCACCTGAGAAATACAATAGAAGGGTAAATAAATCCCTTCAAGGCCATTAATCAATAAATATGGAATATGGATCAAATAAAGTTTATTATAGAACATTTAAATTATTTCTTTTTTAATGTCTAAAAAATAATTGAAAATATATGATAAACATAAATATTGTAACTTCCTAACCCGGGTTCCACACACTAATTCCCGAAGCCTCTTGGTTTGATGAATTTCGGTGTACCTCCCTATATGCCAGTGGCTTCCAACTAATAGTCGTGGTTTAAAATAAATCATTGGGATACTATACCCTCTTTATCAAGTATCGCAACAATGGAAATAAATAATAATAATATAATTATATAACAAAAAACCAAAATAATATAGTATTATATAATGACAAAAATAGAAGCATAATATCCAAAACTAAAATGTAGATATGTCATTCAAAATATGTTTCATGTGATAAAATAAAAAAACACAAAATAAATAATGTAAATGAAAACTTTTAAGAGGGTTTCTAATCATGTACAGTTAGCTAATTTATTTTCCATCCAAAATCATCTATAAAATATTTTAATCTTTCTGTTATATTATCATGCAAAAATATATATTCTATTTCGGTACCGATCTGGCATCCCAAGTAGATTTTGATTACTACATAGTATGACATCACATATAGTATATAGAAAATATCCATACAATAATAGCCTATAATGTTCTGCAATGAATAATTTATAACAAATATAGAAAAAAAAATTATTATTCATTATTCATTAATTAACCACAAATACCCTTGGATTCCCTAAGGACACATGAATTATGAATACCATATTTGTCCCATGATGATGACTCAATTATATCACTTATTAAATTAAAATTTATTTATAACACATGGTATTTCATTATTTATTTCATAACAGATCTTATCATAACCACTTGAAACCATTGTCTAACTCCAATTTCATTGATGTAGACCATTATTTCTAACACCCTATGGGAATTTGGATCCTCTATCCATTTTTCATTCCTCAATGTCAAATGGGTATTCCAAACTTTAATCCATATCCCATACATTCTATCACTATCAGTATTTTTATCCAATGTCATTGTCCAAAACATCATTGTCAATTAATGGTATTTGGTGACTCAGTGTATATCCTATACTTGTTTATCCCATATGGGTTTTTGGATCCTTGGTCCATGTCTCATAGACATATATCAAACAATTAAAAGTACATCACACACATCACATCAATCAAGGTTAGTCAACAATAACCCTCTTATCACATGTAACAACAATTAATCTACTATCTCAATAATAATAAAAATCATGGATCAATATAGTAAAATGATGGAACAATATGAAAAATTGTCAATTAAAACATTTTTTCAATATTCATTTCATATAACCCATTAACCCATTACAATTAATTCAACACTATCCAAATTCCAACTATTAATTAATTCACATTAACATTAATTTACAAATTACGCAATCCTGATTCCCTATAAATTGCATACACTATATCACATTAATTATCTCATCAATTAGTCAATATAATTCTAAAAATTCCAAAGTAACATTATATAATTCACCAATTAATTAATCCAATTCCACAATCCCATTATCTAATCAATTCAATAGTTCCATAAATTAATCAATCAATTAATTTTTTCAATTAATGATTCAATTATCAAATATTCCAATTGAATTTTCAAAAAAAATACACACAATTTGAATGGAAGACTATGGGAATTAAATTTAGACCACATTACTCAAGTTTGATGAATAAATATTACAAATAGAAATTCAGAATAAAAGATAAAATATCAAGAATATTTTGAAGAATGTGATCTAGATCTAAAACCTAGATCCTGGATCAAATGGATTATATCTATCAAAATTTTGATCTCGATCCACTTACATAGCAATAATGTATCACATCAAATGATGTGAGAAAGACGAGAGAGCGGGGAAACTAATATGGTTGAGAATCTCTTACTGGTAGTGGTATGGATAATCAATAACAGAGTTTAGTTGTCACTAATGGAGGTTTTAATGCATTATAATTCATCTATATAACTGAAAAAATGATAGAAATCATTATAGGATTTATCGTGGAAGGATTAGGATGTACGAATGTAGTTTAAGAATTTTCATAATAACATTAAATGGGTTGAAAATAAGAATGCTAGGTTTCTAACTATGGGAAAATGATTTCTACTGTTTAGTTACTTAACCATGGGACTCCTCCAAAGCGGCCACAAAATTTATACCAAGAAGGTGTAGTGTTTTCCAAACCATGATACAACTATTCAATTACACCATCCATAGGCTTGCACGATTTTATAATGTATTGCACACATTTTGGTAAAAGTGTGCACCAACCATACATTTCCAAAAACCCTTTCAATATTTTACAATTTTACTAGAATGATCCGATGGTAAAACTAAAACATGCTGTGATCAAAATATGAAAAAATGTTATCTATAAAAACATTGATACATCTCCATAAAAGATTATGATCTTACAATCTACCCACCTTTTAACAAAACATCAAAGAGTTGTACTTGTAATAATATATTATATTACAAGTAAAAAATATATAGCCACATATCCCCATATATATATCGGACTCTCATGTTTTCTACTAAACATTCCCATGATCCCATATTACATGAAATAATTGTACAATAATTCCCCCATGACACATTATCATTGTGATAAAAAACATGTATCAAATGATCCAAAACGGACTCATCAGTATTAAGCTCAACATAATCAACATTGATCACATGATAAGTGTCATGGTGATAAGACCAAAGATGTTACACTTTAAATAGAACATTCATATCAATATACCACTATGGATAAGAAAATCAGCACACTTCTAGCTTGATACTCTCCACAACCTAAAATAGTCCAATAAAAAATTGGGTTATCTTTCCATGTATCTAAATCTTGTAGTGACCCAACCTCGGAGACACCTGAAGAAACATGATCCCAAACTCTATAAACTCTAGGGGTACTATAATTCTATCAACATATGAATTTTATCTTATTTGAAATGTATCTGTAAACATATGAAACAGCTCCACCTACTATGATGCCTGATACATAAGACCAGCCACAAAACTCTAACTGAACTTTCTATACCCAACATAGAGGCAATATTCCTGACCAACTATAAATATCATCATATTCTTCCTAAAATATATTTTCCTGGAAACTATTATTACTTCGATCTCAGCTAGTGATATGTGATTTTCCCAAGACCCACTGATGTTAAGAAGGCATGCTGGTAGCATATTCTGAACCAATTGTCTAATATGATCTGACTGCCCATCATTTATCATTGTAATAATGTACTCAATAAAAATTATGTAAAAATTTATTTATGGAAACCCTAATAGAAGTATGATGTAATATGTGTGTTATGGAAAAAATAATACTTTATTGAACTATGCGAAGTCAACCTATCTAAAAAATGTACATGTCAACCAATTAATCAACTATGAAAGATTAAAATTTTTACAATAAAGAAACTACTTTCGTAAGATGGTCCACAACCACCAAAATAACACCAATCATTCGATTCATCCTCGAGGGACCCACCTCAATGTCCATGGTATCTTCATCTATCTTCTATTATGGAATGTGATATAAATTTTGTAAACCAGTAGGTCTTCAATGCTCATCCTTCACTTGTTGATAAGTATGACATCATTTCACATACCATGTTATATAATTTTTTCAATACTGGCCACCCAAAAATAACATCATATTTCGCAGGACATTTTGGGGACACTTGGATACACCACTCATATCGAGAAATAAAACTCATGCATTAGTCCCTCCCACATGATCATAGGCACAATAACATGTTTTCTATTATATATGATCCCATCCTCATTTATAATCTAATCAGAAGTTGACACACCAGCTTCAAGGATTTACCCCAATTCCAATTATTATGGTTTCTCAAACAATCTATCTCTAATCAAGGTCAAATTTTTAGACTCTATTAAATTAGATAAGTGATTCATCTGCTCCTTTCCCTCAAAAACCAAAACATGAAACTTGTCTAGTAATATCACCTATTTACACTCAACAATAGACTCATTAATTAGTTGAGTTTGAGTTTTTTGATTTTTAATCATTATAAATTATTTTCCCACTTCCAAAAGTGTATTTTAGATCAAAATCAAGTTAATACACATATCAACCCACAACAGTAGAGAAATATTCCAAAATTATTTTGAAACACTTAAAGGCATTAACCAATCTAGTTAATTAGATTTCATTTATATGGTAATTATCATCATGGGGACTCATCTTCCTTGACACATATAACCTAACTCAATCTCCCCACATCAACATTACTCTATGACTAGCCCTTGATGCATTAAAAAATGTTGTGTAATCCTCAAATAGATATATTATGATCAAAATTGTTTTCATAGTCAAATGGTTATTTCGATCATAGAAAGTATTATCACATACACCAAACCATTCATAAATTACTCCATTATTTTCATGTTTGAATGTGGATGTTACATATAGGAAAATCATAGATTAAACTATGATAATATCTTGAAAACCCTAGAAATCTATGGATAGAGAAAAAATTAATAGGTTGCTTCCATAAATCCACTAACTAAACATTATCTTAGTTAAATGATACACCTTCTGCTAAATTGATGTCACCCAAGAAGTGCACGTGATCAATCCAAAAATAACTCTTGTATTTCTTATTGTGTAGATGACAGTCTATTTTTGTACTCAGAACAATATCATGATCTTGAAAATGATTACCATTAGTCTTTGTGTACATCAATATGTTATCAGAAAACACAACCACAAACCAATGTTTGTAATGGTGAAATATTATATTCATCTATTACTTAAAAAATACTAGTGTTTTAGTCATAAAAAAATATATCAAGAAGAACTCATAAAGTCTATACTTACTTTTATCAAAATTCATCAGTATATCATAATGTGAAACACTCAACTGTTGATTCACTGATATCAAGTCTGTCATATATAAGGCACAATCGCCCCACTACTAGTCAAAAAGGGTTTGAATATGTGGATGAGGATACCATTTCATCACATTCAGGCAGTTAATCCTCTGGTAATCATAAAAAAATCAAAGACTTCTATCATCCATCTTATAAAAAATCTATAGAACCCCAAAGTGATTCACTTGGTTAGATAAACCTCATATCCATCTATGCGTCCAGTATAGTCTGGAGCTCTTGATGCTATTTTGGTTCCATTATATATGATGGAATATATGTTTTATAGTCTCCATGAATGAGTTTAGTGTAAAAAATCAACATCTCTTTGGTGGTATACCAGAGAATCCTTTAGGGATAATATCCTGAAATCATCCTAATAAGGGTAGAAATACAACAAGATTAACATCTCAATCATCTATTAATAGAGTAGAAACATAGGAGGTGAGATCCCCTAGTCATGGATGAATTGAACACCCATGACCTTAATTAATGTCCCTTTCTATAAGGCCCCAACCTTAAACCTTACGAAATCTTGAGTTATTAAAAGATTATACATTGAGGATCTTTTCGGGTTTAGAGTTTTAAAGAATTAGATCATAAAACTTGCATTACATTCCACATATAAACAAAGTGGTTACATAAAGATAGTATTCCTCTTTCCCATCAATGGAAACATATTTAAAATAAAACATGGATTCCTTCGTGACACTTCCTTGACACTATCATCATATCATGTATCTTTCCCATGACCTGTGAAAAACATTTCAAAAAAACATAGGATGAGCATAAAAAGCTCAGTAAGGGATATAAAAATATGGAGAGGAATCATGGGAACATATATACATAAGAATGAAATTATACTTTACCCATAAAACATAAATCTTTTAACAAACTACATCAAATCATGAATAAATCATAGAAATCATAAGACATAAAGGTAATTTGAAACATTCATAACATTCTGACGTAGGGAGTAACCCTCTTGGTTACGTTTGGAATACCCATCACAGTATATTCCCTAAATCTCTTCAGAGAAACCTTAACTTTTCACTCCTTCGTGTTACCCAATTCATTGGAGAGATATATCGGGCTCACCCGCCCTTTGTCTATCACGGAACCACCCGTCTTCATAATAATGCCCAAGAACCGCAACATAATCGTATCACATAAAACATGCATAAAGGAAACATAACATTTCCACCTTTCAATCAAAAGATATCAATACCACACATTGATATAAAAATATTATGAAAACCATTTTCAATACCAAAAAAAAATAAAAAATTAAAACATGATATTTATTTTTCTTTTAAAAAAAGTATGGCTTGTAGAGGAAGTCGAAACTCAAATAATTGTCATGGAAGTGGAGAAGTCATTTTCGCCGCATACGTATGAAAAAAAATTCCCTTTTGTCATTTATTTAACTCTTCGTATAAAAAATATTCCTTATGAATAAACATAAAATTCAAAGGGGTTTATACACCGTATAAAAGAAAGTTGTGTATAAAATAAAATATGCCTCAATGAAAGGAGATTGAGACGAAGTCCCATACCTCAGGTCCGACTTGACTCGATCGTTATTTAATGTCATGAATAATAAACTTGAGTTAATTTATACTATCTTAAGAACCTTTTTCAAGTTAATTATTCCTTTTATATCACTTATTGCCATGTCATGAACACTATGTAATTATTTAAATTAATAACGATCGTTTTAACGATCATTGGTACTCGAGTCAAAATAAACCCTTTATAATTACAAGTTGTTCATGTATCCATTATATCCAGAATTATAATCATGATGTATATATCATATATATCATATATATCTAGTATAAATGTTCATTTATAATATTACAAAATCATTTAGCGGTAAGAAATGAAATGCACCGTTCATGGAGACGGTAAGTTGTACGTACGCATGAACGCTACTTTCATTTCTATTTCTTATTTTTTATGGAATGGAATAATAATTATATAGAGATATATTATAATTCCATTATAGTATCATATATAATACCATTAATTAAATCCATTATACTTCCCACGTATGGCATTAACGAAATCAAATCACTTTGAGGGGGCGGTAGTCCGAACTTCCTTAAATGAAGATATCACGTTTACCCATAATGGAAACCATAAACGTATGCCCAAATGGTTAAATACAGAATCATAAGGAAAAAATAATCATATCATATATCATATATCAATATAGTGACATATTAATGGCCACCATTGATGTTGTTAAAGGAATGTTGAACAATCATCGTTTCGGGAGGCATAAATTCACCATCCACGGAAACAATATATTCATTAACCATTAGATGTAGGTGTGTGTAAGTTTAGCTTGAATCCTACTTATAAAAACATCATAGAATATTTAATATACTAGAGTTGTTATAAAATAAATAAATAAAAAGAGTTTATGGGGTTGGAGAAGCAAAATAAAACAAAAGGACTCAAGTGAAGACATTACCTTAAAATCGGGTAACTCCCTTTGGTTTGAGCTCAAAGGCTTCTATAGGAATAATTATGCCCAAAGTGAGGGTTCAAGGAGTACGAGAGGGAAGTGGAGAGACAAAATAGGCAGGGTTTGGCCAAGCCAAAGGCTTTGGGAGTGTGGGTAAGGAGGTAGAGGTGGGGGCCTTTTATATGAGGAGAGGAGGGGCACTCTTGGAAAGTAAAGATAAGTTTCTTTATTTTAAAATGGTATTCGGATTTAAGAGGTCCCACATTGATATAATTCAAGGATAAGGTGATAAGGGTTCAATATCCAATCATAAAATATGTTTTGGTCATGTGTAGTTCATAGATTTTACATTATCATTTCATTTTATTTAAATCCTTTATTAATGTGGTAATCGCTGCATCATCATGATGTCATAACTATTTTAATTTATATAAAGTCTAAAAATTATTAAAAAAGTACTATGATGTAGGAAATCGTTTTATCTTTCCAATGAATTTATATAATAAAAAGGCTTACTTGTATAACCCCATTTAAAATTTTTTTTAGTAAAACATATCATGTTTGTGTCATTTTTACTTTATCATTAAATAAAAATATATTTATGTCATTTCCCAACCAAAGTGGCTCCATGGGGTCCCCAATATGACCCATGTATTTTCTTGGTCGGCCATGACACATCCAATGAGGGTAGGACATGTTTCAAGCTCATCTCATACTATTAAAACATTATATTTACCTTAAACTACACTAATTACCACTAATCGCGATTAAGAACATAAAAGTTACTATTCATCAAAAAAATTATTTTAATCTCATTGAACCACATTTAACTTATTAATGACAGCCACGTATGTCGGATTTTTGAAAATCAAATCACAGAAGTGGTAAAATTTCATTTAAATGAAAAATCAATTTTTATAAGTACCACTTAGTGGTTTCACTATTCATCAAAAATTGAAGTTTTTCAGAAAAATACCAAAAATTCACAATAATCTATATTTGATATTATTAATTAAAAAATGAAGTCTATTTTACATAATTTAAAAAATATATGTCACATTAATTAATTTAATAATTAATTCTTCTTGTCATGACAAATAGCATGTTTTTATGAAACAATAATTATCAACAGATTGACACTAGTTTAAGTCCAATTTTAAAGTGAAATTGATTCCAATGACCACTATTGAATTAAATGGTAAAAATATATTCATATTACACTTTAAGAACAATTAAAAATATAATCTAACCATATAATTAAATTAAATGAAAAAGCAGTTTTGATGTAAAATGCAGTATTTTTCACTATTCATTAAAAATTGAACATTGTCAGAAAAAAACCACAAATTTATCCAATGTAAATTTCAATGTCCCAATCATAATGAATAAGTTTATTTTGACAAAATTAGCTTATAAAATAGTCAAAAGATATATTTAAAAATGGTTTTCCATCAAAAGTCAGTAAAACAATCTTTTTAAAATATTAGTGTATTCCATGCTTAAGATTGGATTTATTTTCATTTTAAGCCTCTAAAACACTATCTAATTCAATAATAGACATAGATAAAAATATCTATTATTCATTACTTACTTGGGATGTTACATCCTTCCCCCTCTTTAGAAAATTGCATCCCCGCAATTTATTTACTTATCGAATAAAGGGGGTACTTATCCCTCATTGCATTTTCAGATTCCCATGTTGCCTCTTCCATCATTGGGGTTTTCCACAAAACCTTTACCTGATTAATCACCTTATTTCGTAAGACATGCCCCCTTGTGGTCAAGAATCTGAACCGGTTGTTTCTCATAAGATAGGTTCTCTTCCAGCTGAAATACTTATGGACTCAAAACATGAGATGGATCTGGCATATACTTTCTCAACATCGAACCATGAAAAACATTGTGTACCTGAGATAAACTCGGAGGTAAAGCCACTCTGTGTGCAACTGATCCAACTCTCTCCAGAATTTAATATGGTCCAATGAACCTTGCACTCAGCTTTCCTTTCTTACCAAATCGTATCACACTTTTCCATGGAGATACTTTGAGAAAAACATGATCACCTACCTCAAAAGAGAGATCCTTCCTCCTGTGATCTGTATAACTCTTCTGCCTACTCTGAGCTGTTCTCACGTGTTTTGGAATCAGCTGAACTTTTTCTGCCAACTCTTCTACCAATTCTGGTCATATCAACTTCCATTCACCCACTTCATCCGATAAAGCTGGAGTTCGACACCGCTTCCCATATAACGCCTCAAATGGTGCTATCTATATACTGGAAAGAAATCTGTTATTATATGAAAATTCAACCAAAGAAAGATGTTTGTCCCAACTTCCCTGATAATCCATCGAACAAGCACGTAGAATATCCTCCAAAGTCTGAATTGTTCGTTCTGACTGCCCATCTGACTGAGGATTAAAAGTTGTACTCAAATTTAACTTAGTACCCAACGACTTATAAAGACCTTTCCAAAAGTTAGAAGTAAACCTGGGATCACGGTCAGATACAATGGATAGAGTAACTCCATGTAACCTGACTATATCTTTAAGATACAAACGAGAATGTTGATCTAGGGAAAAAGTATCTTGTATAGAAAGGAAATAAGCATATTTGGTCAAGCGATCAATAATAACCCAGATCTCTGTACATCTTAGTACTGCCTGGATGAACTAAAAACAGAGAACTATGAGCTTCACATAACAACTCTATCTTCGACTGTGAATCACAAGGAACATAAAATCTCTTCCCAATTCTCAGAACACAATCATAATCAATGTTGAATTCAGGCAACTTACCTTTCTGAACCAGCTCTACCTTTTTCTGCAACTCACTATCTTGCTTCTGTGCTTGCTTGATTCTGTGTGATAGAGATGATCTCACTGATACCTGAAACAAAACATGAGAACTTCCTGCACCAACAACTTCTATGCCAAAGTTCATCAAATCCTTAACCAAAGGATCACGTTCCAAATGCAACATTGCTAATTAAGCATTACTTTTTCGACTCAAAGCATCAGCCACTTTATTTGCTTTTCCTGGATGGTAATGAATTGTACAATCATAATCCTTGATTAATTGCAGCAATCTACTTTGTCTCATGTTCAATTATTTCTGAGTGAATAAATACATTAAACATTTGTGATAGGTATATATTTCACAGGTTAATCTATACAAATGATGCCTACAAATTTTTAAAGTGAAAACAACAACAGCTAATTCCAAATCATGTGTAGGGTAATCTACCTCCTGAGTTTTCAACTATCGTGAAGCATAAGCTATTACCTTATCATTCTGCATTAGGACACAACCAGGTCCTTTCAATGAAGAATCACTGTATATAACAAATTCACTGTTCCTGGATGGTAGTGCCAAAAATGGATCATTCACCAATCTTCTTTTCAATTCCTGAAAACAATCATCACATTCTTATGTCCAGATAAACTTAACACCCTTCGGAGTTAGCTTAGTCATTGGACTAGATAACCGTGAAAAATTTCTAACAAACCTTCGGTAATAGCCTGCCAAACCAAGGAAGCTATGAATCTCGGTTACATTTGTGGGTCTTGGCCATTGTTCCACAGCTTTTGTTTTTGCAGGATCAACAGTTATTCCATCTTTAGAAACAATATGACCAAGGAAAGAAATTTGTTGCAACCAAAACTCACACTTGCGGAATTTCCGTATAGTTTCTTTTCTTTTAAGGTTTGCAAGATAACCCTTAAATGTATTTCATGCTCTTCTTTAAATTTAGAAAACACCAAAATGTCATCAATGAAAACAACCACAAACTTATCCAAGAACTCAGGGAAAATTCTATTCATTAAGTCAATGAATACAGCAGGTGCATTGGTTAGCCCAAAAGGCATTACTAAAAATTCATAATGGCCATATTTTGTACAGAACATGGTCTTCGAAACATCTGCCTCCTTTACCATCAGCTAATGGTACCCCGATCTAAGGTCAATCTTTGAAAAAAAATTGAACTCCCTGGAGATGATCAAACAAATCATTGATATCAGGCAAAGGATATTTATTCTTAACAGTGATGTTATTCATGGCTCTATAATCAATGCAATGTCTCATAGAACCATCTTTCTTTTTAACAAATAAAATAGGATCACCCTATGGTGATGTGATGGTTCGAATGAAACCTTTCTCTAATAAATCATTCAATTTCTCCTTCAACTCTAAAAGTTCAATTTAAGCCATTCGATAAGGGGGTTTTGAAATTGGCTTAGCATCTGGAACTAAGTCAACAGTAAACTCAACTTCCCGATATAGTATTATTCCAGGCAACTCATCAGGAAATACATCAGGATACTCATTTACCACTGGCACATCATTAATCTGAACCGTTCCTTTGTTTTCAACGATGTGTGCAAGGTAACATTCAATTCCATATTTTACAAGTTTCTTGGCCTATTGATAAGTTATCAACAGTAAGGGTTCATTCTTGTACACAAACTGACAGTCTTTCTGAAAAGAAACTTCTTTAGATCTACAGTCAATTATAGCATGGTAAATAGAGAGCCAATCCATACCCAGGATAACATCAACCTCTACTAGAGGTAAAAAAAAATAAGGTTCCCAAATAGGTTCTTTCCACGGATAAGGATTGGAGGATTCATATAAATTCTTTTTGCCTCAACATTTCCCCCAGGTGTTTTTACCAGAAGTTAAGGAGTCATTTTTTGAGATGGTATTCTCATTTTACTAGAAAAGGTTTCATAGATGAATGAATGTGTAGACCCCGAATCAAACAACAAAATGGAATAATCTGAAAAAACAAACAATGTACCTGATACAACTTCATTTGACGGCCTGACATCTTCTGAAGTAGTTTCAATGGATTTCACCACCCCTTTCTACATGTAGTCTAACTGCTTCCCATCACTCAAGATCTTTGTCAGACACTCGTTTGCATAGTGACCCATCTCATTGCACTTATAACATTTCACTAACTGTAAATCAAATTTGGTCTTACCTTCACCTTGATCCTTTTCAGTGAAATAATGAGCCTTATGTCCCATCTTACCACATCGGTAGCACTATCCAGAATTCATAAGACATTCCCCAACATGCCTTGGGCCACATTTATCACAAACTGGAAACTTATTTTTCTTACCATCAGACTTTTTTGAAGAATTCTTACCTTTCTTCTGCCACCTCAGTCTCTTCTTCTGTTGGTTGTTATAGAACACTAGATCATCGGAAAACTCCATTTCCACCTTCTCAGCACATTTAACATGCTTTTCATAATGTTTAAACTCACAAGAAGCTAATTACCTTCTATATTTTGGCTTTAATCCTGACTAAAAGCGATTGATTTTACTATCAAGGTCTCGAATAAAATTTGGAGCATACCTTTCCAATCAAGTTAACCTTTCATCATAGGCAGCCACTGAGTCTTCCTCTTACCTCAATTCCAAGAATTGATTTTCTATCAATGGTTTAAAAGCCTTAGGAAAATAATTCTCAAGAAACATACCTTTGAATTCATCCCAGTCAAGAGCATCGATCTCATCAGCGTCCCTGATATTTTTAACCATCGACCACCACTGATCTGCTTCTCCCTCCAAATGGTAAATAACAAGACTAACCTTTTGATTGTCTGATCACCCCATGACATCGAAAATCTTCTCTAGTGCTTTAATCCACCCTTCAGCTAGCACCGGGTCAGATGATTCTCTGAATGATGGGGGATGTTGCCTCATGAAATGATCCACCACTGACATGTTCCTCTGCTATTGATCTGGATGATCTCATGCATGGATACCACCACCATTTATCGCTTGAGTCAACTGCACCATTACTACAACAAACTGTTCAGTTCCAATTCCGACCATATCAGGATGATGATTCAGAAGGTTATTTCCTTCTGCATTCCTTCCTAGCATTGCTTCACTATTTCCTCTGCGGAAAACCGTTCTGAACAGACATGTCTTAGATGAAGCAACATGGTAATCTTCAAATGCTATAACATTTCAAAAAATATATTTTTGGATAATCATTTAATATAATTCTAACTCCTAAAGTTATCTAAACCGACCTTTCAAACCAACTATAAGGCCCCAGCCTTAAACCTTACGAAATCTTTAGTTATTACAAGATTACACATTGAGGATCTTTTAGGGTTTAGAGTTTTAAGGAATTAGATCATAAAACGTGCATTACATTCCACATATAAACAAAGTGGTTACATAAAGATAGTATTCCTCTTTCCCATAAATGGAAACATATTTTAAATAAAACATGGATTGTTTCTTGACACTTCCTTTACACTCTCATCATATCATGTACCTTTCCCTTGACCTGTGAAAAACATTTCAAAAAAACATGGTATGAGCATAAAAAGCTCAGTAAGGGATATAAAAATATGGAAAGGAAACATGGGTACATATATACATAAGAATTAAATCATACTTTACCCATAAAACATAAGTCCTTTCACACACCACATCAAATCATGAATAAATCATAGAAATCATAAGACATAAAGGTAACATGAGGAATTCATAACATTCTTACATAGGGAGTAACCCTCTTGGTTACGTTTGGAATACCCATCACAGTATATTCCCTAAATCTCTTCGGAGAAACCTTAACGTTTCACTCCTTTGTGTTACCCAATGCATTGGAGAGATTATCGGGCTCACCCACCCTTAGTCTATCACAGAACCACCCGTCTTCATAATAATTCCTAATAACCTCAACATAATCGTATCGCATAAAACATGCATAAAGGAAACATAACATTTCCACCTTTCAATCACAATATATCAATACCACACATTGATATAAAAATATTATGAAATTTATTTTCAATACAAAAATAAATGAAAGTAAAACATGGTATTTTTTTAAAGTATGGCTTGTAGAGGAAGCCGAAACTCAAATAATGGTCACGGCGGCAGAGAAGTCATTGTCGCCGCATACGTAAGACAAAAACATTCACTTTTGTCATTTAGTAAATGATTCATATAAAAATATTCCTTTTGAATAATCTTAAAAGTCAAAGGGGTTTATACACCGTATAAAAGAATGTTGTGTATAAAATAAAATATGCCTCAATGAAAGGAGATTGAGACGAAGTCCCATACCTCAGCTCCGACTTGACTCGATCATTCTTTAATGTCCTGAATAATAAACTTGAGTTAATTTATACTTTCTTAAGAACCTTTTTCAAGTTCATTATTCCTTTTATATCACTTATTTCCATGTCATGAGCACTATGTAATTAATTAAGTGAATAATGGTCATTTTAACTATCATAGGTACTTGAGTCAAAATAAACCTTTTATAATGACAAGTTGATCATGTATCAGTTATATCCAGAATTATAATCATGATTTATATATCATATATATCATATATATCCCGTATATATTTGCATTTATAATATTACATAATCATTTAGTGGTAAGAACTGAAATGCACAGTTCATGGAGACGGTAAGCCGTACGTATGCATGAACGCTACTTTCATTTCTATTTCGTATTGTTTATGGAATGGAATCATAATTATATAGAGATATACTAAAATTCCATTATAGTATCATATATAATACCATTAATTAAATCCTTTATACATACCACGTATTGAATTAACGAAACCAAATCACTTTGAGGGGGCGGTAGTCCGCACTTCCTTAAATGATGATATCGCGTTTACCCATAATGGAAACCATAATGGTATGCCCAAAATGAAAAATATAGAATCTTAAGGAAAACATAAACATATTATATATCATATATCATTATAGTGACATCTTAATGGCCACCTTTGAAGGTGGTAAAGGAATTTTGAACAATCATCGTTTCGGGAGGCATAAATTCACCATCCACAGAAACCGTATGTTCTTTAACCATTAGATGTAGGTGTGTGTATGTGTAGATTGAATACTTCGTATAAAAACATATTAGTATTTTGTAGATACTAGATTTGTTACAAATGAAATAATTAAAAATAGTTTATTCGGTTGAAGAAGCTAAATAAAACAAAAGGACTCAAGTGAAGACATTACCTTAAAATCGGGTAACTCCCTTTGGTTTGAGCTCAAAGGCTTCCTTGGGAAGACTTCTGCCCAAAGTGAGGCTTCAAGGAGTAAGAGAGGGAAGTGTAGAGACAAAATGGGAAGGGGTTGGCCGAGCAAAAGGATTTGGGAGTGTGGGTAAGGAGGTAGAGTTGGGGGTCATTTATAAGAGGAGAGGAGGGGTACTCTTGGAAAGTAATGATAAGTTACTTTATTTTTAAAATGGTATTCGGATTTAAGAGGTCCCACATTGAGATAATTCGAGTATAAGGTGGTAAGTTTACTAAATCAACTCATCTAATAGGTTTTGGACATGTGTAGTTCATATATTTTACATTGTCATTTCATTTTATTTAAATCATTTATTAATGAGGTAATCGCTGCATCATAATGATGTCATAAATAATTTTATTTATATAACATCTAAAAATTATAAAAAAAATTCTATGATGTAGGAAATATTTTTAGATTTCCAATGACGATTTATAATCAAAAATATGACTTGTATAACACCATTTAAAAATTGATTTAGTAAAACATATCATGTTTGTGTCATTTTTACTTTATCATTAAATAAAAATATATTTATGTCATTTCCCAACCAAAGTGGCTCTATGGGGTCCCCAAGATGACCCATAGATTGTCTTGGTCGTCCATGACACATCCAATGAGTGTAGGACATGTGTCATGCTCATCTCATACTATTAAAACATTATTTTTACCTTAAACTACACTAATTACCACAAATCGTGATTAATAACATAAAAGTTACTATTCACCAAAAAAATTATTTTAATCTCATTGAACCAAATTTTACTTCTTAATGACAACCATGTATGTTGGATTTTTGAAAATCAAATCACAGAAGTTGTAAAATTTCATTTAAACAATAAATCAGTTTTTATAAGTACCACTTAGTGATTTCACTATTCATCAAAAATTGATGTTTTTCAGAAATATACCAAAAATTCACCCTAAGCTATATTTGATATTCTGATTTAAAAAATGAAGTCTATTTTACAAAATTCAAAAGATATAAGACACATTAATTAATTTAATAATTATTTCCCACTGTCATGACAAATAGCGTGTTTTTATGAACCAATAAGAATCAAAAGATTGACACCAGTTTAAGTCCAATTTTAAAGTGAAATTGATTCTAATGACCACTATTAGATTAAATTGTAATAATATATTCAGATTACTCTTTAAGACCAATTAAAAATATAATCTAACAATATAATTAAATTAAATGAAAAAGAAGTTTTGATGTAAAATGCAGTATATTTCACTATTCATTAAAAAATGAACATTATCAGAAAAACATCAAAAATTTATCCAATGTAAATTTCAATGTCCCAATCATAATGAATAAGTTTATTTTGACAAAATAAGATTATAAAATTTTCAAAAGATTGATTTAAAAATGGTTTTCCATCAAAAGGTAGTATACCAATCTTTTAAAAATATTAGTGTATTTCATGCTTAAGATTGGATTTATTTTCATTTTAAGACTCTAAAACACTATCTAATTCATTAATAGACATAGATAAAAATATCTATTATTCATTACATACTTGGGATGTTACACTTTCTCCATGATGAATATTATTATCTCCCTCAGTGGATGTAAAATTCTCTCTACTTAGGTAAAAATCAATGTGACCTTAGAACTCGATCTACAAGTCCATACCGATAATTAGGTTGAAGCATGTAAATACTAAAATATAATGATACCAAATGATATTATTCTCCACATCCATGATAGAACACCCTTTTTCCAAAGATATTCCTTTTTTATTTTACTCATAATCATCTATATATAATCCAAACCCCACAAAAAAAACTATGCCACGAGTCTCAAATCCATCGTTGTTGGGAATATATAAAAGAGTTATAAGTAAGAGTATCAAATAATGTACTAGTTATAATATAATCTAAAATAATATTACCTAGAATTATCAATGGTACAACCGAGATATCCACAAGTATAGGAAAAATTACATCCAATTTTCCTCCCCCTTATCTTTGTGATGAAATCTATGAATATTGAGCATTACAAATCTACTAATATGGGATATATTGCCTAAAATCTCTATGTCCACTACCTCATACACCTCGAATAGTAAAATTCTATCCTCCAGACAGATAAAACATAGAATATTCCCATTCCAGAATCCAATTCTCTCTATATGCTCCACCATTACATATCTTTTGTGGGCTGTTATAGAAACTAATTGATTTTACATCCCGTCACAACAATGAAACTCTACCAGTGGTTGTGGAAAATGTATATGAAAGTGCGCCGACTGATAACACTAGTGGAAAAGTACTTAGTTAAGATCCTGATTAACTAATTCCTACCGCAAGACACCCATCCTTTCCAAGCATTGGTTAGTATTATCAAAGAGACACTTACTTATATTGTAATACATACACCCTTATCATATCAAGGGAACCACTTTTCCACCAATGTATGCCAAATTTAGGTTCCCCTTATATATTAGAGCTTAATCTATCACATCAGAAACATTGCCACCCAAAGAAATTAACGTGGGACTTAATATAACTTATTAAGGATGTCTTGGATGGGCCTTTAGAAATCTATCTCACCCCTACAAAAATTTGAAAAAATAATTACATGTCATTAATGAAATAGGAATTGTCCTTCATGGACATACTCCCCAGATTAAACAACATAATATCAGCTTCCCTCTCCAATTAGAGGGTCTCTAGATATTATTTCTCCATGAACGTCTGTAGAATTTAATTCTATATGATTTTATATACCTTCCTTGTCTGATCCTAAACATCCCCAAAGTTCTTAACTAATCCTTGTAACATGTAAGAAACCAACAGGAACCATTTAGTATCATGAGTCTCTAAATGGTCAAGTGAATTTTGGATGGACATAATCCATTATAGAACTGACTCATGTCCACTATCCCTAGAGAATGTTAGACAATTTTGTAGTAGGAAATCTCATGTCAGGTATGAAAGAATCATAAAATCCTCCCAATGTGTCTTTCATTACAAAATAATGCCAGAAAATCTATCATTGAAAATTTCTTCGGCACCATAACAAAACACTATGGGTGCCTCAGGTTCCTCTTCAAAAGAATCATTTCCATCCATGTCATCATTTCATATAATCATAAAAAATCACTGTGGAATAATATCATGTAAATTCCAAACACACATATCAAGACACATTACCCCACATAATCACATTTAACTATATGGATTCACTTAATACATAACATTTCATTCCCCCAAACCCTACCAATATTTCAAAACTGATGTGTTATCTCTTCCCTTAACCATCCTACATATAAAATGTTATTTTAAAAGGGTAAACACATTCTCATTATTCATTTTTCTCATTAGACACCGGATTTCCTCATTTTTACCATATTAAAATTTTAAATTTTACATTAATCACCATTTTACTTTAACTTCACATGTATGAATATCACATCGACATAAAAAACAGATCCAATACTAGTTTTCCCCATGTGATCATAAAGAACGATATATGTCACAAAAATCCTTATCCCATTAGAATTATTCATGCATCCTCAAATATCATTTAATACAGTGATACACGTAAATTCCTAGAAACTCAGAAACAATAAACACAAAATAGAACATGTGCATCACTCATGGTGGAATAACACTCCACTATAGCATCAGACATAAATAACAACAATACCACAATGGTTACATGGATTTTCCCTCATACATGGATTAAGTACTCCCATGAATGATTAATTAACTATATCCCATCTCATAAAATTCTAATATCCACCATTCTAAAATATTAATAAATTATAAATAAAATAAACCACATTTTATACAACTTTGTAATGTCTCGACCTGAGTACCACACAATGGTTCCTCATTCATATCAGTCACATGACCTGATGCTCCACAAATCATACTCCATAGGCTTCTAACTAGAGAGGGTTAATAATATTGATATTGTTAATAATATAAAATATATATCATGTAGAACAACCATAGAAATAATTATATTAATAATTAATTTCTATAACAAATATCCAAACCAAACCTATATTACATAATGACAACAATAGAAACCAAAATTATAAAATATAATAATAGTTGTGTTATTCAAAATATGTTTTAAGTTCCAATATGAGAAAATAAATTAACAAATACACTAAAAATCATATTTCTTCCCTAATCACATCTAATTTTCTCATCAATGCTATATCAGAAATCATACTTCTAACATAAGAATAATGCTTGTATCTTATCCTTCTAACATGATGTTTATTCTTGTATTAATCAAGCAGGCCATGTAGGGTGTGACCACAACTCACTATTCCACAACCAATGGAATAAAAAATAAAACCTAATTGATCGTATTCTATGCCACATATAAAAGAATAAATTAAAAACAATGATGTAAATAATAATCAATTTTCATTATTATTTAATTATCCAATTATACCACTAGGCTCCCTGATGAAACCCAAACCCCAAATATATACTTAGAACCACAATTGTGTTTTAAACATATCACATATTCAATTTACATTACATTATAACACACAGGATTTCATTATTTGTCTCATAACAGATCACAACATGATCACTTGTAACCATAGTCCAATTCCAATATCAGGGTTGTAAAACATCAAGTATAAAATCCCATGGGAATTTGGAGCCTTTATCCCTATCCCATGCATCATTTTCATATTTCTATTTTGTGCCTCATTCACCATCTAGAAGATTATTTTACTTTTGGGTATTTGGATCCCTAGTCCATGTCCCAAACCACAATGTCACATATGGGTATTTGGATCCTCAATCCATATCCCAAACTCATTTATGACATATAGTTTTTTGGAGCCTCAGTTTGTGACACACACTTTTATATAAAACAATAACACATATATCACACATATTACATCAAATATCTTTAATCGACAATAACCTACTAGTATAATTTCTCAACAAGTAATATACCATCTCAACCATCAAAACAAATCACATTTATATATATTAATCTTGTGGAATAATATGATAAATTCACAACTTATCCTCAATGTAACATTAAATTCATATAATCCATTAATCCATTCCCATCATCTCAACCCTCTAATAATTCCATTTTAAAATTATTTCATAAAAAAATAATTGAAAAACAATACAATCAAAATTTTCTCTTAATTCAAAATACACAATATACATTTTAAAAATTGGCCAATTAATTAATGTAATTTTAGAATCTTAATGCCTAATTAAATAATCCAACTTAAAAATTCCCTTATCCCATCTGTTACCCAATTCCATGAATTAATTAATTAATACATTAATTCAATTCAATAATAAATTTTCAAAAATCCCAATTTATATTTCAAAACACATGAACCCAACTATAATTCAAGACTATGAGAGTTGAATTCAGAACACCCACCACAATATTGATGACATATACTAGTCCACATCAATCCTTAATTGAATCAGAACAATTAGAAACTTGACATAGAATGATATATAGATTTGAATCCCAGACAGAAAATCAAAGTTATTTTATCAATCAAATACTAGATATAGATGTACTTTCAATTGAGATAAACAAATCATGAAAGGATGATTGAGTGATGATAGAGAGAGGGGAAACTAATTAGGATGCAAATCTCTTAATATTTTTGGTTTATATCTTCACTCTAGTTTTTAATATGTCATGAGCAGAGGTTGGAATTCCTGTGAATATGTCTAAGAACCACTAAATATTAATTAATCCATTTTAGGGTCAATCTAGGGAGTTTTTGGATATAAGATGTGGGTTTGAGATTTTTGGTTATAATTTTCAAGGGATTATATATATTTTTGCACAACTACATCTTTGGGGAACATCATTTCCTCTAACTGTATTCTAAACCATGTGCCTCTTCCAAGGGGTCCTCATGGTAACTACTAAAAGGGTTCATGGTTTTATAAACTATATTCCAAGAACATAAATCCCCTATGACTGAGGATTCATAGTTTTCTGGGGAAGAGTGTATGGTTTGGAAGAACCATGTGCCAACCATTAACTACCCAAAACGCTATAAACATTTATCAATTTAACCAAAAAAATATCCAACGTAATTACCAAATAGGTGTTCTTAAAATAAGTGAAAATATTATATTAAAACAAGATTGAGACATCTGTATAAAATTTCAGGATCTTACAAAAATGGTTCAAAATCCTAATTAAATCAATATTTATTAGTATTAAGTGAACACATTGTTCATTAATATATTCAATGACAAGTTTTACATTTATATGGATAAGATTATGATTCTCATTCAAACAATGACATCATCATATTAATAAGAGGTACATAAATGCATTTGTTTTGTATCTATAAACATGATGTATTATAATGTGAGAATATTTAACACATTTTTATGTTATACATAGATGGTATAATATACATTATTTTTCATGGAACTATATGCCTCAAATAGCCAAGAAAAAATGAATCCCTTATACATATTTACTGAATTCTAATGAAATGATGTTTATTATTGAAGTAAATAATTCTGGAATGTTCTTCTGAGGTCATTACGAATGATGAGATTAACATTTTTATTGTATTTTGATTCCAATTCATTTTATAAAATTTATTTTTATATAGTTCAATGATCTACCTCATTCTTCATATGGTGGTCTTCATCATGGTCGTTTAAGGATAGATCGTGGATCATTAATCAATTTAGAAAGATGATGTTATATTATATAGTAATCATTGTTTAGTCTACTAAATTTAGGAAAATAATATATCAATATTTTTAGACATATTATCAAATTAGAAAGACAAAATTCTATTTTTTAATTGACAATATTATTATTTACTAGGTAATGTAGAAGATAGTATCCAATGATGGGACACTATCTTTGGATTAATTCAAACACTCTATTGAATTCAGGGATTAAAAAATTTTATTTTTCTTGTTCTCATCATCACCTAAACCTAAACAAAAAAAATTGACACTACACATAACTACCACTTCATGCGAAAAACCATGTCACGCTACTATTTTATTTATTTATGGATTAAATTTTCTTTATTTACAAACCATTGATATATTCATAATGCCTATTGATTTATTGATGGAAAGGGCAAATAATATTCATTTATTCATTTATGCTTCACAACCAAAGATGTTTCCACTACATGACAATGTCATGTATCAATCACCATTATTGTTATGATCTAAATTATAAGAGAACATTTTAGTAATGGGGATGTAATATTATGATAAAAGAATAAATTTGTCATGAAATTCTTACTATTCAATTAACATGATCTCAAACCCCATCCACATATTCATCTAAATCATCATGTGAGATATATAATATGAATAAGAGCATGTAATAGCTATATAAAAACACATTTATTTTTGTTAATAAATTTTATATTATCAAAATAATTAAGTGGTAATGGTAAATAACCATGTTAGTTTTCGTAATAATAATGGTCTAATAGAATTCCGAAAAAAAGAATAATTTTATTTTCTTGGGAATTTTCCAAATAAATGTTTGTTAGATTTTAGCAATATTTGAATTGCATTCAGACTAATAGCAGTTATTGAATATTGAGCCATGGAAATGGAATTCCCATTTTCCGTGGAATGTGTATAGAAGGAATTCATTTATAATCTAAAACTAGTTGATATTAATAGTTAATATGAACAATATATATATTTTCTTTTTATATTATTTCCAAATTAATAGAGAATAACATTGATGAAATTGATCGATGGAGTGCCATAATATAATTGAAAACATCATTATGAGTATTGGGAGGGGGTAATGCAGCTATGTGCCTATAATCCAAATCAATACAAAAAAATAACAACATCCTTGTTATAATACAAAAATTAGAATACAATACATTGATGAACCTTATTGTATTCTTCATATGAATGATATTTCATTGAAATTATCTAATCGAGGCGATGGATTTAATAGATATGATCACCAAAACTTTTATCAATTTGGAAAAATGAAATCCAAAAGATGTGTTCCCAATGTAAAATGTAAAAAAATTCACATGATTCAATATATAATATTTATACTAACATGTTATAGGAGTCTTTAAGTATTTAAAAATGTTTTTGAATCACCATCCAAACTCTTACAGGTTTAGCATGTTCTTAAATAGATGGTGAATCACATTCATTTCCACAAAAAAGTGAGTGGTATAGGATATAATGATTCGATATATAAATGATATCTATAAAAAATAATAAAGTATTATGGTTATCAAAATTATTTAGTTATATAGCTTATTGTTTTTGGCCAATATCTAATTATTTTACCATTTTAGAAGACATATTGTCTATAAAAATTCTAAAAAATAAGGAACACCCCATAATAAATATCATGTTATAAACCCTAATTACATAATTATGAACCATATATGATGAATATTATATGATTTTTGACAGTCTTATATGATATCAAATTTAACACATTGATATATATTTGCTACGATCATTAGGAATAAAGACATAATTTTGGAAAATGTATTGTTTTTTCGACATAATGGCATACAAATTCCCAGGTAAACCCTTTCTCAATATATTTTTAACTATAAGGAATAAATATTAAATATTTATTTGAGAAGTTGTAGGGATATACATTTTAATAGGGATTTACATCTGTGTGTTTAATGATAAAATGAACCCGTCAAAGTTGAATATGAACATTTGATGAAAAAAGATGATGCCCCTATCAAGAAAAAACCTGTGAATGTGGATAGGGAAACTTCATGATAGGTGAGTTGCGTCAACAATTACATCCATTCACATCATGAATGATTCAATTAAAGAAATTTAATTTTTAATCCATAAATAAAGAGGCATATGGTTTTCTAAATAATATTGAGTTTAATATATCTCGCCTTAATTTTTTTTTCAAAAATTAAAGGTATGAAAATTCATTCTAAGACTTGTGTACTAAGAGGAGAAAGTGGTATATAGATAAAAGGCCAGATTTACTTACGAATGTTTTCACATATTTTAACTATAATTAAATGTGATATACCAAGATCTATATTCCATATCTATCTATTCCACTATGAAAATTTTAATATTTTATAACCGCATAATTTGTTTTATTTTAATAATTAATATATTTATTCACAGGATATACTCATTCCAACATGTAAGAGAAGTCAATATAACATGGTTGGTGGTGTAGCTAACCAATCTATTTACTACAGATCCTTAATTAATTTTTTATTATTTTATAACAATTATTAATGGTTTGTTTCTCCGTACCAATTTAACAATTTTAAAAATATAGGAACAAAGAGGAACTTCTCAAGCAATAGTCATTATAGAGAGTCCATTTATAACAACTATAAGTCATAAATAATTTACATTAAGGCCCAACTAAATGGAATATGGTGACCAAACTATGAATTTCAATATATTATATTATATGAAATTTTTAACGAAGTTATTTTGGTTTTTATCGTATATTATTGTGGATAGAATTGTCTCTTTCAAAAAGAAACTTGAATTTTTGAAGAAGTAATTAATTTAAGAGTTGTTTTATTATTACCAAAAATCCCAAATAAATTATTTATGAAATTTAATTAAATCACATAACCTCAAATATAAATTAAAAATTTAATAGATTACCTAAATGATTATTTTTATTGTTGCCTATGTTATTTGATTATATATTTAACTGACTCTTCTTATCTTCAATCACATAATGAAAAAATGAGTTATGCGTCCCCAACTTCAACATATAAACAAAAACACAGATTTTAAATAACTCTAAGAACATAAAATCTAAAATATATAAGAATGTAATATTGTAATACAATTCCAATGATAGTTACAAATAATTATTCCTCAAATGAAAAATGTGACATTTTTTAAATAAAATGAAAAAAACATATATAAGACAAAATAGAGGCATAACTACAATAACACCCACTATTATCATAAATATAATTTTACTATAAATATTTTCAAAATCAGTGATACAAAAACAAATACAGATAAAAATTATTTATGCGTATTAATAATAAAATAAATATTTTTTAATAGATGAAAATATGACCCAAATTTTAGACTGAACATGGTGATCATAACTCAATTTCTTCCCAAAAAACAGTAATAAACATCTAAACAATGATACCTATAAATTATTTCCCACATAAAATAAAAATTGACATAGTTAACTCAATGATTATATAAAATTATACCATTTTATAATTAGTCATAACTTATCTATTCCATTTGAGACTTAATTATTATAAGACTATTTGGGAAGGGAGGTTATTATTCAACATATGGTTTTTTGTAGCTATTATCCAGTTAATATTAATCCAAAATAATTGTATTAAAACAAATTACATTTCTATTAAAAATAATTTTTAATACTAGAGGATTCATGGTTTCTTTTACAAACACCCTAGGTAAATTCCAATACATCACACATAGAATCAATCCAGAACTTATTGACTGCTACTCAATGGTATTCTTGAATGAAATAACAATTAATGAATCATATTTTGAAATAAAAATTATTAGTAATGATATTTTTTTATAATTATTCATTCATAATAATAATAGCTAAAATATATAGAAATGTCATATTATAGTAGAAATAAGAATTCATTAGAAAATAACATTTCCTAAAATTGGTATTAATGTGGAAAAATCCAAGGTTAATATCATTTCTTCACTATGACACACTATAAAAACGTGTTTTTATATATATAAATATTAAATCTTATTGAAGAACATTTATTACATAAAAATGGAAATATGAAAAAATAATGTGAGATATTGCTATGAAAACATGACAAATGACCTATAAAAACCAAACCCTTAAAATAAAAGATCCAAATATTTAGTTGTGTGATAAGTATTTGTAGTTCATAAGATAATTAGTATAAGGAAATATAATAACAGAATCCTTAAGATCATAACATTGAAATAGGACATTGAATTTTGGTATATGCATTAGTATAGAATATTTTTTATATATTATTAAAATATAATTTGTTTATCTATCATAGTAGAATGATTTAACTCCCAAAACCATCAATGTAGTCATTGTACACTTCAAAGAATATCTTAGTGGATAGATTCTAGTATTGAAATGTGTTCACTTCCCATTCATGTCATTTTTATATTATTTGATTTCAATCCTTACTTAATGCAATAGAGGGAGATATGGATCCCACCGATCACATAATGAAAATCATACATATGTATGTGATAGGATCATAGATAATTTATCATATTAGAATACATAAAAGGAAATGGGATACATAAAATATTCATCATATCATAAACTATGAAAATAGATGTGTTTCAAAAAACATGTCCACATTCCATAACAGATGGAAACAAAATGGGTTTCATAATCATGTTGAAATAAATAAACATTAAATATTAACATAATGAATAAATATGTTATGATTATAATAGATTCCAATGAATTATTTTTTAACATCAAAGGATTTTATGTCATATTGCAAATTATTTTTAATGAAAAATAAAATTAAACATTTATTGAGGAAAATAACCATTATTTGAAAATAATAAATTTAACACTTGAAAATGATAGATTTTTTAAAATCGAATTATTTGAAAATAAAAATTATATCACATAATTTAATATTTAAAAATTTATCAGTCATGATGGATGAAAATTATGTTCATGTTTTACATGTCAAAATAAGAATTCCATTCTCTTGATCTATAAAATCCAAAGGGTTCCTTATTAGAAAATTTAATTTCAAAAAAATTAAATTAATAAATAATTTAGATATGTTTTATAATTTTTGAAATTTTATAAGAATTTATGATATATAAGGGAGATTATTTTTGAATAAAGAGATAAATAAATTATCATTTCATAGAAAAAAACTTTTTGAATTTTCAGTATATTAAGAGAGAGTAATGGATGGAAAAACTAATATATTTAAATAACAATAAATGAATAAAACTCATGATCATCATGAGTGATGGCTCATTTTATTTCATCATCAAAATCATAAACACAAACAATCCAAAAAAAAATGATGAAATTGTCTCACAAAACAATTCCCAATTTATTAAAATTGTATCATGACCCCCACAGCATAATAATATAAAATGAAATTGATTATATTCTGAGAATAAAAATATTCATCATATTACAAGTAATAGGGTCTTTATATGTACCTTATAAAATAACATAAGTGTATAATATAACATTTTGCAAAGGAAGGAAAATTGAGAAGAAAAAATCTTACCGTAAGTATCAAATTCAATTGTATAAGTTATAAAATCTATTATAATAAATATATTTTCATTATAGTAATATTTTATTGCCATAATAAAATGTAACATAATATAAATGATTCACTTATATGTTTTTATTAAACATTTATTGATAATTCTTTGTTATAATCATGTATTTGGTAATAACAAATTCGTTTTCCTGTATGTTTTATTAAGATATTTTTTATCCTATTACATTGGTAATTACAAAACAATATATTTTATCCTAGAAATGATATAAATATAATATATATTCCTTATATAGTTATTTAGTGTAACATGTTAATTTTATATATAGAAAATGTGTTATATTGTTCATAGAGATGTTAAGATATAAGCAGACATGGTCACAATTTCCATTTTATTGATGGATTTAATGAATATAAGGTAAATATTATATCAACAATATAGTTTCGTTACTAATTTATTTATATCACATATATTCATTAAATTTATCTTTATTAATTTCCATGTAAATCATTTGTGAAAAACTCTCACATTTCTTCTTAATGGCAAAGTCTGGCAGGAATATGAGTGACATAATCACACACCCACTAAATAAAAAGTGAGAAGTAATATGTGATATCATTATTCCATAAGAATAATAATATCATAAATTTAATACATAGATAATAAAATTATCAATATATCCAACCGTAAAATGTGGTGATATAAAACTAATAACACGGTTCACGAGGTTGTACTACACCATACACTCGATCAATATTTTAGTTTCCCATTTGAGGGAAGAGGGGAATATTTTATGTAATTTTCATAAAATAAAAATATATAAGTATATATATAGAAATTATTTTAATGAGGTAAATAGATAATTAAAATAAAATTATTGGATAAGGTTTTTCCCCTAACATTGGTCAACTTTATTAGGCTTTCACCAAAATACATTATGGGATTACTTTCAAATAAAAAGAACTACACTTGGTTGATCTGAATGATGTAAATATGTGATTATAGCCGATAATGGTCAGGAAAATGAGTTTTTGATTTGTGAAATAGAGAGTAGAGGTGGTGAAATTATATTTGTGGTAGATAGGACACATAATAAATATTTGAAAAGAATAAATTGTAGGATTGGTTTCACATACTACGACTACCTGTAGGGATCATTATTAACACATAGAGGAGGTATGATTGATCTATGGCCAACAAATTAGAATTTTAAAAACAATTAAGCCACATTAACGAAATAATTTTAGTTTTACACCTTGATAATCATGTTATAACCTTAACCTTGATAATTTCATATTTTTCATATTTTGATTTTCAAAATATTTAAAAAGAAATTTGACCATATTAGATAATATAAATTATGATGACTCGTCATATAGAATCCATTATTCATAATTAAACTCATATAAATAGTAGCATTTAATTTATAATTAATCTCATAGACATGATGAAAAATTGATTTTCCGAAGAGGATACATTCTAATGATTATAATATTGTTATTTAAAAATATAATTTAAAATTTATATTTATAAACTATATTATTTTAATGAAAATAAAAATTAACAAATTTTATTATTAAATTAATTTAATAAAAAAATAACATTTTTAATTATTCATATGAAATTGTTGTTTTGAATAAAAACCTGTATTTTTTCTATTTTCCAAAAAATCATTCTTTTTCCCAAAAAACTCAATAAGTCACCCCTAACAAATTTTGACATCTTGAAACACAAAATTACTTTCATGTTGTGAAATAAATTTTTTTACTATTTAAAAAAATACCATTAATTGTTTTTCACAAAATTAGATAAAATCATTTAAAGAGAAAATTGTATATTTAAAACAAATAGGTTTTTCATAACATTTAATATTTTTTCTGAATATTTTCATTTCTAAAAAAATTATACATATTTTTAATAATGTTTCTATTCTAATTCATTCTACCTTGTTTGAAATCTTGTTCATGATGACCGTATTAAATATTAATATAAATGTTATATTAGTGTTTATTAGAACATAATGTTTCTTGTTACACTGACTATCAAAAAAATTAAATTTATTCAAACTTATTATTTCATAAATTTGAGGGTATTACATTCTTCTTCCCCATAAATTTTTTTTTCCATTTTTAATTTTTTCACATTGGTATAAACAACAAAGGATACTCTAGCCTCATTATGTCCTTAGGATCCCACCAAAGTTCGTAAAATTGGTGGTTTCTTAAGAAAAAAAATGAACATATGGATCCTATAGCTTCATATTGATTGATCCTTATAAAAATGATCATCCTTCAGTAGAATGAACTATGAGTTTTAAATATGGGAAGGTCCTGGTGTGTGATTTCATAGGATACATGCATGTAAAACATCATGGATATTATAGAGGTTTGGAATGATCTCTAACAAATAGGCATTCATCCAAATATTATAAAAAATTTGAAATGGTATAATATACCAAGGGATTATTTTTTTCAATTTTTCCATCTATAATTACATTCCTTCACGGTGAAATTATTATAAAAACCTTCTAATCGACTTCAAATTAATGGACACAATAATGATTATAGTCATAACATTTCTTTTGGAATCATGTTACCATTATGAGATTTTTAATGGATAAAAAATTCTCTTTAATTTATTTAGATTTATCAATTGTAGATATATTTCTTTTTGTAACATCATTCCAGCGCATTGGATAACTACACATCATTACATATAGGGTTTCAAAGGGATCCATCTGAATAATCCTTTGAAATCTACAATTGTTAAAAACTAAACTAGAAGATTGTGTTGATCACATCCAACATTGAAATACACATAATATTATCTTAAAATTTCTTATAGGGTTTTAATTAATTTATTAAGAATAACCATATTCCAAAAGATGGTACAATGTTCTAAACTACATCTTCGTATCAAAGGATTTTTGATGACTACATAAGAACATCGAGGGAAACTCAGATTACAATCAGATAGAATGGAATGTGGTACCCCATGAAACTATAAGAGTTAGTTAATGTGTGTCCATTAATTATTACTAAGTGGTAAATCTTAATTTATGGTGATGAAGCATGATCAATATTCAAGGTCATCAACTTAAAATAATATAACACTATTCCCTTTGTACATTTTAGGGTGACCAATGAAAATAATTAAGGGGTTTTTCAATTTCCATTATCATTTTGGTAATGAATGTAACATCCTTGTATAATTTTGTTTCATATAATTATATTTATGACATACCAGGCATCAAGATAAAATAACCTTCAATATCTATCTCAATTATATCACATTATAAATACTCATTAAAATATTTATTCATCATTATACTTCCAAGATGAGTACACAATGATGAACTGCAAGCCTTCGACAAAAACTCCATAAAATATTTCATAGGATTAACACATTCAATATTCATGAACATTTTCCACCCATCACAATCAAGGTTAATGTAATGAACACTTCTCGCATTATTCTACTTCTCTATTTTGACCTTTACACTTTTTTTACCATCGACTAGATAAATTGTTGAAAATAAATTTTAGAGAGATATGATAACCACCATTATATTAGGATGTTTAGATCCATCATTTGAATATATAAAAATATTGTATATTTTGTGATCCTCATCATTGATAAATTAGAATGATACTTCCAACTCAATTCATAAACCATCGTGTTTTTCATTCCTAGTATAAAAATTTCTTGAGATTTTTTTAATCATTACTCATATGAACACATATCCACATGTTCATGGTAAAACATGTTCAATGTGAATGTATAATTTAAATTTTTTTATCATTATATATATCAATACATTCTGCATAAAGATAATTCCTCTATTTTTTTATTTCAAAAATACCCACAGATAACTCCAAATCTTTAATTGGTTAATCTTTATCATTTAACATCAATTGATATGAGTTATAAGATATAACCATAAAATTATTCATAGGAATAAATCCAATACACTTCTATTATGCATCACTAAATATTAAAAAAAACTATCCACTTGATTGTGATGTATGGATAGGTCCACTGACTATTCTTTAATTCAATTCTATCATATTTTCCTCATAGACATTAATCATTTGGAACATAGACCCATTTTGAGATAAAATGTTTAGTGTCTTATATAATCAGGAAAAATTCTCCAAAAGGCATTAACAATAAACTTATAGACCTAGAAAACATCAAATATCATTCAATATAGTTAGTCCAGGCTAATAATCAATAACCTCTATCTATGATGGATTCATTGATATACTGTAACATTATATTATTTGACCCAAATCATAATTTTTTTATTTTAAAATTCATCTATCATAAATTTATCATTAAAATTACCATTCCTTGCAGTTTTTAGTAATATTTTCAAGAGATCATCAGGGTCATCCTTACTCATTGAATAGATAATAATAACATCAATAAAGATTTCCACAAATTGATCATGGTAACCTAAAAATACTCAATAAATTAAATCTATTATGATAAAAGAGTAATAAGAAATTCTAAATTGGACCAATATATAATCATAGTCACCATACATTATATGAAATATTTTATTGGCTATATCCTATTACATGACTACCAAATAATGATATCCATAACAATGTTCAATCTAAAAAAATTATAGACATCCAACTAGTTTATGAATCTGGTAATTAATATTTGGTAGAGGATACTTTCTCCGAATTGGAATCCTATTACCCTCAAAATAATGAAGTTAATATATCATTGATCTATCAAAATTATTAAATATGATAATTTGTGTTACCAAGGATGATATAAAATAATAAATTGATCCTTTGTTTGGATTATCTAGGAGTTAAATCATATATTTATGAAACTCATTTGAGTTAATTCTACATGGAGTCTTTGAAATAGTAGTTAGACCAAGTATTAATTATATTAAAAATTAAACAGCACCATTCAGTTAACAACTAGGAAAATATTCCACAAATACATAAACAATCTACCACAAAATACTCAAATCATTAATGTTGACTATTTACCTATATATTTCAGATAAACACCCCTACAAATATGAATCAAAACAGAATTTATTGATGTTATTTCTTTCATAAGTTCATATTTAACATTACAAGGGACAAATATCATAGTTTTTTTATTGTAAAATGTGGATTCTAATTTATGAAAATTTATATACAGAAATTCAATCTATGCGAATAATAACATAATATTCAACAAGATAAATAATTATTATATTTACATGAAGTATATTTATAGTAAAATAAATCAATAGAGGAACCATATACATGAGATGTTAAAATCATAACATTGTTATTTTTCACTAACATTTTAATATCTAAACTTGTAGATGGTATCTTGATACCCTTAAAAATTTATTCTAATATAAAATAATGGTTCTGTTTAGAGATAAATTAGTCATTTAATGTTCTATATTGGATAGTATGTTTACCATTGACAATTTTTTTGTCACACAAATCATAAAAAATAGTGGTCACATGGGATTTACACTTTTCGTTGTCTTAAGAGTTTGATGATGTCGATCATCATCATTAGAATTCATAAATGGTTACTTATTATCATAATAGTTATAATCATTTAACTTGAACACTATTATGTTTTGTCATTCAATGTATTTTTATACCAATAAGCATTAATAGATAACTTCTACACATCACATAGGTAATTGATTATCAGATGACCTTCCCTGCAATAATTAAAAAAATATCCAGTCCCCTTGTGATTGTTTCCTCTCTGTTTCCAACAATTCATAGAGAATGAAGGAAAGCTAAACATATTTTCTCCATGATTCATTTTTTTTACAAAAAAAAAATTAATATTTCAATACTAATCAAAACCATGAGATGGATGTGTAACTCAATTAAATATTTCAATCTTGAGAGAGAATCAAATGATTTACTGATATCTATTAATTACCATTATTGATAATCCATTTAAAATAAACATTGTTAATAATGTAATTAATTGATCTTCCTTACTTTTAATTTGGATTGTATTTTTTGAATTTAACCAAAAACGAAATGTAAAATTTTCTTCATAGGTACAAACATATTCATAATAAATTTTAATTATCTAAATTAATTCCTTATCCACATTAATATGAATAATGATAAGTATGTACATATTATAAAATAATCCACTAAAATAATCCATATATATTGTGTCAATTCCTCCTTATTTATCATATTATTGTTTTGATTATAATATAGATTAATAAATCTAACCAAAACAATAGAAAATCATATTTACATTATCATGTATTGTTATCTATATAATATAAAATAAATTTTCATTGGTACTGATGAATTTCTGAGCAATAAAAAGCTCTGTGAAACCACAAATAGATATTGAATTTTGTGTCATGAATGACACAACATTATGTTCTTACCTTCTTTTGCGTATATGGATTTTAAAAATGATTCATATCATGGAAATGTTTTGTGAGCATAGGAATGAAATTTTTCCTTAAATGCCCTATATCATTAGGTTTATTTGGATTAAAATCATTTCATCTTATATCACATTTATAATTAATGGAGTCTTTTTACGTTCTATCCATGGGCTAATACTATATAACTTTCTATGGGGATTAATAATCCTGGATTGAAAAATAATTTATAGGATGTTTAAATAATTACATGTTATTCTAAATACATGAATTAAAAAGATTAACCTAGGTTGTACATGGTCATAATTTCTTGAATCCTTCAATATTTGTTATAATGAAAATTTAAATTAATAAAATTCAATACCCAAGGATTATGAAACCAGGTTCAAAGTAATGATAATTATTATGTACCATATAACACTCGAGTCCCACATAATTTTATTTTATAATATTTTTTGAACTAGGTACATCTACACCAAAACCAAATAATAATATAATATCGAGATAGGTATGCATTACTATGTATTCTATGCAATATCTCACTTGGAAAAAAATTAGTCTGTAACCATATACATAGTCTAATTCAAAGGGTTATTTATTTATAATTACAGTTTTGAAAGGATATATAAATTTTTTTAATTATTATATCAATAATTATCCAGTAATTTTATACATTAATATTACATCATAATGATGAAAATTTATTAAATTAGACATACACATGCTTGAGGATTGAAATTGTATCATACCATTGGTAACATCAAATCATAATAAATTGGATTAAAATAATCCTATATCTTCTCCCACATGGTTCATCATAACTATAAACCTTCTTATAAATATGACATGTAATAGATATCGTCATAACAAGAGGAAAATAATCATAATAAATTGGGAGATAATATAATCAGTTAGGGTACTCAATGAAAATATATAAACACAATAAGACGATACATGTATGAGAACATGTGCATAATATATCAAAATAGAACCATAAATGTAAATGATCAAAATAATGAGGTATGTAAGAAATATTGGTAGTTTATAAGACATGGATGATAAGTAAATATATAAAAATTATCCATGAGATCATAACAATGACATAATATACAGAAATCTGTCAAACACATGAACATATAAAATTATTTCCATAGTATTCAATGATAATTTCCATGGATATAATAGTTGAATTATTTCACTTCATAAACCATCATAGTTTTCAAGGTTTACACCAATTTCCATTATTTTTGAAAATATACCTTACTGGTCTTGGTTGAATCTGCGTTCCTATGCTGCTTAACTCATGATATTTTATACTTTATCCATGGAATATGAGGGAGATATATTCCCCACTATAAACATAATAAATATAATACATATGGGTTCTATAGTATCATAAAAATCATCACATTACATCATATTAAGTTTAATGGTCTTTATAAGACATTTAGAAAATTAGATCCCAAGAAATGATATTGGTTTCATAAAACAATTCATTATAGCATATCCCAAGGAAAGAAAAATGTTTCCATAAATATATGTTCATCATAAACATGAAATGTCCTAGGAAAGAATTATGATGTATCCTTTGATAATAACCCTAGTAAAGAATATATTACCTAAAATTATGTTATCTTAGAAGGAAACTGATTTTAGAAAAAAATACCATCAAACATGTGTTGAGTAAAATACCCATTCATTGAAAATAACTATTTTGAAAATATAAATTAATAAAATATTTTAGAAATAATTTATTATCTTAAAAAAATATGAAACATATAATGGAATATTTAAAATATTTTGTGGTCATGATGGTGAGAAATTAATTTTATGTCATATAAGATAAAAAAAATTCATTTAACATTTTCCATAAAAACAAAAGGATCCTTGTTTAGAAAATTAAATGATGAATGCATTTAAATTTTTTTTAATAAAATGTAAAAAATGGGTTAAAATTCCATTAATATATATATGATATATTTTTTAAACAACATTGAAAACTTTTGTGAAGACATGGATATGGAAGTGAATGGGTTTTTTTAACCAACATAGAAATATAGACAGTTTAATTACGAAAAAATTATCTTTAATAATTAATATGTAAATGTTGTAAAATGATGAGAAAAAAAATATTGAGATGAAAAAACAAAATTATAAAATTATTCATTATTTAATTGATATAGAGTTCATAATATTTCATCATTATAAGCATAACCAAAAAACAATCAGAATAAATGATGAAATTGTCACATAAAATAATGTCTACATCAGTACAATTTAATCATATAAACTGTGAAATGATGAAATCAAAATAAACATAAAATATGATGATAATAAATAAAATAAGGATATTACCAATTAGTGGTGTTGTATATAAACCTCCAAAAATAGATAGCTACATATCATAACTCATGTCTCAAAGAGAGAAACAAGAGACAAAAATCCCTTACCTCATATATCGGTATCCTTTGAACAAATTAGAACCTCATATATAATAAATATACATTTATTATACATTTATTATAGGAAAATAATGATATTTATCATATCATATATTAATAAATTATTAATTTTATGACATTTTATGACATTTTTATTAATAATTTCTTGTTAAGAGCATGTTTAAATTAATAAATTCATTATTTTATTGATTATGATTGGGTTATTTACTTTTTAACCATTTAAATAGGTATTGTTTTAATAATAAATGGATTTTTAACTATAATATAAATATCATATAATTTATTTATAAATGTTTTTGTAGTATTCAATTTTGGTTAGATATTAAAAATGAGTCACAAAATTAATTGAGATTGTAATTTGCACGCACACATGAATGATATTTTCATTGTTACAATGGATTGAAATATATTAATTTAAAAAATATATCATAATCCAACAGTCATTTTTATATCACATATGTCCCATATATTAATTATATTTATCCTCATTACCTTCCATGAAAACGGTCTATGAATAAGGAATCATATTGATTTATGAGGCGGTAGTCCTCCTTACAAAAGAAAGATATTATCATATCACCAAAGAATGAGAAGTAAAAAAGGAACATGTGATATCATGGGAAAAATAATAATAAAATCATAAATATAAAATATTAAAAAATAATTTATAATTATGTTCATTAATTTGTGGTGGTGGAGGAAAACAATTAACAATTTTTTTTAGGCGGTAATCCTTTTTACACAGGATCTATGTTTTTATTTCTCATTTGAGGGAAGAAGATATGGATTATGTCAAACAAATAAAAAATTATTTGTATATAGATCATTCTATAGATATTATATAAACATTCATTAATAAATTTTTTACTATCTAGAAGGATAAATAAAATAATATTCTCGATTAAGTATGTTGCAACTTCTTTGAAAAAGATCTTATGGTTTTAATGAAAATACATTATAAGATGGAATTTTTACCCATAAAAAATATTATACGAGTTTAGGGAAGTATGAAAGTGATTTAGTATGGTATTTTATGAACTAATATGTTTTTTTGAGTGAATTAGAGAGGATATGATGTGTCCCTTTATGACTATGGGATACGATAAACATGGAATTTATGAAAAGAGGAAGGTGAACCCATATTTTTCACTTTCTGTAAAGATTAAAAAATGAATATTATAAAACATTTGAGGTGATAATGTGATAATATATCCTCTTTTATTTGGAAAAAATTATAGGTCATTTTAATCATTATCTTTTTAGTCCAACCCCTGAGAAAATGTTATTTAACCTTAAATATGCTAAGTAATGTTGTTATTGTTTTTATTAATAATTATGATAGAAAATTATGTTAAAAATATAAAATAATATTAATTTTTTTATTCAAAAAAATAATCATTTTTTTAAAATACATGGTAAATAATTATGATAATTTAATTTAAAATTAAACATGCTGATGTTATTAAAAAATCATTTTTCCAATGATAGAATTTGAAAATGATTAGAATTATTTTATTTTAGAATTCAATATAAAATTATTTTGAATAGAAAATATTGGCTTAACTGTAATATAAGAAAAAAATTTACATTTTAAAATATTTTGTAACAAAATTTGTAATTAAATTTAGTTTTTGATAAAAGAATCCTTTTCACTATTCATCAAAAAAATATTTCTTTTTAAAAACACAAAAAAAAAATGCACCCATTAATTTTGGCATGTTGGTTATAAAAATCATTAAATTTTTCAAAATCAAAATCTAAAATCATTCAATAATTACTGTTATTATTATTTTACAAAAAACAACAAATTAATTTTTAAAAAAAATAGTACTTTCAAAACATGGAATGACTTTACCAAAAATTATATACCTTATTTATCAATAAATTATAAATAGATAAAATAATTATTCATATTATTTTTTTTAGTTTTATTACTAATAAATGAACGTTTTTTAATTGTTATATCATTCTAACCTTATTAAATATTAATTTAAATAGTTTATTATTGTCCTTTAAAACACACAGTTGCATGTAGAAAGATCTATTGATGAAATTAAATTTATTTTACCAAAATAATTATTATAATCCCAATTTTTTACAAACACCTACAAAATGATGCATTTTATATAATTTTTAGATTAGGTTGGGTTATAATGTATGCATATTTTATTTATAAAAAATGATACACTGTTAAATAATTTATTTAAAAAAGAAACTAAAATTTCATTTCATTAATCTGGTTGGAAATGTTATTTTATCTCAAATATTTCCCAAAAAAACACCTAACATCATGAAAATATATTCATATGTTTGTTTTTACTTTTTAGGTATGTTAAATTATAAAATTTTAGTATTCATGTCCCATTATATCAATTAAAACAATCAAGTTATTTTTTATGCTTCAAAAAATAGTGGAATCATCTCAACTAAATTATACTATAGCCGATAATTAAATTATGAAAATATATTTTTAAACTATGAAATTATTTCATAAATATTAGGGAATAAATTTATTTTTTTCTATAACTAAGAATCACTCGAGTAATTGATGATGGATTCATTTTCAAAAAAATTACTACTATGGATGATTATTCTCCATTAGGTTTTCAAAATGTATGCTACAAAATATAATGTATGTGAGAACAATAATTTATAGTATATGAGTAAATTATCTCATGTTATTGAATTTAAAATACCACAGGAAATACATTTGAAGGGTTCACAATGAATTTAATATCTCTATGAGAACATTGGTTGGGTAATATGGTATTGAGATTAAAAATATGAGCATTATTAAATCTCAAAAAGTTGTTATTGGATATGGAATAGCGAATAGATGATGCTTCAGGTGGTCAATATGATTTCCGAGAGTTGTTGAGGTGGCTGTAAATATAACATCCCATATTTGGGTGCCACCCAATGGTGCCCATACATGATTGGTCACATAACCTCATGTGTACTTAACGAAATTCTAGAACCTACTAATTAGTAGTGGGGAAAAGGTATGATAATGCGGAAACTATACACTCATTGGTAGAGTATACATAGTTGAATTAATAAATAAACAACATATACAAATAATAGAAGACAAATAGTAATACAATAACTATATCATAGATATATAAATGATTCATGTCACATGTTTATAGGAAATCAACTAAAATTGGCCAAAAGATATGAAATCAATTCAATCCATTACAAAGGAAAATAAAGTAAACTCTATTGGCATTTCAACCCTAAGCTAAGTCCCATGCTCTCCATCTTCAACAATAATCCAGTACCAGATTATGGTGTTCTTCTTCCCTTATCAATACCTAGAATCATATAATCTGTTTGGGTCTAAAAGAATGACCCAAACATGGTGTGAGACGAATCCCAATATGCAACCACCAAAAGAGTAGTGCCTAACTGTGAGTAACTATATATAGTTGGTAATATAAAATAATGAAGAAATATACTAGGAAGTAATCAAATGTAAAGAATCATACAGTTTTCAATTACATTCATTTAATAATTGTACACATTTATCGAATATTGTAACCCTGGGATCTATCCAAACTCTGTATTCCACTTGTACGTAACAAAATAGAAATCTCATAAGACCATCTAATCAATCATGTAATTCTGAATCCAAGCTTGTGAATTTTCTTTTCAGACATGTCAAAATCATTTAACTATTCACAAATGAACCCCTGGGAGAGTTTTCATAGTCATACCCACTTAGTCCCACCTAGAGTAAGTTCAATAAATAATTACCCTATGGAAAGCTTTCATGGTATGACCCCTTTGGTCCTACCATGCATCAATTCAATAAATAATGACCGTATAGTAAAACCCTAATTGTATACCCTCTTTGGTCCAACATTGAATTAATTAAATAAATAAAAAACCTCTATGAAAGATCTCACTGTCTATTCCCTTCAATTCAATCATTTACACCACGAAACTCACAGTCATGCGTATATAAACTAGTCATCCCCTCAGTTTTCATGGTCTAAGACTCCCATAGTCCTTTGGAAAAAATATAGTAGCGCACAAATCAAATCAAAGAAAATAATTTAGAAGTCACCTAAGACTTCCAGGTTCCAAGGATCGGATAGACCATTAGAAAAAAAATTCACATATTATATCAAATCATATCATTTAATATAAAACTACTATATGGATAAACATTACCAATTCATATCACAAACATTTTATATTATCAATCAAACTATATCCTAATCAAACAATGCATGTAAACAAGGTAAGCCTCATAGGAAACCTGGACCAAATGACCATAACCAATCAATATAGTGGAAAATAACCCATATGGTATCCCTTAGACAAGGTATCTAACATTAAACACAAGAAACAACCCTATTATAAATCAATCGTTCTATAACAGTTAATAACATTGTTAAATTTCAAATCATGGAATAGAAAAAACGTGGGCATGAAACACTGTTAGAATATACAATCAAATGACAAACAATGAAAGGAAGAAACAACGTGCCTTTATGTTGTATAATTGATATACATTAACATTATCCCATGAAGTAGACTAGATATGTATAGATCTATAAATTTATGAAAAACTCCTAGCCAGGACTAACTCATAAGATAAGATGAATCATGATGAAGGGATTGAGAGGGTTTGAGAAATTACTAGTGTGATTACAATGCAACCAATGTTATCTCGATCAGAGTTCGGAAGGAGAATCTGGTGATCTAGCATCTGCTATTGTTCTGGACTGCTCATGTATGAAATACAGGAAGAATAAGAAAGAGTTTCTAGACATGAGACATGACCCCCACTCAGATATATAAATTAAAATGAAAGTACATGGTGTGTTAATTAAAACTACAACCGTTTTATTATCCTCAACTATCCCCTGACTAAAGAGGTTCTTCAATGTCACCACACCGCCATGTACTCGAACGTTACATGAACAAAACACAGATGTACACGGAAATATAGGTACACATTATGTACTCTAAAGTACATGGTGTGTACTCAGAAGTACAGATCATGTACTTTGAAAATTGTATTTTATTCCTTTTTCCTCAAAACAACATGAAAAAATGAAACATACCTAAAAAAAGATTTGATTTCATACCAACATTCAATCTTAAATAAATTCATCCCCAAATTTACCTTCTAATGTAAGTGAAGAAGAATCTTCTAAAAATACTCAACCACTACAATTGCATATCATCCTCCCTCTCCAATGTCACATCCTATACTCACATGTGCTGCTATAGAACCTATATAATAGGAATATCCCAACCATGGAGAACCTACATGTTTCAATACACAATCTGAATAAGGCACTCCTTGAAGGATGCATCCACCTCTAAATGAACATCCTATAATTGAAAACCATTAGTTGGGTATCAAATGTATCTCTGTAGGCGAGAAACATGAAAGAATTAAAGCATAGATCAATACCTTTCAGGTAACAACAATTGATTGGTAACCGGTCCAACTGTGTACAAATCCTCAAACGACCTCATGTATCTCCATGAAATCTTCCCTTGTCTCCAAATCCCCCCGTGTCCCAACCCCAGTGTGATATGTAGGAAAACATGATATCCATCCTCAAACGTTAGAGATCATTTCGGTCGATCAACATAAGATTTCATCTAAAACTATGCCTTATCCATCTGCATCGGAATAAATTATACCTTCCAAGTGGACTCTTGGACAGGACGAGGTCCCAACATTGCTGCCTCCACTACCTCCAGCTAACATAGGGGTGATAGATAGGACCTACCATATAAAAACTAATACAGTCTCATTTGAATCGTTACATTAATCAATTATTGTAGGAAAACACCACCAGGGATATGTGTCTCTCCCAAGAGCCCCAAAAATCTTGGATGCATGCTTGAAACATGTACTCCAAATCCCGAGTCATGTATTGGAACATTCCATCTATTTTGGGATGGTAAGCTGTATTTAGAAGTTCTTGTGTTCTCAAAGCCCCCTCTAGTCCCTTCCAAATATTATAAGTAATTTGGTAATCCTTGTATAAAATAATAGATTTCAAAAACCTATGAAAGAATTCTATCTCTCAAATGTAGAACTCTCAGTGTTCATCAACCTTGATGGTTTCCTTGATTGGCAGGAAATTTAAATCATTCATGATTCTGTCAACAACCACCGAAACAACATAATTTCTTCATAGTAACATTGGTAAACACCTCACAAAATCAATCGCAACATCATTCCACTTGCACTTGGAATTGGTAAACTACTGTAATAGCCCAAAATATCGCTTATTTTATACCTTAAACTGATAATATGTGGAATATCTCATAACAAAATCAGCTATATCCCATCTAATTCCAAACCAACAATACTAATGATGTAGATCTTGATACATCTTTGTGGAACTTGGATGAACTACCAATATAGAGGCATGGAAATCTCACAGTATCTCCTCAAGAATGTCTGATGACAACTATATGCTCCCACGAAAATGAATATACTCATCCTCGCCTATGGTCCACCTAGTTGTAGGCCCATATCCTTACACAATCTCTCAAAAGATTAGGCCTTTAGAAACTGATAACATACACATTATCACTCGATCGTGTAGAGTAGAGGTAATACCTATAGAATAAAGAAATTTCATCCCCTATATTTTTTGTAGCTCCAAATATATCTTAGAGGATAGATCTATAAACCACCTCTCTTTTTTGACCTCCAAAATGGCCTGCATCTGAGTCCTCCTGCTAAATGTTTCTTCCATTTCTTTTACATTCCTTGGCATGTAGGCAGGCTCCAAGTCAGAATACTAAAGGTACTCAACCGACCTTCATTGTCTCAAATTTATATATTGTAGTGAAAAGATATACTTAATTGTTTTTTGGTTAGTTAAAAAAGAAAAATTTTCTCCCAAAAGATAATATCCCCTATAGGGCAATGCATGCAGAACTATAGCTATCTCAAGATCATGATTTGGGTAATTCATCTACTATAGCCACAACTGCCAAGACCCATACATAATGACTCCACCTGTATAATCACTGCTCCCAGGCCAATACCTAATGTATCACTATAAATTGTGTAACTCTTATCTGGTTACTAGAAAATTAGTATTGGGGTTAAATTCAACCTCCCTTTTAGCTCCTGAAAGGATGAAGTGCATGAATCTATCAACAAGTACTTCACACCCTTTTTAGTCAGAGCTTTCAGTGGTGATGCTAATTGTAAAAATTCACAATTAAAGTGTCTACAGTAACCAACCAGCCAAAGAAAAAAATGTAGCTAAAAGAATGTTTTTGGATTCACCTAGGAAACTACCACTTCCGCCTTCTCTGAGACTACTGATACTTATATATTTGAGATAACATGAACCAAGAAATGAATCTGGTCCATACAAAAGTGTCAATTTGATATTTTATCATATAACTGATGCAATATTAGTGTACTCAATATGATCTCAATATGGATGAAATGATTTTTTCAAGTGTGTGAGTACACCAAGATATCATCCACGAAGACTACCACAAAATAATTCATGAATGGATGGAACAATTGGATGATCAGTTCCATGAAAAGTGTCACCATTTCATGAGACCAAATTATATATGAATATACTTGTATATAGCATACCTACTCTAAATGAATATAAGAGTTTTATCTAATTCTATAATGTGAAACTAATGATAATCATATCTCATGTAAATCATCAATAACACATGAGATCTTATAAGAAGATCAAATATATCAGTATTACTCAACTATGTATATAGGATCTTGACTTTAAAATGGTTTAGCATCCAAAAATCCACACAATGTCTGAGGGTACCATCTACCTTCTTCGCAAAAAGAATAGTTGAACCCCAAGAAGAAGTATTGGTTCAAATGAAACCCTTTTCCTAAAAGTCCTCTAATTGCATCTTGAGATCATGTAATTCTTTTGTAGTCATCCTATAAGGAGGAATGGACACCAGTGCTTCTCCTCACAGAACCTCAGTAGAAAAATCCACCTCTCACTTGGGAGGTAAACCTAAAAAGTAATATGAAATGACATCTCTAAAATGATCCACCATGGAAGGATAATCCAAATTTGATGTCCCCTAGACATCCAGATATAAACATGAAATATCATCTATGATTCGTCCTAACCCATGATGCTCGGGTCCAGCTCTACTAGATTGGACATCCCATTCTCCCCCGTGTAGAAAAGGTCTACCTCTGGTGACAAGAAACTCACCATCTAACGATAGTCATCAGCAAAGGAATGAAATGAGACCAACCAATCCTTTCCCAGAATTAAATAAAATTGTTTCATCTCTATGAAAAAGAGTTCACATAAGATGTGACACCCACCAACTTCAAGAGGGAACTCCTTGAACTAACATACACTAATTCTCATAATCCCTAAAAGTGTATCTAGCATCATAACATCATCATAGGAAATGATACAGAGCTCAAGGATCTCCACAATGTAAACTGATATTAAACTAATGGAAGCCCCTCATATCAAAAAGGGAAAAATCAAAAACTAAGGAAACTAGAATCATACCTCTAACTATTGATGGATTGGGATCCTACTCTTATGGGGTCTATTCCATCACAAAAGTCTGACATGTACTGTGGCCCAATGAAACTATCAGGATTCCTTGAGATTATCCAGCCTACTATCACTAAAAACCGGTTTCCTAGCATCCATGAGCATGACCACCTACTATGCTAAAAAATCATGACAAACTCTAGTTCCCTGAGTGATGAGGAACTGGTGTCACCAATCCAACACATGCAGTTGTAACAAATCCTCTATCACTAGATACTAGTGAGAACATCCTGTAAATATTCTGATGATGACCAATCATGCCTCAAAATCGGAATTCAATTGGGTGTCTCAAGCACTGTGGTCTCTTGTTCCCACTCTTCCCACACTCATAACACCTCACCTGACTACTAGATGATATATAATTGGAACTTGAATCATCATGAAAAGGCTCTATGTGATGTCTCCTACTATCATTTGATGGAGTACCAAACTTTGATACTGAACTCCCCTCTCTCACAACTCCAACATACATTAGATTGTTCTTGGTAATCGGTGAATGTTTTACAATAGCATTCACGGAAGTCAACCTGAAAACACTCACCTATTATTGGATGTCATAACTAAGACCATCCTCAAATCGCCTATCCACTGGTTACTCATCAGCCCCCATAACAGGTGTGAATCACTAAAGCTATTTATAGAGAGAAGAGTAATCCATCCCTGAATGAGAGCCCTACTCCAAATGAATGAACTCCCATTATCTGTTGTACCATAACGTCTCAGGGTAGATGTAATCATAGAAGGCCCTCTGAAACTCTTCCCAATCCATATCCCAATAACGTCCCACCAATTAAATAACATCCCACCATCTCATGGAGGAATCACATAGAATGTAATTCACGAGATTTACCGTTATCTCAGGAGTCATCTCTAGATGAGAAAAGATAGAAAGAATGTCTTCCGACCATCAATTTGCAGACTATGGCCATCCACCAAATGAAAAAGCGTGAGGATGCTACAATTAGAACACCCATGTCAAATCTACCATAGTCAGGATAGGATGTGGTATTCCATAAAACGTCTACATCATCCTCATAAATATATCACTGAACTGTGCATCAACACCTGTGTCTCCTATAAAAACTAGTGTCAGGACAGGCATGACAAGAGGATCAACTGGTAGTCATTGATCTAGCAATTCCAGGGTCTCATCTTCACCCAATACCCATCATACAACCAGAGGATTATTTGGTTGCATAACTCTAAAAGTTCAAGCACACACCTCAATATTAAATTAATAAAAACTTCTAATCAGAAAATAAGTAACAAAATAGGAAAGAAAATCATACATTTTATTTATTAAAAGAGGGTTACACATTATGTAGGACAACTACATGACATGTTTAATTAAGCATTATCTTGGGTGTGCACCTCTACCAACCTAGACATGTAACACCCACACACCAAGCATGTTACTCCAGAGACAATTCATGAACCAGAATATTCCCTCTATAAGAAGTTTTTATACACATATAGAACTATAGTGTTCTGCTGGTGTAACACTACATGATGTTCACACTCTAGAAACAACGTCTTGAACAAAATTTCCATCCACTAGTGTCATTAGTCACACAACTAGATAATGGGTCGATTATAGCATGCTTTGAACTTATAATACATGGAATATTCTACAATGTGTTTACCAACCCTATGTCTCTCTCAAACAATCAATCACACGGTCAAAAACTATACAGATTGTACATATGCAACACAACGTGTACTTATGAAAAGTCATTTCTTATAGAACATAAGAACACATGGCATGTGTTCATAACATCACACACTATGTTTTTTGGGGTTTTTAGATATTATTCCTCTGAAACATATCGAGAACCCCAAAAATATAAGTTTTTTTGACAAGGCATGCCATGATCTAGTTCGTGAGATCCCACACTCCCCACGAAGAAAATCTTGACATCGTTTTTTCATATAGTATCTAAAGAAAATTCAATTAAATTTCCCACATGATCCACCATATTCCGATCCAAGAGGGCCCGTAACACCTTAGGGGCCAAATAATGGAATCAATCCAAATGGAACATGACACTTACCAATACCCTATGAAAATAGAAGGTATTTCTATCATGGAATCTTTCTCAACAACATTCGTATTTAGCTTGACATCTATCAAAAAAGCATGCAATCTATAATGCTATGTAAATGATATGGAGAGAATTCATGGAATTTGATTATTATAAGTGCTTATATGATGTGTATGTTATCAGTTTCAAATTTATAATTGAACACTATAAATTATTATGATTAAAAAGTTGTTTCCAGTTAAAATTTAGTATTTTTCACTATTCAACGAAATATGAAAGTTATCAGGAAAACCCCAAATATTTATCAAAACTAAAATATTTATGTCCTGAATATAAAACAATTATTTTTTCAAATTTAATATATAAAACTGTCAAATATTGGATTTAAAAATTGTTCTCCATTAAAAGGCGGTAAAATTGCCTTTTGTGAAAAATAATTCTTTGATCTGGAAAACAATGAATTTTTTCTTATACTATGTCTAAGAAACACATAATATGGATTCTAAAATTTTATAGATTATATAAAATTCTAAAGTCAGTTTACAATATCCATAACCTCTTTTTGAACAGCTAGTTTGGTAAGTTGTCGTGAGCTCAATCTCGTTGTTGTGTGTTGCACAAGTTATTGAATTACGTTGAAAAGATAATGTACTATGAAATCTTGGGGTGTTACATTCTCCCCACCTTCAATAAATTGCTTCCTCACAATTTGAAATTGTTCTTCGGTTAAAAATTGAAAATAACTTTGCAAAAGACCCACATCAGAAATTGGGTTAATAAAATTTAATCTTAATAAGAGGGAAAGGGAAATGAATAGTCACCACCAAATTATGATTTATTTTAAGAGAAAATTGGTAGAAATTAGAGACACATAGTTAGAGGAAAAATTTATTTATTTATAAGGAGTGATTGAGGTCATCAATCATAAACAAGTGTAATATTGATGGCCTCAAAGCCATCAATCTATGATGATTTAATATATCATCAGTTCATCAAAAACAGAAGGAATCAGGATAATACATTTTTGGTTTTTAGATCCATTAACTAGTTTTTATGAATTAATTTTTTCATAGAGTAAGAGAAAAATAAAATACTTGAAATGTAATGTTTTATCCTTAAACTAATTTCTACCACAAAAATCATCTATCACTTTAATAGATAATAGAACATGAAAATACTATATTTATCCTTATCGTATAGGGTTCCAAAAATAATAATTTATAATTAATTTTTGAGATTACATTAAAAAATGATAGTATACAAATTAGGACATCACGCAGCCAGTGGAAGGTGATGCACCCTTGTCGTCCTTAGGTTCCGGGTTCAAGTCGCACGACCTTGCCAGACGTGAAGAGTTGTCGTCCGACCACTAGGTTGTCTATTTTATACCAATCAAAAAATAATCAAAAAAAAATTATTTATCCTTAATAATATTATCCAATGTCAAACATTATTCATTCCAACATTTATACTTATCCAAAATATTTTTGTCCAAACAAAGAGTCCAAAATTTATAAGGAAGGTAAACACAACGAAGATCCTTTATTCCACATAATAACATGTGTATACTTTCATCATGCTTTCTTTGAAAACATTGTAACAACCATATTTATTACATCTATTCATCCTTATTCCTTATAGACTACTAGATACATTCCTTATATGCAAACATTTTGAATACACCAGCAATGATGGAATAAACAAACCATTAATCAGTTCCAAGGAAGTAAAGAATATCCATTATAATATATACAAATCAACAATCTTTTATTCCAAAATCACTATCTCAGTATCAAGACCATATTAAGGATTACCTTTCCTCCAACCATGTATTTTTCAAAAAGATTAATTTGCTGTTGAGTAACATTTCATAGAACCATATAATCTCAAGTCCTCAATGAAATAGTATTGTAGTACAATCCTTTTTTATTTCAATAATTCGTCAGACTGGTATATCATCGATACAAAACTGATATGACATAATTCTTTAGTAATAACATAAGAACACTAGTCATTCCTCTTCATTTGTGGTAGTATCATAACATGATTATTATCCTATAGCATCATTTGTAGTATACTCTAATGACTGAAACATTGATTAACATAGTGTCCTAATTCTTTAAGTTATGTAAATTCAACTTTTGGATTGATAAATTCCACATCCTAGGTAACATCATCATAGAGTCATATGTTTCAGTATACCTAGAGAAAGTGAGAGTTATATTTTCTTTAGAGAATCCAAAGAACATCATTGACTTCTAGAGTTTCTTAGGGATGTTCAGATATTATAGATGCTTTATCCATGATTTCTCAGGCCTTGAAGTGCCACTTATTTTATTGACCAAATGATGTATTTTACATTTGAAACCTTTTTCATACACATGAAATCACGTACTCTGTGTCTCTTTTCACCACACTTATAATAAATTCCCATTCCCTTCATGAATTTTCCAAGGGGATTCTTTCCACAAATATCAAGTATTGGAAAATCCTTCTATCCCATATTCCCTTTATCCATCTTTCTCTCTACCATCCTTTTCTTCACTAGAATCCCTTCAACACCATAAGACTCAGAGAATTCATTTCATATCTTATTAATACATGATATTATTTCTTTATATGTTCAGAATATGTGGGAGACTATTTCCCTTCTAAATGTTGTCTTAATAACATGAAAGATATGTTCCTTCTTACTCTTTAGATAATACGTATTATTAGAGTTCTCATTCCATCTATTGGGCATCATTTCTAAATAATGGCATACACTAGGTCAGTTTATGAATCGAAATGAATAATTAGAATCATATAAAATACATATCATAAATTGAACAGTTTATAGATATAGTCCATAGTCATAAAAATGTTTTCATTGAGGATGAATATACTCATAAACCCATAATAATGGTTTGTATTGAAAATGAGATTTATCTTAAACCTATCCCATAGGAGTGTCATAAGAAAGAGTGAAGCAAGGCCCATTATTATGCAATAGTACCCGTTCGAGCCTAGCTCAATGTGGTGGTTTTGGGTTTTACCCCTATGTACGTCTATTCTAGAGCCATCTCCACATGCTCGTATCCATATAGGGATGTATTTCATGGAAAAATCACATAATCTTTACATTACCAAAACACTAGGAAGTTCATATATAAAATTCATCAAAGACTATCTTCTGGTAATATGTTCTAATCAGAGTTTAACAAAATCAAGTTTCCAAGGTTTTTACTAACCATACTTTATTACCAAATATAATTCCTAAGACACGGTTCCCCAGAGTCGGTGCATTATAACATAACATTGGAATAATATAAGGAAATCATGCCCTGAAAGTCCGATCAGTTTAGTATTATTAGAAACCAGAGTCAAACATACGTTCAACTATAAAACATGAAAAGAAATAAAATACAATTTATTCCATTAGAATCATCCAAGTCTCCTAGATTATGCTAGCATGTCACTCATAACTAACTTCTTCATATCCAGGGAAAATGAATATATGAAAGGGGTGAGCTCAAACGCTCATTAAGGTTATGAAATACAGTGGAATATAACATAAATATTAGGCATGGTAAATATTTGAAAACACATGGCTTTATAAATAATAAACACAAAAACTTTTATGGATGGAATATGAGCATAGTAAATAATTCCATAATCAAACATAGTCATGGGTGTTATACTAGTCAAATAACCACATGAACCATCAATATTATTTTCATAATGAGGCAATGTATAATGTCTTAAATTCGAAAACATCATGTGAAGGCCTTGACCAAGACATCTAAAAATGATTAAGGCCTTGGCCAAACCCATATATCAAATTGGGAAAGTCCTCATCCAATTCCATTTCTAATTGTCTCATGAGATATATCGATGAACTGAGGAGCTATAGTAGGCTCCACCCGTCACATACGAAGTCCAATACATTCCTCATATGAAAAGATTTATACATAACACCATCATTCGTATTAAAACTAGCATACTAAATGTCAATACATTAACCATTAATAGTGAATGGTATAAAAATAACACATCCAAAGTCAAAGATATCACAAAACCTTCAATAAAATATGGAATAATTGTATCATAATGAATTGACTTCCAACAAGTATAAAATCCATTAATAGAAGTTGACATAGATGAAATCAAAACTATTTGATAGAAATATCTCATTATTTTTTTTGAAATCATTTAATGTCACAATATTTTAAAAGATAAAGATTATTCTGAAAATATACTTACAATATTTGAAGGTAATCTTCGACGACGTTATAACAGCCAAGAATAACCATACCCATTGTATAAGTTAATAAAAACATTCGTACCTTAATTTTTTCAAAATGGTTGTAAAGTAACTTGTTTGGAAAATGACAGAAAGATTAATTTCAAAACATAAAAGATGAAATAAGTGTATAAATGTCTTTAAAACGTAGTCTAGTAAATACTAAAAATGTTTTGAAATACATTTAAAAAAAACACGGATGTCAATGATAATGAGGTCCTAGTAGATACTCACGTATAAAACAACCTCGGATAATAATGAGATTGTCAAATTAATCCTTACCATGTTATTTTCGTTGGTCAATGGTAGGTTAAACACCTTTATAATGGTGAAATAATTGTTATTCAACTATAAAATAACCATATACATCAATATGATATCATATTTGATCTTCTAATATTGATTTGATAATAATATTTTAGCATTATCGTCATTTTGGGTGTTAATTGATTTGTTTTCTTTTATATGCATGGTTACATAAGCCATGTTTGTTATGAATATGATGTTTTTGTTTTATATAAATAATGATATTAAGTCATTGGAAATTATTTTTAACCATCAAATGTAAATTATTCTAGAATGCTTACGATGGATAAATGAATCTCATTGCGTTCATGGAGATAGTAATGTATACGCACGCATGAGCGATAATATCATTATTTTCTTTTAAAAACATATGTAAATAGATGGTATAACATATATAAAAAATATTTAACATGTTATATTTATTATTGACCTCAATTATACATCATTATTATACCCATCCAAATAATAATGTATTTTTATAACAACTACACCATGACGTGGTACGCTCGTATTGTGACTTTTTCATTTATATAATGGATAGTAAAATGAATATGGTTGTACCATTTTTATTATAATATCATAGTATATAGAATATTCTAGAGTCATAATTTTATAATGGAAACAACACAGAAAGAGGAACTAGAAGATGAAAATAATTTGAATGAGGTGATGAAATATTTACCACTTCTTCGGGTTCTTCCTTTTGATTTGATCAAAAGGGATACTTTAGTTGGACTTATGACCAACATTATGCCTCTAAGATATTATGAGGGATTTTTGGAGGATATTTGGCCACGGTTTGGATGATCCAAAAGTCTTTTCGGGTGTGAAATTAATAGAAGGATAAGTTCCCTTTTATAAGAGAGGTGGAGGTCACTTTTGGAAAAGATTGAAATATTTTTTTGTAATAAAATAATTTTTTTTCTAATGTATCCAAAAATATTTATTTCAAGTATAGTGTTGGTATGGGACTAAATCCTCTCAAAAAATAGGTTTTAGACAGTTTTGGGTAACCATATTAACTTTATCATTTAGATTTATCTCTTTGTTAAATAGCTTGACTTTTACCATTACCCTTTGTATTTTTATTTTATATGTTTAATAAACATTCTATAAACAGCCATGAAATCTTAAATAGGTTCATTAATGACCCATATAATATTATTTAGGCCCTTTTTCCGAACTTTATACTTTTAGGAACATTATATCAACCAATAATATATTATTTGTTTTAAAAACTCAATTCGGTCAATTTTGACATTATTTAATATATTTTCTAAAGTCATAACAACATTACTACACCAAAAAATTTAATTTAATCAAAAATAAAAAGTCTTATTAATATATAAAATTATTTTATAGAATCAATAATTTAAAATTATATTTATGTTAATATTTATAATATCATTTATTTGATTCTTTCATAAAAATGGAAAATACTACATCATTATTGTGACATATATAAACATATTTATTGTATGTTTAAAAATTATAAATAAATATCATGATTTTGGAAATCATTTTAGATATATATTTACTATTTATAGTTGAATAGATCAATTATATAACCTCATAAAAATTGTTTTACTAAATGATATTTTCTTTGGTTATTTTTGTCTTTACATTAAATTATTTAATATAAAATGTCATTATCACACCCATGTGGCTCTGTGGGGTCCCAAAGTCATCCCATGGATTCCCATGGTTGGATTTGTATCAAAACATAGGAATAAGACACATGTTAGGATAATCAATTATTATTATAATATTTGTTTCTTACCTTTATTTTCGGGATTTACCCTTTTACAATGACAAATAAAATATTTACCGATGTTATTATTCATAATGTATAAAAATAAAATATACCTATGTACCAAATTTTGACCTCATGATTACAATATTGAATTAGTTTTCCCAAATTCGAAACAGAGAGGTGGAAAAATTAATTTAAAATTAATTCTTGTTGTCAAAACTAAACAGTGGATTTAAAAAAAAGTTAAAACTATCAAAATATTGACATGTGTTTATATAAAATTTAATTTTGAAATTACCTATAATGATCAATATTGTAAAAAATGGATAAATATAATTTAATTATACTTCCAAACCATTTAAATTTATAACTGTACGCTATAATTTATTTTGAATAAAAAGATGTTTTCAGTTAAAATTTACTAGTTTTCACTTTTCACTGAAATATGAATGTTATCATAAAAACACAAAAAAATAATCAAACCTAAATTTTTATGTACTTATTTTAAAAAAAATATTTTGTCAAATTTAAAATATAAAAGTTTCAAATATTGGATTTAAAAAGGTTTCTTCATTAAAATACAGTAAAATTGGATTTTTTTAATAATACTTCTTTTTTCTGAAAAACAATGAATTTGTTCTTATATTATGTCTAATAAACACATAATATGTATTATAAAATTTTATCTAGTATATGAAATTCAAAATTCAGTTTACACTATCTAGAACTACTTTTTGAATGACTTGTTTGGTAAGTTGTGGTGTGCTCGAACTCAGTATTGCGTGTTGTGCAAGTTATTGAATTTCTTTGAAAAAATAACGTACTATGAAATCTTAGGGTGTTACAAATTTCATAGCTTTTATGGTGTTCCGATTAAATTGGGATGAAGTCACATGTTCCTAAAATTAATCATGGATTGAAAAGAATAATATATTTTTGGTAGTCGTTCACTAGTTGAAAATGTTATAGTGACAATATTTATGTATTATTTGTTGGTATTATTGGTTTGAAATAATCTGATGATTAAATTATGAATGTTATTTTAAAAGGGGATTGATTTTAATAATATTTCAAAAGGAAAGTTGGTGATTTGAGAAATGTATTTTCCAACAGTATTCAAATATGGGAGTAGGGTTGTATAGTTTTTTTCCTTGATGGGATATATTCTATGGTCCTGTCATGTTTTCGAGGACATGTGATGCCACTTCAAAATGTTTTGATAAAAGGGGTTTCAATTCTGTTTTTAATGAAAATATAGAAGGTCATATTTTGAAATCAGTATTGGCATATTTGATCATGCAGGGAAATTATTATTTTTATAATTGCAATGTAGTGATCCATACATGTTTATTAATAATGGGGGTTATGATATTTTCTAATGAATCAATTTTTCAAGTGCCGACTAATAATTTCTAATTTCTTTTATATAATCCCAGGTTGTGTTGATATAATTTATTCTCTGAGAAAAGCCAAAATTAGATAATGTTACATTATATAACACATATAATTACTTAATAAACAAAAAATCAATTATTGGGTGTTCCTGTGTATTCATAATAATTAGGAAAATATATAACCATAAACTAATAAAAACAAATTAATTTATAATCCAAATATTAAATAAATCAGATTACTAATATTTATTCTTCAATTTATACCATATTTTTATATCTAGGGATTTTTTGTACAAACCACACATATTACATTCCTTCATTACACCATAAAAATTAAATACACCATAATGTCAGATCAAATTCTCATTATGATCCATAATAAAAAATAACAATCAAATTTTATAATTGCGAATAATATTAACATATGGGTAAGATAATGTAAATAATGAACATGAACATAGTAAAAAGAATTAATTATGAATAAAACATCGATCATTATCAAAGATTCATAACATTATATATTCATATAAAGAAACTGATATAAAAATGAATTGGAATAATATTGTCATTTCCACATCATAATTCTAGAAATCATTATAATTAGTCAAGGATATATCCAAATAAAATAATTACAGGGTTTAAAATTTATTATAGGGTATAAACTTCATTCCCTAAGGTAGTATTTAGTATCACGTGAGATATGAAGTTTGAAACTAATCCATGGGGGATATATAATTCTAGAAACCCACCATTTGATAACCTAGTGTTTTTAGGAATATCACTGATGCACTATAGATGAAACCTCATAATACGAAAACATTACCAAATGTATTGGAAGGATATATATTTTTCATCTAACCCATCAAATAATATTATGTAGTTTGATATGTTTTAATAAAAAAATCCATCCAAATTTCATCGCGGGATTATAATCTTGAAAAACTAACTATATTTGATGATTAATTTAAACAGACCACCAGAAAACATCTACAAGAAAAGTTTGATGGTTAAAAAATATCATATAACTACCTTACAAACTAAACGTAAAAATATATTAATAAAGATATAAAAAACACCTACAAATAATGAATGATTTAAAAATAACCAAATAATTGACTAATAATTAGTTTCATTTAATATAGTGAGATTAGTTCCTCAAAAATAAAATATTATCATATAAATTTGAGGGCCTGTTAAGAATAATACATTCGATAAGTTAATTACCATTTTCATATTAAAAATCAATTTAAAAATAAATTAACAAATTTCTCGATATTTTTACATTGTGGTAAAAGTGGGTGATATAAGTCATTTAAAAAGTAATTACAAAAATCTTAATTGAAATATTTGAAAAGAAAATAATTTTATAATAAAAATCATAAACTAAGACATTAAAGTGACATAAATCTATATCATGAGTATTTTTATTTTGTAATAGTACCCATTTATGAAAAATTAAAAAAGGTCTATTAATTGAAGAGAAATTTGTGGATACCCGACATCATGAAGACAACAAAATATCTTACTAAAATAGGGAAATGGGAAGTATGAGTGAAATAGGGAATAAAATATTCTTATTATTATAAATATTAATGGAAAATATTGGTGGGATAAGGGAAAAATAGAATGGGTGATGTACCATCATTAAATTGAATGTGAATTATTTAATACATAGTTCTATTTTCGAGAATAAATAGAAATTCTCTATAAGGGTGTTTTGAATATAGATTTTTTACAATGAGAAAAATATAGAATAACATTTAAAATGAAAAATGATCCTTAGGGATAAAATTAAATATCTATATTGAAGATTATCTTGTGGAAATGGCCTTATATTTCATGGGATATGAAATGTAGTCTAATGAAATGTGGAGTATGAATGGATGTGATGCTTCCATTATTAATATATATATATATATATATATATATACGATATTAGATATAATGGGTTAGTAGTGACACTATATGATATATTTTTTCTACTTAATATTCGAAAATAAATTTTAATGAAGGGTGATGTAGATGGAAAACTGTTAAACCTATAGAAATATTTGAGTTTAATCACCATGATAGAACAAACTATGATTTGAATGTGTAATATAAAAAAATAAAAGAGAATAAATGTTAAAAAAAATATTAAATTAAAATTTATAAACCATTTCAAAGAAATAATGGTCTTTAATATTATATATTTCACCATGGTTGAACATTTTTGATAAGAAAACTTTACATTTTTTCTGATTCATTATACTCATGATCCAAACATCATGAATAATAAAATTTATTTTATTTGATACCTTAATATGGAACCATTTATTTTATTTATTTTTAATTATAGAGAATTAATCATCATATAATATTTATTTATTATAATGTTTTTCATTATATGAGCATGAAAAATGAACCACTTTAAAATTATATTGTTAATTTTAGTGGTTGAACAAGAAATTTTTATAACATGTTAAATAATTAATATAAAAATTACTAAAGAAAAATAATAATTCATAATTAACATAAAATAATATTATTATATAATTTTCCATTTTTATACATCATCATGCTTTATATCATTATTCAAGTATGTTGTTAAACCAACCCAATGTTGAACATAATTTACCTTTATGGGTGAGTATGATTGAGAAAATGTCTAAAAATATTATATAATAATATTACTTATATTATTTATATTTATTATTTTATTTTAATAATTTATATAGAATTATGGATAAGTAATTAAAATCATGATGAAAAATAAAAAATGATACATCTTATACATGGTAGTATTTACAACACACTATCAATATTATTTTATGTGTTAAAATTTTATGGTAAGGAATAAATAATATATATTCCATTATTATAATAACACTATTTTATAATAATGGTAATTATTTCATTGTATTTCGATAGATATGGTAGTTTTTCCGGATTAATTTTGAGAAGAAAAGTTAATGACTGTGTATTATTCAAATTGTTACTATTAATAGTGTCTTGAATGTATAATTTGGTATAAATTAATTAATCTATTCAATTGATACCATATTATATTGGACAAGAGAGAGTATTATATCTATAGAAAATCGATGAGTATCAAGAATTAATATGATTAATGGTTGTCACATGAAGTGGGGAATGTTCACTTTTATATGTGAATAAAATGGAACTTTGCTGATTACCAATTACTTTTTACTGATATCAATAAAAAATTCAGGGGTAAATTTATCAAATTTATTAAAAGAATGGTGTTTGTGATGGAATAATTTCAATATATCATCATCCATTATTTCAAAATTATATTTAAAAATACTTATTAGTTTCTTTTTAAATTTTAATATATTACTTTTTTACATTAGTAAATAATTTATATCAATGTAAAATGTAATTTATAATAAATTTTATACAAACACTCCCACAAAATAATGATTTTATAAATAATCATTTTTTCATAAATTAACCTAAATAAATTTATTAATAATAAAATATTAATATTTATGTAAAATTAGTTAATACACCAAAAAATTAATTCTATAAAAAAAAGTTATTTTCACATTTTATTGATCTTAATCATATTCAGTATTGATTAAAATTTGACTGAGTGATTATTTTTTTTATTTATATGTTTAGAAAATATATTAATGTCACTTTATTGAATTTTTAATTTTTTATATTATGAAAATTTAAAATATTAACAAAATAATTAATTAAAAATTTCATGTTTTGCATTATCTTCAAAATTAATATTAATTTTAATAATCATACTTTAATTCTAGAAAATAAAATTTAAATAATTACATAATTTATTAATGTTGATCTAAAATATTAAATATATTAATTTGCATTCAATTTCAATAAATGATGATTTTTTTTAAATATATGTGAATAAATCACTTATTAGAGAAACACAATAATTATGTTTCTGAAATTACATACAACAGTTTTATAAAAATATGAATTAATTATAAATGAATTATTTTAATTACAAATATATTTTTAAAGGTAATTATTTCAAAAAAAATTAATTCATTCTTTTATGATGATAATGTAATAAAATTGAACTATCACTATTCACCTAAAAACAAATGCTATTTAAAAAAATCCCAAAAATTAATTCTTATCAAATATTGAATTTATTAATACAAAAATAATATTAATTTTATTTAATTAATATTCTATAATTTATATATTTCTCTTTCAAATATAAAATATATTAAAATTTAGAAAAAAATAAAAATAATTATTATTTAAAAGGAAAAATAAAAAACCAAAAATATATATATAATAAATAATCTATAACATTAATAATTAAATGTTTATATGATACTAATTTCTTGTTACGAAAATCCCAAATATATTTTAATATGATCTAAGAATAATTTATTCATTGATGAATAATAATGTTTGTGATTCCTCAAGCATATATATCATTGAAATTTTCAATAGGTTGAATTTATCTAAACTATAATTTCACTCAATCCATAATTATAGTAATTAGATTTTGGAATGGTCTATTAAAAACTATTGACAAGATACTTCCTTTTCATGATATAATATATGCGCATTATATTTATGAATTATATTAGTAAAAAATATTTCATTCCATTATTTATTTTGAATGATGGTTAATTATTTTTATAACAAATAATTTTAAAGAATTATTTTAGATAACAGTGTTTAATTTAATATATTAGTTATTCATTTTATCTCCAATAATAATTAAGAACAAGATATAAACCTAATATTTTATTACTGAATATACATAATGGAATATAGGTACTTTCTATCGCACATAAAGTAACATTATTTCATCTCAATTTTAAGACTCATATAATGAGATTAATTTTTATATGGTGTACTTAATTTACTATAAACAGGTAGTTAATAATGGGTGTATTTAGAGGATGAGGTGAGAATTCCCTATATATATGTATATATGTTCCATTTATATAAGTACATAATCCCTTCATATCTGAATCTGTGATGAAGAGACAAATCTATAAGGAATAACTCTCAAGGACCATTAAGAAGATCCTCATATAGTGTACATAATAAATATTAGAAAATTATATTATTATAATCATAAATATAATAGTTCAAAATGTACATTGGATAGAATATTTCTAATTCTATAGTGAATGTTTACATTATACTACAACATAATTTATATTATAAGATTTTCCCTTTTCGCTTGTTTTATTTGTTGTTTGTAACTCATTTTATTCATAATACCTTGGACCTGGTATATAATTTTCATAATGTCTAATTTCATTTCAATTGAAGCAAATTATTGTTTTTCTTTTATATTTCTCTCATTAAATTAAATTTTATGGTCTTTTTATCCACAATTGTAACATCTAAAAGTCAATTTATGAAAATATCAAATTGATTATTTCAATAATTATGATATATAATAAATTATATCATAATTCCCTCATAGTCTTTATCACATCAAAAACTATGAGAAATCATGATTCTTTTAATTAGTGTTATTGAGAATTAGAGTCCATTCACATATATAATCACAATTCATGATAGATAGTTAGTCACAATCACAATGTTTCTCACTCTATCTAACATTATAATGTTTTATATTTGGATGTAATCATTTAAGTGATCCTAATACCCTTTCCACCTTTTATATGATACTATAATTAAAAAATGGGAACCATGTGTGATAGAAAATAACAATATAATATTATTTTCCAAAATATTCATGAAAACTTTTATCCACACTGTGGTTGAATTTTTGATATTATCATATTAATATATAGTTATTTTTGGTCTGCCTATACCACAATTATTTCCACCAATATCATTCCTGAATCATTTTTTTTACACTAAGTTGAGTATTTCATACTTCATTACGTAATAAATTAATATAAAATTAAAATAAATATCTTTATAGTGTATTGTAAATATAATATGATTAATCAAAGAATATCCCACATGTGTGTCAAAAAATATGTTTATATATGGCCTTTCATCAAGTAAAATATGACGATTGATTTAAGAAAACATATTCTTTTTTTGGGTTTTACCCATAGGTAAATGTTTTATAGTTCCATCATGCACTTTTAGTATCTATATAGGGATGATACATAAATGAAATCAACACAATTTAAACTTTACTAATATTCTAGGAAGATATCCTACCCTTACATTTTTCTGTAATGTTTTTTACTATTATTATTGTATTCCAATATAATCAGTACCAATACCCCCACTAATTCTAACTATAGGGGCCCATGACTATAAAATGATATTACATTACTTTACGAATAAAATTTCAATATAAATATAAACATTGATCAATAATTTTATTATTATTTAGAATAATAATGAAGAATAATAATCTTTAACTGAAACTATCTCTGTTAGAGGATTTTTCTAGATTATGTTTCGATGTTGTGAGGACTAGTAAGTGGTTATGAATTAGGTAAATTTTCAAAAGAAACCTTATATTTTTCATATCTAAGATTGTGATCTTAATTTTAATCCCTTGACTTAAAATCAATCCAATTATCTAATATGTATTCTGTTTTTGGTATAGAATTGGGTATAATGGAATCCCACGATTCTCAATGACCTGGCATCATATCTTTGCAATCATAAAAGATGGATCATCATATGGTTGATGGTGAAGTTGATTTTTTTTATCGCATTCTTTTGAGTGTGTATTTGGAATCCAAATGTAGTGGTAAGACCACAATAGTTTCCATTGATATTAAAATATATTTCAAAGTAGAGTTTTAACAGGTGCCACAATTTGTGACATATGAATGAATTTGGACATTCTGTTGAAACATTTAGAGTTATTCAAATATATGTCTTAAATTCTCTTAAATACAAAGTTTGGAAGGGGGTGAAAAAGAACAACATGAAAAAAGGTATTGTTCTAGAATAGGGTGTTCCTCTAAAGATACATTTGATAAATTTTCCTCATGACCTCCCTTCCTTATAACTCATTTGACCAAAAATGTGATGTCCTTGATGAGGAGGAAAATAACCTCACATATTTCCCCATTTCGTAGATGTTTGATGGTCCTGAGGTCAATTCTGATAAAGATACATTGGTAGAGGGCCTATATTTACCTTTGTAAATTTCCTTTGATATCAACAATTGGTCTATAAGATATAATGTGATATGGATGAACATGTGAAACTTTTTTCTATTGCACAAGATATTATAGAACTAATTATTTTGGTAAAATATGAATCACATACCCCATCAGGTAATGTTTATATACATGATGGTTTAGTGTTTCATATATTGATATGAGAATTAGACAATTTAGATGGTCCGACCTTTTAGGTTCATGATAAAAATATCTATGCCTCCCTAAGTGATCATGGATTTGTTATCCCTGAGATAACCACCCATCTAGAGCATTCATCCATGTGTGATTCATCAATTATAGAAAAGTTTATATGTTTCATTTAATAATTCTAGCATCTATTTGAATTAGGGGGTCGAGAAGTCTATGGTGAAGGGTTGTGACATTAGCACTATAATCTAGTCTGATCCGGATATTAAATAGGGGGATGGTGTGCCTCCTAAATAAAATGTGTAAGGGGGAGTCTAAAAGATGGGGGTTTCACCCCAAATCCAAATCTAATTGAGGAACCTAACTATGAATTTCTATGGTATGGAAATTAATGAGACAACCGGGTACCTCATGATCAATATTCTGAAACACAATCCTATTATAATTTTTGGATGAACATAAAATAATTCAACCATTTATTATTCCCAATAATAAACATTTTATTTTTTATTTATTTGGTACTAAAATATTATCTACAGACGATAAAAAATAGTTTTTTATAGATCACTCTTCTTTGATTGATCATATATTTGTTGTTTCCATTAGTCATCATATCACTTGTTCTCTTACTTATATTTTATTCATAAGTGTGGCTCTGTCATTTATTATCACAATTTGTATCAGATCGTGAAAGGATATTGATGCAGATTAATTCGTTTAAAAACATTATTTCTTGTCCATGGTCTATCGATGGGGATTTTAATTCCAACCCAGATCCTGAAGAGAAACTTGGTGATGTAACATATTTCATTTTCTCCATGGAGTTTAGATATTTCATTTAGAGTAATAAATTGATTGAGATAAATATGGTTGGATCCAAATATACCTAGTATAGGAAACATCACAATGGAATTTTTTATAGTAAAATTGATACAAATATTTATAATGAAGTTTTCTTGAATACTTGTGACTATTTATCATTCAATGCCTTCTTAAGCATCAATTATGATCATCATCTTTTTTTATTTTTTCGTTATGTATTATATTCTTATATTACCTTAATGATTCAATAATTCTTTTGTTTCTCATCCAGAATGTGGGAATATTATTCATGATATTTTGACTTATTTTTGTTTCATAGATGATGATTTAGAATTTATTCCATATTAAAACTACATGAACAAGGCTTAAAACATTTATAATGAATCAATTTAGTTATATTAATTCTGATATTACCTCCATCGAGGAATACCATCAATAAATTCACGATCACAATAGTTGCAATGATTTTTATGACATTATTTTGAATTTGGATGAGGTTTCTCTTTAGAATAATAATGTTATTAGATTTTAGGATTCATTGAAAACTAATGAATTAAATTATAAATTTATAAAAGATTATTATAGGAATTCCAAGTTATTTAATTATCTTTAAAGTGAAAGAAGGATTTTGTGTCCATTATCACTTAACAGGAATGGTGATAAGATGATTGATAATAGGTAGGATCACTATTACCATGTGTTTTCTTATTATAAGAATATCTACAATGGTTCCTTTATAATTTCGCTTCCCATTAATGTAATCATTCCACATCCATTCAATCATTATGATAATCTTGGTATGATTGTTCTTCCCTTTAACTCATAGATTATGGAAGTTGAATTTGGTATTAAATCATAAAGAACTTATATCATGGATGGATTTGAAAAATTTTGTGAAAAATATATTAGGAGATCATTAATATGGATGTTTGTAGGATTTTCCTTTTTTAAGGGTGGTTCTCTTCCCCAATGTTTGAATTCTCAATTTAATTCCTTGATTATTAAAATGATGAAATAAAATGAAATTGATCTCTTTAGTAATGTTTCTTTGGTTAATACAATTTATAAAACCATCAGAAATGTGATGGTTGGTCTTTGTTTCAAATTAAACCATTTCTTCTTAAAAATGTTTCTTTATAAATGGTATAACTATTTAGGATTGAATTATCACTTAATTTGAGTGTGCCATTGTTAAAAAGAATACCATTATTTATGGAAACATTTATCTAAAAACTGATATATTAATGGTTTTTGACAATATGGATTGGATATTCATTTTCATGGTCTTTTCCAATGTTGGTATCAACATTTCATTCATCAACTAGATTAAAAAAATATTGGGCTTAGTTCATAGTTCAGTTAGTGTCAATGGTTCCCCTGTAGTATATTTTGATTACTCTATAGGTTACAGATAGGGTGATCCCCTATCTTATATTATATAATCCTTACAGTTTATTGTCTCAATAGGTTTTTCCATCATGGCACAAAATGGGAAGCCTACATAAATTTATTTTTCTAGAAGAATTTATAATCCTTCCCATATTTTATATATATATATTACATTATTCGCCTCACAAATGTGGAAAATGGAAATATAAATAACATCAATAAATAATTATGTAATTTTAAAGAAGTCAATGGTCAGGTTTTAGTTGGAAGAAATATTTTCTGCTCTTTAGTGGGGGATCTTTGCTACAAACTACTATGACATTATTAGGAATTTGGGCATCAAAGAAGGGGTATTTAATTTTTTTACCAATGTATTTGTAGGATATGGGGTTGTCCAAAGACATTATATTTTTCTCGTATCATTAGTAAGATTAGAATATAGATTGCTTTATGGGAGGCTCTATTTCTGTCTATGGATAGTACCATTTTTTGGTGAAATCCATCATCACTTCAAAGTTTGATTATTTATTTATTTTTAATGAATGTCATATTTCAATTATGAAGAATATTTTCATCTCTATTAAAAATATTATTTGGAATGCTGGTATTCATTAAAGGAAGTTATCCATTGTGTCCTATAAAAAGTGTTGCATGACTTTTGTTTATGGGTGTGTTTGTATAAAAAAAAGTTCAGATTTTGATTCATTCACTACAAGATAATTTAATGTTTAGATTGGTGAATGAAAAATCTAAATCTGTTTATATCCTTCATTTTATATTTATTCCCAAACATATAAATTAAAATATTCCTTATATGAACTACTTTATTTGTCCTTCCCTCTAATCCAACTTTTTTTCATTGATTTTCATTTACAGTGGTTGGACTCTTGGGATTATTCTTTGAATTTAAGACCAAAAAATTTTCTAGAGCTTCACTATGGGCATACCTCTTGAATAATGATATTTTAAATATTTATCTGTTTCAATTTCAGATCAACTAAATAATTTTCATGATCTTCCGGATGCTATTAGAAATGATTTTTGAAAGTATCAGTACTCACCCAGATCGGATTTCAAGGATTGTGATCCTATATCTAATGGTGTATTAACTTTAAAAGCATTAATTCGTGTCTTCTTATCTACTAATCCTCGGTGATGTGTCTTGATATAATTAATAGTAGATTTATTATTCTCTCCCATTCAATTAATAGTTTTTGTTTTTCACATGTAAAATTACTTATTGATGTTTTTTTACAAAGATTTTTAATTTCTCAATGTTCCTTGTGAAATCTATTCCATCAGCATATTGATTTTATCTCAAATTTTTATTGATCTATGCCAATTACTCAACAATTTTTCATTCCCTATATGAAATGTTCAAGAATCGTTTTCTTCGAACAAGATACACCCATGAATTCATCAAAATATAGTCGTATGTCCTTCCTTCCCCCAATATCCTCAATCATTTAAGGGTCACTTCTATGGTGTTAATTTACATCATTTAGAATTCTAATAATAAATGGTTACATGATCTGGGTTTTTACCCTCAAGATGATTTACCTCAATTATTGATGTTTATTATAGAATCTAACTCCTCTCAAAAGGGTTTCTTCTTTATCATAGTTCATGATATTTCAGTAATAAAAAGATATGTTATTAATTGTAACTTTTATCCTCTTTAAGTAGTAGTTGATGATTTTTTAGCATCACCATTTTATAGAATGGATTAATATTAACAATAATATCTCTTTATAGGGTATCTCGGGTCATTTGGGTTATGATTCTATATTCTAGAACCACCATTGAGATTATTTTGGATTTATTTATGTTTAATTTAGTGTTTCCTTCTCTCATGTGGTAGAAATGTTCGGTGTAATTGTTACCATTGAATGTCCATTTCTTCTTTTTTGGAATAATCATTATTTTTAATATGACACTTTTATTATTTTTCTACTTATAAGAGCAGGTTATGATCTACTTTCATGGATGGTAACTTCTTAGTTTATTATTTTCCTAGACTATCATTCTTTAATTGATTACATTGTCACCCATGACTATAGGGGTCCAATATGCTTTAAGATATTCTTTACAAAAAATGGTGATGATTTATATAATTAGGATTTTTCTAATTAGGTTCCTGAAGGTCTTTTACTTCTCATTCAAAGGAAAAAAATTAAATTTACTATTTTTAAAATATTTTATTTTTAATTTCTTTTATTAATATTAGAGGATTTATTTTATGGTTAATGTATAATATTATGTTAAAAAAGTACCATGAAATCATCTTATTATGAATAAAAAAATAACTCATAAAATCATTATCCTATGTTAATTATTTCTACAAATTTCATCACAACATTTATGAACATTTCCCATCATGGATTATGTTCACTTCTTAATCCCATACATAACACCTAATGAGATAAAAACATTTACCAAATGAATTTTAGGGATTTATACTTTTAGGCACACCTGTGACATAAAATGTTCTGATTAGGATGCATTCCAATGAACTATACAAGTTATATCATGTGATTTAATATTTACACAATAAATAAGAGGGTAATATAATTTTAGGCATACCTTTAACATCATATTATCTACATTTATATGTTCTATATATAGAAAAAAATTTCATAAATTCAAAAAATAATTTTTATCTTGGGAAATAAATTTTCTTCATGATTATTTTATAAAATATATCCATAAAAATAATGGAGAAAAAATAGTGGATTTATTCATAAGAACATATCCCATGCCAATGAAAAATAAACATAGATGTTTGTTTACATATATTGAAGGCACACTTTGAAAAATATAGATCCAAATTGTACAACATAAGATATAATTAATTTGATAACTTTGATAAAATGAGTTTAACAAGAAAAAAATATACAAATATCATGTAAATAAGATAGAAAATCATGAAAATTTAATCAAATTAGTGAAATTTTAATTTTTTAAAATATAGGAAAAATGCATGTTAGTACATTAGAAGATTTTCTGAAGTATTATTTTTCCCATTTCCATAACATAGATTTATGGGTCATCTTAAAAATCGTGATATAATGTTTTTTGAGAAAATTAGTTTTAAAAAGAAACATAAGTAATTGAGAAAACAAATTGAATTAATTTTCTATATTGAGGAACTCTAGAGTGAGTATAATAAAAAAATTTATCTTGTGGAAGAAAAAATATCTTTTAAAAATCCATTACTAAAAACCAATGTGATCAAATATGTAAGAATATTATCCTTTTAAATTGTGGTATAGAGAATTATTTGTGAAATATGTAGGAGAACAATATATTTATTAAAAATATTAATGAAAATGGGAAATGGAAAAGATGAAAATCATTGATAAACAACCATTTTAGATAATGATAATTTTTTATAACATTTTTAAATTCTGAAGAAGGAATATAATACATCAAGAAGGATTATTTGAATTGGATTTTATATTTACATAGTGAGATATTTAATACAATAAAAATTTAATGATGAATCCCAATGATAATCATGACAACTCATCAAAGAAGAATGAAAAATGTATAGACCAATAAGAATTTCGATAAAATCATTAATATTACAATGAAAGGGAGTGCAAATATTCTTGTGATGTTTTAAAATGGAAATAATAGTTTAATATATTATTAGTTATTGGTATATAGCAACACCAGTAAAATTAATGTTTCCTAATAATATAAAAAAGTTATTCAATGAATGGTGATAGTGATAGAAACCATTATACATTATAAATTATTTTAGTTAGAACACCTTGATGAAAATAAATTTAATTTAATGTTGAATATGGTGAAATATGAGAGACTCATTATTCAGAAGTAATAAAGAGATGAAGATACACGATTCTAATGAAAAAATGGTCAATATAAAAATATATCTCATGGTGTTAAAATTTGATGTAATAAACCCTTACGTTATTCCTAATTCATTTAGTGTATTCCACTAACATATTGATTTATCAAATTATGTATATAATAAATATTCATAATTATCACATTATTATATATTTAATTTTATATGGACCATTTATCATCATATTATTATTTTTATATTGGTTCTAATGTTTTCATTAAAATCGAGTTGATTTTGTATTATTTTTGTAATATAATTGAATATGATGTTTCAGTAATAAGATAAATACATGAATAAAGAGTAATTATAATATATTAATAAATATTTTACTTGGGTATAGTTAAATTTTTAATCATATTTTAATTATATTAAAAGAATAATTAAATTTAATATGAATATTATAAATGTTGATTCATGTAGGTGGTGGTCAGAAAAATTCGTAGTTAACATTATAATCTTTTTCTATGTATATGGAGAAGAATAAATAAATTTTCATCGATTTATGTAATAACACATCAGTACAAAAGTTATAATGATGGAATTTTATTACAATAATTAGTGTATGTTTGGATGAGTGTGATTATGAACAAATGATATGGAATAATTAATACTCACATCTGTACCATGAAAAATATATTAACTGTATTCTTGTAAAATAATTGACTATAATAAAAAAAATTAATAGTGCGATATGAACATAATAAGGGATTATAGGAGGAAAATGGAATATTATTAGGAGTTAATTCTATGGAATGTTTATATCACGGATGTGTTGATGTGTCTACTTTAATATGTTATGAAACAATAACTTTTTTGAATAAAAGTTACATTTCAATGTTTTCACAAAACTATTTGAGGCTCAAATTTTCAAAATAAAATATTTAACATAGTGTATGGTTATATTCATTCAAGAAATACTCATATATGAATTAAAAAACATTTTTTGTTATTTATAATTTTGTTTTTATATATTACAATTTCCCTTTTTATATAATCTGTAGCTTTTAACCAGTAAATTTTAATTTTTCTTTAAAAAATATATTAAACCCTCTATTAAAATATGAATATTATATAGATCCATTTTATCTCTAGTTATGAAAAATTAATTTCTTAATTAGATATATTAAACATCTATATTTTAATATTTCAAATGTTTTAAAATATTTTTTTGAAATAAGCTCTCCATTAGACTGTTCTTAATATTATTTAGTATTCATCCCCAATTTAATGAGTTATAATATATTTAAATAAATATTTATGATTGAAATTAATGTCACATTTTATAATAAATGAATCTATTATATGGTATTAAAATTACACAATATTAATAAAATATTTTTTTTAGAAAATAGTAGTTTAATCATAATCATCATTTTTTATATTAATCTTATTATTCAATATTTTCATCCAACACATAAAAATCTCCATATAACATAATATAAATATTTATATATAAAATATTAAATCCATTTTGTTTCATTTAATTTATATTTGTGATCAAACCTATATTTTTAAATGAAGTGAACAAATCCTCTTTTAGTTTAAAATATTATATAATTTCCAAAAATGATATACACGGTTGCTATAAATGATATATAGTAATTTTAAATGATAAAAATTAGTTATAAATATATTTTTATTTTAAATAAATTTGAATCCAAAAAATTTAATTAAATATTTTATAATTAAAATGTGATATAATTCATGATTTTAACAATATCAATACTTTCCCCTACTCACCTAAAAATCAATTATTTCAGAAAAAAACCAAAAATATATTGTAATCTTCCTTGGAAATTTAATATTAATAAACTATTTTATTTTATTCCAATTAATATTCAAATCATTTTATTTTACGTTTTATAATATGATATATGAATACATTCTATATAAAATAAAACCTCATTTATCAATTAATGTATGAAATTTAGTATTTGAAAGATATATGTTTGGAATGTATCATTTAATTAAAAATTACTTTTTTATACCATCATATTCTTTATTCACATTTCTCTTCAACCACATATGATCTAAAAATATTGTATTATTTATTTGGTATATGAGGGTGGTGATTCTTCTTGCATAGATCTAAATGTAATATCCCCAAGCATGAATTTTTCAGGCATACTCATTTACTAATTATAGAACATTTCATGTTAAATATGGGATTATTTTAAATAAAAACTTAAAAATCAACAACCAATCCAATATGTGAAAAATTTTCTTCATATGGAATTCTTATTAAAAAAATACCATTTTTTTATATATTTGATATTATGGTTACATGTTTTTATACCATTTCTAATTTAATGGATATATTATAATATTAAATTCCATTAACATGTCATGGATTTATATAATTAATTTCTTTCATGTAGAATATTATATTAATGTAATATTTATTTTAGTAAAATATATAGTTAAAAATATGGTCCAAAAAATGTAGATTACCACTTAGAGGATAGTTATATGAATTTGGGGATATCGTGGATGCTTTTATTTATTATATATAGTTCTTGAGGGACTACCACCAATGAAATGAGTTGGTTATCTTGTATAATGTGGTGAAATACATCTGGCTTTTTCATGTGTGTATAGGTTGGGTGCTTGTGATTAGTGGTCTGTTCTAATGTAGGTGACATGGATCTTAACGAGTATAACATACATGATTGAAACAATGGTGGATATACCCCCACGGGTGAGATTGGGTCAAATTTTATTTGTTTTTTTGACCCAAAAATAAAAAGTAAGAACCTTGTATCTAATATGTTGTCTGACATGTAACAACAAGAGTGTACGGTAATATAATATCAGGATACATTATAATGTATTTACTATTTAAAATATATTATATATATTTCAATGCATGAAAAAATGAGTTATATTTCATTACATTCAATAGAAACTTTACTTGATAGATTCTGTTACATGAAAGAGAAAACATCTTTTTTGGCTTTTATTACATGCAAGACCGAGTTTTATAGAATACCAATATAATATTAAAATGTTATTATTTAATATAATACAATATAACATATCTATTTTGTTAGAGGTTTTTAATAATATTAAATAACATTTTAAAATATATGGTTTAAATATAAAATGAATTTATTGGTTACCAGTTATTGAGATATGAAATTAAGAACGAATTAGATATATAATGATATATTTTTATTTTTATGATTCCAAATAACATTCATCTAAATAAAAATATTTAGTTACAATTAGTTAATTATTTTAATGTAATATATATTTTATATATTCAAACAAAATTTTTTAATTAGCATGTATTAGGTTTGACATGAATAGGATAAGAAAAAGATCTATTTTAATAATAAAAACCTATATTTTTATAAAATAAATTTTATAGCATTTTAATGATGAACTGATTTCAAATAACAATTTTGAAATTAAAATTTATTTAATTTTTCAAAATAAACTTCATCTATTGTAGATATTCATAACAATTGTGTTATTGGAAATTTTAGATATTTTTTCTGAAGCATTTCTTTTCATTTAATAAATAATACCAAATTATGAATTTTACTTCAAAACAAATTTGTTCATATAATTTATTTATAAGGATAGATTATACTATTAATAGAAATAAAATATTAAATATAAAATATTTTTATATATTATTAAAATATATTTCATTGGAATCAATTTCACATTAAAACTGGTTATAAAAAAATAGTAATCTTTTAGATGTTTTTACTTTAAAACCCTAAATTATCAGCTCGTCTACAGGATTAAATTGAAATTAATTTATGCCAACAGTGTGATTAGAATTTGTAAAAATGGATTCTATATTTTTAATCATAATAATTTATAATGTTTTAAAAGGTATAAATTATTTTAGAACAAAAATATAAGTGAATGTAATTAAAATTAAATACAATCATTAAAGAAAAATCAATATTAATAGGTGACTAAACCATTAACATAAGGTCTAAAATAACATAGAATATTCTAAAAATCCAATTTTACAAAAATAATTCATCTGTTAACATTAAAATATTTTTTCTTTTTTTGAAGTCTTTTTTGGAAAAAAATTGGGAACACCTAACTACTTTTCAAAAATACTACTTGAGACGTTTTACACCCCTATAAAAGGACCTCATATCCCCCCACATCCTCACAACTATCAATCCACTCTATATTAAAAATTTTATGCTGTAATAGCTCCTAAAAATCTACATTATTTCTAGAAGACTCCTCTAGTGAATAAATCAATCCAGGTAATCTTTTGGTTAAAAAGAAAGTGTTACCAGTTTAATAGGTAATATCTTTCCTTAATCTTTTTAGTTTTATTTATATTAAACAACATATCATACCATATTATTATATTCATGTATAAAAAACAATCCTCAATATACTAGGAATTTTTTGTGATAAATTTTCTATAAAAACGTGAAAAAAACCTCTATCTATAGTGTTATGAATATACTATTTCTCTATAGAAAGAATTATTTCCCCACAAAATGATGATTTTCATTTTTCCTTTTCAACCTCTCATGCTGGTCGTTAAGATGAAAACTATATTTATATATGATATATATTAAATATATTTTTGATTTAAATTTTTTTAATCCTTTTATTAAACATACTATTACATAATTACCTTTATTTAAATATAATATATATATAAACATATATATCATGTTCATTATTACCCTTTCACACACATAAAAAATGATAACGTTGTTTGTGGATGTGTGGACTACTGTCTCCTCGACATGATGTGATTTCTTTTATATCACAATAACACAATATATAAGTTCATATTATTTACTAATTTGGTATTTAAGATATAATTAACAAATGGAAATATATTAATCTAATTACATTCATTCCATAAGAATCATTGAGAATGATAACATTACTCATGCATACGTATGAAGTACTACCTCTGATGATGAGATATTGACTCATTTCTCATAACTATATTTAATGGTTGTTTATAAAGGATAATTGATTTATAAATGTGATCATTATGTCATGAATATTATTATTGATATGTTATATAATAGATTCTTTGACAATATTTGACACATAAACTGAATTAGAAAAACACTCCGGATTTAAACATAATTGTTTAAGTAGTTGTATAAAACATAATAAAACAAAAAAATAATTATACACCTGAAAATGTTTCTTAATAATGTATAAACATAACATAATATTATTATACATGAAGTTAAATGATTATCACCCAAAAGGAAACTCAAGGTAAGAGATTTTCGACTCAATTTACATTCCTTAGATATTTAATAGTTCTTATGCACCTAGTTATTTTTATATGGTATATATACTGCATATTAAATTTTATATTTGGAATCACATTTTTATCAGGACATTATATGTTTTTTTTTAAATTATTCCTTTTAAATTTTATCAATTTAAATATTTCAAAGTGGTATGGTACACTTTGGTATGTTACAATGTTATTTTCCTTAGGGCCAATGCTAATGATCTTTCAATGAAACTTCCATTTTAGGAAATTTTATAATAATTGTTGAATAATCCCTTTTATTTTTATCTAGTTATTCATGGAAAATTTTAATTACTAGTACCATTTTATTACTCGATGGTACTCAACGTGTTTTATAAAATGAGTTTTTAGAAAACCTAGATTTATTTCTGTATTTAGCCAAAGAGCCTATATTCATGTAAAAACCCTGTATTATTAAAATTTTCTATTAAATTTTTTAAAAATTACCTGGTAAATAAATTTTTACCATTTTTTCATTTTACCAGTGGTTTTAATGAAATATTCATCTCTGTTTATTAACAATGAAATTTTCTAACCTTTTTACTGTGCAAAAAGAATGTTTTTTGTACCTTGTATGACAAGTATTTAATCACTCCCCCTAATTAATTTTATGATTCATTTTAATGTCTAAATAATTACATTTTAAGGAATTTTTTTTCAATCTTATTTTGAATGAAAAGGGTTTCCAAAATTTTTTTCACAATAAATTTATATTTTCCTAAAGAATGTTTTTAAACAATCAAAATTTTTATATTTATATTCAGTAATAACAACAACCCTTTATTTATAATCAACTTGGGAGTTCTTTTGTAGATACATTCCATATTATTCCTCAGTATTGTTTATTATTTATCTGGATGAATATTTTATTAACATTCAATTCCTTGAATCACTCATTAATCCCCTAGAAATATTCAATCTCCTATGATCATTTAACATTGATTTTCCCCATAATTATCCATTTTATTTATCAAGGATATTAATATTTCATAAACTATATACCATTTAATAAACAACTTTTACTATGATAGATATTTGATTATTTGTGAAATTAATGATAAATCTATAGTTCTCTTTCAATATGGTTATTTTATAAGGAATATTATTTATTTAAATATTCTATATGAGAAATAATTTCACTAGTAATGAAGGGTGAGGCCTTGAAATTATATTGATCAATGATGCATCGATAGGTTCTCATGAGACAAATTAGTTGTGAGAATTAGAATAGTTTAAGTCATCATATAAAATGTCCTCACAGTATTGGTTTTCAAGTGCCCAAAACAAGACATCCCTTAATGAAACACTACCATAATTTATTTTTATTTATTAATCACCACGTGCTATTTCATCGAAATATATATTGATACATTACTTATTCAAATCATCTAGGAAATGGAATTTTTTTTGTTTATTACCTTGCCATGTTTTTTCCTTATCTTCTTATTTGAATGGCATGTGTTTCCAATTATTACCATTCAATATTTTTTATTCAATTTTATTCATTTTATAAAAGTTATTTATTTATATACAAGAAGAAAGTATTTATTAATTATAATATTATTTTTTAATACAATAATCATGTATGCATCTAGTTTAGAAAAAGTATTAGAATCTCGTTCCTTACGGATTTATTCAATGTAATCTTGAAACGTTATAGTAGGAAGCACCTTCTCTAGGTTCTCTAGGATTAGGTCTCCATATTTTTTCTATGAGGAATATAGTGTGAAATTGTGTAAATTTGTCTTATATGTTTAACCACCCATTAATGAGAATGGATGGCTACTATAATTCATGATCAAAATCTATTTACTGAGAAAAGTTAATTAGGATACTTAGGGTATGACTTATCTTGAGTGAGAACGGATGGGTTGGGGTATGAGAACACAATGCACTATTTACATAGGTATGGGTTGAGAAAATTCTTTGAAAACATAGCCTCTCTCATTTGTTAAATGATGGGTTTTGTTATAAGGTGACTTTCATCACTCTTGCATGTAGCCAAAATAGGCAGAATCATATGTCATGGTTATCTATATTGAAACTGACACCATTAATTGTATAATTGTATACTAATTTTCTATTATATATTCATGTGGTTATTTTTCAAAATAATTAATAATCTCTATACATAAGAATTTTTTTCACAAACCATTGATAAAAATATCAGTATGTTTTTTTAAGGAATTTGAGATTTTTAGTAAGTCATTGGAATCACCCCCAACCTGGGTACATTGAGTGATTTTTTATATATGTTGGTAGACCATAATCTATTTTCAAATGTTAAATTTATTCCATGAATATATAAATTTTTTTCAAGTATAATATTATATAGAGGCTTAGAATTAGACATGATGATAATGTCATTCAGGTTAGATTATATCTAGAGGTTTATGGATGTATGTTATAAGTATGGTTTGTACAATTTTTTTTTGGATTCCACCATCACCGTTCGGACTTACTATTGAGGTTATAGTCAGCCCATGAATTTTTTATCACTTCATCACTTGTCAAAAATCATTAGTATATCGAGAGTATAATGACCCAAAAATTTGAATAATAGTTTGTATCCTGAAAATTTAGGTTTAAATGTGTCTAATTAATTAAAACTATATGTATAAATTGAAACGTAACTATCATATTTTGACCTTTAAATGACCATTGAAAATATAATCGATGATCAATAAAATTGTTATAAACAAAAATAATTTTAACATTATAATTACTGTTTATAAATAGAAATTACAATGGAATTATTAATTCAGAAAGAAGAGTTGATGGCCTCATCTAGTAGACTCGAGCCATATGAAGCTCATTGTCAGACCTCGAAAAGGAGGTTGCATCAATGGGGTTCACTCTTGGCCAAGCCCAATATGAGATCCAACACAATAATCTTGAACGAAATCACCTATATGAGAAGTGTAAGTTAATAAATATTACCACCTGAGTAATGTTATTTGAGCCACCCCAAGAGTCTATCACTGTCACAATCCATACCCTTATGTCTTATGTGGGTGTTATAAGGGTTTATCTAACATGGTACTCATAATTATTTTTTAACCCATTTTATAAATAAAAGTCTTAATCCATTAATTACTTTATTAAAATTTTATGTCTTAGAAAGGGATGAATTTGATAAATTGTCTTTATGGGTAAAAATGGTACTCTTGGAAATATATAAATTATATTAAAATACATTTTTATAAAAAAATTATAAAAAATTATTATAAATTATGATTTTATCAAATCATAGTCCATAAATGATTAGGTAATCAGTTTGATAAGAGTTATATTTTTTATGTGATAAAACAGAATGTATATTTGTGATGAATTTATTTTATAGGATTAATGAATTTTAGAAATAATTAATATTGTAAATATATATTATTTTCAAATTAATTTTATGAATTATAAATAGTATATACTTTTTAAGAAGTTAAATATAATTATTATTGGGGATAAAAACTATTTTTTTCAAAACCTGTGAATTTTTAGAAAATGTCATGTTTTTATTTTAAAATAAAAAATTCACATATTTAGAAAATTATTTCGAATAAAAACATCATTTTTGGAATAAAGATCTCAAAATTATCTAATTTTTAATTTTTCATGTTTTCACAGATAGTCGAAATTTTGTGTAAAATTAAACACTGAATAAATATATAATGTGTTATATAACATCAGATTGACCCAATAGTGATGTAATAAAAAATATAAAAGAAATTTTTTCCTAATAAATGTGTTATCTTAAAAATATTGTGATTTTATTTTTTTTATTGATTTTATAATGCCTTAGTGGACAATCCAAGACATAAAAAATATTTTAACATTTAAAAATGCTTTCATTGATAGTGTGACTCACCTCCACATAATAAAGACTAATATTTTAAATTTTTATGCCCTTATACATATAAAATATTGTATACAACTCCCCTATGGAGGATTACATGGTCATAAACCAAGGTATGCTTTGTAGTTTTTATTAGATTAAAGTGTAGTGTCAAAAGTTGAAATAATAATGAATTCCCTCTCTTTTCCTATATAAACCCACCAAACCTCCAATTCCTCATCACTAAATCCATTTAGATAACTACCAACCTCTTCCCCATAATGCCTATATTCCTCCAATGGTTCCACCATCCTTCCAAGATACCTATCCCAACCATTCAGCATCACACTTCCCTGTATGGGATCCTAAATTTTCTCCCTTTTTAAATTGAAGCATCTTATTTGAAATTAGTTCATGTAATTTTGAATGGTTATAATGTGATTAATTTCTAAGAATTTTATTTATATCCATGTGATTTTATTTTAATGTGGGATTATTTATCCCTGGTCATTTTTAATCTTACCTAAGCTGTTACCATGCTGAATTTTCGTAAGGGATTTTACTCTTCTCAATTCCATTCAAGCTATTCTTTCACATTATGGTTCTTATGATTCATATTTATATGTTGGGTTATGATGTTACAATACACTAATAATTTATATTTGATTTATATGTTATGAGATACTCCATTCACTCTCATCAATCCCCCATATGATCTATTAAGCCCACCCATTACTATGCCGAATTTCTGTTAGGGATTCCCTCCTTTCTCAATTTTTCCATGTTTCATTATGTAGTTATACCCTTTTATTTTCAATTGAAATAGTTGGGATCTAATTTATCACCTCCGAAATACTTACCTTCTTATTTTTGGATGATTATATACAAATTTCTATCTCATTAATGCATTCCGTGTATGCATGTTTCCATGCCGAAATTCTGTAATGAAATTCTCTCTTGTTATTTCCATTCAAGTATTTCTCCCATATTATGAATATAAATTCCATTTATTATGTTGGAATATTATTTTTCATGATCTCCTAGCTATCTAGTACATTTATAAATTATTATAGACCCCTTAATCTCTCATCAATTGGTCTTATGATTTTCCATTATAAGATGTCATGCTTTGGAAATTGTACCACAATTTTCAAAGCTAAAATCACCGTGTAGTGAAAAACATAACAATTTATTCATAAGTGGAATTCTCCATTATTCACATATTAATATTTAATGGTAATTTTATTTTCACCATATACACTAATAAGATAATAAAATATTATTTTTAATGATTCCATGTTATATGATCCATGTGGAACACTTATGTGTGAAATGAAATATTTATAAAGGGTGTGCCCTAATAGAAATCCAATTTATTGTGTAATGTCTAGTATCATGATACACCATGAGAAATGATGGCTAAATCTTTCTAATTATGTGATATTTGGTTTTACTCATGATAATTCATGTGCAATGAGGGTTTACTAATGCAAATTCATGTGCAATGAGGGTTTAGTCATGCTAATTCAAGTGAAATTTGGGCTTACCTGTGCAAAAACAAGTGCAAGGAGTATTCCACATTCTAATATCATGTCGTATGTTATTTCCCAATATCCATGTATTAATAATAATTCTATATCTTTTTTTAATTTCCATGTTTATATTGTACTCCATTTACATGCTTATTTCCTGTCATGTACAATATTCTCCATCTTATTCTTTTTTACTCCCTTATTGGGCTTTAGAGGCCACCATTTTCTTGTGTTTGTCCTCAGGTTATCCCATAAAATGATAAATATGATGGAATGTTGTGTTCATATAATATAATTGTTCAATAAATATGTTTTATTTTATATTTTATGGTTTTATGTAATGTTCCGAATTTCCCATGACACTAGACCTCTCGATCAAAGGTTTTGTCTTAAGATCTTGTTGGTGTAAAAAATCACGTTTTAATTTTGTAATAAAGAGAATGATATTTATAGTTTTTATCGTATAATAGGATTACTTATTTTTTGGATTAGAATAAGAAATCCATATAAGAAGCCTTAGGGATAAGACTAACTATATGAAATATATCCTGATATTTTGTTGAGTATAGAGTAAGTTGTTTGTCAAGAAAATATATCCTCGTGTTGATAAAAAAAGTAGATGTGGCATTGGAATAGATGTATATTGGGGAAAACATGAAACACAAAATTGATCTAGAATCGAATGGAAATTAATGCACAACAATGGGATTTGCTGCTCTCTCGGTTTGGCACTATTGTGGGATATGGTTTGGTGATTCCATATTGTTAGTATGAACATATATTAATGGAAAAAACCCCATATAAATATATGTTATGAAATAGATCAGGGATAACTGAGATTGAAACTTATGGTATCATATGTTAGGATTTACTATACAAGTTTATCCTTCGATTTCGGATGTATTCTTTTCTACATTCTTATTAGCTAGGTATTCAAACCCCCTAATTGTATTTCTTTTTTCTTATTTAAAACATGTAAGGAAGAAGATCACAAATAAATATTTTCTCTATTCATAAATATCAACATGGAGATATAATCATGAATTCTTGTTCATATGACATTGAAATGTTTTCAAATATCAATGTTACATTAAAACAACATTATAAGGCATCCTATACCTTTATAAATGCATGATTAATTAATGTATCAGACACCATGTATTGGATTATCTTAGGTTGTCAACTTTCTTAGTTAGCTAAGAGTGGGAAGAACCATCAGGGTCTTCTCAAATTATTCAAATTTTTTAAAAATGATGAAGAACTAAATGATTTTCGAAATTCTAAAAAATAGGGTTACCTTGGAGAATCCATTATAGTTAAAATTATAGATTTATATCTTTAGGGAAACACAAATACTAAAATACCAAAACCCAATTTGGAATTATTTGAAGAGGATTCATTTTGAATTTTTTATAAAGAACTCGTTCAAGAATATATTTCGAAATTTTACATAAGAAATAACATTATAATGAAATATTTGTTCTTATATCAATATAATCCAGGACAGTTGTGGTGCTTTTGGGTAAAGGATGTTGGTGATTTTGGAAATATCTTAAGGTACTATTGTGATGCAAGAACTGTTTCTACTTAATGGAAATAATAATAGGAAAGACTGAAGACCTTATTGAAGTGATGAAGGAGAAGTACCATCACCTGTTTTGGAAAACATATTTAAAAGACGATTTTGGGGGTGAAATTTTTAAGGTAGGAGGAATGAAACTACCTGATCATTTGAATAATATTTTATTTTCTTGAATATTTATGTTTTACTTTGTATCATTAATAAAAATTATTAAACTATTAATTGATATGTAACTATCAGTTTTTTACTGCTATATGACCATTATTCATTTATGATCAATGATCAGTACAAAAATTGGAAACAATAATAATTTTAACAGAATAATTTTTTATTACAAACAGAAATGATAATTGAAAAATTCAATCAGATGGAGAGTCAACAACCTCATTCAGTAGACTCACACCATACAAAGATCATTTATCGGATCACAGAAATGAGGTAGCATCTCTAGTATTCACTCTTGACCAATCCCAAGATTAGATTCAACACGTTATGTTTGAATATAATTTCTTATGGGAGATGTAGAATTTAATAGAGATTACCACCTGAGCAATGTTATCCGAGCCACCCCAAGTGTTTTCCACCATCACACACCATACCCTTAGGTATTTTTAGGTGTTATAATGTAACATACCAATTAATTAATTAATAATATATATTCTTATCTATGTATATTTATGAATTATATAGTGTTTTAGAGGCTAAAATTGATAATAAATCCGAACTGAAGAATGGAATACACTAATATTTTTAAAAGATTGTTTTAATGCATTTTGATGGAAAACCATTTTTAAATCAAACTTTTGAAAATTTTATAAGCTCTAAATTTTAAAATAAAGTTATTCTTTATTATCGGGACATTTAAATTTACTTTGGATAATTTGTTGATATTTGTCTGACAATGTTCATTTTGTAATGAATAGTGAAAAATACTGCATTTTACATCAAAACTGCTTTTCCTCTATTTTATTTATATGATTAGATTATCTTTTTTATTGGTTTTAAAGTCTAATTTGAATATATTTTTACAATTTAATTTAATGTTGTTCATTATAATTAATTTCACTTTTGGAATTGGTCATAAACTAGTGCCAAACCTTTCATAGATATTGTTTCAAAAAACCCCGCTATTTGTATTGACAACATGAATTATTTTTATATTATTTATTTCAATTTCTCTATTTGGAATTTGATAAAATGGGTTCCATATTTGGAATAAGAAGGTCTAAATTATTTAATTGATAATTTTTTTATTTTTTTGAACTTTATGAATAGTAACAATGATAATTTTCTTTAATTATCTTGATTAATTAGTAATCGGGTAGTTGAGGATAATAAAATAATATCATAATACTAGAAAATGACCCCAAAATGTGTCTTAATTCTACTGGTTGTGTCACGGCCGACCATGGGATGCCTTGTGCCATGCTTAGGGACCCCATGGAATCCCTTTTGGGTGAAAGTGACACATTATGATTTTATTTTTAAAGGAAGGAGAATATCACTAAAGGATGTATCACACGAGTAAAACATTTTTTATTTTGTATACATAAATGATCTCTTCGAATATAAATTGGAATTATAAATCTAAAAATATTTCCTACATCATATTATTTTTTTATAATTTTTAGATATTAAATAAATTAATTTATTTATGACACCATGATGATGAAACGATTTCCTCATTAATTAATGATTTAAACCAAATGGAAAGTTAGTGTAAAATCTAAGACTTACACTTGTCAAAGACCTATTTGATGAGTGTATTTCGAACACTTATCACCTTATCCTAGAAATATATCAATGTGGGACCTTTAAAATCCGAAACTCATCTTAATATAATGTAACATTTTATAACTTTCCAAGAGTTCCCCTCCTCTCCTCTTATAAAAGGACCCCAACTCTACCTCATTACCCACACTTCTCAAGCCTTGGTCTTATCCAAGATCTGAAAATTTTATCTCTCCACATCCCTCTTTTAATTCTACAATCCTTACCATAGGCAAAAACCTCTTGAAGAAACCCTTTTGGTTCAAACCAAGAGGAGTAACCTGATTTATAGGTAAACTCTTCTCAAATGTTCTTTTGTTTTATTTTGCTACTCCAACCACCTAAACTCTTTTTATTCATTTATTTTGTAACAAAACTAGTATCTTCAATATACTAGGATTTTTTTGTAAGAAGGATTTGAGCTACACTTACACATGCCTACATCTAATGGTTAATGAAGATATTGTGTCCGTGGATTGCGGATTTCTGCCTCACGAAATGATGATTGTTCAATATTCTTTTAACACCTTCAATGGTGGCCATTAAGATGTCACTATATTTATATATGATATATAATATGTTTATTTTTTCTTTAAGCTTCTGTATTTTTCATTTATGGAACACCTTTATGGTTTCCATTATGGGTTAACATGATATCTTCATTTTAGGAAGTGTGGACTACCGCACACTCAAAGTGATTTGATTAGATAATGCCATATGTGGGATGTATAAAGGATGGAGTTATGGATATTATATATTATATTATATTGGAATTATAATTTACCTTTATATAATTATGATTCCATTTCATAAAATACAAAATAGAAATTAAAGTAGCATTCATGAGTACGTACGGTTTATCGTCTCCATGAACGGTGTGTTTCATTTCATACCTCTAAATGTTATTTAATATTATAAATTCATGTATATACTAGATATATATGATATATATGATATCTGCATCATGAATATTACTCAGGATATCGTGGTTACATGAAAAAATTGTAATTATTAGGAGTTTATTTTTGACTCAAGTACCAATGATCGACAAAACGACCATTATTAACTTAAATAATTACATAGTGTTCTTAATATGGTAATGAGTGATATAAAAAGTAATAATGAACGTGAAAATATTCTAAATAAAGTAGAAATTAACTCAAGTTTATTAGTCAAGAGGTTAAAGAATGATCGAGTCATGTCGGACCAGAGGTAATGGACTTCGTCTCAATCTCCTTTCATTGAGGCATATTTTGTTTTATATAGAACTTAATTTATACGGTGTATAAACCCCTTTGACATTTATGTATATTCAAAAGGAATCTTTTTTATATGAAGTGTTTACTAAACGAAAAAAGGGAATGTTTTTTATGTCATACGTATGAGGCGACAACTACTTCTCCGCCATCGTGACCATTATTTGAGTTTCGGCTTCCAATACAAGCCATAACTATTTTTAAATGAAAATTAAATACCATGTTTTACTTTTCTTTTATATTGGTATTGAAAATGGTTTTGATAATGTTTTTATTATATTGATGTTTTATTAATATCGTGTGATTGAAATGTGGAAATGTTATGTTTCCTTTGTACATGTTTTATGTGATACGATTCTGTTATGCTTCTTGGGAATTCTTATGAAGATGGGTGGTTTGGTGATAAACTAAGGGAGGGTAAGCTTGATATAACTCTCCAATTCACTAGGTAACATGTAGGGGTTAAACATTAAGGTTTCTCTGAAGAGATTTAGGGAATTTACTGTGATGGGTATTCCAAATGTAACCATGAGGGTTACTCCCTATGTAAGAATGTTATGAATGCATCAAGCTACCTTTATGTCTTATGATTTCTATCATTTATTCATGATTTGATGAGGTATGTTAAAATGATTATGTTTTCTGAGTAATGTATGATTTCATACATGGACCAAGGTTTTCATTTTGTACATTTATATCCCTTGTTGAGATTTTATCCTCATCCCATGTTTTTGAAATGTTTTTCACATGTCAAGGGAAAGGTACATGATGTGATGATAGTGTCAAAGAAGTATCAAGAAAGAATCTATGTTTTATTTTAAATGTGTTTCTAATGATGGGAAAAATGAGTACTATCTTTTATGTAACCACATTGTTTAAATGTGGAGTGTAATGCATGATTTATGATCTGATTCTCTAAAACTCTAAACCTGAAAAGATCCTAAACATGTATTCTTGAAATAACTCAAGATTAAGTAATGATTAAGTCCAGCGCCTTATAGATGGTATCAAAGGTCGGTTTAGATAACTTCAAGAGTTATAATTATTTTAAATGATTATCCAAAAATATTTATTTTGTGATCAAATTAAAATGATATAGCATTTGACGATTATCATGTTTCTTCAACTAAGACATTTTTTTCAGAATGGTTTTCTGCAGAGGAAACATGGAAGCAGTGCTAGGAAGGCATACAAAAGGTAATGAACTTCTGAATCAGCATCCTGAGATGGTCAGAATTGGAACTGAACTGTTTTTTGCTGTAATGGGGTAGTTGACTCAAGCGATAAATGGTGGTGGTATCCATGAATGAGATCAGCCAGATCAATCGTAGAGGAACATGTCAGTGGTGGAACATTTCATGAGGAAACATCCCCAATCATTCAAAGGAACATATGACCCTATGAATCTGAATGGTGGAACAAATCATTGGAGAATATTTTCAATGTCATGGGGTGTTTAGAAAATCAAAATGTTAGTCTTTCTATTTACCGTTTGTAGGGTGAAGCCGATCAATGGTGGTTGATGGTTAAAAATATCAGGGATGCTGTTGAGATTGATGCTCTCTTCTGGGATGAATTCATAGGTATTTTCCTAGAGAAGTATTTTCCTGAGTCTATTCAACTTCGGATGAAAAAAAAATTCTTGTAATTGAAACATGAGGATGGCACAGTGGCTGCTTATGAAGAAAGGTTCACTCGATTGGCAAGGTATGCTCCAAATTTTATCCGAGAACTTGATAGTAAAATCAATCATTTTTAATCAGTATTAAACCCAAAATATTGAAGGGATTTAGCTTCTCGCGAGTTCAAGAGTTATGAAAATCATGTTTGATGTGCTGAGAAGGTGGAAATGGAGTTTTTCGATGATCAAGTGTTCTATAAAAACCAACATAAGAAGAGACCGAGGTTGTAGGAGAAAGGGAAGAAGTCTTTAAAATGGTTTGAGGGTAAGAAAACTATGTTTCCAGTTTGTGATAAATGTGGTAAAAGGATTGCTGGGGAATGTCTTTTGAATTCTAGAAAGTGCTACTAATGTGGGAATATGGGACATAAGGCTCGTGATTGCACTGAAAAAGATCAGGGTGATGGTAAGGCTAAACTTGATTTATAGTTAGTGAAATGTTTCAAGTGCAATGAGATGGGTCACTATGAAAACAAGTGGCCGACAAAGAGATTGAGTGATGGGAATCAGTTAGACTACAAGCAGAAAGGTGTGGTGAAATCCTTTGAAAATTATTCAGCAAATGTTCATCCATCAAATGAAGTGGTATCAGGTACATTGTTTGTTTTTATTATGATTATGCTAGTGTGTTGTTTGATTCACGGTCTACACATTCTTTCATCTCTGAAAACATTTCTAGTAAAATGGGAATACCATCTCAAGAAATGACTCCTGAACTTGTGGTAAAAACACCTGGGGGAAATGTTGAGGGAAAAATAATTTATAAGAATATTCATATCCTTATCTGTGGAACGATCCTACTTGCAATCCTTATTGTTTTACCTCAAGTAGAGTTTGATGTTATCCTGGGTATGGATTGGCTCTTTGTTTACCATGCTAAGATTGACTGTAGATCTAAAGAAGATTATTTTCAGAAAGACTTTCAGTTTTTGTACAAGAATAAACCCTTACTATTGATAACATATCACGAGGCTGAGAAACTTGTAAAAGATGGAAATGAATATTACCTGGCATATATTGTTGAAAACAAAAGAAATGTTTAGATTAATGATGTGCAAGTGGTAAATGTGTATCCTTTTGTTTTTCCTGATGAGTTTCTTGGAATAATACCAGATCTGGATGTTGAATTAACTGTTGACTTAGCTCTTGATTCTATGCCAATTTTAAAACCCCCTTATCGAATGGATCAAATTTAACTTTTAGAGTTGAAGGAGAAATTTCAAGATTTATTAGATAATGGTTTCATTTGACCTAGCACATCACTGTGGGGTGTTCATGTCTTATTTGTTAAAAAGAAAGACAGTTCAATGAGACTTTCCATTGATTATAGAGCATTGTATAACATCAATGTTAAGAACAAATATCATTTTACTCATATTGATGATTTGTTTAATCAGCTCCATAGAGCTCAATATTTTTCAAAGATTGACCTGATATCGGGGTACCATCAGTTGAAGGTAAAGGAAGAAGATATTTCAAAGTCAGTGTTTCATACAAGATATGGCCATTATGAATTTGTAGTAATGCCTTTTGGGCTAACCAATGCACATGATGTATTCATGGACCTTATGAATAGAATTTTCCACGAGTTCATGGATAAGTTTGTGGTTGTTTTCATTGATGATATTTTGGTGTTTTATAAAAGTAAAGAGGATCATGAAAGTCATTTAGGGGTTATATTTCAAACCTTAAAAGAAATGAAATTGTCTGGGAAATTCAGCAAGTGTGAGTTTTGGTTGCATCAAATTTCATTCCTTGGTCACATTGTTTCTAAAGATGGGATAACTGTTGATCCTCCAAAAACAGAGGTTGTTGAAGAATGGCCAAGACCCACAAATTTAACTGAGATTCGTAGCATCCTTGGTTTGGCAGGCTATTACATAAGGTTTGTTAGAAAATTTTCCCGGTTATCTAATAAAATTACTAAGCTAACTCGGAAGGGTGTTATGATTATCTGGACAAAAGAATGTGATGATTGTTTTTAGGAATTGAAATTATGATTGGTGAATGCTCTAGTTTTGGAACTACCTTCCAGGAAGGGTGAATTAGTTATCTTCAGTGATGCTTCATTAAAAGGACATGGTTGCGTCCTAAGCAGAATGACTAGGTAATTGCTTATGCTTAAAGTCAATTGAAAAATCATGAGGTAAATTACCCTACACATGATTTGGAATTAGCTGCTGTTATTTTTGCTTTAAAAATTTGAAGGCATCATTTGTATGGAGTAAAGTGTGAAATATATACGAATCACAAAAGTTTAAAATATATATTCACTCAGAAAGAATTGAAAATGAGACAGAGGAGATGGTTAGAATTAATCAAGTACTATGAATGTAAAATTAATTACCATCCAAGAAAAGCAAATATAGTGGCTGATGATTTGAGTCGAAAAAGTAATTCTTCATTAACAATGTTGCATTTGGAATGTGATCCTTTGGATAATGATTTCATGATCTTTGTAATATAAGTTGTTGGTGTAGGATGTTCTTCTATTTTTTCAGGTATAAGTGAAATCTTCTCTCTCAGATAGAACTAATCAAGCACAGAAGTAAGAGAGTGAGTTTCAGAGAAAGGTAGAGCTGGTTTAAGAGTGTATGATGCTTGAATTCAACATTGATAATGATTGTGTTTTGAGATTTGGTAAAATATTGTGTTTGTTGTGTGATTCACAGTTGAAGATAGATTTGTTATGCGAAGCTCATATTTCTCCATTTTCAGTTCAACTAGGCAGTACTATGATGTATATAGATCTTCAGGAGTATTGCTGGTGGGATGGAATGAAAAGAGATATTGCAGATTTAACTGTGAAGTGTTGACTTGTCAACAGGTTAAAGCATAGCGACAGTTACCGAAGGGGATACTTCAGCCTGTACCTGTGCCAGAGTGGAAATGGATGAATATATCACTGGACTTCATTGTTGGATTGCCAATGACACCTCGAGGTAATAATCTAATCTGGGTTTTTGTTGACCTCTTGACTAAATCTTCTCATTTCATTTCTATACGAGATACTTTTTCCCTAGATCAACTTTCCCATTTGTATCTCAAAGAGATAGATAGGTTACATGGTGTCTCCCTCTCCATTGTATCTAATTGTGATATCAGGTTCACTGCTAACTTTTAGAAAGGCCTTCATGAAGTCGTTGGGTACTGAATTAAATTTTAGTACAGATTTTCAACCTCAATCAGATGGGTAGTCAAGACGAATGATTCAGACATTGGAGGATATGCAACGTGCTTGTTCAATGTATTATCAGGGAAGTTGGGACCAACATCTTTCTTTGGTTGAGTTTTCTTATAATAACAGTTTTCATTCCAGTAGACAAATGGCACCATTTGAAGAATTATATGGGAAGCAGTGTCGAAATCTATCTTTTTGGGATGATGTGGGTGAAAGGAAGTTGATGGGTCCTGAATTGGTAGAAGAGTTAGCAGAAAAAGTTCATCTAATACAGAAACACATGAGAACTGCTCAGAGCAGAATGAAATGTTATGTGGACAACAGCAGGAAGGATCTCTCTTTTGAGGTAGGCTATCATGTTTTTCTCAAAGTATCACTATGGAAAAGTGTGATGTGATTTGGTAAGAAAAGAAAGTTGATTCCAAGGTTCATTGGACCATATGAAATTCTGGAGAGAGTTGGATCATTTGTATACTGATTGGCTTTACCTCCGAGTTTATCTCAGGTACACAATGTTTTTCATGTTTCAATGTTAAGTAAGTAAATGCTAGATCTATCTCATGTTTTGAGTCCAGAAGTAGTTCATCTAGAAGAGAATCTATCTTATGTGGAAAAACCAGTCCGGATTCTTGACCATAATGAGAAAGTGTTACTGAATAAGTTGATTCATCATGTAATGTTTTTGTGGAAAATCACATGATTGAAGAGGCAACATGGGAATCTGAATATCCAATGAGGGATAAATACCCCCACATATTCTATAAGTAAATAAATTGCGGGGACACAATTTTCTAAATGGGGGAATAATGTAACATCCCATGTATGTAATGAATAATATATATTTATATCTATGTCTATTTATCAATTATCTAGTTTTTTAGAGGCTTAATATGAGAATAAATCCAAACTTAACCATGGAATACACTAATATTTTTAAAAGATTGTTTTACTGCCTTTTGATGGGAAACCATTTTTATTCAATCTTTTGAAAATTTTATAAGCTCTATTTTTAAAAATAAACTTATTCTTTATTATTGGACATTTAAATTTACAGTGGAAAGTTTTAGGTATTTTTCTAAAAATGTTCATTTTTTAATGAATAGTGAAAAGTACAGCATTGTACATCAAAACTGCTTTTTCATCTCATTTAAATATATTGGTAGATTATCATTTTAAATGGTTTTAAAGTGTAATTAGAAAATATTTTTACCATTTAATCCAATGGTGATCATTAGAATTAATTTTACTTTAGAATTGTTCGTAAACAAGTGCCAAACGATTCATAGATATTGTTTCAAGAAAACTCGCTATTTGTTTGGACAATAGGAATTATTTTTAAATTAATTATTGCAATTTCAATGTTTGTAATTTGGTAAAATGGATTCCATATTTGGAATCAGAAGTTCCAAATTATGTAATCAAGGATCTTTTGTTTTTGGACATTAGGAATAGTAACGACAATAATTTTCTTTAATTATCTTGATTAATTAGTTATCGGGTAGTTAAGGATAATAAAATAATATCATAATACTAGAAAATGACCCCAAAATGTGTCTTAATTCTACTGTTTGTGTCAAGGCCGACCATGGGATTCCTTTTTCCATGCTTAGGTACCCCATGGAATCCCTTTTGGGTGAATGTGACACTTTATCATTTTATTTTTAAAGGAAGGAGAATATCACTAAAGGATGTATCACCCGAGTTAAAATTTTTTGATTTTGTATACATAAAAGATCTCATGGACTATAAATATTAATTATAAATTTCAAAATATTTCCTACATCATAGTATTTTTTTATATTTTTTATATAATAAATAAATTTATTCATTTATGACACGATGTTGATGCAACGATTACCTCATTAATTAACGATTTAAATAAAATGGAAAGGTAATGTAAAATATAAGACTTAAAATTGTCAAAGACATATTGTATGAGTATATTTAGAACCCTTATCACCTTATCCTCGAAATATGTCAATGTGGGACCTTGAAAATCCGAATCTTATTTTAATATAATGTAATATTTTATAACATTCCAAGAGTGCCCCTCCTCTCCTCTTATAAAAGGCACCCACCTCTTCCTCCATACCCACACATCTCAAGCCTTTTTCTCGGCCAAGATCTGCACATTATATCTCTCCACATCCCTCGCTTCATCCTAGAAGCATAAACTTAGGCATAAAGCTCTTTAAAAATCCCTTTTGGTTGAAACCAAGACGAGTTACCCGATTTAAAGGTAAAGTTTTCTCTAATGTTCTTTTGTTTTATTTTGCTTTTAAACCCCCTAAAATCTTGTTATTCATTTATTTTGTAACAAAAACAGTATCTTAAATATAGTAGTATTTGTTTATAAGCATTATTCGAGTTACACTTACATACACCTACATCTAATGGATAAAGAACAAACTGTCTCTGTGGATGGCGAATTTCTGCCTCACGAAATGATGATTGTTCAATATTATTTTAACACCTTCAAAGGTGGAAATTAAGATGTCACTATATTTCTATATGATATATAATTATTTTTTATTTTCCTTAAGCTTCTTTATTTTTCATGTATGGGATACCATTATGGTTTCCATTATCTCTAAACACGATATCTTCATTTTAGGAAGTGCAGACTACCACCCCCTCAAAGTGATTTGATTCGTTAATGCCACATGATTGATGTATATAGAATTGAGTTAATGATATTATATATAATATTATACTGGAATTATAATTTACCTTTATATCATTAGGATTCTAGTCCATAAAATACGAAATAGAAATGAAAGTAGTGTTCTTGCGTACGTACGACTTACCGTCTCCATGAATGGTGCAGTTCATTTCTTACCTCTAATGATATATAATGTTATAAATGTATATATATATACTAGATATATATGATATATATGATATCTACATCATGAATATAACTCTGGATATTATGGATACATGAACAAATTGTAATTATAAAGAGATTATTTTTTACTCATGTACTAATGATCGACAAAATTACCATTATTAACTTAAATAATTACAGTGTTCATAACATGGTAATAAGTGATATAAAAAGGAATAATGAACTTGAAATTTTTTTTAAGAAATTATAAAATAATTCAAGTATATTATTCAGTAGGTTAAAGAACGATCAAGTAAATTCAGACTCGAGGTAAGGGACTTCATCTCAATCTCCTTTCATTGAGGCATGTTTTATTTAATACACAACTTTCTTTTATATGGTGTATAAACCCCTTTGAATTTTATGTAATTCAAAAGGAACATTTTTTATACTAAGTATTTACTAAATGAAAAAGGGAATTTTTTTTCGTACGTATGTAGCGACACCGACTTCTTCACCACCGTGACCATTATTTTAGTTTCAGCTTCCTCTACAAGCCATAACTTTTTTTAAATGAAAAATAAATACCATGTTTTACTTTTCATTTATTTTGGTATTGAAAATGGTTTTGGTAATTTTTTTCTTATATCGATGTGTTATTGATATCTTGTGATTGAAATGTGGAAATGTTGTGTTTCCTTTATGCATGTTTTATGTGATACGATTATGTTACTGTTCTTGGGCATTGTTATGAAGACGGGTGGTTCCGTGATAAACTAAGGGAGGGTGAGCCCGATATAGCTCTCCAATGCATTGGGTAACGCGAAGGGGTTAAACGTTATGGTTTCTCCAAAGTGATTTAGGGAATATACTGTGATGGGTATTCCAAATGTAACCATGAGGGTTACTCCCTACGTAATAATGTTATTAATGCCTCAAGTTTCCATTATGTCTTATGATTTCTATGATTTATTCATGATTTGATGAGGTATGTTAAAATGATTATGTTTTACGAGTAATGTATTATTTCATTCATGGACTAATGTTTTCATTTCTTACTTTTATATCCCTTGTTGAGCTTTTTATGCTCATCGAATGTTTTTGAAATTCTTTTCACAAGTCAAGGGATAGGTACATGATGTGATTATAGTGTCAAAAAAGTGTCAAGAAAGAATATATGTTTTATTTTAAATATATTTTTGATGATGGGAAAAATTAGTACAATCTTTTATGTAACCACTTTGTTTAAATGTGGAGTGTAATTCATGATTTATGATCTAATTCTCTAAAACACTAAACCTGAAAAGATCCTAAATTTGTATTCTTGAAATAACTCAAGATTAAGTAATGTTTAAGGCCGAGGCCTTATATATAAGGTGTTAAGTAACAAGATATTAGTTAATTCTTGTGTAATCCCTTTTATAAATAAAACTCTTACTCCATAAATTCCTTTAAGAAATTGGCCTTCCTTAAAACGTAATGAATTTGATAAATTGTCTTTTCATGTAATAATCAGACTTCTGAGAAATGTATACATTATACTAAACTATGGTTTTTAATAATTATTTTATAAAAAAATTATTGTAAATTATTATTATATCAGTTAATTATATATAAATATTTTGGTAATCAGTTTAATAATAGTTACATTTTTATACGATAAAACAAAAAGTGTATTTTTTTAAAAAATTATCTTATAGAATTAATGAATTTTTAAGATAATTAATATTTTAATAAAATATTATTATCCAATTACATTTATGAATAATAAGTAAGTGTATAATTTTTATGAAGTCAAATGTAATTTTTTTTTAATTTTAATAACTCTTTTTTTAAATAAATTTTTATTAAATATTGGGTTTTAATTTTTAAAGTGAAAATTTACATATTCATAAAATTATTTAGATAAAATAAATATTATTTTTGGAATAAAGAGATAATAATTAACCAATTTTGAATTTTACATAATTTTCTGAGATAGTTGAATTTTTGGGTAAAAATTAATTACCTAATAAATATATAACGTGTTTTATGGCATCATAATGACCCAATAGTGCCACAATAAAATACTATAAGAGGTATTTTCGGCCAATATATGTTTTAACTTTAATATATTGTGATTATAGATTTGAATTAATACTTTTATAATTCCATAGTGGACTCTCCATGACATATAAAATATTTTATCATTTTAAAATGATTTCCTTGAGAGTGTGACTCATCTCTACATATGCAATCCAAATATTTTAATATGATAGGCAATGGGAAGTATAAAATATTTTCTACCAATAATCCTTTGTAGAAACAATTATATAAACCCATGGTATGTTTTGTGGTTTTGATTAGTTTAATGTGTAGTGTCCAAAACATAAATAATAACGAATTTCCTCTCTTTTACTATATAAACCGACCCAACCTCCCATTCATCTTCAATAAAAATATTTTATACAAGACCAAAATCTACCCCATACTTCCTATTTTCCTACAAAGGTTCCCCATGATCCCATTAATCCTCTATCAAGCCTTTGGGATCATACTTCCAGGTAAGGTATCCTCACTTTTGTCTCATTCTTTCAAATTCAAGCATCTTATTTGAAATAGTTCATGTATTATCGAATGGTTATAATGTAATTATTTTATAATAATTATATTTATGTTCATTTGATTTTATTTTAATGATGTATTATTTATCCTCCTTCATTTTTCCCTTACTCATGATGTTACCATGCAGAATGTTTGTTAGGCATTTCACTCCTCTCATTTCCATCCAAGTTACTCTTTCACATTATGCTTCTTATATTCCAAATTTATATTTTGGGATATGAGGTTACAAGACCCACATACATTCCATTTTATTTATATATTATGATATCTTCCTTTCACTCTTATCAATCCCCTCTATAATCTATTAAGCACACTTGTTACTATGCCGAATTTCGGTAGGGGGTTCCTTCCATTCTCATTTTTACAAGATTATATTTGTTGATATTACCTTTTAATTTCAATTAAAATTTTTTGGATATAATTTCTAAACTTCCACATACTTCTCTACTTATTATTTAATGTTGATATACCCATTTCACTGTCATTAATGCATTCCGTGTACACCCATTACCATGCTCAAATTTCGTAATGAATTTCTCAATTTTATTTCCATTAATGTATTTCTCTTATATTGTGCATATAAATTACTTTTCATATAATGATATATTTTTTCCATTATCCCCATACTGTATATGTCATGTATAAATGATGAGATATACATTTCTCTCTCATAAACACATCTTATGAATTACTATAAGACAACGTAATGCAGCTGAAATTGCATAATGATTTTTGAAGACAAAATCATCATGTAGGAATACCATAGTCATTCCAATATCAAGGGTATTAATCTTTAAGCACATATAAACATTCAATGGTACTTACAGGTATGAATTGAATATACCCTAATCGTGTAATAACATAATATTTTGAATGATTCCATGTTATATGATCAATGTGGCACACTAATATGTGAAATGAAATGTTTATAAATGATGCACTATGATAACACTCCAATGCATTAGGTAATATCTAATATCAAGATACTCTATGTGTAATGAAGGTTAACTCAAGATAATTCATGGTAAATGAGGTTTTACTCGTCCTAATTCATATTCAATGAGGGTTTGCTCGTGCTAATTCATGTCCAATGAGGGTTTACTCATGCTAATTCAAATACAATTATGGTTTAGTAATTCTAATCCATGGGCAATGAGCTTTGGATCATGATAATATCATGTTGTATGTTGTTTCTTCATTTCCATGTTATGATAATAATTTTATATCATGAATTTATGTCCATTTATCCTAGGATCTCTATTGAAATGATTATTTCATAGCATATACAATATTATTCAAGTTATGATTTGTTTACTCTATTCTTAGGCTTTATAGATCCCCCTTTTCATATGTAGGTCCTCATGTTATCCCATGAAATGATAAGTATGATAAAATGTTGTAGTTATGTAAAATATGATTCTAATAATGATTTTTTATTTTTTATTTTAATTTGTTATGTAATGTTCATAATTTCCACATACACTAGAACTATTGATCCTCAGAGTTGTCTTAAGTGCATGTTTACGCAATAAATCATGTATTAAATATGTATTAAAGAGAAGGGTTGTTATAGGGGGAATCCATGATGTCATGTGGGAACTAATGATCAAATTCCATTAGGGTTATCTCGGTTGTTAGGTTATAAATTAAATCATATTGTACTTTGTGATATGTTAGTTTTTTATAGGTGTTTTTTTGGTAATTTCGTGGTAAAACGAGCACATACCTAGTCCATATAAAATTGTTTGAATACCAATATTCCCTTGGATGTCTACAGTTTGGAAGTGGAACACTAGGAAGAGTGTCATGTTTAATTGGACTGAGAATCCCAATGTGGGAATAATAAGGTTAGAAATGAGGTAATGGGATTAGCTAGGAGAAAATGTGGTGTTTTTAAAAAATGATAGATAATGTTTAAGGCATGATAAATGTCCCCCTAGGTTGTGTTTCTTGAGGTAATACCTAATTTAAAACCATTATTTGTTATAAATATTTATAATATAAATAATGTTTTCTCATTTAAATTATGTAGGGTTATTAGATTAATACGTATTTTAAGGAGTTGTTTTATTGATTTTTTAATTTTTGGACTTCATAATGTATTTGACATTAAGATGGATATTTTTTTGTGGAAAACCAATGCTTTATAATTAACCCCTTTTTGTAAAATAATTCTCTTGTGGTTGAATGATTCTTGAATTAATTGTTTTAATATATTTGATATTCCTTAAATTAATATTGGATCTTGTGAAATAGAAATGATAAGGACTTAATGGTTTAGTGTTAAAATTTGATTTAAAAAAATATTTCATTATAAATTTTTAAATTGATATGTGTTTTTAGTTTGTTTTTAGAAAATGTTTTTGATTTACCTGACTTTATTTTTTTTGTGAAAAATCGTTCATAGAATATTTTATGTTCAAAACATAGGTGAGTTTTTGTCTATTTAAAATTATATGAGCTAGTTATAAAATAAATAACCGATACCCATTTGAACATAATTGTTTTCTTTTTTTTTTTGACTAAGTTAATGGTATATTACAAAATCATGTTCTTGGATCATTATCCCTGAATTATTTTGAATTCTCAAATGAGGTTAGAGGGGATTGAATGTGTTTGGTAATGAGAAAAGAAAAAAAAAGTAAACGTATAGGGATGGTTTTCATGATTTTCAATGGTACTCTAGGTTGAATCAATGTCAAGGGATAGTGAATGTTGAATGTGTTCTAGGGGTTTGTTAAGAGAACCTTGTTTTTGGATCATTAAATATATATTTTATGTTATGATTGAGTAATGGAATGCTGTTTTTGATTACCTCAGGGGATTAGACTGGTTGAATTGATTTTTATTAGTATATTACTATAGTTTAGGAACCATTAGGATGAATCATATTTTTATAGTAGTGTCATATGGTATAGAGTAAAATTTCCATTTTATGAAAAATAGATAGCACGTATTTAATTATTTTATAGTTCATTCCTATGATTGGGATTCATATTATTGATTGGGAAAGAGCAGGGAGATAACTTCCTTTAATTTCATTTAAAAATGGATGGTAATTTTTAGATGAAGGTTAGAAATTTGGGCATAGTGAGGTGATGTTAAGTATACTACCATAGTGGGAAGGATACAATATTTCATGAAATTATGACATTTGTTACGAACAACAAAAAATTCATCCAGTAGAAATTCTTCAGACCACTTATTAAAATGAAATAAGAAGTACAGAAGCAAATGGGTGGCTTCGTATATAAGGAAATTCCATCAACCATTAGATAGTATAGTTAAAGATCATATTAGGTCTTGTTATTTCCATATTCAGAGTTATCAAAAGCTTCCCATAAGATGGAACTTATCCTTATTGATGGTCTTATAGATTTAAACATTTTCATTATTAGAAAACACAGAATATGATCTAGTAGACAGTGTACATGGAATGATATAGTCGTACTTCCATGGACTTATCTTCAAAGGATAAGGAGTGAAACACTTAATATCATTGACCTTTGTCTTTCTATTTATGATAGAATCTTTAAAAGTAGAATGCTCACTGCTTTGTGTTTACTTTAGGGGGTACTTTCATTCACCATGTCATAATCTAATATATTTCCATGATTATTTTATATTCTAGATAAATTATTGATTTTCTAGATATCCTGATGAAATTCTTAATTTTATTCATAATTATTTTGATTGATACAATCATCTTTTGGAATATAATCTTTAGAATCCTACACATACATGGATACTTTCCCAAAATTAGGCTGTGTAATATCATCTACGGCACTATGTTCGGTCTGAAAATTTTCTTCAACTATCATCTCTTTCAACACAACATCACCACCCAGGTTGGTATAATACTTATCAACCTTATTATTCACATAAAAGACAAGACACATACCTATTTACTGCACCATCTTACATTGATGCGATCCTACCTTAAGAAAACCTTTTATTCTTGTATCTGGAGTTCTAGTACAAATAACAATCATTGAACTAGGAATCATCATCGAGGAAGTGGTATACCACTTCAAATTATCAACCCCAAACAGCAACACATGTTTTCCAAGATGCATGAATACCACCATCAACATTAATTTCCACTGTCTTCCTCTATAATTTCTTATTACAAGATATCTCATGATTCCCATTTATTTGAAATATGTGGAACCAAATTAATACCACATGTATCTTTGACATGACCAATTTTTTAATAGTATGATGAAATGTGATGAATTATTTCACATTCCACCTTTAGATGTATGCCATCATCCAATGCTTTTAGAAAAGTTTTATTAATTATGAACATGCTTAAATCAATCTCCATAAGGACTAAATAAAAATTTCCAAATGTTGCTACCATAGATGGTCTATAAATTTTGATTAAAATACAAATAATTAAGGATAAAACTAAATGGATATTTGCATTCTATATGTTCTAGTTAAGTGAATGAATTTTAGTCCAAACATGTTCCCCAGTATTTTTACATCAAATAGATTAAAATAAAAATTTGATTCTTCAAAACTAATCATATCTAGTTTTAATGTAATTAATTTGATTCCACAAGAATATAAATTTATGTTCCTATCATGAGAAGATGATATGTAAGAATCCACTACCCAAGGTTTTACATATTCTATCATAATAATTCCAAAAAATGATAACTTTTGAACTAAATCATCAAATTTCCAAATATTTCAGCTAGTAGGAGGATCCATCCAACAAATAAAGGTATATTTTCAAATATTAAATCTATAAAAGATTACCACTTATTCAAAAAACTATATAAGTTTCATTATTATTTAAAATATGAACTAAAATACCATCCACCATATGAAAAAAAAATTCTTCAGTTCGAATCCCTTTCAACATCAATACTAAAATTACCAATAAAAGTATTCAGATTAACAGATTTATCCACAATAGATCGAACTTCACAACCGCATCATTCCTTAAACTAATTCAAGTATTTCCACCAGCCTCGCATGTGGGAGAAACTATTTTAGAATGCTGAGCATCAATCAAAGATTCATCTACCTCCTCCACCTAGTGATATCCATTCAGATAAATCCCCACCACTGTTGTAACAGCCCAAGATTTTATAAAAAATATTCTTTTTAATGACTTGTGTTGTACGCTACACCAAAAGGAGCTTGCACAACACGCATCCTTGACTTTCCTTGCATTACACGCAATCGCGACCTTCCTCGATAGCGTGTATAGTACACAATACCGAGTTTCACTAAAAAACGATATGCTATTAAAATATTATTATAACTAGCCTTTATGAATAGTAATAACCACCTTTTAAAATTTTATAAATTTTAGCTCTCAAAATGGACTTCATTTTTGGATTCGGAGTATCGAATTTAGCCTAAGGTGAAATTTTGGTACTTTTCGGATAACTTTCATATTCTGATGAATAGTGAAAATTACTAAATTATAATTAAAAACAACTTTTTTAATCGAAATAATTAATAGTGATAAATCATTAATTTGAGTGGTTTTAAAGTATATTTAGAATATATTTTTACAATTTAATACAATGATGGTCATTGGATGTAATTTCACATTTAAACTAGACATAAACAAGTGTCAATCTTTTGATAGATATTGTTTCTTAAAAACACGCTATTTGTTTTAACAGCGGGATTTAATTGTAAAATTAATTAATGCAACTTTTATGTAATGAATTTGGTAAAATAGACTTCATTTTTGAATTCGGAATATGAAATATAGTTTGGGATGAAATTTTGGCACTGTTCTAAAAAACATCAATTTTTGATGAATAGTGAAACTACTAAGTGGTAGTTAAAAAACTGAATTTTTCATAAAACATAATTTTACAGCTTCTGTGAATGGAATTTCAAAAATCCGAGAGACACGGTTGATGTCAGTAAGTAAAATGTGGTTCAATGAGATGAAAATAATTTTTGGTGAATAGTAACTTTTTACTTTTATTTACCGCGGTTAAAAGTAAATAGGGTAATTAAGGGTAAAAATGATATTAATATTACCCTAACACATGTCCTAATTCTATTGGACACGTGTAATTCGACCAAAAACAAACTTAGGAATAAAATATGACCATTTAGGCCCACTTGGATTAGATTAGGACATTTATTATTTATTTATTTAAAGAAGGGTTAAAATAGTTAAAATCAAAGTTTAATAAGTAAATAATTTTTAATATGGGGTTATACATAAGATAAATTAGATTGTAAATATTCCATAGAAAGCTAAAAAGATTTACTACATGGTGGTATTTTATTTGTAATTTTTAGACATCAAATAATTTAATTTATTTATGACACAACGATGATGCAGTAATTACCCTTTTAAGGAAATATTAACATAATTGATGTTATAAATGCTCCAATGAATGTAATATGAGACTTTTTATGAATTCCACTAATTTTCTAGGTTACTATGATATATTAATGTTGATGTAATCAACTTGTTTCGAACATTTAATTCTGTTATGACTTTCACAAAAATCATATATCAAATAGTGTCAAAATTGACACAAAATAGTTTTTAAATCAAATATTATATTATTAATTGTTATTTTATTCCTAAAAATCTAAGGTTAGGCCAAATGACTTAGATAAGGATATATGTATTAATAATAAACAATTTGGGGTTCGTTTGGCATGTTATAGTAAGTGTATTAACCATATAGTGAAAGAAAACAAAAAGACACGGTAAAAGTTAAATTATTTAACTTAGAGTTAAATCTAATTGATAAGGTTTAAAATAAGATCCAAACATGTCTAAATTTGATTGGTTGATGATATTACAACCCTATCTCATCTAAGCTTCGAATATGTGTCATTTTTGGAGGTTTTTAAGTGGGGTTAGATTTATTATAAATTAATATTTTTAAGAATTCATAAGGTGCCCCTCTCCTCCCCTATAAGAGGACACCTCCTCCCCCTCCTCATCACACCAATTTGAGCTCTCAAGCTCGGCCAACCCCTGCGAAAATCTCTTCTCCACTTCCCTAGAAACATCCTAGAGGTTCTGGTCTTCCTCAAAGACCAATTTTAGTGCCCTAAGAGGAGGTCTCAAAGAGGCGCCTCAAAGAAGAGGTAATTACCGTTACCAATTCTTTCATCTTTATTTCTTCTTCCACTTCTTCTTCTTAGGTTGTTTCATTATTAAGTAATAACATCAGTATCACTCATATACTGATATGTTATTATAAGTATGAAACAACCCTATTTCACCATCTATCCATCCTACGGAAAAAGAAATCACTGCGCGTGCGTACGTACGGAATACCGTCTCCACGCCGTGGTGTAATCTATTTTCCACCACCACCTTACATGGATGGGTATAATGGTGTAAAGAATAACTATACATAGTTATTAAAACATAATATTGATTCTGATATATTGTATAATCCACTCCAATTCAATTCAATATTTATGGAAATGATATCATCGCTCGTGCGTACGTACGGACTAACGTCTCCACGACGCGATGAGATTCATTCTCCATGTTAACCATTTAAGAATGATTATAAAGTATATATAAGAAATAATAATGAAATATATGACATTATAAAGCTACTGGATTTATGTATATATATATATGTATGTCATCTACTTACTTCCATTCAAGACAATAGGGAAAGGAAAACAGCGTTCATGCGTACGTACGGACTACCGTCTCCATGAAAGGTGTTTTTCATTTCATTTATCTATCTATTATATATATATATATATACTGAATATATATGATATATAAATCATATTTTATATTCTGGAAGTAAGTAAATCATGATATAAGTAATAATAATGTCATGAACAACAAGTCAAAACACCTACGATAAAAGAATCGATTTTACCCAAAACGCTTCTTTAACATGGAATTTACAAAAGAACGGGTAATATAATGTCATAAGTGAACCTTATATGATATCATAACAATGAATATGATTCTGTAATAAGTCAATGATATTATTTAAACCATTATACAGTAGCTTCGGACACGTACAAAGCAAATCGGACCTAAGGTAAGGGAAATATCACAATCTCAGTTTTATTCGAGATTGTTTATTCGTAAGTATTTACTGGGGTCTATTTTATCATCCACATCCATGTTTCATCAATATGTAATATTATTTCCATCCACCTACAATTGATTAAATCCATTTTTACCCTTCGGTGAGTTTTTAGTAATATGTATGAAAGGAATCTTTTGTCGTACGAGGTACTTTTTGACTTTTCCGAAAAAAGTACGAAGAATGTTTTTTTAACTTATACGGCATGAATGGATTTTTAAAACATTATTTCCAATACGCTTCCTTTACAAGTTTTCAAGATTATTTTTAATCAACTTCTTTTATTTTAAAGTTGTATGACATGTTATGAAAGGAAAAATGTTTTTGAAGAAGAAAGGATATTTTCCTCAAGAATGGAGTTCAAGTGTTTTATCAAAATTATTTTCCATCTAAGATAATAAAGGGTTCTGTTTTTATCCCTATTATTAAATTGATTTGATCATGTTGTGATGGAATTATTTTTATGAATTCCTTTATCTTATATGAATTGTTTTATGATGTCATGTTGTTTAAGAATCTCATTTTTATTACATGGGTTATGTGATGATGTAAGATTTATGATTATGTGGCACACATAAGAAAGGATTCATTATAAGATGGGTGGGACCTATATCTCCCTCCAATGCATTGGGTAAAGATTTTATATCTCATGAGATAGACATGGCTGGAATGGTAGGTTATACCGGTTCAGTGAAACAGGACTGAAATGAGGGTTACTCGATTCAGAAAGGGACTTTGTCCACTAAGATAGTCTTGGCAATTAGTCTTGACTAACAAGAAATGATTTTCTATGATTATGTGTGTATGCCACAAAGTTTCATGTTTTAAGTTATGATTATTGGGATTACATTTCACTTCTATGATTTATCCCATGTTATGATATTATGAGCTCTTTTGCAGGTTAAGATTTCCAAAAGCTATGTTCTTATGTATATGATGTGATTGATTTTTCTTTTGTTTACCCTTACTGAGCATTTGAGCTCACCCTTTTATGTTTTCTTTTCCCTAGGAGATAAAGAAAGGTTTTAGGTATAAAAAAAAGAAGATCTTTATGGGAGATGTTGAAGATCTTTCACCACGATTAGAAGATTAAGTTCCGAGTTTCCAAAGACACTAAACTATTACGATCCTTGTGTGTGTGTGTTTTTGTTATGTACTAAGTATTCCGCAAAAGTAATGTAATGTCAATGTACGTCAAGATACGGGTCTCTACAGTTGGTATCAGAGGAAAGGTTTCGTCAACCTTTGGAAACTAGGATGCGAAAACGTTAGTGAGATCCCTAGAGAAATTTCTAAGGTATGTCTAGGGATGTCTATAAGGTTAAGTATACGTATAGGTTATAGTCCTAGAATTGCTCTAACGATCATAGAATTTAACCTAAGATGTTAGATATTGAGGGTACTACCCCTTTATTATGTTGTTTTCCCTAGCATGATTTTTGCCTCTCACACTATTCTTTTGGGGTTTTAGACGATGGCTGGAACCCGAAGGAACCATGTTGATCAATGCAATGGACAATGCAATGATTGTCCTCCTGAACAAACAAATGTTATGGGAGATGGAGTGAAAAATCTTATTGCTATAATTACACAAGCTATGAATCATTCTGGACTTCCAAATGAGCAGAGAAGGGAACAATATTCTATTGAGTCCTTCATGAGGCAACATCCACCTTCTTTCAGTGGGTCTTCTGATCCACTTGTGGCTGAACAATGGATCAGTACTACTGAAAAGATATTTTCAGTTCTTCAATGTTCTGAACATGATAAAGTCATCTTAGCAGTATATCGTTTGGAAGGTGAAGCTGATCAATGGTGGAATCTTATCAAGAATACGAGGCCAAGAGATGAAATTGAGTCCATGGAATGGGACGAGTTCAAGAACTTATTTTTCAGTAAGTACTTCCCTCGTATTATTCGAACAAAGATGGAGAAAGAGTTTCTTGAACTGAAGCAAAGGGACGATGAATCTGTTGGTACCTATGAAGCAAATTTTACAAGACTTGCAAGGTATGCTTCTGGAATTATCATCCAACCTGAAAGTAAAGTTGATCGATTTTTCAGTGGCTTAAAACCAAGTCTTCGAAGGGCATTAGCTATAAGAGACTTCAGTAGCTATGAAGAAATTGTGCATTGTGCTATCAAGGTAGAAATGGAAGTTGGTGTTACATATCCATCTCATGGTTTTGACAAGAAACGAAAGATGGAGTTCAAGGAGAAATCTCAGAATAATGGTGAAAAGAAGATGAATGTTTCCTTATGCACAAAGTGTGGAAAGAAGCATGGTGGAGATTGTCTTAAAGGGACTAGAAAATGTTTTAAGTGTGGAAAAGAAGGTCATCGAGCAGCTGAGTGTCGAAGTAATGGAAAAATGGATTCTAATGAAGTGAATAAAGCAAACACTGCAGAGAACGCACAACCAACACTTCAATGCTTCAAGTGCAAGGAGATGGGACATTATGCCAATAAATGCCCTAATCCAAGGGTTAGTGATGATCGACATGAGCAACTGATTAAGGCAAAGGACAAAGGGAAGTCACATGCGATCACTATTGGAAATGTTGAATATGACAACGATGTGGTGGAATGATTAAGTTTTTATGTAATGGGATTCCAAAATAATGTTGTATCATGGAATATTGGAATATTTATGTATTGGTCTAATGTGGTATTCAAAGTGATTGAGATATTATGCGCATAATGAAGGGAAAACTAGAAAATGAAATGTTTAACAGTATTCATGAGCTCATGATTGATATAAGGACTAAGTGATATCATGGTTTGAGTATATAGAATTTTGAGGATTTTGGTATGTGGAAAGTGTTAACTTTTAACTACATTCAAGTTTTCACTAAGGTTCAATGGGTATTCAAGAGAGTACAAGATTAAGGCCTTTGAATGTTTGGAATGTGTCCAACAAGATATATCTTATGATATATGGGGATCAACGATGGTATTAAATCTCTGGTAATCGTTTTCACTATGTTATGAGAATGGACTGCAGTATTATGGATAGGACTAAAGATTGGAATGGATTATGTTGGACATAAGTTAGTTTTGTTTAAGGATATAAGTTTTTTCGATATTATTTATGGGATGTTATAGTAATATAGTTTTAGAAAAAGGACAACCTGCAGGACGGGCGACAGCCCATCGCTTCGGACAAGGCTGTGGGAATCGAACCCACAACCGAAGTGCGACTGGCCATTATCGCCTACCACTGGCCTACAGAAAGTCCCTGTTTAGTAGAAACTAGTTTTATTATATTAAGCAGTATGATATATGAAGTATAAGTCCATTTTAGGAACTATATATGATTAATCTCACTATAGATCGACTTATGTATATAATTTTTGCTAACCTTTTGTTTGAGACAGATGGAATGACCCGTCATTCTATCACATGATCTGCTAACACTTCACGAATAACAAATTCAACTTCATTTATTTAAGAGATGAAGTGGAAATTTTTCTAGGCACGAACAATAGTGAGATTGTACCAAAATAAAGAAAGTATTTATTCCAATTCAAATTTTCAACTTTAGGGAAATGATCTTGAAAACCAAAAATGTTGTCCTAGTGATCTTATACCTGATGAATCGGATGGTACCTTAGATCGTCACAAATTTATGGATTTGTGATTATTGGCTTTTCCATAGCCATGTTCTCTACCACTCTCCATCAGAACATGATGGTTAGATTTCTCTTCCATATCCATATCTTCACCTATGTGGAAACCCAATGATTAGTTTATTTGGGTAACCGTTACGTTTCATACTTTTGTTTTTAAAGATTGGTTTTGATATTCCTTTTTACGATGCGGGTTTCTATTAAATAAACTTTCAAATAGTAAACCATTTATAACCCCGATGAATTTCGAGGGCGAAATTCATTTTAAGGGGGGTAGAATGTAACAGCCCAAGATTTTATGAAAAAAACTTCTTTTTAATGTCTTGTGTTGTACGCTACACCAAAAGGAGCTTGCACAACACGCATCCTTGACTTGCCTTGCATTACACGCAATCGCGACCTTCCTCGATAGCGTGTATAGTACACAATACCGAGTTTCACTAAACAACGATATGCTATTAAAATATTATTATAACTAGCCGTTATGAATAGTAATAACCACCTTTAAAAATTTTAGAAATTTTATCTCTCAAAATGGACTTCATTTTTGGATTCGGAGTATCGAATTTAGCCTAAGGTGAAATTTTGGTACTTTTCGGATAACTTTCATATTCTGATGAATAGTGAAAATTACTAAATTATAATTAAAAACAACTTTTTTAATCGAAATAATTAATAGTGATAAATCATTAATTTGAGTGGTTTTAAAGTATATTTAGAATATATTTTTACAATTTAATACAATGATGGTCATTGGATGTAATTTCACATTTAAACTAGACATAAACAAGTGTCAATCTTTTGATAGATATTGTTTCTTAAAAACACGCTATTTGTTTTAACAGCGGGATTTAATTATAAAATTAATTAATGCAACTTCTATGTAATGAATTTGGTAAAATAGACTTCATTTTTGAATTCGGAATATGAAATATAGCTTGGGATGAAATTTTGGCACTGTTCTGAAAAACATCAATTTTTGATGAATAGTGAAACTACTAAGTGGTAGTTAAAAAACTGAATTTTTCATAAAACTTAATTTTACCGCTTCTGTGAATGGAATTTCAAAAATCCGAGTGACACGGTTGATGTCAGTAAGTAAAATGTGGTTCAATGAGATGAAAATAATTTTTGGTGAATAGTAACTTTTTACTTTTATTTACCACGGTTAAAAGTAAATAGGGTAATTAAGGGTAAAAATGATATTAATATTACCCTAAAACATGTCCTAATTCTATTGGACAAGTGTAATTCGACCAAAAACAATCTTAGGAATAATATATGACCATTTAGGCCCACATGGATTAGATTAGGACATTTATTATTAATTTATTTAAAGAAGGGTTAAAATAGTTAAAATCAAAGTTTAATAAGTAAATCATTTTTAATATGGGGTTATACATAAGATAAATTCGATTGTAAATATTCATTATAAAGCTAAAAGGATTTAATACATGATGGTATTTTATTTGTAATTTTTAGACATCAAATAATTTAATTTATTTATGACACAACGATGATGCAGTAATTACCCTTTTAAGGAAATATTAACATAATTGATGTTATAAATGCTCAAATGAATGTAATTTGAGACTTTTTATGAATTCCACTAATTTTCTAGGTTACTATGATATATTAATGTTGATTTAATCAACTTTGTTCGAACATTTAATTCTGTTATGACTTTCACAAAAATCATATATCAAATAGTGTCAAAATTGACACAAAATAGTTTTTAAATCAAATATTATATTATTAATTGTTATTTTATTCCTAAAAATCTAAGGTTCGGCCAAATGACTTAGATAAGGATATATATATTAATAATAAACAATTTGGGGTTCGTTTGGCATGTTATAGTAAGTGTATTAACCATATAGTAAAAGAAAACAAAAAGACACGGTAAAAGCTAAATTATTTAACTTAGAGTTAAATCTAATTGATAAGGTTTAAAATAAAATCCAAACATGTCTAAATTTGATTGGTTGATGAGATTACAACCCTATCTCATCTAATCTTCGAATATGTGTCATTTTTGGAGGTTTTTAAGTGGGGTTAGATTTATTATAAATTAATATTTTTAAGTATTCCTAAGGTGCCCCTCTCCTCCCCTATAAGAGGACAGCTCCCCCCCCTCCTCATCACACCAATTTGAGCTCTCAAGCTCGTCCAATCCCTGCCAAAATCTCTTCTCCACTTCCCTAGCAACATCCTAGAGGTTCTGGTCTTCCTCAAAGACCAATTTTAGTGCCCTAAGAGGAGGTCTCAAAGAGGCGCTTCAAAGAAGAGGTAATTACCGTTACCAATTCTTTCATCTTTATTTCTTCTTCCACTTCTTCTTCTTAGGTTGTTTCATTATGAAGTAATAACATCAGTATCACTCATATACTGATTTGTTATTATAAGTATGAAACAACCCTATTTCACCATCTATCCATCCTACGGAAAAAGAAATCACCGCGCGTGCGTACGTACGGAATACCGTCTCCACGCCGTGGTGTAATCTATTTTCCACCACCACCTTACATGTATGGGTATAATGGTGTAAAGAATAACTATACATAGTTATTAAAACATAATATTGATTCTGATATATTGTATAATCGACTCCAATTCAATTCAATATTTATGGAAATGATATCATCGCTCGTGCGTACGTACGGACTACCGTCTCCACGACGCGATGAGATTCATTCTCCATGTTAACCATTTAAGAATGATTATAAAGTATATATAAGAAATAATAATGAAATATATGACATTATAAAGCTACTGGATTTATGTATATATATATATGTATGTCATCTACTTACTTCCATTCAAGACAATAGGGAAAGGAAAACAGCGTTCATGCGTACGTACGGACTACCGTCTCCATGAACGGTGTTTTTCATTTCATTTATCTATCTATTATATATATATATACTGAATATATATGATATATAAATCATATTTTATATTCTGGAAGTAAGTAAATCATGATATAAGTAATAATAATGTCAAGAACAACAAGTCAAAACACCTACGATAAAAGAAACGATTTTACCCAAAACGCTTCTTTAACATGGAATTTACAAAAGAACAGGTAATATAATGTCATAAGTGAACCATATATGATATCATAACAATGAATATGATTATGTAATAAGTCAATGACATTATTTAAACCATTATACAGGAGCTTCAGACACGTACAAAGGAAATCGGACCTAAGGTAAGGGAAATATCACAATCTCATTTTTATTCGAGATTGTTTATTCGTAAGTATTTACTGGGGTCTATTTTATCATCCACATCCATGTTTCATCAATATGTAATATTATTTCCATCCACCTACAATTGATTAAATCCATTTTTACCCTTCGGTGAGTTTTTAGTAATATGTATGAAAGGAATCTTTTGTCGTACGAGGTACTTTTTTACTTTTCCGAAAAAAGTACGAAGAATGTTTTTTTTAACTTATACGGCATGAATGGATTTTTAAAACATTATTTCCAATACGCTTCCTTTACAAGTTTTCAAGTTTATTTTTAATCAACTTCTTTTATTTTAAAGTTGTATGAAATGTTATGAAAGGAAAAATGTTTTTGAAGAAGAAAGGATATTTTCCTCAAGAATGGAGTTCAAGTGTTTTATCAAAATTATTTTCCATCTAAGATAATAAAGGGTTCTGTTTTTATCCCTATTATTAAATTGATTTGATCATGTTGTGATGGAATTATTTTTATGAATTCCTTTATCTTATATGAATTGTTTTATGATGTCATGTTGTTTAAGAATCCCATTTTTATTACATGGGTTATGTGATGATGTAAGATTTATGATTATGTGGCACACATAAGAAAGGATTCATTATAAGATGGGTGGGACCTATATCTCCCTCCAATGCATTGGGTAAAGATTTTATATCTCATGAGATAGACATGGCTGGAATGGTAGGTTATACCGGTTCAGTGAAACAGGACTGAAACGAGGGTTACTCAATTCAGAAAGGGACTTTGTCCACTAAGATAGTCTTGGAAATTAGTCTTGACTAACAAGAAATGGTTTTCTATGATTATGTGTGTATGCCACAAAGTTTCATGTTTTAAGTTATGATTATTGGGATTACATTTCACTTCTATTATTTATCCCATGTTATGATATTATGAGCTCTTTTGCAGGTTATGATTTCCAAAAGCTATGTTCTTATGTATATGATGTGATTGATTTTTCTTTTGTTTACCCTTACTGAGCATTTGAGCTCACCCTTTTATGTTTTCTTTTCCCCAGGAGATAAAGAAAGGTTTTAGGTATAAAAAAAAGAAGATATTTATGGGAGATGTTGAAGATCTTTCACCACGATTAGAAGATTAAGTTCCGAGTTTCCAAAGACACTAAACTATTACGATCCTTGTGTGTGTGTGTTTTTGTTATGTACTAAGTATTACGCAAAAGTAATGTAATGTCAATGTACGTCAAGATACGGGTCTCTACAACTGTGTCATGATATAGATCCTTCAATGCTTGCATCTTCGATGAGGATCTGTATTCTATGTCCACATCATTCATCCTCATTGTGGACCGTGGATCTCCATTCAATTCGATCTCAAATACAAATTGATAAATCACTTAGCCTTCTCTCCACCACCATAGAAATAAGATCCCCACATTGATAAATCATGTCCATGATTTTCCAATCAGGGATTATCCCAGCTATTGATGGATGGATTAATCAGGTAGTCTTAGATTAGAAAACCCTAGATTAAGATATAATGAAGATAGAATTGGAAAATCAAGGATCATAAACAATAATAAAATATCCATTGAGAATTACTGATCCATGAAAATGGGGTAACACTCTATTCTATCAGAACATGGCTGTCATGATTCCTAATATGGAATCTACCCATTACTCCCAAACCCTTATAATATCCCACACTATTCCCTCACAACATAATATAATACGAATATTTTTATGGTTAGAGTCATTAATATTGAATCATATATGAATCTTTTTAATTAGTTGTGTGTTTATGTTCCTGGGTAGATAATGAAAATTGGATATGTCGATTTAGTATGGAACTATAGAATTAAACCAAGAGTTAATTTAATACTTAATTTTATTTTTTGTATTTGTTGGTTATTCCATCAGTTATTATAAAATCATTTTTTCAAATTATAATGAGGCTGTAGTTAGGTCGGGTGATGAATAGAGTTCTCAGATGAGGTTAGTCAAGGGAAGACTGAATGGTTCATAGAAATTGAAATGGATTTTGTGTACTATGAATCATACCAGGATTAGTTTATGGATTATAAATAAAATATTAGGTGTATTTTTCTAGAATTTTTGTAGAACGAGGATTTTATGGACCTACGGTTGGGATTGTGCAGTAGAATCTTGAATGCAATTCATTTATATTAAAAAATTTCATAATGGAGTTACAATGACTAATGTTTGTTATAAATGATTCCCAATACATTAATACATTTCTTTAAGGGTAATAACTACTATTCTATTGATTCAGTAATGACATTCCTCCTTCTGAGTTAGTGTAGGATAGAATGAATTTGAATTTTGATCTTTAAGTAGGGGATATTGGGTGAATTGGTGTTATGATATAGATTTATAGTGTTAGGAAATATCATCAAGATATTTTTAGATGTGAATTAGGTCTCTGTTTATGGATCATGTTTCTAGGTTGTCATCGTATTGGGGTTAAGGTGGCCCAATAGCTGAAATTTCAATTGTATAATGGCACTATAGTGTAATGAATTATGGTGCGGCATGGTGATCCACCATTTTCATGTATTAACATAAAATAGATATAAAAATCTATATAATAGAGAGGGAAGTGGGATATGTGGTTTAAAATTATAGTTTTTATGTTGATTATTCCACAACCAATATGTTCTCCCCACATTAATGTTAGGTAAGGATGACTAACTATAGTAAAAGGACTACACTGTTGATGTTTAACTTGAGGAATGGTCCAAGGATTCCACCCCATAGTTGTGTTGTAACATGTAACCCAACTCCACATCATCATGGATGGCCAATGGTAGGGGAATTTATTATTTCCTTATGATTTTTGTTACTTGGAAAACTTTGTTGAGGTCTCATTCACTACATGTTCAAAGACCATAATGCAAAAGGATTTATGAAATGTTTTTTTGGGAACATCAGTAATTTTTTGGGATTTCAATATACAATTACTTTGACCTCCTTGGTCTCTAGATATATGAATGTGGTGGATTTAGATATTTTTTACTATACTATATTTTCATTTGGTGCCCCTTTGAACTGGTTCATTTGGGTTAATTTTTTCATAATGATTGTTGTTATATTCACACCCTTCATCCTCTTGTTTCTTCTCAAATAATGATTATACATAAATTTTTCTTCTCTCTTTTTGGGTTATTATATATGGTTTAATTGGATCATGCTGGATCCAAATATCTTTACTAGTACTATCTACGTGTCTCATAGATGATGTTCTTGGAGTATGTGTTCAGATCACCTTCCAATGATCACCTTGTAATATGATACCTCATATATTTATTTAGGGTCTGTAGTGATTTTGCATAATGTTGGACATCTATTGGGTTAATTGATTTGGGTGTGTGACATAGTTATCAGTTCACTCTAATAGTCGACACCACATTGTTTTATATTGTTTTTACCGCATGATGTTTTGTAATGATTTTTTTCATGAATTATAATAATTTCAATTTTCTTTATTAATATTTAATTTACTAATTTCAAGGTTTTTATTTATGATATGGGTGTTTTTGGAATTAGGGCATGTCTGTTGGATCTTGGGGTAAATTTATGGATCATTAGTTGACATTTTTATAATTTACTATATCTAGTCTTCTATATTTTGGTATTTTATACTCATATTCCATAAATATTAGCATAGACAACATATTTATGGACATTTGGGGTTTCTGAAATAAATTTGGATAGGTTTAGGACACCCTAGATAACATCATTAGTCATATAACATCTTAATCAGTTTTATGGTATTGCCTTGTTTGAACAAGTACCAGTCATGAAATTTATGGAATGTTTAGTGACATGAGATATTTTAATGAATAAACTATTAATGTCATAAAGTTCACATTAAAATATGATATATTTAAAGGGAGTTTATAATTGAGAAATGATTATTTTCAAAATAGTTTTTGGAATAATATATAATAATGTGTTTCATTTTATTCTAAGGAATGATTTAATGATATTTTTCCCATGGGACAATAATGTGTGTTATAACATGTAAATCATATTTTAAATCATTTGAGAAATGGGTTATAAATTATGTTTTTAAGAAAATATAAAGGTATTTGTTTCAAATTGGTTTTTTCATACTATAAATTGTGAGGGATGTTACATAATTTGAAAATGTGCTTCAACTATTTTAATGATAAACATTGCAATACACAATCTACTTTTTTGGATTTTAACAGTGTGACGGATATGGTCTAATAATGGAAATTTTCATGACGAATAACTATTTTTATAAAACTAGGATAGTTTTGATGATACAATGAAAATATGTAAAAACATAACTCAAGATGGAATGGTTTTATTTGTAATTTTAGAATAAAATGTTACGATAAAGAAAATAAATTCTTCAAAAACACTCATTAGATTAACAATGATTGATATAGTCTACACCATAATTATCACTTAATCATTATTCCTTATGTGTAAATAAATTTAAAAGTGATTACCCAATTCATTAACCCCATAACCATAATGAATATAACATGACCATTGGGATTTCAAAGTATGAGACATAAACTATATTAAGGATTTTTAATCATGAAACACTATGTTTATTGTAATCATAATGAAATATTATGATTACAGTTTAATTTGGGAGGTAAATCTAGTTTAACAATGATAATTATTTAAAATTTTCATTAAATTTTAATAAAAAAAATAATCCCATTTCTAATAGACATGATAATTATTGTATTTTAATCACAAATCATAGATGTTCTTATTATTGCTCAATGTGTGAATTGTTCAAATGCATGAAATAAAAAAATAATTATTTTAGTAATTGTATTTGTTTATTTTGATAGATTACATTGATTGAAAACATTATCATGGATGATGTATATAGTGTGTCCAAAAAATTTATTAAATAATCCCTTGGTTGGATTTGGAATAATAATGATTTTATAAAGAAACAAAATATTTAATGTGTATGACCCAACCATGAATCCCATCATAGTTTTAAGGAAATATAATAAAAGTAAAATTAAGTAACATAGAAGATTTATGGAAGATTTAATGATATTAAAAGGATAAACACGAAGAAAAAATGAATATGTTGTATGGGAGAGCCTTATGGGATGATACATTTGTACAAAAAAATTTATATTTATAATTGATTGAGTGTTATAAAGAAATTTACCCTTTTTCCAAGCTAATAAAATTTATCTATATTGCTTCCAAGTGGTAATGTTTTTATGAAAATTGAGTGTGTGATGGTAGGGAATTCAGATTTCAATCGGGGAGAATATAATATTCATCATTAAATATTTATCCTCATTGAGATGAATTTTATACATCCTTATATTGGTAAACATGTGTCTCTCAATAAGAATGAAATTAAATATATTTAATAATATAATAAAACTCCATTTTACAACCCAATCCAAACAAAAAGAGAAATATTATTGAATAACTAGTAAAGATTTGTGCATTATTAAAAATCCTATCAATATCCCCATAAATGTTAATTTTCTTCCCTCTAAATAAGGAATACCACTTTAAATCTATTAATATAAAATGTAACAATTTTTTTCATAAAATTGAAATATTAATTCAATTAAATTTTTGATACATTTTAATTTTAATCATAAAAATACTTGGGAAAACATAAAATGGTAAAAATATAAGATTCATGGATTTTCCAAAATCAAATACCAATTCCAATTTTCCCTGAATATATAAAATACTAGAAATATTGGGAAATAATAGAAATTATTATAAATACAATTATTCAAAAAACATGGTTTATCATCATCCCCACAGATTTTATTTTTAACTTCCTGGAAAAGTATAATGTCATAAATGTTAGTATAAATTGAATTTTTAAATTTCAGTACATATTATAGAAATATTGTTACAAAATATTAACAAAAATATCTTAAAATTAAACAAAAATCAGTAATTTTCTCAAAACATACATGATTGAGAAAATAAAATGGATTAAATAACTCCAATAATTTCGAAACTGATTGTGGGTATACTATTTTATAAATTCTCCATGTATGTATTTTTGTATCACACATTTCATGATTTTATCTCTAAACTCTATTAATCATTTTAAGGAAATATAAGAATTCATCTCTAAACTAATTATTTTCCAAATACCCAGCTCAATATTCCTTTCATCAAACGTTCACAACACAACAATTTATTCAATCATGGAATAAAACCCTTACACATCATCCTAGATATCTAATATATTTTATAATTCATCATTCTACTCATTATTGTGATTTTATTTTCCATTTATCACATTTTATAGATGAACATTAGCTACACAGAAGGTTGTGAATTTAGTATAAAAATGAAATTTATTGGAAGGGAAAACATTAATGGAACGATAATTTCACAAACTGAATAATATTTATTTACCTAATTATTTATTCAATTTGTTAAAAATCAATATTCAAGAATGATTGTGATATTTTGGGATATTTATTTAAAACAATTTTCCTTAAATCACCCACAATTAATGATGTAAAAATATCTATCATTTCATAATGACAAAAAATAAATTCATATTTCATTAAAATTATTCAATTTTTTTGAAAACATTCCAATTAAAAACAATCTTCCAAAGAGAATTGTAAAAATAAAATAAATATTTTTTGTAGGTTCTATGGATCTGATGATAACATGATTTTTTATTTACTTTCATTGTTTTTTATATTTAAATTAATAAAAATATAATTAAAAAATCAAAATAATAATGAATCCTAAAGAATACCCCAAGAATATCCTCCCCACCCCACAATAGAAATGATAAATTTCCCTGAATAAAATTAAAAAAAATATTATTCTAATAAAAATAATAAAAATAATTTAATAATAAAAAGAAAATTATTATTAAACGAATCATCCTAATTATTATCTCCAAATTGGTAAACATTTCGGTCCCCTATTAGAATCCAAAATACATTCTAGTAAAATGATAAAATAAAATACAATTATAATATTATTGGAATAAATTTTATAATATAGAAAGATTCGATATAAATGGATGTAGGGTTTCTTATCTTGAAGCACTACATTAATACTATCTAAAACATAATTATTCTAAAAAATTATTCCAAATTCTATGGAGGATGTGCTTTAATTAGTAGAAGTTTGAACCTGTTGATATCCCCAATTAACTATTAAGAATTATTCATCTTTAGGTATTTCTAAAATCCATTGAAATAGTGGTATACATCGATAAGGATGTACCTTTAGAAAGTCACAGAATGAAAGAGAATATTCAGTTCACTTATCTTCTATTGATCATGAGAAAAGTCAATATATTCTCTGAAATTAATGTAAATTTCATGGAGATTACCTTTATTGATCATCGATTTAAACAATTTCTGCTTTGATATTCCAATAATGGTCTAACTTCATCATCTGCCTCATGGAATTTAATAATGGATTCAAGCATTATTTTTTTGAAAAACATCACCTTGGGTGCTCGGTATTTCATCATCCCTAGAATGACATATTTCTATTCACATATCAATTTTAAAAGAAGGTATATTATATTTTATTCTCAGCTAGTAAAAAATATTTGAATTTTTTTCACGTTGTGTAAAATCACCCATATATTATTCAACTATTATCTATTTTACATGGTGTAAATCTTATTGGAAAAAATATTGATTGTGTATATGGTAATGTGGGTATGGATTATAACACACACACATATATATATATATATATATATTACATATTTTTATATGAGTATACAATAAACTAAAAAATATATGATTGAGTAAAATATTACTATTGTATCTTTGGAGAAAAGGTATACATTCATCTAATTTATAGAAAATCTGAAATTTTTTCCAAATAAGATAAGTATATATAGTTTAATTCTTAGATATAGCCTATATAAAACCTTCGATCAAATCCTAGGGAAAATAATCATAGAAAGGGATTACTCAGATTCCATGTAAGGTTAAACATGAAATATACATAGGAATAACATAATTGTAATTGCATGAGAATATGACAATAACATTTTAAATCCATTCCATGCAAATAAATTATCATAATTTAGAATAATGGGTAAATTAGTATTATTTTATAAAGCATAAATCATATGGAAATCAGAGAACATGAGTCATTATAGCATAATATTTTCATAAGATGTATAATTTTTGAATGCATATAATAATAGTAAATCATTTACATAGTAATCAAGGCTCATTTACAAAAATGATCCACACACTCTATAGGAGGATACACCTCCTGGGTGGGAGACACCACAATTACCAATAGAATCACATTCCCTATAGTAGAAGGGGATCAATCCTCAAACCATCATAATAGTCATGTTTCTAATCTAAATCCCATCATAGTGGATACCATCCCTTATAAAACATAGACCACTCCCCGTTCTAGTCATGATATTATCATGAGATATAAATCATTACCCAATGTATTGTTTTGAGATATATGTACCTCCCTTAACATAATAGATATCATATTTATGTGTTCCAGAAGATCATGAAATATTCATCATATCATATACAATGAAATTAAATGGTTTTCATAAAACTTTCTGCAAATCATAAACAATAGAAAATAGGAAAGGTTCATAATCATTTCATCATTTCATCATTTCAATACATGTGAAAATAAGAGGATTTTATTATAATTTTATCATGATATAAACTATGGAATAGACACATGATTCATCAACTTGTTTTCATTGTAATCCATTCTGTTAAAAATCATAACAATATCATTGTTTTATATTCCAAGTAAACAATAATTTATATTATGTTATGTCATCTTATATGGAAAAATGATTTTTAATGATAAATCACATGGATTGTTTTTCATAAATTATAAATATTATATGAAAATATAATATTAGAACTTTTTTTTAAAATTATTTTCATTGAAATTAACAAATTAAATTGATAAAGGTGGCTTCAAAATTTATTTAAATCATTTTGGAGTAAAATAACATTTCCTCATTGAAAAAATCTTTTTAAAATTGTTTAAATATTCACAATATTTTGACACTAAAATAATTTATTTAAAATATAAAAATTAAAAAAAAATTAATAAAATACATTAATTGAAAATATCATTGAAAACATGTAAGTAATGATTGAAATATTCGACTGATCATGATAGTGGAAAATTTTTTACAAGTATTTCACGTAAAAATGACTGTTTATACTTTTTCTTTAAAAGCCGACTATGAATTGATTCTTGAACGATAAGAACATTACATTAGAAATAATTTTTCAAAAAATAATACATAGGTAAATTTTCCATTAATAAATGATTTTATACATGTTTAAATAATATTTCAAAACGTTTTTAGAAATGATGGTTTTGGAAGAAATAATGTTTTTGACTAAAAATTTGATTATTTATTAAAAAAATTATTTTTAAAAATTTGAGTATAAAAGAGATTAAAATGAATGATATATATTTATTCTCTAGAAAAATATATTATGTGAGATATGTCATGAGTTTCATGAGATATGGATTATAATGTTCTATCATCAGAAACAATATTATAAATAATCCTAATAAATATTGACATTGTAACCTAAAATCATTAACACTTTAGTCACATTGAAATATAATACCCCTGAAGACATATAATAAAATGAAACATAAAGAATAATGAGTATAAATAAATTCATTATATTACTTTTCAATAGGGATATATATATACACATCGTATAAAAATACAGTTGTATAACATAACATATCACTCCATGAAGAAAAAAATGACAAAAAAATTGTTACATATTTGGTAACTTTTGAATCAGAAAAAAGAAGAAAGATAAATATACAAATGGATATGTAAATACTCAAATTTAGTTTGAGTAATCAATAAAATCATTCATAAAAATTATATACACCAAATAATATAAAAAACTGGTTATTATAGGATTTGTCACATAGAATGTAATAGTGAGGCAGAAACCCCATACCAAATTTGTATTATGTCAAATCATAAATCACAATAAATAATACCATAAAATGAAACTATTAATATAAATAAATGTTATATATTAATCATATAATATTATAAGGGTGTTTTATGTACAAAAAAAAATCATGGGTGAATTTTTATATGTTTTGTATAAATATAATAGAGACTAGAAATCTCTTAGTAATTTTATAACTTTGGAGCCATATTCCACATGAATGATATATCCTAAAATAGATATATAAATAAAAATAATTTTAATTTTAAATATTATCATACACATTAATTGGATGCATATAACTAACATCCTATAAATTTTAGAATTATAATTACTTAATAAAATGATTTTTTTTAAAATAAATCAAAAGAGATTAGATAAACATTTTTTTATTATATTTGATATATTAAATATTTTATTAAAATTATATTTTTTATGTTATATATTTATTAATAAGTAATTATTTTAAATAAATAAAATTTATTTTAAATTAAATAGTGTTATCCATTAATATAATTTTTAATTATGATGTTTATATAAAATAATAAATGCAATAAAATGTCTTAATAAAATTGTTTTTTAAATGATTTTCATAATTTGACTTATAAATATTGTAAAATTATTTTTATTAATTTAATAATATTTCCTTAATATAATTTTAATCGGAGTATTAAAATAATATATTATTTTATATTTTGTTTTGAATAATGTTAAAAACATATGAGAATATAATTTTTATTAATGTAAAAAACAATTAGATTAATAGTAAAAATATATATATTTTTATAATAATGTAAATAATGATGTATGGAATTCTTTAAACTAAAATATAAATTTAATTCTTAATATATAATAACAATAATAAAATTTATTTTTAATAAAAAAATAGAAATTAAAATTGGGAGTAGGGTTATATAGATTAAGATGCGTAGAGCGGGAGTCAGGTGAGACTAGGTTGAGGACGGTGGGAGTCCAACTGATGGTCGAGCTCAAGCCAGAAAATCTGACCATTTGCAATAATTAGGGAGACGGTTTAAGCATCGATGAGGAGCCATAATCATGCTTTAGTTTTCGACGAGAATGATGTAATCATGGTCATGGTTTTTGACCCTAGTCTAATCAACATCCTGATGTTTCAGTTGCAGTACAACATTCTTCTAAGGGAAGGGTTCTATTTTTTGGCACCAGTGAATAAGAGATGACTCCCTATTAGCGTATCAAACTATGATCACCTCCTCTATTCGAATTTTCCATATCTGTGTCGAGGTAGATTTTTTGTTTATTTAGTAGGTGTTTGAGTCTTATTAGGTCTACATAATAACACATATTGCCATTTCTTTAACTATTTTCTTCCATTATTGATTATTTGCAACATCTGTATGTCCACACGTGTCCATTTTAGTTCAATTTTACATTTAATCTTCCATATTATTTTTAATTTCAAATTTTTTCTATTGAAAATGTCTTTCTTCAATTACAAACTTCTTTAATTGGTGAATAGTTTGCAGCGGTTGTTCTTGTACACAGTAAAATATTTTTTTCAAATTTGTAATTGAGTCTATGTACTAGCTCGCACAACAAGCTTACCTCTATCTATAATAGTGAGGAAAAATCCATTTGAACCAGTGTGTAATTTGAATATTGGGGGAAACAAATTTAGTGTCATTAAAGGGGAGTCTGCATCAATATCAATCTTTTTGATTTTTCTAGAAATTCAAGCATATGAGATACTATGATCTATCATTTTTATTTTTGATTTTGCAATTCAATTTTTAATTGTACAATTTATCAATTTGAGTTTCACTTACAAAAAATAAGTACATATAATATAAATTCAATAAAGGATAATTTTATTTATTATCTAAATTATGATTTGGAAGTGAATTGTAAGGAAGATTATATATTTTAGTGATTTACTTTCATATGAAATTATTTTCATATTTAGTTTTGTGTGCGGGCTTAATCTTGTTTTTCAATTTATTTTATTTTAAATAGATATACATATATATGTACATATTTTTATATATATCTATTTTTCATAATACGTTAATATAAGAAAAACATATTTTAATGATATATTCAAAAATCAATTTTTTTTTATTTCAAAATCAAATGATTAATTTTTTGTTACATCTATCATTTATCCTAATCATTATAATTAAATGATAAAAATGTATGGTGATTTTTTTTTGATGAAATTGAATTAAATATATATAAATATGTTCAAATTCATAATTTTATTGTATGTTTATTAATTTATGTACATAATTTATGTTTTACAAAAATTATGTTTCAAAGTATATTTTTTCTAATGTTGTTCCTCACTTGAGACATTAATTTAATACATCTAAAAATTTCTATATTATAAGAGTTTTTTATTCAATTATATATTCAAATTATTATATAGTTTAATCTTTTTATTTATCAAATCATGTTTTAATACATAGTGGGTTTACAAGATTAATAATGTTCACAATAAAATAGTTTTTTTATATTATTCAAAACTATGGTTTGCTTCTTGTTAAAAAATATATTTTTATCTATGTCATGAATAAATATTAATTTATTCCATAATAAATTCTATGACATATATAAAAAACATATATATTTATATATATGTGTGGATTACAATGTTTTTGTCATGTTTATAAATTTTATTTTCTTTTTATCACCATGTTACTTAAAAATGAACATAACATGTGATGTTCAAATATTAAAATTAAGGAGGTTGTATCTGTAAGAAATAACTTCCATACATTTGTGAATAAAATTGATAGACCTTGCATATGTAATAAAATCATGATCTCAATTGAAATTTCAAGGATTAGTTTGGAGATCATTAATAACATGGCCTCCTCCTAAAATGAAATGTTTACTTAAGATTTTTATTCGTAATTCATTGTGCGAAATGTAATTATCTATTAGGATAAACTAATTTTATGTATTTCAATGGAATTACTTTAATGAAATGTTTTTATTCACATATGGTACATGAAAAGGCTTATGACATAAGTTTTTTTTGTTACCAAATTCGTAAGAGATATCTAATAAAAGATAAATTATTTATATATAATCTTATATATAAAATTATCTATGTGAATATTTATTTTAATACAGTGATCTATTTTCCAAATTAAAAAAAACCAGTGAAGGTTTATATAACTAAAGAAATCATTAAATTATTTTAAAAAATATGGAGCTTGAACGTTGTAAATATAGATGGGAATTGAGGAGTAAACACATCCTTCACATAGTGGGTAGGCCCAAGGCATCTTTAAATGATTCATGTGACCTAAAAATAGTGTTGTGTTTTTAGAAACATGCATATTGTTTTAAAAAATCACTTGATTATGTTTATGAAAATTTTGAACATATGTATTTTTTTAAATGATCTAGTATTTTTTAAACCATAAGTAATGTAAAATAATGTTTTCAATGAGGATATTTATAAATGTATTTTGAAAATTATTTTCAAATAAATATCATAAAATAATTTATTAATGGTTTTGAAACCCCATATTGGGAAATTCAATATCACCCCTTTTACAAAAAATATTTTCATTGGTTCCTTTTAAATCCAAAGTGGGATGTCATTGTTTTTTCACCTGCAGAATCGAAGTTGGTTTTTTGTTTGATTAATTTTATTGAAACTCAAATAAATTCTAAGATTGTATCTAATTCTCTAGAACTAAGAGCAGTAAAAGTTACACTATTGTAAAATTATTATGTCTGGGTCATTATAATACACAACTCAATAAAGAAACACGTGTTGAATGATGAATTTTTCACAGAGAAAGTAAATGTGAGATAAAAGTCACTTACTACATTAGTTATCCTTAGAATAATAATACAGAATAAATAATAAAATTAAATATATCATAAAAAATGAAATGTTGGGGGATCAAAATATAAGATTTAAATGGGGCATTATATACGCTATGAAAATAATTAAGTGAAGAATAAACATATTTCACCCAGAACTAAAATAGAAAGATGAAATATCATACTGTAAGTCTTTAATTCCTTCATACTCATTAGAAAATCAAATATAAAAAACATAAGATTATTATACATCAAATGGAGAAAAAATATAACATAAATATTATAGAATATGTGATTTAGTTATGTCCTCTTATTACCAATTTATTATCATTTTGTTGTTATAATCATTTTTAGGAAATAATTGCATTGTATTTCATAAATTTTTTGATTTGATATTATTAGTCCACATACATTGATCATAGTTACATTATCATCAGAATAAAAATAGTTACATAATTATCATATTTACACATCAATAATACATCTACTACAAATCAAGAACAACAATTTTGTGAAATATAGTATATTATGATAATGGAGATTTTTTTTCATACATACAAATAAGTAGTGTTTCAATTTTTCAATCATCATTATGGAAAAGAGGAATAAAATGTTGTATATTTGTTGAATTATCATAATATAATAAATAAATATATTTTTTCTAAATATATTAATTTTTATCATTAATGTGGTGTGGTGATGAAATGGTAGTCACATTGATTCATGATAGATATTGTCCACATATACATGAAGAACAATAATTTCTATTAGAGAGTTAAAAGGTAAGAATAAAATTGATATGTATTTTATTATGAATTAACAATAAATACTAAATAAAATAAATAATTCATTTTTTAACATATATTAATTAAAATTATCTTTATTATATTCAATATAATGTGGAATAACCCGGTCCATCTCAATGGCTTGGGAGGACTGGGGAATACTACATGACCTTAAGCGACATTCCCAAGGTGCCAAAGTCTAGTAATAAATGCTGAGGGATTCAAGAATATATTGGGGAAAAGTTTTACCTTGATATAAAATCAACCAACCAAACAATCCATTATCCAAAAACTACATGATGCATGTCAAAAAAACAACCAAACTCATACATTACCATAATACAACCAAACTAATCCATAACAATCCCACATGCCAATTACAACAATGAAAATATCAGAGTACCAAAAAGATGACTACAACAATACTCCAACAACACTAGGACACCATCCATAGCTCTACACCTTGATCCCTGCACCCAGAACCACAAAATAACCAAAGCATCATGTTAAATTTCTTGCAAAATGAAGTGATTTACTCTTACTTGTGTCCCGGAACACAACATCTATAAAATAACCAATCTTCCAAAGAAGAGGGAGTGTAAAAAACTCAGTAGTATTCCCTAAATGAATTTCCGACACACTCCCATAAGAAAAAACTATTATCATATTTATAATAAGCTATTTATAGTAAACATAAAATAGTTCAATCATTAATACAAGCCAAACATACCCTTACCAAGCCATGTCACTAAATGGAAAGCCGCAAACATGCCATAAGCCATTGTATCATCGCACAAAATCACAATCAATTACTACCTCGCATAGCCCCATCACCAAAAAGAAAACATAATTTTTCACAAACCCAAACTTCTGTATCAATCAAGATGGAACATCCATTCGACCTGTTCCTTCCTTCCTAATTTATTGGAAATTCAAGTCGACTTATACTTAATGGTTGCCCTTCCATCCACTATCCATCCTTATTTTTATAATGGTACTTCTGAACCACTTTACACATAATTCACATAAGCCATTACCATGCATGACTCACCATGTCCACAACAATTTACACGTAACTATTTCCATCACATGCCAAACCACTCAATAAATCACCCATTTATTGAAATCACCCTTTAATTTTTTTTCCATACCAAACCACATTTAGATAACACAATATCCTTATTTAAAACCATTCATCGACCATTTTCAAAATTATTTTCAAGAAAACCATTTTGAAATCTCCATTTTATAATCCCCAATTAGAACATTTTAACCCCAAATCCATTTTTTCCCAAAAATCCCAAAAACAATAACAAAGGAAATTACAACCAATTTCAAAAAACAAAATACAGTTAATTTCAATAACGATAAATTAATATTAACCATTATTCAAAATCTATCCAACTGGAGTAGAGAGAGAAGCCACCTACCTTTATGGTCAAGTGAAATCGACCCACAAACAACCGCACCCCAAATCCAAAACACACATCACCGAAACAACATTAAATCCCCTTACGTAACATAAAAAATCCTTAATATAAACTCCCAACACAACCAAACCCCTTGATCTATAAACAATAGATTTAGATATAGAAAATTTAGAGAGAGAGAGATATGTAGATCTAGATGAAAATAGATAGATCCATGAGAGGAGACTTACCTGAGATGAACTACCTTTATCCCACTATGAAAACCCTTCAATTTTTTTCCAAAATGTGTGGCATAGCACCTCCATCCTTTGAGAACCCAAAATACCAATTGAGGCACTAGTGGGAGATAGTTTGGAGTAGAATAAGTGAAACCTAGGGGAGATTGATATTTAAACCCCCATTTTTACGTTGTCGCATGGTTAGCTCGCATGGTTTGGAAAACCGTGTGCAAACAATGCAAAAGATACTACCTCAAGAGAAGGGTTCTGTAGGTTTTCCTTGCACAGTTTTGAAAACCATGTGCATGCCATGTAAAGCCCACTAACTCACCCTACACAGTTTGATTGAGAACCATACAGTTTCCCAAAAACATTCTCAAACTGTGCACCCTTAGAAAGGCTTGCAATCTTATTCAGAACCCATCCAAACTCTCCCAACCTATTCCCACCTCACCCAAGAACATTAAACATAATAAAAGTAAAAAAGGCTACATTCCTCAAAATGGGGGTGCGAAATTCTCCCCACCATCATAATTTCTATCCTCAAAAATTAGATAACCATCATTTTGCCTAAAGACCATGTGCCATTTCTCGGTCATCTCTTTCTACAGCTCCCATGTCTCCTATTGATTCTGAAAATACTGCCAAAAATTTTGAAGTATACTAATTCTTTTACCATGCATGACTTTATCATTCCTATACACTATCCAAACCAGCATATGAACCAAATAAGATTCTATATCTAGCTCATCATGATCCAAACGAATCACACGGTCATGATAAATTTGATAAATTTTCAACTGGGAAACATGGAAAACATTGTGCACTCCACTAAAATATAGTAGAAAATCCAAATGGTAATCCACCTCTCGAATACTCTCTAGCAACTCAAAATTCACAATACAACTCAGTGATAAATTAAACTGTTTCTTGAAACCCATGATGTCTCATCCCAGGAACAATTCTATAAAACACATGATCACCAACCTCAAACGAAAACGGTTGTCGATGATCATATGAATACGATTTATGATGACTTTGATCCATTGCGATTTTATTCATGATAAACATGATTTTTTTCAATTGACTACTGGACAAGGCTTGGTCCTATCATCGATGTATCACCCGTTTCTACCCTACATATTAGAGAACGACATGGACACCCATATAATGCTTCAAAAGGATCCATTTATATTGAATCCCTATAACAGTTATTATAGTATAACTCCACCAACTGTTTTTTATCCTCCCATAAACCACCAAAATTGATCACACAAGCCATTAACATATACTCCAAGAATTTTATCTTCCTATCGGATTAGCCATCCATATGTGGATGATAAATGTGCTTATAGTCAACTACATTCCAAGAGATTCATGCAAGGATATCCAGAAACAAGATGTTAACCTCAGTTCGCTATCTCATAAAATCAAAATTGGAACACCAAGCCATTGTATAGCCACCTTGATATAGATTTTGGAAATATCCTCCATCTTCTAAGATTCATGAATCTAGATGAAATGGGGGGATGTTGTGAGATGATCCAAAATCACCCATATGTGATCATGTTTCCTGACCATTCTCAAGAGAACTGTCCCAAAATCCATTTCTATCTTCTCCCATTTCCACTAAAAATGGTAAACACTACAACACACCTTCTATCCACTAACACACAACCTTGAATTTATTACAATTTAAGAAACACGAGATAAACCTAGTCCAAACCCTTTTCATACCTGCCCACTGAAACTGCACTTTCATCACCTTTTATATTTTTTGAATTCTCGGATCGACAGCCCACAAAGAATAATGATAAGCCTTGAGAAGTTCCTACTGACAATCCCTAGGTACCACCATTCGATTATGAAAACATAAGACTAAATTCCCATTCAGTTCTTCTTTTCTCAATGGTATCCCCACCATTTAGTTTTGAACCCATCCCCAAACACTTGGAATATGATGCCTATGCCTCTTTAACCAAACGATCCAGGTCAGGAGCCAATGAAACTAGAAAGAAGACTACTCTTTCACCCTGGTCCTCACATTCCAACTGCATGTCGGGTATGACCAACATCACTGCCACTGATCTGATGCTTGTTTCACAACCAAAGCATATGATTTTCGACTTAACGCATCCACCACCGAATTCCCCTTAGCTAATGTATACATTAAGTCAAAATAAAACATCTACATATATTCCACCCATCTCCTTTTTCTAAAGATCAAATAACTTTTTCAGAGGATATTCTTTAATCTCTTATGATTGGTAAACACCGTAAATTTATCACCAAATAGATAATGACATCACATTTTTAACGTAAGAACCCCTTTTGCCATCTCCAAATCCTATTTTAGGTATTTCAACTCGTGTAACTTCTACTATTGAAAGTTATATTCAACCACATGACCATTCTACATGAGATCAAACCACAACCCTGATCCCGATGTGTCACAATAAACCATGTATTTTTCACTGGTTCAGGTAAAACCATGATAAGTGCCGATGTGAGGAACACCTTAAACTCTTCAAAGAATTTCTGAGGATATTCATCCCATTGAAATAGGATATTATTCTTTTTCAAAGCTGTCACTAGTATAGCAGATCGTGAGATATCATGAACAGAATGTCTATAATACCTAGCTAGTCAAAGGAAGCTCCATATCTCGAAAATCATTTTTAGCGGTTTCTATGATATAATACCATCTATCATTTCTATATCAACAAAAACACCCCTTTTAGAAATATCAAGGCCAGGAAAATGATCCTCCTTTATCAAAAAATCCACACATTGATAATTTGGAATAAAACTGATGGTCCCACAAGATTCCCAACACTATCTCCAAGTGTTGATAATGCTCTACCCTTGTCCTCTAATACACCAATATATAATTCAAAAATACTAACAAAAAAATCTTGATATGTCTGAAATATATGATTCCTCAATTCCAGAAACACCTCTAGTGTTTTTGTTAGATCAAGGTGCATAACTACATACTCGTAATAGCCATATCTACTTCTTAAAATCTATTTTCAGAATAACCTCCTTCCTAACTTGAAATTGATGATAATATGACAAAATTTATATCATAGAGAAGCACTTAGCTCCCCTAAACTAGTCAAACAGATAGTCAATGTGTGGAAGTGGATATCGATTCTTTATCATAACCAGATCAGTCTGCAATAATCGACACAGAGATGCAATGTTCAATCAATGTTTTTAACAATCAAAATCGGCACGATCTATTGAGATTTTCTAGGCCGGATGAACTTGTTATTTTCTAAATCTACAAAATGCACCTTTAATTCCTGATATTTTTTTCTCTCATTCGGTAAGAAGGATGTGAGATAGGACTGGTCCTCAAAAGGATATCGATCATCAAATCCATATCTCCCACCAGCGGATACCATATGAAATCATTGGGAAATATATAAATAAAATAATCCACAATAGCTTGATGAACACTCTTCATAACACCATCCACTGATGCCAAAGACAAACCCATTTATAGATAGGATATCATTCCAATAGCTGCAGCGAAAACATCTATTTTACCCCTATTTTCATTCTTCTCCATTATAATGAGATTTTCAACAACATTCACCATTGTAAAACTCACCATTCGAACATTGAAATATATGTGGACCTTACACATCACCATCCAATTCATTCCTAGGATTATGAACTAAGCATCTATCTCATGCACTGATAAATCCCACATCAATTAAATGTCATCCATAACCAAGAAACAGACTCTATATAGAAATGTTGGATGCTCTCTTTGACCTAGAGGAGTTTGTAGTTTCAAAATAGAGGACATTATTTCCACATATAATCCCAACAAAACAAAGATGAAAGAAGTAATAAAATATTGAAAGGCACCCGTCTCAAACAAATCATGAATCAACGTTGAATTTAAAACAACCATACATTGAATCGTGGATGGTCTTGACTGATTATACATTAAAAGTTTATCAGCTCCAAAAAACTACTTTCTATCCATGATCTATTATTTATTACCCTTCGGAGGCGTCGTGGTATTCTAAGACTCACCATAACACTAATTACTCTACATTCTATGGGTATGTAGCTTCCCCTTCACATCGAGGCATAAGACCCCTGACACCCCTGAGGAGTGTCACATACACCCAAACATGGAGCATTCTGACATTACCACAAAATATTTCTCATATGATTAAAATTAGGGAATTCTTGAGGTTGTGTTATACAATACCTCTTGATGTGTCTCGTAGAACCACACTGATAACATCCCAACTTTCTATGAGCCTTCAGATGATGACTTATGAGGTCTGCTGTCTGATTCTAAACTATACTCTCACTATATAAATAAGTGCCCCTCTTCCTCTTGAACTCAGTATTCGAGTTACCACTATTCCCCATGGGTACCAACATACTTCCCCCACCTATAGCCCCCCAAATATCTCCCTCAGACACCATAGCTTGATTCACCATTTTCTTGTAATCAACTATACATAGTACAGCTATCTTGGATTAAATTTCCTGGTTCAAAAATGATTTAAAAATTTATGCCTTCAACGAGGTACTACATGCCACCTAAGGTAAAAACCAAAATATGCTAAGAAACTTATCCACATATTCTGTCATCGTCATGTTCCCATTCTTCAAACTGAAGAAATCCATTTTATAATGAATTTTTAACATATGAGGGTAGAATTGTTTATTAAACAGTTACTCTCACCCTTCACATGTCACACCTTGACTGTCCCAACGTGGAACGCCAGCACCCACAACTAAAATGCTTGATATTCCAACATATATATGTTAAAATTCATCTTCATCTATGTCGGTGCTCCCGAGAATCAAATATCCTATTCAATCTATTTAGCCACACTCCATCCCTTTATGGCTCTGAATCACCCCTAAACATGGGTGGATTATACCTTTGAAACTACACCACATGATCCACATGTTTTGGTTCATCCACATTATATTCACTTTCCATAGCATGGAAGTCTTTAACTATTATATGTTTTAGATGATGGTTCACCTGGGGCTCTGGTGAAACCACATTTTCAGCACCTTTCACTAGTTGGTCCCTACGATGCCTACCTGGTACCATTTCTATCAACATAAGAACAACCATAATTCCTTCTATTTTAGCAACACATGATTCAATTACTATAATACTATCACAACCATGCTTTCCACAAGTTCAAATTTCAGTGTTGCACTATTATGAAAATTCCACAATGTATTGAAAATTATCCCATTTTCAAAATACCATAATATTCAATGTTTCAAATCCTTTCGTTTTTAAACACAATACAGATTTTCAAAAATCACACATTCAAATCACACAATAGATCATTTTATCACAATTAAATATACATCCTAGTGGGAAATCATTTCTATAATGCATGCCATGCTCACCTCATTGGCTACACCCATGACAATGATATATCATATGCCTATATGTCGATCCAAACACTTATGTTCCCAAATACCTGGTAACATAAATTTCATCATAAAAGGGATAGCTACGTCCTTTTTTGCTATTTTTTCCATGTTCCGACAATTTTACGCCTTGCTACCTTCCCAACCTAAGGAATAGATGATGAACGGATGTCAATACCAAGACTAACAAACAAGGCCAAACGATCGAGTAAATGATCTAACTTGAAATCAAAGGGCTGCAAAAACTAAAACTACTAGTAACATCACACCCCATCTCATTGGGTTGAGAGGGAGGGGGAATGCTAGTTGGAATTAAGAGACATTCCCAAGGCACCCAATGCTGGAAATAAAAGTTGAGGGCTTTATGACTAAATTGGGGAATGATTATCGCTTCAGAAAAAACCATCCAAATAAACAATCCACTATCTACAAACTATATGATGCATATCAACAAAACATCCAAAACCAAACATTACCAAAAGTCCAAAAAAATCCATAACAATCCCACAAACCAAATACAACCAAGCCAAAATAAGACTACCAAGAGGAAGACTACAAATAGATTACAATAGAACTGGGACACCATTTGTAACTCCACACTATGATCTATGCTCTATGCACCCAACATAACCAAAGCATCATGCTGAACAACTAGAATAATGGGATCATTATCTATCCTATGTCCAGGAACACAACATCAGTAGAAGCACTAACATGAAAAAGTAGGGGGAGAGTAAAAATTCTTAGTAGGTTTTTCCCAATTGTCTTCCATATACATTCTACTAGGATAAATCCATTAGAAAATTTATTATAAGCAGTTTATAGTAAAATTTAAATAGTGAAATCATTACTACAATTCAAACATACACTTACCAAGACATGTCACATAAGGGAAGGCCAATAACATGCCAGAATCCATGTAACCTTCACACAAAAGTACAACCAATTACCACTACGCATATCCACAACACAAAAAAGCTTACACAATGTTTCACAAAACCAAACTGGTGTAACAATCACAACGGAACTTCTGTCTGACCAATTCCTTCCTTCCCAATTTAGTGTCACATCATATCCACTGATCCTTGATGGTGGCCCTTCCATCCAAAATCCATGATCAATTTTATAGTGGTTCCTCCTACCCACTTTACACAAAATTCACCCAATCCATATCCAATAATGACTCACCAAGAACAGAACAATATAACCTAATTTGTTTCCATCACATGCAAAAAAGACTTCAATAATTCACCCATTTATTGAAATAACCATTTAAAAATTTTCTCATGCCAAAGCACTTTTCAATAATAAAATATATTTCTGGAAAACCATTCATCAACCATTTTCAAAAATCATTTAAAGAAACCCATTTTAAATTCTCCATTTTATTATCTAGAAGAAGAATATTTCACCTCAAAATCCTCTTTTTCGGAAAAATCCACAAAACATTACCATATGTAATTTGAACGAATTTAACAAATCAAAAAAAATTAATTTCAATAAAAAAATTAATTATAACCAATATTCATTATCTAGACATGTCTAGTATACAGATAATCTACCAACCTTTAGCGTTCTGGTGAAATCAACCAACAAGCAACCGCAACCCAAATCCATCAAACACACCACTAAAACCGCTTTAGATACCCTTCCCTAAAATCCATAAGCCTTAAAATCTGCACACACAAAAACCAAAACCCTATATCTACAAACAATGGGTTTAGATATAGAAAACCAAGAGATATGGGGTTGTGGATCTTGAGAAAACCGCAAAAACCCATGAGAGAAGACTTACCTAAGAAGAACCACCTTTAATCCACCAAGAAACTCCTTATATTTTAAAACCATGAGTAGGCCATGTGATTCCCAATGTACCCCTAACCAGTTTTCTAGAGAACCCACACGGTTTACCCTATCCAATCTCAAAGCGTTCACTCTTAGAAAAGACTACAAAATTATTCAAAACCCTTCCAAACTCTCCCATAAACATCGCAACTCACCTCATGCAATTTAAAAAAATAAAATGTCATAAAAATGTTACATACATCAAACTGAGGATTTTACATAATGCGTTATTGAAAACTAATCACATCACCCCATGTTGTGATAATCCAATGTCCACATGTGCAACGTTATCATATACTCTAAAGAATTTAACTTAGAATGGTATATAATATATAATAATTACATTGTTATAGTAATGTTATAATTATCATACATATAAATTATAAACATCATCATACCAAATCCAAAAAGGTGGTGATGGAAAAATGAATTTCATCTGTTTGTGAAGTAGTATTCTTCCGTTCACACAAATTATGATTTTGTAAAATAGTTTATAGAAGTGGAGATATTTTTTAGCATGAAAATAATGAAAAACTATATAAATAATTATAATATTCATATATCAGTATATGATCGTTTTTAAAGGAAATTTAATGACATGGATAATGAAAGAAAATAAAAATTCTCATTGATGAACGTTACCTCTTCTTGGAGAATCCTCCAAATGATTGAACAAAAATACTTCCATGTGTAGATTTATACAACAAATGATGATAATGGGGTAATTTTGGTTATATTGGAAAGTTATTTGGGTAGTTAGTGATTGGAAATAGTGGATTTAAAGTAGTGATAAAGAGATAATGGTTGGTTTCCTTTTCGTAGTGTTGTTAGTTTCATAGTTTTAATATTATAATCATAAATGGGTTTTCTATGTTTTCCATAGGGAAAATGATCCAAATTGGGTTACTGTAGATTTTAAATAGGATAATGTGGAATCAAGTCTATCCAATCCATGTTTCCTTATTTTGGATCATTTTTTACCTTTTTCATTTTTGTTTATTCCCCTGATAAATCAATTTAAACCCTAACCATATTAATTATTTTTTACTGATTTGAAAAATTATTTTGATAAAACATTATTTACACCATATCAGATAATTTAAATAATTTTTATTACATATATTTAGTATATTATTTAAAATTCATTCCGCAAATGTGAACATTTTAATTTTAAATTAATCCCGCAGATGAAACAGTAACGAACGTTTATTAAAGTGAAAATTTCAAAGGTTTAAAATGTTTTTAAATAAAAATTATATATGAAAATGATTCTAATTAAATAATAATTATTTTAAAATTTGTAATGTTTCTAATTGTCCACTATAACCAATTAATCTTAATATTTTTTTTGAAATTATCTAAACACAAAAGAAGTTTTCTGGTAAAATGTTATATTTCTCAGAATTCAACAATAGATAATTCCATGAAGAATATTTTCAAAAATTCACTATAAGATTATATTTTTATTTTTATTTTTTTCCAAAATAGTAATTTTCTCTCAAATAAATTTTTGTAAAATTTTTAAAAAAATTCTAACTGTAAAAAATGTGTGACATAAATATTTGTTCAAAAAATTTATTTTTTTCATAAAATTGTAATAAATTATATATCTTGACTTAAAAATATGGATGAATAATGTTAAATAGTTATTGAATATATAATATGAAATTTTAATTATAATAACTCACTAAATGATATTTCTTTAATATATTATGGTGGAATTTGTTTTTCTAGATAAAAATTGATTTTTTGAAGAAGATAAAATTTATTATAAAATAATTTTTATTTTCATTTTTAATTATTTCGCTAGAATATAATTCATTTTATATAAATGTGTAAACCATATGTTTTTTTACTATATTTGATACTACTCATATGCAAAATTCCTACAGTTAGGTGATTACTATCATATAAAATAATAATATTTTAATAGTATGCCTGGTTTCATTTAAACTCATTTTTTGTATATAACCTTATTAAAATTTTATAAAAAATTAATGATAAACAATGAATAGATTAAATATATTAGAAAAAATATGTAAAAAATCTTTGGGTGTCACATTCTGCCTCCCTTAAAATTAATTTAACCATCATATTTTTCTCATTCATGAAATTTTCAGCATTTGGAGATTTAATTATAGAAAAGGAAATCATAAAAATGAATAATACAAAATCACATAAAAAATTAAATGCTATAATCATAAAGGTCACTGAATGTAACTCATAACAAGGTTTATACATAGGGGAACATAGTGGGTTTGTGATTTCTTGGATATGAATGATGTATGTAAATAATTAAAGATTGTGTTAGATGTCATTGATCACAAGAAATTGGTGGATTAATATAACAATAAGAACAAAAAACCATAATAGATGGTGTAATGAATACGGTCATTGATATCTTAAAAAATTATGCAAATAGAAAATAATATATTATTTCATAATCCATTTCTTAATATTGGGGAATTTTTCATAGAATATATACTTATTTTATTTCAATGCATTTCAGAAGATAAATGTCATAATTTCATTTTTCATTGATTAATTATGACATCATATCTTATCCCATCAAACAAAAATGAATTTTTTATTCTGGAAGCACAAATGGATCCCAATATGCATAATAAAAAAATATTTCTTTCCATACCTCTAGTTTTCACCACAAAAAATTTGTTAGAACAGGTTATTCAATATTCATAAATATATGTATTCATTAATATCTAAATCCTTATTTATTGTTAAATATAAACCAGTTCATAAAATGTTATCCTTATATTCAATGATGAATTAAAAAATTATATATAAGGTAACTGACATTCTCAAAATCAATATATCATTAATTCAAGGTATACCTTAACATAGATCTTTATTGTCACATACCAATCATGGTAATACGTTAGTCATTTTTTTATTAAAACATGGTAATAACATAAATTACCATAAAACATTATTGAAAACAAGAATGGCTAGCCATTCCGTATACAAAAAAATATTATCAGATATGTTATGTAAGTCAAAAAAATCTACAAACTACAACTATTAAAGCAAACCCATTATTTCAAAAAATAATTAATTAGTTTCAATGTAATCTGTACTATCATTTTGACATTATTCATATTGAATATATATTTATCATAACATAATTTTCATAAACATAATAACGGTTAAATTTATGTTAATCATAATATCACTGTCGTATTAGATAACATTTCACATTCATAAAAAATATTAAACATATTATATTAAATCATTAAATAAAAACTTAATATGTAAAATCCATATATATTTCATGATTCATATAACCCTAATACTCGAATTCTTATACATCAACACATCAGTAATTCACCTTCTTATCCAAACCCTTATCTTGGATTCATTATATTATTCCATAATAAATCTATAACAAAATATGAAATAGGATTAATGTCATAATATTCATAAAGATCAAGATAATCATTATTCATATTTTTAATATAAATACTACTATTATAATATCACATACCTTTCACATAAAAGATTTAGTATCTTGATCATCACATTATAACTATTTCCCATTCCACATTTCAAATTCACTTTCAGAGAATTATAACTAGGATGTAAATTTTTGTAATTCCCATACATTCAAAATTTGAAACATTAGTCAATTAACAATAACACTAGGATACAATTATTTTCATCCATCTATTTAACCTATCATTTTCCCCTTATTTGTTACTCCCTTTCTATGCTTATATTCCTGACTAAAATAATCTTTTTATCCCATTGTGAAATTAAAATTAGTTATTCTTCCAACATTCTCACCATATAGTAAAATTATTTTTCATTCCTTAATAGTATAAAATAACTAATCTATGAGTGAAAAATATAATTATAATATTTGGATAGTTTTAGAGTAGGTAAAAATTCGTGTTTTTATTCAAGTTCATTGATTAATGATTCGGAAAAATTATAATTTTCTTCACTATAGGCATTATCCTACATGGCTTCCAATAAGAAAAATTTCCATCACATTCCATGTTAAAAAATATTTATATAGTTCCTTCAATTGTAAAAAATTAATAAGAATACTATAACTAACATTAATCCAAGTGGAAAACCTTGAAATACTAAAATAATAACTTATAATATGTCACAATACTGAATCGTTTTTGAATAATTACAATATATCATTAACTGAGGTAATCCATAGGCATCATATTTTAAAATACCTAATGATTTTTTTATAATGAGTTTGTCAATTTAAAATTCATATCCATAGGGAGCGTCAAAGTAGGTGTGTTGTAAGGCCCATTATCATGCCACATGTGGAGATTGAGTATATCTCAAAAAACATTTTTGGATATATTACACCTAGGTACCACTGTGGAAGTTCCACATCTTCTTCTAATATCATCAAATGGATTTAATTTCTTATAAAACAATATCTCTATCCTTTACCAAAAATATAGGGAAGTTTCCAATACATTGACTCATCCATAGGCTTATCCTTAGAGACATCCTTATAAATTTCATTAGATATATCCCTAGGGATGTCACTAATGTTCTTTTCAAGATTAAATATGATAACAATACATGTAATCTGTTAAAAACTATAATAAAAAAGGATTATCATAAATATCTATTACATATTTTTAGATGAATATAAAATACATTAACCCAAAACACTCCCGAGTACTGTAGTAGTTTATTATATTAGGATTCTAGATATAAAATTATTTAACCTTGTGAATGATCTTCAATGTTTCACACAATTTCTGTTCCATGTACTACTCTTTATATATATACCATACATATATAGTGTCTTCTATTCCTTGGTAATGAAAACAAAATAAAGTGTGTGAACCGATTCTTTATAAAGGTAAGAAAATGTAGATACATAAGCATAACATGAATATTAGGGTATGATAACATGCTGAAATTTTCTTAGAACAATACCCTTAATAACACACATATTAATTAGGAGAAATTTTAAAATGATATTCATTTCATAAATAATAAATCATAATGAATTCAACGAACATGAGTCATGAGAGAATTACATTTTCATAAGACATAAAATTATCAATATAAATAAGCCAAAAAACAATCTCATTATTTAAGCCTCACTAAAAACATATCAGGGCACTGCATGGGAAATTAAAGAACCTAATAGGGACACAACACCATACATATTGTCAAACCATTCTTCATATTGGAGTTGGTTCAGTCCCCAGACCATTATATAAATAAAATTCACTCAGAAAAATATCTGAGAGAGAATAGTTCCATACTGAACTAATTTCACATATCATTCCAATCATTTCTATATCATGTTATAAATACCATTCACTAATTCATAAAAATGTATATTGGTCCCACCTATTATATATTTATAAAATATTTATGTGTTCCATAAGATCATATATCATAAATAATATCATATATAATGAAATGTAATTGGTTAAATAAACAATATATCAGGTCAAAACTATTGGTAAATTGACTTGTTTCACAATAATTTATTCATTTAATTGTTATGATATATGAAATGATGTGTATGAATTTATATTTTTAATAATACATTACCATACCCTCAAGTTTAAAATATTCCCAATTTTTATCAATTAATGACATATCTTATGATTTCTATTTTAGAGAATATATGCTTATCCATTATTATGGTTCCCTTCCTCATGATATCGTGCATACTTTTAATTATATTATGTCTAGTAAGAGTTCTATTAGTGAATACATAATGGGTTATAATGAATTTAATTTATATATTGGTGGGTTATGTATCCATTTATATAAATACACTAAACTAATAAATTTCTAGAATTCATCAGATTAATATATATTGGTTTTTTCCAATTTTAATATTTTGAAATTATGTATCTAATATTTTGGTCACCATAGTCTATTTCCATAAAAATTTAATTGGATATTAATGTTTGGAATTGGAATAAGAAAAAAAAACATTGGAAACATGATCCTTAGTATCAATATCTATTATCGGAGCTTAGATTATAGTCATGATGATGATGTTATTTAGGTGAATTAGATTTGTATTTTTGATTATGTACTGATGAAAAACTAGGTAATTTTAAATATATATCTATATCCTGAGGAAAATAAGTTTTTTTATTCAGATGGGGGAAATTTTTTAATGTTTTATAAATCATATTAAGATAACATGATTAATAGTTCTTTGGGAAACTATCTCTTATAATTATTCATATAACTGAAGAAAAGTCTATATATTATAATTGTGTTTACTAGATATTTATTTTTTAAGATAAAAAATCCTTTTAATGTTAATAAATTCACTTATAAATTCTAAAAAATTCAATCTATCTGGATACAAACTATCAATCTTCATTATTTTAATTATTCAAACAAAATCTTCAACTCATGGTATTTCACCATTTATATATTCCTTCATATGGGATAAAAAAAATTATTGATGTCACTTATTCATTTCTCGAATAAAACTATGATATTATTCCCCTTAATGTATTATTTTACATTAGAATTGAAATTGGATATAAATTTCTAATATTCATGGGATTGGACAACACACTGGTACACATAGGATTATTATGAATCATAATATAAACAATATTATACACATTAAGTTACACCCAATATAAATCCAAATAAATTTGTTAAAAAGTAATTTATAATGTTGTTAGAAGCTAATAATAAATATGTAATGGTGTCCAAATCATGATAAATACTTTAAACAATGTGTTTTATTATATCCAACCTCACATTTCGATTGATTTTAATTTTTTTAATTATTTTATTTTATCGGTACGGAATTTGATTAGGGTTTCCAAGGATTTATAACTTCATTGTATATAATATTTATGGGCTCCACAAGATGAATTATTTGTCACTGACATTCTATATTAAGGTTGATTAGTTCATTTTATTTCTATATTCTATATGTAACATAGAGTTGAAAGTAATAATTATTATTGATGGGTCTTCATCATTAATCTTGGGGATTTTGTTCGATGATTTCATTTAAAATCCCCTTTTACATAACATTATTTCTAATTAAAAATTTATGCATCTAATATATATAAAAATATTGATTTATAATTAGTTTTTAGGGTGGTGGAGTAAAAATAATAGATTGTGAAAAAAAATTTATGATTTTCAACATTTTGTTTTCATTATCACTTAATGGAATAATTTAAATTTTGTGCCATCGAAAATCACATTTAATGAATTTTCATGCCCAAATATTGATTTTTTTTTGAATGATTTTGTTACTGAGAATAATTTTGGTAATTTTTTTGTTTAATATGATTTTTTCCATCTAAATTTCCATCTATTTAATAAAAATATCACAATCAAAATAATTTTGATTTTGTGGTTTGATTTTGTATTCAAGGAATCCATTATTCATATCATAGAATTTGATAATACCTTTTAGTTTAATATTACTATTATGAAACTAAATAATCCTAGAAAACCAAATGAATGACCACATAAAGATATTGTTTCTCTAAATTTATTGAATTAAACACTTGGTGATCATCTGTCATTAATGTTTATTCTCAAATATTGGAACTATATATCTAATTTAAATCATATAATTAATATAACTAGTACTCTGGATATCCATTCTCATGACACCATTAATAAATTTCTATTTTCAAAAGTGATTCATGTTTCTATAATTTACTAATTAACATTAAAAAATATAAGTTAAGGCATAGGAAATACAGAAACATTTAGAGAACAAAGACATCAATATATTTGTAGAAAACATTAATGATTAATGTGATAGAATAGAAATTCATTTTAAGAATAGAGAAATATAAAACATGAGTTATCTAATAATTCAAATAAGATAAAATGATTTTTGAATATTGAAATTTTATTATTGATATATTGAATGTGGATTTGGAGACTAAGGGAAGAGGGAAATATACAAATTTTGAGTATTGATATTTTGTTATTTTATAGAAGTATGTCTTCGAGAAAAGAGTTTGTTTTATAAAAGAATGAAGACTTTTTAAATAGAATGATTTGGTTTATAAAAGTACATGTAAATAACAAAAAATCGACTGATATCATATTACATTTAAAAAAATTATCAGAACCTCACTAAATAGTACATGATGTTTCATTTAGAGACATTTTAAATGAAGTCCATTAAAATAAACACCATCCAGTAGTTGTTTCAACACTTGTGGCCCTGTAACCCCTATCTTGGATGTTGGTATCATAGAGTTAATGATCATTTTAGTGAAAAATGGTGAGAATAAATCCATGTAATCTATTTTGTGAACATGGATAGTTATAAAAAAATAGAAAAACTATCGAAAAAACTTGTTTATAATATATTTCTAAAACTAAAATAAAGAGATCATTCTATAAATACAAAATAAATTGATAATTTGAAAATATCATAAGCATTAACATGTTAGTATTACATCACCATTGCACTGGATAATTTCAATCATATTCATCAATCTTTTTGTTTATATGTTTTCCATCATACGGGGATCTCGTTCATCATCATTTCTTGTTGTTTCTACATATTCTCGAGAGATATCAATTTTTTTGGATTGAATAATCAGCATCAAACTCAATTAACATTTATTTCTACATAAATAATTGACATTAAAAAATATTTACTAAGTATGGAGACACACTCATAAAGAACCACTTCTTTGATTTTTATGTCATGCAAGAAAAATATGAATATTACCATAATGTGGTGTTTTTTCTAATAAAAATAATACAGAGAAATTAAAAATATTAATACCTGGTTATGTTCAATTAAAGTACTAACTCTTCAATACATGTTGATAAATATTAAGTATATCATATTGTAGGAAACCTTTAGTAGAATCATAATGGGAAATTTATTTCTCAAATAATGATTTTAAATTGATCATTAATACACCTATCCAAAATAAGAAGATATTATGATCAAGACATAAAAACTTCATGAAAATTAAAATAGTCAAATATTTGACCTTTAATAAAATAAATCAAAAATCATATCTTTATTTTTGAGGATTCAATATCCTTATATAACTATAGAAAGTCGTCATAACTTCCTGAAAATTCCAATAGTCAAATATTTTTCCTCCAGGATACTAAATCACACCTAACAAATTAATTAGTGATGTTGTAATACCTTTAGTTACCTATAAAAAGTGTGGCATATCTATAATGCCCACAAGTTCAACCATTTATAAAACTGTAATTCTTCAAAGATTAGATTATGTTCTCCTAAAAACAGAATGCTCAATGACAACATAAAATTAGAATCATAATCAAACATTGTCTCCTATCATACTGAGACTCCTTTTTTTGGAGATTATATTTTCAATATTAAGTAATCAATCCTCGTATACCATTGTGATGCATTCATTACATACTAATTCAAGATATGAAAACTCATACAGAGAAGAGGGCTTTTATTATGTTGTTGAAATATATATTGACGAAATTTTGCGAGACTAAATCTTTTTTTACTACTACAATATGGGAATATAATACACAATTAATATATTAGTGAGACTAAAAAGCCCATTCATGGATGGTTTGGATATTCCCCACATCATGTTACATAATAATTTATTACAAATAGAATTCTCTATTGGTTACATAACACAGATAATGCTCTAAAATTACTAATTCTTTGATCTTAAAATGATTCACTGATATAATAAATCACATGATCCATTTCTCGAAAAAATAACATTATCCATTACCAAAATAAATGCACGATTCACATGCTCAAGCTTGATCGACAACTCTAAAATATGATCCATTATAGAAATAAAATACATTATACACTAATCAATGAAAATATAAGACTCTATGTTGTGTAAATATATTTACTTCTCTAAAACATCGAAATTCATATTTAGTAAATGTAATTGTAACTATTAAGATTAGGTTGTTAAATGATTAATGACCAATAAGAAAACATTTCTAAAAAACATGTTGTTGTACCTAGTTTTCTTATTGTGAGAAGGAGTTACAGTCTTCAATGAGCATGTAATAATACAGGAGCTATGGACATAAAAATTCTTCCAATTATTTAGTTTCACATACATTAATGTTTATGAAAACATGATATTTGTGACTAAAAGGGATCTCTTTAATAAGAAATCTAGAAATTTGTCAACATACTTGTAGAAAATCCTCTTTCACAATTGGGATACACTTCATTAAGAAATCCACAAATATCAATGTATAACATAAACAGAAACACATACATAGAAGTAATCTCTTATATGTTATGTTTCAATGTGTAAGAAATTCAAATAACTTCAGTCCAATGTAATAAGGATTCATTTATCTTGTAAGCTGGATTTGGTGGTGTCATGTAAGTGGAGAGAAAACATAATTATTTTCCATGAATGCAGTTATTCACCCATTCTAAGAAGCTTAAACCGAGAAACATCAACCACTATATAAGACCCGATAACATGAAATTGTTTCAAAAAATAGATGACTATTGATTAAATCATGTTGTTGAATTAAATTCTATATTAACATATTTTTAAAATTATTATTTTTTTAGATAATAAGTGCATATATAATATGAAAATACTTATTTGTTCATTCATTTTCCAAAAAAGAAAACGGTATCTTATTATATCATTGTCAACATTACTACTTGTGTCTAATGGGTGATCTTTAGTGTTCAGCCCAAACATATGAAGATCCCAACTAAAAGATTTTTTGAGAATGAATATCCAATGAGAGGAAACTTTTCTCTCTTTAATGCACGATAAAGAATTATTTGAAAACAAAACATCATACAATAACCATATGTTATGTACTTATTAATCACATCATGTTCACAGTAGATTTTAAAAATAATTCAAAGCATAATCACAACCCTTTCTAAACAGGTTTTATAAACAAATAGAATGCTGGAATAAATGATCATTCATATCCTCCTAAAAGAAATCAATTATGGAAATGAATAACATAATGAATTCTCTCCAATCAAACATTTTTGAAGGATTCATATATACCTTCGAAAATAAATCGAATCCTTTAGCAATAATATTTAGTCATTGTTGATGTTGCATCTCATTAAAACATAATGATTTCATTTCACATACCTGAGTAAGTAGCATGACAGAAAACCAGTTCTGTTTAAATTAATAAAAATGATATCTATAGTATTACCTTGGATCAATGTTACCTTTGAAATCAAAAAAACAAGAGATGGTGAAAAATAATCCTAAACTAAATAAGACATGTAAGCACTTTGGTAAACATTTTAATTATCATGAATTGTATAAAAAATATACAAATCATGGATAACATTGAATTAAGTTGAACATGAATAAAAATAGAATAGTACACTACTTCAATCTATTATCTGAAATTATGAACACACCTTTCTCAAGATCCCCAGTTTTGATAATACCTTCAGAGAAAATGTTGTCTCAATAAACATCTAGGGGGTATTCAGTAACTTTTAATTTCTTAATATACAATAAAATCATTAGAAAGTTCACATATCAGACACATACTTTATATAACTACATAAAAATATATTTGATGATGAATAGAAGAATAAATTATTATATATAGGTAAAAATGTGGGGAAAATGTAAAAAATTTATAATATTTAATGTATAGGCAAGTATGGAAGAATAATTATCTATATCTGGAATGACCTTTTGAAATTTCAGCCAAATATGTTGATGGACAGTGGATGAGCCAGCGTGGCTGAAGAATATTTGGAGATTCATGCTGGGATAGCCAAACATCTACCAAAAGACTTTACTAGAAAGAGATGACGATCGCTGATGTGGTAGTAGGTTGATCGTGATGAAATTCTTGACCGGGTTTGCTGGGCATGGAGGATAAAAAAGATAAAAATTCATTGGGTACCATAGGAAGAAGAAATGGAAATCGTGAGTCATAAGGGCTTTAAGGTTATGGAATGATATTACTTTGAAATGGAGTAATGATTTCTTCAAAAGATTTAGCTGGAACACAATGTTGACATTGCTAGATGGGAACTATAAGACGAGTTGAGGGGAATAGGTAGGAGGAATCGAAGTCGACAAGGATCAGAATCTAGAGGATCATGTCGTAGGTGTTATGTGGGAATTATAAGAATAGTGGATGGGTATCGCAACAAGGAACCCAAGCAACCAATGTGGTGGATTCATAGTCATAGCTGGCTGAATGAGAGTGAGGATTTACAGACAGAGGTAGAGCAGTTGCAGGTAGAGAAGGGTTTTTAAGTCATATGGACCCTTAATTATAGTAGAGGAAAATCCAATGTGTCAGATGGTATGGAGGAAGGGAATGTAGAAAAGGTAAGGGGTGGGGTAATGTGGAGGAATGAGGTGGTGACACGTATGAAAGAAAATAAAAACTTTAGTAAATATATAGATATTCTAAATTGGTGTAGAGTATGAGAGGATAAAAATCCTATTTGATGCAAAATTAAATATTTTTTAATGATCTGAGCTGGTGAATCTAGGGAAGGGGAGAAGTCATGCTACATAAATAGTTTTAGATGTTGTAAATATCACGTATAGTGAAGGCCTCCACTCACTGCATGTTGAAGCCTCTAAAAACAACCTGTATTAAGTTTAAAAACTACTTTTTCTCACTTCATGTAGTAGCATAATACCTGGTAACAAAAAAAATCAATAACTATAAAATGATAATTAACCTGTAATAAGTTCATATTATGTGCTAAATATATTGACTATGAGGTAGACATATAATGTAGACATTTGATTTAACATGGAGTGGGTATAAAAAACATGAATTCATTTTTGGTAGAAAATATAATCATATAGTAACTCTAGATACCTTGATTCTCCATCTAATATTCATCAATTTTCATGCGCATTTGGTTTTACAAGAAGAAATATGAGTCACACAAAAATCTAAAAAAATTAAATATATTGAAATATATCGGATTGCAGAATATAGGTGAAATATTTTATATTGGTGTACAGTATGAGAGAATACAAATCCTACTTCGTTTATGCTTTAGAGTTTTTTTGAAGATCTGAGTTGGTGAAGACATGGAAGTGGGGTATCATGCTTAATAAATGGTTTCATGTGTATCCAATATCATGATCAATGAAGTAATCCACTCACCGTAAGTAGCAGCCTATAAAAAATACATGTATCGTGTTTTAAAACATCTTGTTCTCACATCATGATTTAGAAAAACTCATGGAAACTAAAAAATAATAAATAAATAATTATATAAATATAATTTTACTACCTTGTTTTAGATAATACACATCACATTAGGTACAGTTATGTTATAGTCACTATATATAGGGTTCACTGTATGCGTAAAAGCCTTTCACAGCATATAGTTTGGTGATTTTTTATCCCCTATAAACACTAGAATCATCAAATTGTCAATTTTACTAAAATGTATATAAAATTATTTCATTTATAATAGAGTAAATAAAACATTAGTATGTATTCTATATCATTATATATCATGAAAACAGTGAAATATAAATAATAAAACCATAGTCGAAAAAAGAAAATGTTTAAGAACACCAACCATTTTTAAGGGTTCTGAACAGAAATTTCAGCCTTTCATGTAGTGTAATGAAATATAGATAACAGTATTATATTTATGATTCAATAAAAATCAAATTATTATGAGGTATATCATGAGAGTTATGAGGGTAAAAATATATTTTTTTGAATTCTAGAATTCCTGAATATTTAAAGTGAAATCAATGAATTAAAGGTGATGATAATAAAACATTAGACTATAATGGCACTAGTAGGATAAATAAAGTGATACATGATGTTATACTTTATCAAAACTTTATGTTCTAACCCCACCTTAAAGCACAAAAACCAATAACATAGAAACATGAGGTATAGTGGTTAAAACCACTAGATAAAGTTATATGAATGGGGAAAGCCAATAGTTAACATTACAATTGTTCTTACTTAATCTAGAAACATAACAACTAATAGGTTGAAATGTGATAACCTACAGTGGTTTTAAAACAAATGTTCAATGACACAACTGAATAAAAATATGAACAAATTCATGATATACACAACTATGAGAAATATTCAAGAAATATTTCTTTTAAAGGAAATATGAAAGTAAAATATGCATGTTTCCAAAGACAAAAAAAAAGAATATTTATGAAAATTATAGTTAATTGTCATGATTGGAACTGTAAGAATAAATTTTCTTGAATGAAATCAGGTAGACATACTGAATCATCATGGAGATCTAATGTGTTAGTGGAAATCTATAACAACCATGATAAAAATAATAAATAATGTTACATTGAAAGAATAGTAAAAGGGAAGTGTGTAATTGAAGGATCAAAATATGAAATGTATAGTATTAATGCTTGTAAATATTATGTGTAAATTCAAATATTTATATATGGACTGAATGTAAGGAAACACCTTTTTAAGAGTACATATTTGGTTCCTGATGGAACCCAATGGGTCACTAATTACTGATTCCTAAAGGCCAAAGTATTTAAATATAGTTTCATGATTTTTCATGAAGGGAGTTAAATGGAATACTTAAATGAGGAGGAAATATATAGATAATGTTTTGAAAGAAAATCACCTCTTTCTACATGTTTTCAAAGCAGGTTCAATCTTCCTGATGCGTAAATGTCCACTCGGATTTGATATATGAAAATAAAGAAGAAGATATTTCTTGAAAGAAAATAGTAGGTGTCGAAAGATGATGTACTTCTTCGTGAAGAGGTTGCTCGATAACATCCAATGTGGTCAATAATGAAGTCTCAATCAAAATGTTTCAAGAGGTAATGCACCAATGAGACTAAATTAACCATTATATATATGATAAGGCAATAGAATTTGAGAATGGGAGGGTATGGATTGGATCAATAATGACTGGTGGTAGATGGATAAGTATTACCAAGTCCATGATGATGTATAAACTAGAGGCATGGGAACCCAAGAAGATAATAGGAGAGTGAAGAAGGTAGTCTAGGACATCAGTGTACTAAAACCGCATGTAGAATGGACTTGAATCGCTAGCAGGATGACACTCTGTGTAAAACCTTATGTGAAACAGGGAAGGATATAAATTAGCTGATTATGACGAAGGTAGACGATGAGAAACTACAGTGCGAACCCTAGATCGATGGCTTGAGCAGAAGGAGAAAGCGATCGGAATTTGGAGTAGCTGAAATCAGAGGAGCGGAAATCGGAGGAGTAGAAATGAATGATCCATAGTCGGAGGAGCCGATGTCGGAGGAGCAGAAGTTAGAGGAGATGAAGGAGTATCACTCGCAGGTGGAGTCGAGACTACAGAGGAGATTCAGGGAGGGTTAGGGAGGGAAGAGAGAGAGTGAATTCACGGAAGGAGGAATTGGGAAGCGGTGTGGGAACCCTAGAGAATTGAGAAGGGAATATAGTTGGTGAATTAGGGAAGGGAGCGAATAAGAATAGAAAATCCTGATTAGGTCGAGATTACGGTAGCTATTTTCGGGTTTTGAGGGTGGGATGAAAAACATTTGGTGATGTTGATGTGTCATTCAGTGACTCGTTAAGAGAGAAATGACTAAATTAGTAAATATTTAGATGTGTGATGTTCCGCACCTATGGATATAGATGAAAATGGGTATCCATTAACCAAGTACCTGATAATACGTAATCTGATTAAATAGGTTTTTTCGTAGTTTATAAAGGGTATTTATAAGGTTAGAGAACCATATTGAAAACAAAAATTAAAATTGGTTAGTGTTCATGTAATATATATAGTTTACCATAATCCCAAACCCTATTTTGAAAATTATTTAAAATTAATCCATTATATATTATTAGATGACTTAAATTTTAAAAATATAATAATTTATTTTGAATTTGGTAAAAATATTATTTCTAATTAAATTTTAAATTTTTATTTTCTAAATTTTTTTATTACTTGTTCATTAAATAGATTTCTGAAAATGATTAAAATTAATAAGATAAATAATCCAAAAAACTGATATTCTTAATAAATATTTATAAATAAAATTTAATTATTTCAATTACTAAAAATGGAAAGCAATGGATCTTGTTATTTTAATGTATAGTTAATAATTCAATATGGTTGGGTAAGGGTAGTGAATTTAAAATAATAAATGGGTTCTGTTTTGGCTTAATGTTTATAATTATAAACCATTTAGTGTGTGGGTATCCTAAATTTAATAGGTAAATGAATAATTGTATTCACAATATTGGGATGGAGATTCTATATTTTTGTTTCCTATATTTGATATTTCCATTTATATAATGGTGGAATAAATCAAAATAATAATGTAAACATGAAAATTAGTAACCTTCGTAGGGATGAAATATGATATCCACCTATTTCACCCATTGCTGAACAAGTTAATTAACAAATTTAATCTTTTAATGGAGAAACCATATTGTTGAAGAAGAACATGGGAATATGAAAATTTAATGAGGGAAAGATATCACCATTTTTTCAGTACACAAATAGAATCGAGTGGATATTATTTTTAAAAGGTTGTTTGGGAGATAGTATAAAAATACCATTACTAAAAAAATAATTTTTTTCATATAGATTATTATATTGAATTAAATAGTTTAAATCATTATAAATATGTTATGTATGAAATAGTTTTTTTAAACTCATTTATTATAAGGTTATATTTAAAATTTCAATTTTATAATAAAATATTTTTAATTTGAAAATTATAAATTAATTTTGGAATTTAGGAGGAAAAAAATATATTAGGATGAATATTTAAAAATATTCTGAAATTATTAATTTTCCAGTGAATATAGAAAAATACTGATTCTTGAAAAAATGACATTTATTTTCAATAAATTAATATATTTAAAATTTCCATTTTTAATATGGTTTTAATTTAAAAAAAATTATTAGATTAATCAATAATATTTTTATTTAATAAATTGATTAATTTTTGGTTTCAAACCAAGTTATTAGTAAATATTATTTTCAACTGAATAATGATTCTCTTTTAATTAAGTAAAATAATAATAAATGTGGAATGTTTTAAATTAATTTGATTTATTATATGTAGTTATATATTTATATTTTTATTATTTATATTTTAATTTGTCAGGTGGTTAATATAAACAAATATTTTTCTGAAAAAATACACTTAATGAAACCCTGATTTTCAATAGGTATAAATGTTTTGTTTTTTATACAATTTTCACAATTACCATAATTTAATTTTGTAAAATGGATTACATTTTTGTAATTTTATGTTTGAAAGTAGTTAATACGGTCAATTTCATCTCCAATCATAATAATATTACCATAGTAAAAAATGATTTAGCACGTTAGAGCTAAAATAATGAAAAAGGACAATATTAAATAGTTAATGATTCAAATACCTAAAAAATAAATAATTCAATAGGTAAATGATGTTTTTTAGACCATAAAAATATTTTTAGACCATGATTATAAATAAAATTAATTGGAATTAATTCCACCCAATTTTTTGGCCTTAAATATAAAATAATCAATTTTAATTACTTAAACCCACCCCTTCTCATGTATAACTACAACTCATCACCACCTCCCCTCTCCACATAATCTAAAATGATTTTCAAAAAAATTTTAAATCCTCTACTTCCAACTCTATACACATCTATATTATTCAAATCTCACCCAAATCCCAATTCCATATTCATTAAGATATACTTTAATGAGGTCATATTTAAGAGTTTACTTTCTCTAACCACCTAACATAATTCTCTTTCATCTTAAATTTTCTCTTCACCTTATTATTCCATAAAATAATAATAAATATAGCACAGTGAATATATTATAATTTAACTTTTCTAATGTAATATTATATATCCATTACTATCCTTATATCTTCTTAATCAAATAAACAAATCCATGTTCAAAATTACTACAATTAACCATCTCCATGGATAGTAACTATTTGTTTTCTGTTACCACTATTAGGGATAGTCATTAAAGTATTATTATATCTAAATAGAATTATAATAAATATATTTTAAAATATTTAATTTTCATAAAATAATTTTTAAAAATAATATGGAATACAATTATACTAATTTACAATGGTTGGGAAAAACCACTAAAATAAAAAAACATTTATAATTAATGTATTATTAAATGTATTATCCTCATATCTAAAAAACAATTATATGTTTGCAATAATTTTTTTAGAAGGTCCTTAATACCGTTTTGTTAAAATTATAGAGAATTATTACCCATTTACAGGAAAATATATATTTATACACAAATTAACCAACCATGAAATGAATGCACACAAAACAATATAAATAAAGGCATATTATTAATGAATGGGTTGTAAGATATTTTAATAAGATCAAATATGGTATTAGAAATATGAATATATTTCTTTTTTATAAATTAATAAAAACCATTAATACATCATTTGTGGGATATTAACACCTTTTATGGGAGTCGAACGTAAGGTATGATATTTTGTTACCAAATTTTCATTCTTTTTTTCTAAAATTATACATCGTGATTATTTTGTGAAAATATTATGTATGAAATGGCTTTTTAATACATTATGTTTTATTTCAAATTTAATTAAAAACTTTATAGTGGATTTAGATAGTCAATTCATTTAATAAACTATCACATCAATGATATGATATTTAAAAGGGAAATTCCTTTTAAAATTTTATTTTAATGAATCTTTCTAAAAAATCATATGGATGTTTTTTAAATATATATAATGAAATAAGTTTCTAAAATTAATATCATCATAATTTTTTTAATGATAATTTAATTGTTTTTATGGATACTTTCAAATAATATTTTTCCAATATACATGTGTAGTTTTTCACTATTAGTGATTTGAAATTGAAAAGTATATTTTCATCAATAATTTATTACAATGTATGATTTCATAAATTAGGATTATGTTATTTATATTGGTAATTTAATATAATAATTGGTGGTTACATTAAAATTTAATGTTAGTTGGATCTTTTTTAAACCAAAGATTGATGGTTATGTTATTAATTAATGACATGTGGTTCCTTGAAAACTGAAGGATGGGAGATCACATTAGAACCTCAAATGCATTTTGAAATCTAGATTTGTAAGTTTACCATATTGATTATTCTATTTCTATGTTTTATATGAAAAATTATCTCGCATTGTACATACTTATATATATTATTCCTTCTTATAAATTTACGTAAATTTTTTTTAATGTTTAGAAAACGATTTCATTAAAACATGATTAATTTTTTTAAGAAAAATTGTATATTATTAAAATATATTTTAATGGTTTTCACATGACTAAAAATATACATTAATTTATGTCCCTTATAGATATTATTTACATATCCCTTATTTTGATTTTTTTTACCAGATATTATAGAGAATAGATATAAGGATGATATCAACGATTAAATTGTGAGGAATGATAATGGGAATAAATAATGTTTTATTAGTGTATTTTCTATAATATAATAATTGGAATTTTGGTATACGTGTACACCTTAAATTTATGGGATAACTATGTAATATTTAGTCTTAATGTTTAAAAACTCTAAACTAAAATGATTCTCATGAATGTAATTGTAACATCCCATGTAAATAAATAATAAGACATTTTTATATTTATTAATATTTTCAAATTAAATATTAATTTTACTTTAAAGGGGTTGCTATGTTCGATAGCGTACCCGATACCCAACAACGAGTTTCTTTAAAACCATATGTTGTACACTAGTAATATAATAATATTATTTTAAATGGTAGTTAACACTTAGTCATTTTATTGGTGGGAATTAATATAAATAACTAAAATATGATTATTTTTTTTAAATGTTTTTACATTTATCCAATAAAAGATAAAGGCTTATAATAAAAAAAGAATTAAATTTAAGGTAATATTCAGTAAATGGTCAACTTATCACCTTTTGATGGAGAAAACTATTTAAATATTGTTTTGGTCACTCTTATACATTTTATTTGACAACAAATAATTCTTCTTTAGAATCGGGACATCAAATTTTACTTTGTGTAATGTTTTGGTATATTTCTGATAAAGTTCATTTTTTATGAATAGTGGAATATGTTGTATTTTAATTAAAAAAATATTTTTAATCTAATTATTTATATTATTATATTATGTAATGAATTGGTTTTAATGTTAAATTAGAATATATTTTTACCATTTAATTCAATAGTGGTCATTGGAATTAATTTCACTTTCAAATTCGACTTAAACTAGTGTTAATCTTTTGATATATATTGTTTCATAAAAACACACTATTTGTTTTGACAACAAGAATTAATTATTAAATTAATTAATTAAAATGATATGTTTTGAAATTTTTAAAATAGACATCATTTTTTAATTCAGAATATCAAATATAGCTTAGGGTGATTTTTTGGTATTTTTCTGAAAAACATCAATTTTTGATGAATAGTGAAACCACTAAGTGGTACATACAAAACTGATTTTTCTTTTAAATGAAACTTTTACACTTCTGTGAATTGAATTTAAAAAATAGAACAGACATGGTTTTCATTATAAAGTAAAATGTGGTTCAATGGGATTAAAATAGTTTTTTGGTGAACAGTAACTTTTATGTTTTATTAACCATGATTAATGGTAATTGGTGTAATTTAAGGTAAACATAATGTTATAATAACATAAAATTACCTTGAAACATGTCCTACCCTTATTATATGTGTCATGTAAGACCAAAAAAATCCATGGGTCATCTTGGTGACCCCATGGAGCCCATTGGGTAAGAAAATGTCATTAATAAATTTTTATTTAAAGTTAAAATAAAAATGTCACAAACATGTATTATATTACTAAAACAACTTTTAAAGGTGGATATAAAAGTCATATTTTTGACTATTAATATTCATTAGAAATATAAGAAGATTTCTTAAATCATTATATTTTATTTATAATTTTTATACATTGAATAAATTAAATTATTTATGACACAATGATGATGCAGTGATTACATTATTATTTAACGATTTAAATAAAATGAGATGTTATTGTAAAATATATGACATAAACTAGTAAAAAACTTATTGGATGGGTATATTTATAACTCTTATCACCTTATCCTCTAAATATATAATTTTGGGAACTTTAAAATATGAAAAGCATTTTATAATAAAGTAACATTTTATAACGTTCTAAGAGTTCGCCTCCTCCCCTCTTATAAAAGGACCCCACCTCAACCACCATACCCACACCGCTAAAGACATTGGCTCGGCAAAGATATGATCATTTTATCTATCCATATACCTCTCCTCATCCTAGAAGTCTTACCATAGGCATAAAGCTCTTCAAAAAACCCTTTTTCTTAAAACAAAAGGGAGTTACCTTATTTAAAGATAATGTCTTCACTTCTGTTCTTTTGTTTATTTTGCTTCTCTAACCCCCTAAACGATTTTTTTTCCTTTATTTTGCAAAAACAACAGTATCTTAAATATACTAGGATGTTTTTATGATATTGATTCGAGCTACACTTACACACACCTCCGTATAATGGTTAAAGAACATACTGTTTCTGTGGTTGGCGAATTTCTGCCTCCCGAAACGATGATTGTTTAATCTTATTTTAACACCTTTCATAGTGTATATTAATATGTCACTCAATTTATATATGATATATATTATGTTTATGTTTTCCTTATGCTTCTGTATTTTTCATTTATGGCATACCCTTATGGTTTCCATTATGGGTAAACACGATAATTTCATTTTAGGAAGTGCGGACTACCGCTCCCTCAAAGTGATTTGATTCGTTAATTCTATATGTGGGACAAATAATGGATGGAGATAATGATATTATATATGATATTATACTAGAATTATAATATTCCTTTATATCATTATGATTTCACTCCCTTAAATACGAAATATAAATGAAAATAGTGTTCATTTCATAACTCTAAATGTTATATAATATTATAAATACATTTATATTCTGGATATAAATGATATATATGATATCCAAATCATGAATATCCTTCTGGTTATAATGAACCTATGACCACATGAATAACATGTAGTTGTAAGAAGTCCATTTTTGACTTAAGTACAAAAGATTGACAAAACGAACATTATTAACTTAAATGATTACATAATTCTTATAACCTGGAAATAAGTTATATAAAGAAAAATAAGCTTGAAAAATGTTCTTAAGAAAGTAGAAATTAACACTAGATTATTATTCAGGACATTAACAAGTGATCGAGTCAAGTCAGACACGAGGTAAGGGACTTCTTCTCAATCTCCTTTCATTGAGACATATTTTGTTCTAATAAAATACTTTCTTTTATATGGTGTATAAAACCCTTTGACTTTTAATTTTATACAAAAGGAATATTTTTCTATGAAGCGTTTTACTAAACCACAAAAATGAATGTTTCTCTTAACATACGCGGTGATAGCGACTTTTTCCACCACCGTTAGTATTATTTTGTCTTTGGCATCGTCAACAAGCTGTAATGTTTTCAAAATGAAATAAATACCATATACTCTTGTATGTATTTTTGTATTGAAATTGGTTTTTATAATTGATTTTTTATTTCAATATATTTATGTGATATAATGTTATTTAAATGTGGAAATTTCTTCTTTCCAATATATTTGTTTTATGTCTTATGATTTTATAATAGTACTTATACATTTGACGGGTGGTTACGTGATAAACCATATGACGGGTGGTGCCGTGAATACCAGGACTGGTGGTTACGTTATAACCTCCAATGCATTGAGTATGGAAGTCTCCCTTATGGCTATTCAATTTAGGGATATGTGTGGAAGTTGATCGTATGTTTATTCCATTTAAGTATGTTTATCTCCCAAGTTACCTTTATATGTTATGTGTTCTTTATATGAGTATTATGCTAATATTTTGGTTACAAAAGGGTAAGTAATGATCTTTTATTCTGAAAAGAGTATTTACAACTTCTTAAAGGTGAAAAGTATTACTTTGATAATGTATTCATGGTTTAATTGTTGTTTTGAAAAACATACAGTTTTCCTTCTTTGTGTATCACTTACTGAGCATTTTATACTCACCCCAAGGTTTTTTGAAATGTTTTTCAAAGGAAATAATGTGGAATAGTGTCAATGATGGGATCAAGGGAAAGTCATGTTGTCTTAAACATAGAACTAGACATGACTTTTTTTTCAAGAGGTCATGTTTTTTTAAAAAAATTAAACTATGTAGAAGTGACTACTTTTTAAAAATTTGAGATGTAATAGTTATTTCCTGATTTTCTAAAACTCTAATCCTAAAAAAGATCCTCAATGGGAATTATTCATTTAATTCAATATTAAGTAATGTTTATGGTCGGGGCCTTACAGATGGTGTCAAAGGTCAGTTTAGAAAACATTGGGAGTTATATAAATTGTTAAATTTTATGTCCCCAAATTAATTTATGGTATGATTTCAATGATATAGAATTTAATGATTACCTTGTTGCTTCACCTAAGATATTTCTTTGTTCAGAATGGTTTTCCACAGAGAAAATAAGGCAGCTCTATTGGGACGACATCAGGAGGAAGACAACCTTCCAAATCATCAACCTGAGATGGTCAGAATTTTAACTGAAAATTTTTTGTAGTGATGGCATAGTTTACTTCAACTGTAAATGGTGGGGGTATCCATGCATGAGATCATCCAGATCAACCATAGAGGAACATGTCAGTGGTGGAACATTTCATGAGGCAACATCTCCCATCATTCAGAGGATCATCTGACCCTGTGCTAGCAGAACAGTGGATTAAAGAACCGGAGAATATTTTTGATGTCATGGGGTGTCCAAAACATTAAAAGGATAGTCATGTTGTCTAACTTTTTGATGGTGAAGCTGATTAGTGGTTGTCGATGATGAAAAATATTAGGGATAGTGATGAGATTGAGGATCTTCACTGGGACGGATTCAATGGTATGTTTCCTATGAAATATTTTCCTAAGGTGGTTCGTCTTAGGATGGAAAAATAATTCCTAGAATTGAGGCAGGAGGATGACTCAGTGGATACTTATAAAGAAAATTTCACTCTACTGGCAACATATGCTGCAAATTTCATACGAGATCTTAATATTAAAATCAACAATTTTTACTCAGGGTTAAATCCAAAGTATCAAAGGTAATTAGTTTCTCGGGAGTTCAAAAATTATGGAAAACTTGTTCGATGTGCGGAGAAGGTGGACATGGTGTTTTCCGATGATCAGGTGTTCTTTGATAAACAACAAAATAAGTGGTCCAGTTGGAAGGAAAAGGGGAAGAATTCATGAAAGAAGCAAGGAGGTAACAAAACCAAATATCCATCCTTGTGTGCGGAAATATTCTACCTGCAAACCTTATTGTCTTGCCTCTAGAATATTTTGATGCTATTTTGTTCATGGATTGGCTTTCTGTATATCATGCTAAGATTGACTGCAGAGCTAAATAGGTTTCCTTTCAGAAAGCTTTTCAATTTGTGTACATGAATGAACCCTTGATTTTGAAAACATATCAAAAAGATGAGAAACTAGTAAAAGATGGAAATGAATGTTACCTTGCACATATTGTTAAAAAAATGAACTGTTCAGATTAATGATGTGTCAGTGGTAAATGAGTATCTTGATTTTTTTCTTGATTAGTTTCCTGGTATTATTCATGGTCGGGAAGTTGAATTTATTGTTGACTTAGTTCCTGATTCTATGATAATTTCAAAACCCCCTTATCGAATGGCTCAAGTTGACATTCTAGAGTTAAAGAAGCAATTTCAAGAGTAATTAGATAAATGTTTCACTTGACCTAGCACATCACCATGCGGTTCTCTTGTCTTGTTTGTTAAAAAGAAATATGGTTCAATGATACTTTTCATTGATCATAGAGCCTTGAATAATATCACTATTAAAAACATGTATCATTTGCCTCATATCAATGATTTGTTTGATCAACTCCAAGGATCTCAGTATTTTTTGAAGATTGACGTGAGGTCGAGGTACCATCAGTTGAATGTAAAAGAAGAAGAAGTTTTGAAGACTACATTCCATACTAGATATGGAAATTATGAATTTCTAGATATTCCTTTTTGGTGAACCAATTCAACTGCTGTATTACTGGACCTTATGAATAGAACATTCCATGAGTTCATGGAAAATTTTGTTGTTGTTTTAATTGATGATATTTGGGTGATTTCTAAATGTAAAGTGGAGAATGAAAGTCATTTAAGGGTTATATTGCAAACCATAAAAGAAAAAAAATTGTATCGACAATTCACCATGTGTGAGTTTTGGTTACAACAAATTTTTTTCCTTGGTAGCATTGTTTCAAAAAATGGCATAACTGTTAATCCTACTAAAACAAATGTTGTTAAAGAAATGCCAAGTCCCACAAATGTAACTGAGATCCGTAGTTTTCTTGGTTTGGAAGGTTATTACTAGAGGTTTGCTGAAAATATTTCATAGTTATCAAGTCTGATGACTAATCTAACTCAAAAGGGTGTTATGTTTATCAGGACAAAAGAATGTGATGATTGTTTTCAGGAGTTGAATAGAAGATTTGTGAATGCTCCAGTTTTGGAACTTCCTTCAAAGAATGGTGATTTTTTTTTCTACACTTATGGTTTGTTGACGGGACTTGGTGGTGTTCTTATTCATAATGATCAGGTAGTTGCTTATGCTTCACGTCAGTTGAAAACTCATGAGGTAATTTTTCCTACACATGATTTGGAATTAGCTGCTGTTGTTTTTGCTCTAAATATTTGGAGGCATAATTTGTATGGAGTAAATTGTGAAATATATACTGATCAAAAAAGATTAAATTATATATTCACCTACAATGAATTGAAAATGAGACAGAGGAGATGGATGGAATTAATCAAGGATTATGATTGTACAATTCATTACCATCCGGGAAAATAAAATAATGTATTTGATGCTTCGAGTCAGAAAAGTAATTCATCATTAACCATGCTACGTTTCGAACGAGATTCATTATTTTTTGATTTGATGAAATTTGGTATAGATTCTGTCGGTGTAGGAAGTTCTTCTGTTTTGTTTGAGGTGTCATTGAGATCATCCTTATCAGACGGAATTAATCAAGTACAGAAAAAATACAATGGGTTGCAGAAAATGGTAGATCTAGTTCAGAAGGGTATGTTGCATGACTTTAACATTGATAATGATTGTTTTTTGAGGTTTAGGAATAGATTACCCATGCCTTGTGATTCACTGTTGAAGAATGTGTTGTTATATGAGGCTCATAGTTCCCCGTTTTCAGTTCATCCTAGCAGTACTATGATGTACAGAGATCTGCAGAAGTATTACTGGTGGGATAGAATGAAAAGAGATATTGCTGATTTTACTATGAAGTGTTTGATTTGTCAACAGGTTAAAGCAGAGCAGTTGTTACCGAAATGGATGCTTCAGCCTTTACTGGTGCCAGAGTGGAAATGGGAAAATATATCCATGGACTTTGTTGTGGGATTATCGAAGAAATCTCATGGAAATAATGCAATCTAGGTTATTGTTGATCGATTGACTAAATCTGCTCATTTCCATCCTATTCCAGATACATTCTCTCCTGATCAACTTTCTCTATTTTATCATAATGAGATAGATAGGTTTCATGTATTTCCCCTCTCCATTATATCTGATCGTTATCCCAGCTTTACTTCTAACTTTTGGAAGGGCCTTCTGAAGTCGATGGGTACTACATTAAATTTTAGTACAACTTTTCATCCTCAATCAATTGGGAAGTCAGAACGAACAATTCAGTCATTGGAGGATATGTTATGTGCCTGTTCGATGGATTATCAGGGAAGTTGGGATCAACATATTTATTTGGTTGAGTATTCTTATAAAAACAGTTTTCATTCTAGAATACAGATGGTTCTATTTGAGGAATTATATGGGAAGCGGTGTCGAACTCTAGGTTTTGGGGATAAAGTAGGTGAATGGAAGTTGGTGGGACCAAAATTGGTGGAAGAGTTGGCAGAAAAAGTTCTGCTGATATAGAAACGCATGAGAACAGCTCAGAGCAGGTAGAAAAGCTATGTGGATAACCGGAGGAAGGATATATCTTTTGAGGTCGGTGATCACGTTTTTCTAAAAGTTTCACCATGTAAAAGATTGATGCAATTGGGTATGAAAAGAAAGGTGAGTCCGAGGTTCATTGAACCTTATGAAATCCAAGAGAAAGTTCGATCAGTTGCATACAGAGTGGCATTACCTCCATGTTTGTCCCAGGTACATAATGTTTTTCATGTTTCGATGTTGATAAAGTATATGCCAGATCCATATCATGTTTTGAGCCTAGAGGTAGTTCAGTTGGAGGATAATCTCTTTAATGAAGAACAACCGGTCCAGATTCTTGACTGAAGAGAGAAAGTGTTGCGAAAAAAGGTAATTTTTCAGGTGATGATATTATGGAAAAACCATATAGTGGAAGAGGCAATGTGGGAATCTGAAAATGCTATGAGATATAAATACCCCCACTTATTTTGATAAGTTAATAAAATTGTGAAGTAGCAATGCCCAAAAGAGGGGAAGGATGTAACATCCCAGGTAAATAAAGAATAAGAGATTTTAATATTTATTAATATTTTTTAATTAAATATTAATTTTACTTTAAAGGGGTTGCTATGTTTGATAGCATACCCGATAAGCAACAACGAGTTTTTTTTTTTGAAATCTTACGTTGTGCACTAGTAATATAATAATATTATTCTAAATGTTAGTTAACACATAGTCATTGTATTGGTGGGAATGAATAAAAATAACTACAATATGATTATATATGTTTGTTAAATGTTTTTACATTTATCCAATAAAAGATAAAGGCTTAAAATAAGAAAAGTATTCAATTTTAGGCATAGATACTCTAATATTCACTAAATGGTCGACTTATCGCCTTTTGATGGAGAACCCTCATTAAATATAGTTTTGGTCACTCATATAAATTTTATTTGACGAATCAAAATTCTTTTTTAGAATCGTGAAATCAAAATTTACTTTGTGTAAATTTTTGGTATTTTTCGGATAAAGTTCATTTTTAATGAATTGTGGAAAATGATGTATTTTAATTCAAAACCTCTTTTTAATATAATTTATTTATATATATCTTTGGGTGAATTTTGTGTATTTTTCTGAAAAACATAAATTTTTTATGAATAGTCAAACCACTAAGTGGTAGTTAAAAAACTGATTTTTTGTTTAAATGAATCTTTAAAAATTCTGTGAATTGAATTTTAGAAATGCAACATACAAGGTTTTAATTAGTAAGTAAATTGTGGTTCAATGGGATAAAAATAATTTTTTGGTGAATAGTAACTTTTATGTTTTATTAATCACGATTAAATATAATTAGTGAAATTTTAGGTAAAAATAATGCTATAATATTATGAAATTACCTTGAAATATTTCATACCCTTATTGGATGTGTCATGGCCGACCCAAACAATCCATGGGTCAACTTGGGGACCCCATGGAGCCCCTTGGGTAAGAAAATGACATTAATAACTTTTTATTTAATGTTAAAATAAAAATGTCACAAACATGTATTGTTTTACTAAAACAATTTTTACCGGGAGTTATACAAGCCATATTTTTTACTATAAATATTCATTATAAAGATAAATATATTTCCTATATCATTATATTTTTTTATAATTTTTAGAAATTAAAAATATTAAATTATTTAAGACACCATGATGATGTAGCGATTGCCTCATTATTTAACAATTTAAATAAAATGAAATGATAATGTAAAATCGAAGACCTATAATTGTAAAAAAATTGTTAGATTGGTGGATTTATAACTCTTATCACCTTATCCTCTAAATATAGAATTTTGGGACCTTTAAAATCTGAAAATCATTTTATAATAAAGTAACATTTTATAACATTCCAAGAGTGCCCCTCCTCTCCTCTTATAAAAGGCCCCCTCCTCTACCACCTTACTCACACATCTCAAGCAATTGGATCTGTCAATCTCTGATCATTTAATCTCTCCACATACCTCTCCTAATCCTGGAACCCTTATGTTATGCAGAAATCTCTTCAATAAACCCTTTTCATTCAAACCAACTAAAGTTACCCGATTTAAAGGTAATGTCTTTACTTATGTTCTTTTGTTTTATTTTTCGTCTCCAACCCCATAAAATCTTTTTATTCCTTTCATTTGTAAAAACAACAGTATCGTAAATATAATAGGATGTTTTTATGAGACGTACTCAAGCTACACTTACACACACCTCCGTCTAATGGTTAAAGAACATACTGTTTCGGTGGTTGGCGAATTTCTGCCTTACGAAACGATAATTGTTCAATCTTCTTTTAACACTTTTCATGGTGGCCATTAATATTTCACTCTATTTATATATGATATATATTATGTTTTTTTTCTTATGCTTATTTATTTTTCATTTATGGAATATCATTATGGTTTCCATTATGGTTAAACACGATAATTTCATTTTAGGAAGTGCGGACTACCGCCCCCTCAAAGTGATTTGATTCTTTAATGCCATATGTGGGATGTATAAAGGATGGAGTTAATGATATTATAGATTATATTATACTGTAATTATAATATACCATTATATCATTATTATTTCACTCCATTAAATATGAAATAGAAATGAAAGTAGCGTTCATGCGTACGTACAGCTTACCGTCTCCATGAATGGTGCATTTCATTTCATACCTCTAAATGTTATATACTATTATAAATACATGTATATTCCAGATATATATGATATATATGATATCCAAATCATGAATATCATTTTGGATATAATGAACCTTTGACCACATGAACAACATGTAATTTTAAGAATTCCATTTTTGACTTAAGTACCAAATATCGACAAAACGAACTTTATTAACTTAAATGATTAAATAAAGTTTATAAATTTTCAATAAGTGATATAAAATGAATAATAATCTTGAAAAAGGTTCTTAAGCAAGTATAAATTTACACTAGTTTATTGTTTAGGAGATAAAATAGCGATTGAGTCAAGTTGGACACGTTGTAAGGGACTTCGTCTCAATCTCCTTTCATTGAGGCATATTTTGTTCTAATACAAGATATTCTTTTATACGTTGTATAAACCCCTTTGAATTTTAATTTTATTCAAACGAATATTTTCCCATGAAGTGTTTTACTAAATGACAAAAAGGAATGTTATTGTTAACGTATGTGGTGACAGCGACCTTTTCCGCCGCTGTGAGTATTATTTGTTCTTTGACATCCTCAACAAGCCGTATGGTTTTTAAAATGAAATAAATACCATATACTATTTTATGTATTTTGGTATTTAAAATGGTTTTTATAATGGATTTTTTTGTCTATATATTTATGTGATATATTTTTATCTAAATGTGGAAATTTTTTCATTCCATTATATTTGTTTTATGTATTATTATTTTATAATGGTACTTGGACATTTGACGGGTGGTTACGTGATAAACAATATGATGGGTGGTGTCGTGAATAACCGGACGGGTGGTTACGTTATAAACTCTAATGAATTGGTTATGGAAGACAGTCGTATGGCTATTCCATTTTGTGATATGTGTGAAAGTCGACCATATTATTATTCCATTTAAGTATGTTTGTGTCCCAAGTTACCTTTATATGTTATGTGTTCATTATATGGGTTTCATGGTAATATTTTTTTTACAAAAGGGTATGTAATGATATTTTATTCATAAAAGAGTATTTACTACTTCTTGAAGGTGAAAAGTATTACTTTGATAAAGTATTCATGGTTTACATATTGTTTTCAAAAACTAACAGTTTTCTATCTTTTTGTATCCCTTACTGAGATTTTTATGCTCACCCAATTTTTTTTAAATGTTTTTCATAGGACATAATGTAGAATAGGTTCAATGATGGGATCCATGAAAAATCATGCTTTCTTAAACATGGAACTAGAAATGACTCTTTGTTCCAAGACTTCATGTTTTGTAAAAAAAATAAGAAACAATGTAGAAATGACTACTTTGTAAACATTGTAGATGTAATAGTTATGTCCTAATTCAATACAACTCTAAACCAGAAAAGATCCTCAATATGAATTATTCATTTAATTCAATATTAAATAATGTTTAAGGCTTGGGCCTTATAGTAGTAATGTGAATTCTAGTTTGTAACCACTTGAATATGTAATTTATATGACCATGTCCTGGCATTAACACTCAGAACATGAAACTAAATAACCATGAATATATACCATTTTTTCACATCCTTCTCCCACTAAGACTCTTTATATATTGAATATGAGTTTTATTGTGATCACCAAACCCCACATTAAGTATTTATGAGGGTTGAATATCTACCATAAAATAGTGAGAAGTAACTCTAAACTCATAAAACCAATGATATATTTATAATTTTTTAATAAATAAATAAACAAACAAAAACAAAAATACAATTAACTAGTTAATCTTAGTTTAAATCATTTCTTCATTGTAGTACCTGTAGAAAAAAAATATGGGGGGCCATTATCTTTGAGTTTTAATTGGATTCACAAATCACCTAATACTCGAGTAGGATCTCCACCAGTATAAAAAATTAATATGTACAATTTTAAATTTAGAAGATAATTATATAAAATTTTTTCTATCATTAGTTATATATTATAATATAATTTCGGATTTACTCTTTATAAATTATTAAAAATATATATCTCCATAATAGAACAAATTTATCAATTAGTTAATTATGTGGAATTTACCAAAACATTCACCAATGCTTCCACACATCAGTTAATATAGTTTAATTCCTAACTTTTCTCATATGACTGAATATAAAATATAGTCAAACCATACAAATTCTTAGTCATGTGATAGAAGATAGAGTGTTAGAGATTTTGGAGATGAATAAGATATAGAAAAATATGTTATTTCATAATATTCATATAAATAAATGGTAGAAGAATGTTTTCTAAACCATGTTGTTGTGGTGGTGCATTTCATGAATATATCTAACAATCTCCCATTAATAATGGAGAATCAAAATCATCTCACACTCTCATCTTATGCCACATCATATGTAACAACTTGCTAAAATATATATAATACTATTATTGAAAAAACTAAAATACTATTTATCATGTGTCACATCATATTAAATAATTCATCTAAGTATATATGAAACATGTTATGAATGTACTACAATTATAATTATGGGTAACTATAGTAGTTTAATAAGCATGATCCTCTTTCTCTAAACTATAACATTAGACCTAATGATCACTGTATCATTGATAGAAACTACTGATTTCGAGATCCAATAATTCAAACAATTAGATGTCTCTAATAATGTATCAATTATATATAATCTATTAAGGTATTTAGTGTGATATCTATCAAACAAATGTATCTCCATTCATTTATTCAAAAAATTAATCATGTAAAACTATACATAACATTATAGTCTTATTTTCTAAGACATCGATTGACCATGATTTATCGATTATTTAAACCAAATACAATATCTCACACATTCTAGATTCTATGAATTTTGGCTCACTTGGTCGATTAATAAATCAAATAAATCTAAATCAAGGGTTCAATTTCCATACTCATAATACTATATTAGAATCCCATATTTTTTATTCATCAACCTATAAAATGTCCATTAATATGCAGAATTACCTTTTAATGAGATAAACCTATATAATTTCATTGGAATGAAATAAAATTGTGAATGTTCTTATGATATATCTATGGAAATAATTCAACTGTGGGGATTCCCTATGAAACAGATTCCCAACAATATTGAATAAACATTGTATGAACCACAATGTGGTATAAATGGTGTTCTATCTAAAGGATAATATTATTTTTGTGCCTCGTGATAATATATTACATCTCTTTACAAAATCCAATGGTTGTTATGATTTACATTTTATGAGAAAATATACTACTCCTTCAAAAAAATAAAATAAAAATAATTCAATGTCATCTTTTTGTTGCCTAATATTTTAATGTTATGGAAACAATAAGATGAGTCTAATTAAGTTTTACTCAAAAGGAATCAAATATTTTTTTAGCCCACTGTAGTAACTAGTAGATAATAAATTATGTGTTATCATCAAATAAAATTAAGATGGTGAACATGAAAGATAAAGATACTGTGAATGAAATATAATAAAATAGTAATGAATGATCAATAATATAACTGATATGAAAATAATAAATACATTCAGAATTAATTTAAATGACATATTTAAATAATTCATGGATTAACATATAAAAATTCAAATATCCCATAATGGTTATTATTATAAAATATATATTAACATTATTTATTTATTATTGAATAATATATCAAGTCAATATGTAAAATTAATAAAAAAAATCGACATGATCTTATTAGTTTAACATATTTAACTAATACATTCATTAACATCATGTTTTCACTATGAACATTATTGAAATAAATTATTAGAAATAACAACATTTTATCTTACAAATTTGAATAAATTATTTTAATTTTTTTTTCTTTATCAAAAAATACTTATATAATGAATAATCATAGCTCTAGAGTCTAATCAATGAAAAGGTTCAAAAAAACCTCATCATTCATTCAGATGAGAAATATAGTGATTGAAAATAGAAAACTGATAGAATCAGAATAATACCTAAAATAACTAATTTCACACATAATGTCACACATAATGCATAATACAATGGAAATTTATATTATGATTGATATAATATTGGTTTCAGCATAATTCAAAATAGTTTTGGTTATATTAGTACATAATAATGAATATTCATACTTGAACCCATGGATTAATTTGGCCATGATTGGGGAAAATATCAATGATCAAAATATAGGATATTTGTGACTAGATGTAATTTTATCTATATTAGATCTCCTTTTTAAAAGGAAATTAATTTAACATACCTCTAATATTTTTGGGCATTATGATCATGTTATTTGACATGAATTCATCATATAAATTCATTAGAACTAAATTATTTAGAATATAATTTATTTTCATTAAAATAAGAAATAATTATATTCATGAAAATAACATTCAAAAATAGTGAAAGGATAAATTCAATATAAACAATAAAGATATGTTATTTTAATCAGAATCTCCAACTATTTTGAAAATCCACAAACCTTAATGAATTGAAAGGTGGACTAAATTTTGAATATAAATATTCATGGTAATTTCTAAAAAATGATGTATTTTGTATAATAATTGACTATATAAAATGTATCCACTGAGAAAAAAAATGAAAATATGACATGGATTGAACTTAAACAATAAAAAGTCTAGATAACCGCAATAAATGAAGAATTCCTACTAGCAGGCCAGAGCCTACCTACTAGATGAAAGGTTATAAAATGTCACATTGGGAGACTATACCACCTTCATTTATTATATAACAGTAGAAAAAAATCTGAATACATCAACATCAATATTTAATATCAATTAATTCCATAAAAAATAAACTAAATAGAAGAATTAAATATCAACTGAAATGATCAAGCAAATATAAAAACCAAAATCATATTGTACACTTGAATAATAAGATAAACATATATTATGTTATTCAAATATTCAAAGAACATAAAAAGTTAATTGAGATAGACCTCATAACTAGCCCAAATTTTCTTCCAACTCTTGCCCCATCATCAAACTCCACAAGAGAGGAATTTCTAGATCAAGCTACACATAGACTCATCTAAACCACAATAAACAATCTACTATACATAAAATAATACATAATTATTTTCATTCACATCATTCTACACACATATAGGGTATTAAATAAATCTTAGTAGGCTACATTAATTCATCAATATACGGTCATTTGTAATAAACATTTATTCAAACATCTGAGATCACCATCCTAATTGAAAAATATTAATTCAATAAAATATCAAATAAAATGTGGAAAAAAATAATAAATCTTCATCCCCATGATCTAAGTTGAATAATGAGGTAAATAAAGACTTTATCTGGCCAATTCCTAAGGATTTATTACACGAAACGTACCTAGCCACATAAAATTAGGCACATAAACTAAATCAAAAAAGGATATTCAATATATATATATATTCCATATGTTATACCCTACAGAATAACCAAAATCTTCTATCAAATACACGTATCCCTAACAACCTCTATAAATCCAATGGAATAATTGAAACTAGTGATAAAAAATCTTCTATCCTATTGAAAACATATCCAATGATTGATATACCTATAAAAAACCATGTTTTCAAAATATAATTATTAATAACAAAATAATATGAATCCTGGGTCCCTTGAAATTTATGGGACCATGTACACCCATCATTTATCTTGGGAGACATATTTATTAGCCTATGGGAGGGACACCCTCCTCCATATCATCATTAAAATTCATTTGACCTTGTAATAATAACAATAAAATATAGGAGGTATAAAGATAAATCATTGGGTTACTGCCCAATCAAAATGTCTCCTAAAATTCTCCTCTAACAAAAAAGTATTAGAAATTCATACCTCAACAACCTTGACGTAGGGATAATATTTCACAGATTAATCAAATCTATACATCATCATCATAACTATTGAATCTAAACCACCAACCATATATTTGTCAAACAATATTAAAGTTCCGAATATCTCATGGAATTACGAAATTACTATTATAGGCTCATACCACCAGATGTCTAGGTTATAATGTGACACTTAAAATCACCAATGCTAAGCATGAAATGACCACTCACTAGATCAGCCAAAAGAGTGGGGTTCCCATGGTCCCATAGATCACCATCATGTTAATATAAATTTCATGCTTGGTGCATTAATCCTCTACTAGTGACACAACACCCATACAACTCCATGAACACCATGTCTCCAATTATTTTATTCATAATGGTAGAACAAGAACCCTATGAGAAATAAACTATTGCATCCAACCATATGGATAATCCAAAAATGATAAACCTCATATAGTAGTCCTTGACGGGAACCCCCAGATACTTGATCTACTATGTTCGCATGATTCAAAATTGGATAACAAAAAATCCCACAAGGGGTGTCATCAAGATTCCCCAAGACACCTATCATGAAATAGATTAACAGACACCTAATGCACCAGACACCACACGATGTCATTCATACCCGCAGTTTCAACCAAACTAATCACAATGTAATCATGTTTATGAATATCATGGTAAAAAACATGAAAATAGTGCTATCTCCCCAAGACCATAACAAGACGCCATATAAAAAAATAACATTGATATAATTTATCTGATTAATCATTCAATCATTCCATCAAGGAATGATTCAAAGAACCTCAATAATGAATCTAGGAAAATCACTTATCTAGTAATCAAAATAACCCATAACCCATACTTTGGTCATTGATACATGATCCTCCAGAGGGAACTCAATGAGCACCTATTTTCATCCCATTAAATGAATTGTAACAATATGGTGACCCATGAATAGTATTTATTAAATCCAAAAAATCAAGGGTATCCTCCTATCTAAACTCAATCAAACCAATGTACCACTATGTGTCCATTAAGAACCCATAATCCTTGTTGTTGAATACCACTCTATAGGTGAGACTTGAAAGAAAAAATAACCCACCCCTCTCATGATTTTACGATTATAAGGGAATCCATGATCCTTACTTTGACATCCTATATTCATAAATATTTTACTCACTATGTGTGCTTCTATAATCTTGTCCCTGAATGCGGAGTTGAAGAAAAACACCTTATGAGGAAACATAGAACTAATTCCTTTCCATAAAACTAGTCTTAGAATCCCCAAAGGTACTACCAACTAGAAAATAATTATTAAAAACAATAAATTATAAAATGTCATGGATATGCCACCACATAAACCCCACATCAAACCTCATGGAGTAACTACCTAACATTTAGGATTGAACCCATTATCTTCCATCAACAAAATAATCTATCTCATTCTATGAAAATAATTTCAATTAATTTAAAATATTAAATCGTGTATTAAATGATAAATTTAAAAGAAAAACATTTATAATAAAATAAGAAATGATATTACTCTCCGTATTACTATGAAAAACCATCTTTGAGTGGGATGTGATTCACCTATAACACCAGGGAAATAAAAATCCACAACACATGATTTTATGTTTTTTATAAATTTATCACAACAAACCGATTATCATAACTATCTGAAACTACATGTTAGGGTTTATAGAAACCCTCTTGGGATGCCATCTCACCAATCTATGGAAATTTACATTCATCATTGGTAGTTTCTATTATTCTCTAGTGTAATTGGATGTCATAATTGATTTGGCAATATTACAATCAACTAAATGAAAAGAAGATGAAGAAGGGAGAAAGGATATGAAGAATGTAAAATCAAAAAAAGAAGGAATCAACAACGACAACCCCAAGATCAAGAGGACTTAAATGGGGAAGACATGAGAGATAAAATTTCTCCTCAACACGAAAAGGGATGAATCCGGAGGTGTGAAAGGCATAAGAAAGGGGTTTAAAAGGGGTATTTATGAATTTGTAACAAAATGAAGAATGATGAATGGTTTATGTAGACTGTTTCCCAACATTTTTTCGAAGCATGTGGGAGGAAATACATAATTCATCATTTCTCAAACAGTTTCACTACACTATTTTATTTCCATGAAAATTTGAATAGGAAACCATTCAAAATACATAGCATTGATTTTCAGAATTGTTGACCAAGACATGTATTATAGAACCGAAAATCAATAAATCCACATGATTTGATTGGGAATTTGGATTAATTTTCCAGATCCATTCAGATGTTTTGTTGAGAAAACCTTGAAATATTAAAAAAAAGAAATTCCACATACAAGATAGGTTTTTGATGGTTTTTATATAATCCTGTATAGAAATTCATGAATCAAGTTAAAATTTCTAAAATAATAATATATGAATCTCTGAAGCATAACCAAAGAACTCGAGCAACCATCAATGAATGAATTGACCCCTAAATCACATCCAAAAAGAGTATCTTACCCTAGGAAATCTAATTTGAATTTTATTTCCCCGAACTACATATATATAATATTAACATTCAAATTCCTACTGAATTTTTTAACCCCTAAGGTTATGAGTTGTTAAAAATTCTCCATAATAAATAAAAAATTACACCAAGATCCATAATGGATTAAAGATTAACATTATATTACTACCTAATTTGACACCTAAATCAGGAAAAACTACTTTATATCATACTATTCCAAACATTATTCCCGAAAATTGAACAAAATAACTACAAAACAGACACATGAGCATATCTGAATGATTTTTTTGATCCTCAACCAATCGAACCACAAATCATGAGATGTTCCTCATGTGGTTTCCAACCAACCAAATCTAAATTTATTTATGAAAACCATCAAGAAAAATTTATTATAACTCAACCAAGAATGATAAACCTCATCCAATTAGGATCCACAAAAATGATTAGAAAGGAAGGTCATGCTAATACATCCATGATCCAGATATAACATCCAGACACTAAAAAATAATGCATATTAACTCATATATGGTCTTTCCATGGTTCTAGATCTATCCAGGTATGAATAAACTCCATAACCATGAAGATAAAACAACCAACCTATGATCAGGATGAATCTCCACAACATATATATTCCTCCAACAACACATTCAAAAATAACACCAACATGAAAAACCGACCATCCATCCACCAAACAAATCACGGTAAATGGCACACTAGCTAAATCTCAATATCAAATATGAAGGAAACACCACCCCCACACCAAGATAACTATTAGTTATTTCGTCCCAAATATATTTGGTTCATTCTCAATTTATTGTCTCCCTTATTATACTCATTGATTTATGAAATCAATAGGTCTACTACCATAATGATGCTCAATTTTCTTAAGAAACAAACTAATATAAATGGTCTGTCATAAGATCTATTCCAAAATACTTGAAATTACTTACAATTAATTAAATATAAATTCTTTTTTATCCACATGGAAACATCTCAAAGTCAATCAATAATATTATGTACACATTCAATTATATCCATAATAATAAATAAAACTCATACTCACACAATCCATTTTCAACTGAACATAGGTTAACATTCATAAATCAATTAACAAAAATATCATTAAAGATAACTCTATTATTCTTTTGAACCCTTATTGAACTTTATAAACAAATGAGGAACCACAATACTTATCAATGTCTAACCACATTGCCACCGACAACCCAATAGAAATTAAAATTTTGAGTGCCTACTTACACTCCCACCACACAAGCTGAAATAAGTAAGGAAAATAATATATCAAATCCTCACCTCTTAATAATAATCAAATATATAAGAATTACCATCATTAATATAAGAATATTGGGAGTCTTGTACCAAATATATAATCCTATAAGGAATCCTAACCCTTATTAAGAACAAACTAAGACCTATATATTTTGAACATTCCCACTATGGTCACTAAACATCCCTTAATGAAGGGAATACAATTTCATTATTAGAGATCCCCATGATAAAATATATCGAAAAATTATTTTCATATAAAAATTAACAACTCTTTATTTAATTAAAATTAATATATGGTGCTAATTAAGATATCACAATTTATTTTTTTAAATAAAATTGTATAATAGTTCTTCTATTTTCAAAAAAATAACCCACAAACTGGCATATATCATGTGGATTCAATATTTGTAAAATGAATCATAAGAAAAGGAATATTACTAATGGTAAAATATAAATAATCCATGAATCCATATATCTATAAAAATAGGTTCGTACCTCATTGTTAGATCATATAATAGAAAAAGAAAAATAAAAATTGAAATCACATCACCTTGAAAAACTAGAAAAAAAAACAAAAAAGGTTCTCCTGGTGCACTCATCCAAAGTCTATCACAAGAGCTGACATAACCTTAAACCTACTATCTACCAACTCCCCATATAAGTAAATTGGGACTCCACTAATACAATTATGTAATGAAATAACCAGATTCAATCAAACAAATAACTGAATCTTAATGTCCACTTTTCTACAAGCATAACTAACTATATGTTAGAGGATTTTTACTATGAGTGAAAGAAAAAATTGATATAGTGGAGACAATATACCACTTTTTATTTTTTTAAAATATAATAATAACAACACTCATTCATAATAATAGAAAACATCATATAATTCAATAATAAATAATCATATCAGTTGCATGTTATATAGACAAACATATAGATATAGACATACATACTCAAGGAATGATAAAAAACTTGTCACCCACCAGGAAAGTCATATATATTAGAATTATATAAAAATACATAAGTTTTATGGAAAACTCTCTATTGGACCTCTCACCAAGTATCCAATAATCATGTTTCCCCAAACCTATCATAAAAATCCTCATTAGTAGAGGCACATGATTAATAAATTCAATTCATCATCCCCTTAAAAAACTCATTGTATTCCCCTCCTAAATTTATAAATAAATTTATCCATGTAAACTAACTTCCTTTCATATAATGTGATAAATAAATATAGTTAGGCCACCAAAAACATCGAATCTATAATATTGTGTCTTAAAAAGTGTATGAAAATTGTGATATGCCCATAATAGTTTAATAAAATAAATTGATGACATTATAATTATAATTTTGGTATAAAAATAATAAATAAGAAATCGAACCATGATATTTGAGGAAATGAATGAGGTAATACTAACAAGTTTCCATCCAAATTGCGGAGGAATTATAGCACATATATCACTTAGTCATTTAAAATATCTAACATATAACTAATATATAAAGGGGATCCCATAAGTCTAATTATTCATTAGGCATGATATGTGGAATTAGGGTATAACTATAATCATCCTTAAAAAACATGAATATATCTATGTCTATAAGACTCCAATTCAATGATACAAACTAGAAATAAAAACACTACTAAACCAACATGAATATATTGATAGAATTATATTTAGGTATAACAGTTCAATAAAATATAAATTTTTGGAAAAGGACAAACTATAACCTTAGTACATCAGCATATGTAGGACTGTAACCAACAATCCTCTAGTCGGGGTAAAATAGCCACTGTCTATTAGGAGAGATGGACTAATATAGATCTCCCATAATCACCCTATACCCATCTATAAATTTCCATCGAACTAATTATATAATCTTTTATATTTCCAAGAAAATATGAAGTCAATTTAAAAAAAACCATCTCATATTTAAAAAAACTAATCAATAACTTTTTATGCATCCTGAAAAAAGGACAACATGCATGGAAAAATCGAGTCTCGATCCCATAATATATACAACTGAATCTTTATCACTAACCATCCTATATTGAACTAGTATTGGGGCTCACAAGGTGCCTTACAACACAAAAATTTCTACTATAATCTAAAACGTTATTCTAATTGGATATAAGGGGGAAACTAATGTTACCATTGCCTTGAAGGAACCAATTCCTCATTTGGTATTGTATTACCAATGGACACCCTTGGTACCTATTTCATATGAATCTAGAAACATAGTATGCATGTGATGCAAGAATACTAAACTAGTAACAAATAATCCAGTCCAATATATGACCTCTATTTCACGCATAAGTGCATCACCATATGAGAACACAATACCATTAATGGATCTCATAAATCATATCCAAGACCCGAGAGGATAAATATAATAGGTACATATATAAGACGACCTCAATGGCCAACTCATGATCCTTGATCATCTCGACACCCAAAAGTGCATCTACATTTAGAAACTCACCCATGAGAGGTATGATCAGTTGCCTCTTAAATTCATATAAAGATAATTAAAATTTTAAACCTAATATGAACATCACACCCAATGTTTCAATCCAGACCACGGGTTCTCACTGAATTAGAAACCATGTAACCAGGTCTAATCCAATCAAAGTCATAGAAACCACCCTTGTACCCTCTGATGAATGAAAATGTGAAACAACCTTTGAATTAATCATCCATGTAATCATTCATTCATTTTGTTCATGAATTGTTTGAAGAACCTTGACCATTCACATTGGAACTCCATTGTATATTCATCAAAAGGCTAATTATTATATCCTAGGTCATAACAATAAATCCATTATGAGTTAACTCAATGTATTGTTTTAAACATCATAATATAAGGCAATAATATAGGAATCTTTCCTATCTAATAAATATTTAAATCCCAATCCTTTAGTGAAACTTATTATCTAACCAATGTTACCCAAAATAAATAGTTTATGACTTCTAAGAATCGACAAACACCATTGTTCGTTCCCACTTAGGAGATGTCACTGTAGAGGAACTATAAATAATCCTTCTTATGGTTCAAGATAATGATTAATATTAATTTCATACCCTTAAATAACTATATACATCACCACAAGCACACTAGGTGTGTTCTCAAATGATAATCCATTAAATAGGGAGTTTCTTAACAAAACCACATAATGAGGCACTCAAAACACATGTCATTCCCTAAAACCATGATCATCATCCATCAGAGATACCTCAAAAATCCACTAATCAATTTAAAAGAGATAATTAAATATAAAATAGTGAGATAATAGAATTGTTTTTTAAAAACCAATTTTTTTATATTGAAGTTGGGTACAAATATGATTTGTTTCATTACAATTATCTAAATGGGTAAAATACTCATTTATTCGTATGAGATCATCTGAGATCATTTTCTAACAACAAAATTTGTATCATTATAATGAATTATTTCTTGGAAAAGGGTTTATTGGAATCCAATGTAAATCATATTGTGGGGGAATATGTAATAATTAATTAATTAATTGGGAAAAACATTTTCATTCTCTCGTGTTGATATATTTTGGATGGATGAAATGATTAATATTATTATTTAACATTTCAGTTTCTAATGGGAGTCATTTTATAGGTGATTTATAATCCCACTTCGGGTTTAGGGAACTGATATGATCATATTAAATATGAACATAATTTCAATAGTTTTGTACATAAGTGAGTAATTAAATTAAATTAAAATACCCCTCCCCTAACCCACCATTTTATATAACTACATATGTATGTAGGGGATATATGGATTATTTATAATATGGTAGTTAAACCAAATGGGAAGGAGGATAGTTCACTCAACTTTTTCCATAGTGAGCATCGAGACCTGATCGTGGAACAATGGATTCTTGGTGAGGTTTTGGACCCAATGCATCAGTACCTACAAGAAGAGGTCAAAAAATATTTTTATTTTATATAACAAATCACTAAAATAGTAATGATTAGGATAAATTGGGGGTTTGGTAAGCCCTCAGTGTTTTCCTATTTTTAAATCCTGATTACATGATAAAAGGATAAAAATATTATCCCAAAGTATATTTCCAATTCAAGGAATATGTATTTTTTACAAGTACAAAATGTGTACATAGAATGCATACCGTATAGTGATATATGGATATTTTTAAGAGTAGTTGGGAGATGGAGTTTTTCAAACAACACACATAGTATATTGTGTACATGTCATACAATAATTCAAGGACATGTTGTAGCATATTTGGTAATATGGGGATTATATAATAACATTCAACATTAGAGAAGTTAATTAAATGTAGTGGGACATTGAAATGTAGAATAATACATGGGTAGACCCCCCAATTATGGGGGAATGGAAATGTAATAGTACACAAGCATGGCCCATGTACACCTTGTCCATGTTGTAGTACATGGCCTAGTCTTGGGCATACATTGGCCATATATAGGTACATTTCAAGGTTGGATGAATGTGAGTACATGTCGTGTACATGGGGTATACGCTCTTTACTGCTCCCATATCACCCATTTGATGTTTTTAGGTTGTTTTCACCACCTAAGAAATAATTTGACACTCCTTTAGTACATATTGAATATTATTCAATGATGAAAATGATTTTGGAGCCATTTGTAAATTTTTATAAAATGTAATCATTTTTGATGTTGTAAACTTTTAGGTATTGTATATAAAACATAAAACCCTTTTCCTAAATGAACCCTGATTATTTATGATCATTTTTAAAAAAATGTTAAATAAGAGCTTATAAAAATTACAATTAATTTTATAGAATATATATAATTCTAACAGTTTATTTAAATGTACTTAAAAATTACATGTAAATTGGAATTCAATTTTTAATGATGATATTTTATTCGAAAAAAATATGTTTTCTTCATAAATGATTTTAATAACACAATAATATTTTAATAGAGGAACATCTTGTTAATTTAAATATATGAATCAAAACACCATGATTAGAAGGAAATATTACACCATGATACTTTATAATATATTTTATTAAATTTAATATAATTTATATCTTATGATTCACACAATGCTGGGTATACATGAAACATGGAACTGTATTAAAATATTATTATTAAAACATTACCATTATAACCTAGATGTTAATATAGAAGGTATTTAATTTAATAACATAATATTGAATATTATATTTGTTCTACATGTATAAAATAATATCAAAAGCAATCAATTCAACTGATTAAAAATAAGAACAAATAGATAGAGAATAAAGAGTTCTATAAAAAGTAGTATTTTTCTAGAAGGATTAGTTACTGTAACTCCCCATGTAAATAAAGAATATGAAATTTTAATATTTATCCATATTTGTGAATAAAATATTAATATTACTTTAAAGGTGACTCTATGCTCGATGGCGTACCCAATACGCAACAATTAGTTTCTTGGGAATCTTACGTTGCACTCTAATAATAAAATAATATTATTTTAAATGGTAGTTAACGCCAAGCCGTTGTATGGGTGGGAATGAACATAACTAACTACAAAATTATTATATATGTTTGTAAAATATTTTTACTCTTTACAATAAATGTTAGAGGATTAAAAATGCGAATGAATCCTATTTTAAGCGTAAACATTCTTATATTCTTTAAAAGGTCGATTAACCGCCTTTTGATGGAGAACCACTTTTAAATCCACTTTATGACAATATTATGTGTTATATTTAACAAAATAAAATTATTATTTAGAATTGGGACATCCAAATTTACTTTCTGTAAATATTTGTAATTTTTCCGATAAAGTTCATTTTTTAATGAATAATGAAAAATGTTGTATTTTAATTAAAAAATCTTTTAAATCTAATTTATTTATATGATTATATTATATTTTGAATTGTTTTTAAAGTGAAATTAGAATATATTTTTACCATTTAATCCAATATTGGTCATTGGAATTAATTTCACTTTGAAATTGGACTTAAACTAGTGTCAATCTTTTGATATATATTGTTTCATAAAAACACGCTATTTATCGTGACAATGATAATTAATTATTAACATAATTAATTTTACTTATATGATTTGAATTTTGTAAAATAGACATCATGTTTGAATTCGTAATATCAAATATAGCTTAGTGTGAAGTTTTGGTATTTTTCTGAAAAACTTCAATTTTTGATGAATAGTGAAACCACTAAGTGGTACTTAAAAAACTGATTTTTCGTTTAAATGAAACTTTACCAGTTCTATGTTTTGAATTTTAAAAATCTGACATACATGGTTGTCATTAATAAGTAAAATTTTGTTCAATGGGATTAAAATAATTTTTTGGTGAATAGCAACTTTTATGTTTTTAATCGCGATTAGAGGTAATTATTGTAATTTAAGGTAAAAATAATGGTTTAATAATGTTAAATGAACTGGAAACATATCCTACCCTTATTGGATGTGTCATGGGAGACCGCAAAAATCCATGGGTCAACTTGGGGACCCCATGGAGCCATTTTTTTGGAAAATGACATTAATACCTTTTTATTTAAAGTTAAAATTAAAATGTCACAAACATGTGTTGTTTTACTAAAACAATTTTAACATGGGGTTATATAAGTCATATTTTTTAATATAAATATTCATTATAAATCTAAAAACATTTTCTACATTATGATATTTTTTTTATAATTTTTATAAATTAAATAAATTAATTTATTTATGACAATGTCATGATGCAGTGATTACATCATAAATGAATGATTTAAATAAAATTAAAAGATAATGTAAAATATAAGACATGAAATTATCAAAAACCTATTGGATGTGTGGATTTAGAACTAATATCACCTTATAATCGAAATATATAATTTTGGGTCCTTCAAAATCCGAAAATCATTTTATAATAAAGTAATATTTTATATCATTCAAGAGTGCCCTCTTCTCCTCTTATAAAAGGCCCCCACCTCTACCACCTTACACACACCTCTCAAGACTTTGGCTCGGCCAAAACCTGACCATTTCATCTCTCCACATCCCTATATTAATCATTGAAGCCTGGATTTGGGCATAATCTTTTCCAAGGAAGCCTTTTAGATTAAATCAAAGAGAGGTACCCGTTTTAGAGGTAGTGTTTTCTCTTGTGTTATTATGTTTTATTATGCTTATCCAATCCCCTAAACTATTTTTATTATTTTACTTTGTAACAACACCAGTATCATCAATATAATAAAATGTTGTTATGTTAAGGATTCTAGCTACACTTACACACACCTTCATCCAATGGTTAATGAACATATTGTTTCAGTGGTTGGCGATTTTCTGCCTCACGAAACGACGATTGTTCAATATTATTTTAACATCATTAAAGGTGGCCATTATGATGTAACTGTATTTTATATATGATATATATGGTATTTATGTTTACTATATTCTTATATATTTTATATTTAAAACATACATTTATTCTTTTCAGGTTGTGCAAATGCGATAATTTCATATGAGGAAGTGTGGACTACCGCCCCCTCAAGTGATGTGACTCGTTAATGCAATACATGGAATGTATAAAGAATTAAATTAATGAACATATGTGGCCTATATAACATATATATTATAATGTAATTTTAATATATATATATATATCTCATTTATTTTTGATTCCATTAATATGAAAAAAAAATGAAAGTACTGTTCATGTGTATGTAAGGCCTACCATCTCCATGAACGGGGATTTTTATTTTTTTTCTCCAAATGTTATGGAATAGTATAAAATGAATATATACTGGATATATATGATATTTTAATCATTAATAATATTCTGTAAATGATTTACTTATAACTACATTGGCAATCATTTTCAAACAAGTTCATTTTTTTACTCATGTACCAAACATCGGAAAAAACATCTGATATAAACTAACATTATTAAACAATTATTATAAAATTATAATATGTGAAATGAACTGAATAATAATCTTTAAAGGTGGTCCTTAAGCAATTATAAATTTTCCAAAGTTTATTATACATGAATATAAATAAACGAACAAGACAAGTCGGATATGAGGTAAGGGATTTGACCTCTCGCTTTCTTTTCAAGTACCCACATTTATGTCATTTCATTTATGCTCCATGTTCTTATGTTGAAGGATGTTAATTTATATTAACCATAATGTAATTTTTATTTTTATATGATGAGATACCCCTATTACTCTCATCAACTCTTTTTTTATAATTTTTAAGTGGCATCGTTAGGCTGCCGAGTTTTTGTAAGGGATTTTTCATCTCACATTTATTCTCGTGAGATTTATGCAACATTTTCCACCATTTCCATTGAGTGGTATATGTACTGCCCATTATTATAGTCTCTGTGTAATATAATTTTGTTTATGAGTATTTACATCAATGTTGTATTGTCCATTCATGGGGTGTTTGTTTTGAATGATACCCAAGTCGGTAAGGGAACCTTTCACCCTCCTCTTTTTAAAAGACTTATTTTGTTATGTATTTTAATTCACATACTATTAAGTTGGTATATGTTATTATATATCCTTATTAATGTAAATTTTATTTCCAAGTGATGAGATATCCTTTTTATCTCTCATCAACACTTTTTCTGAATTTTGATGTAACGCCGTTAGGCTGTCGAATTTTTGCAACGGAACTTCTTAACCAAATTTTTATTCTTTGGGATATTCATGTACTCCATGAATATGTCGTTCTATGAATATGTGTGAATAACTTGTGATTGTTTTACACTTAATATCCACTTATATTTGGTGTATTCGTTTGTCACACATAATTATGTAATTGATTTATCCTTAATCCAAGGATATCGTCATTGTAAGGGACTTCATCTCAATCTCAATTCATTGAGGCATATTTTTTTTATATAGAAGATTATTTTATATGGTGTATAAACCACTTTGACTTTTATGCTTATTCAAAAGGAATCTCTTTTTATATGAAGTGTTTTACTAAACAACAAAAGGCATTTTTCTTTGTCGTACGTATCTGGCAATAAGGACTTCTCCACCACTGTAACCATTATTTGAGTTTCGGCTTCCTCTACAAGCAATAACTTTGTTTTTAAAATGAAAAATAAATACCATGTTTTACTTTTATTTTATTTTGGTATTGAAAATGGGTTTCATAATTTTTTTATATCAAAAGGTTGTATTGATATCCTGTGATTGAAAAGTGGAAATGTTATGTTTCCATTATGCATTTTTTATGTGATAAGATTATGTTATGGTTATTTGGAATTATTATGAAGATGGGTAGTTCCGTGATAAACTAAGGGTGGGAGAGCCCAATATAGTTCTCTAATGCATTGGGTAACATGAAGGAGTTAAACGTTAAGGTTTCTCCAAAGAGATTTAGGGAATATACTGTGATGGGTATTCCAAACGTAACCAAGAGGGTTACTCCCTTCGTAAGAATGTCATTAATGCCTCAAGTTACCTTTATGCCTTATGATTTCTCCGATTTATTCATGATTTGAGGAGGTATGTTAAAATTCTTATGTTTTATGAGTAAATTATGATTCCATACATGGACTAATGTTTTCTTTCCGTACTTTTATATCCCTTATTGAGCTTTTTATGCTCATCCCATGTTTTTGAAATTTTTTTCACAGGTCAAGGGAAAGGTTCATGATATGATGATGGTTTTAATGATCTGTCAAGAATGAAACCATGTTTTATTTTAAATATGTTTCCGTTGATGGGGAAAACCAATACTATCTTTTATGTAGCCACTTTGTTTAAATGTGGAATGTAATCCATGATTTATAATCTAATTCTCTAAAACTATAAACCTGAAAATATCCTCAATGTGAATTATTCATTTAATTCAACATTAAAAAAGGTTTATGGCCGGGGCCTTATAGTTGGTATCAGAGGTCGGTTTAGACAACTTTAGGTATTATGAGTTTTTGTTAGACACATTATTAGTCCCTATATCTATTATTTCAGTTAAATCCATGTTTTATATCTTTTCTTTCAAGTCAAGTAAAGTCAGTTACAAATGGAAGGAGAAGGATCTCAAACGACATTCCTATCTCATCCTAATGACATGCTTGCAATAATTATTGCAAAGTAATGTTCGGATGATTGTGAAAAAATTTCTAGCATACAACTCACTTGCATGAAGTTTTTTGAGATATAAAACTCCTGCATTATACCTCGTTATCATCATGGATCATGGGTTGTATTTAGACAAATACTATTTTCACAATATTCTCATATTTTCAATAAAGGTAAATATTATCAAGGTATTTTCAAATATTTTACCTTATCATAAGAATTTGAAGAATATTTTGATATTAAAAATGGTGCTGAGAAAGGAGACCGTTGCGCAACTTATTTATATTTTCTTTTTAAATATAGTCTCACAGCACATACTTATGGTATTTTAAAAAGACCAATAAAAGAATGTTTCAACTCAAATTATGTCCGACTATTTTATAGAAATCATGTTTTATCAGATGTTTTGGAATTATATGCATACATGATTATTTTCTAAAACTATTTTCCTATGGACACCCATATGACCCATGTTGTACAAGTTGTATTTGGATGGAGGAAGAAAATGATTTTGAAGGGTCTCTAAATCATTGTTGTAATTCATGGGACTTATACCTATGTGAGAAAGATGATGATTAAACCGAGTAGACGCCATGATCAAGGTATGCTGTTATTCATTTTGGGAATCTTTATATTTTATCTTATGGTGGTGAAATAAGATTTCGAGAATTAAGATGTTGAGATCGTAATGAATTTGGATTAAAATGAGAGGTATAAGAAAACTATTGAGGTTAGAACATGTTAGGGTTATTTTTGGAGTTTTATAAAAAGGAAAACACGCAGACCGTGTGACAACCCGTCGCGTCAGACAATGCTGCGAGAATCAAACCCACAACCAAAGTGCGACTAGTATTTATCGCCTACCACTGGTCTACGTGAAGTCCTTGGTTAGTATGACTTATTATTTTTAGATAGATGATTTTATTAATTAAGAGTAAGTTGATTTTGGGTTGTTTATGGAAATTATTAACCTATCATGGAGGATATGTGATTAGGTAATTTACTTTTCAATATGAGAATTTAAGAGAAACTGATGTTATTTGGAGATAAGTGTTAATTTGTACCTTGGAAGACTATGTGATTAAATCCTTTAAATATTTGGGATTCAATATTAGTTTGGTTTACATTGAATAATTTTATGGACAAATTGTTTATTGAATATTTTTTGTTGAACTTTGGGTATTGTTTGACAAATTTTGGAGATTAAGAATAGATTTTTTTTATAAAGGATTATCCTTTTTGGGTATTATCGGATCTCATACTAACCTTTTAGGGTTTTAGTTTTGGTTAAGGTCTATATACATGGGAATTTTATAGTTCTATTTTATGTATTAGGTTATTCTCTAGTAGTTGATTATAGTTCCCTTAATGTAAACAAGTCTTCCTAAATACTCATCATTTAGGGAAAGTACAAGTTTGTGTAAGAAATCTAGTAAAATTTGAAAGTCCACATGACAAGTAAGTATGTTTCCTCAAGATAAAAAATATATTCCTCAATGAAAAGTAACTTAAAACAAAAATGTTGACTATTATCTTTTCCTACGGGGGAATCGAATACCGTTTAACCCACCACAGGTATGTGATTTTCTTGTGGTTAACTTTCTCCTATACATGTTTTCTATCACTCTCCCTCAGAACATGACCCTTTATTTTTTCCTCCATATCCATGTTTTCCTTCATGGAATCCTAGTATGGGATAACTCGGGTGACCTTTGTAATTCACTTTCTTTATTTGAAAGTGATTGTTTTACTGACTTTTTTCCGATGTGGGATTTTCAATGAAGTTTCCAAGCCCAATTTTAAAATTGCGAGGACGCAATTCCCATAAGGGGGGAAGGATGTAACACCCCAGGTAAATAAAGAATATGACATTTTCACATTTATCCATATTTGTGAATAAAATATTAATATTACTTTAAAGGGGACGCTATGCTCGATGGTGTACCCAATACACAACAACGAGTTTCTTGGGAATCATATGTTGCACTCTAATAATAAAATAATATTATTTTAAATGGTAGTTAACGCCTAGCCGTTGTAATGGCGGGAATGAACAGAACTAACAACAAAATGATTATATATGTTTGTCAAATATTTATACTCTTTACAATAAATGTTCTATGATTAAAAATGCGAATGAATCCAATTTTAAGCGTAAACATTCTAATATTCATTAAAAGGTCGATTAAACGTCTTTTGAGGGAGAACCTCTTTTAAATCCACTTTTTGAAAATTTTATGTGTTTTAATTAAAAAAATAATTTATTATTTAGAATAGGGACATCAAAATTTACTTTGTGTGAATTTTTGGAATTTTTCCGATAAAGTTCATTTTTTTAATGAATAATGAAAAATGTTGTATTTTAATTAAAAACCTCTTTTTAATCTAATTTATTAATATGAATAGATTATCATTCAAATTTGTTTTAAAGTGAAATTAGAATATATTTTTACAATTTATACCAGTAGTTGTCGTTGGAATTATTTTCACTTTGAAATTGGACGTAAACTAATTTCAATGTTTTGATATATATTGTTTCATAAAAACATGCTATTTTCCATGACAGCGGGAATTAATTATTAAATAAATTAATTTAACATATATTTTTTGAATTTTATAAAATAGAAATAATTTTTGAATTCGGAATATCAAATATATGTTATGGTGAAGTTTTGGTATTTTTCTGAAAAACTTCAAATTTTGATTAATAGTGAAACCACAAAGTGGTACTTATAAAACTAATTTTTCTTTTAAATGAAAATTTACCACTTCTTTGTTTTTAATTAAAAAAATACGACATACATGGTTGTCATTAATAAATAAAATGTGGTTCAATGGGATTAAAATAATTTTTTTATGAATAGTAACTTTTATGTTTTTAATCGCGATTAGAGGTAATAAGTGTAATTTAAGGTAAAAATAATGTTTTAATAATATGAAATGAACTTGACACATGTACTACCATTATTATATGTGTCATTACAGACCAATAAAATCCATGTTTCAACTTGGGGACCCCATGGAGCCACTTTGGTTGGAAAATGACATTAATACCTTTTTATTTAAAGTTAAAATTAAAATGTCACAAACCTGTGTTGTTTTACTAAAACAATTTTTACATGGGGTTATATAATTCATATTTTTTACTATAATTATTCATTAAAAAGATAAAAATATTTCCTACATCATGATATTTTTTTTATAATTTTTAGATAGTATATTAATTAATTTATTTATGACAATGTGATGATGCAGTGATTACTTTATAAATGAATGATTTAAATAAAATGAAGAGATAATGTAAAATATAAGACCTACACATGTAAAAAACCTATTGGTTGTGTGGATTTAGAACTACTATCACCTTATCCTAGAAATATATAGTTCGGGACCTTTAAAACCCGAAAATAACATCATAATAATGTAAACTTTTATAACTTTCCAAGAGTGCCCCTCTTCTCCTCTTATAAAAGGACCCCACCTCTACCACCTTACACACACCTCTCAAGCCTTTGGCTCAGACAAAACCTGCCCATTTCATCTGTCTGAATCACTATATTCATCATTGATGCCTCACTTTGGGTAGAATCCTATCCAACGAATCCTTTGAGCTTAAATCAAAGAGAGTTACCCATTTTAAAAGTAGTGTTTTCTCTTGTGTTATTATGTTTTATTTTGCTTCTCCAACCCCCTAAAATCTTATTATTATTTACCTTTGTAACAAAACCAGTGTCTTCAATATAATAGGATGTTTTTATGTGAAGGATTCGAGCTACACTTACACACACCTTCGTCTAATGGTTAATGAACATACTGTTTCTATGGTTGGCGGTTTTCTGCCTCACAAAATGGTGATTGTTCAATATTCTTTTAACACCATTAAAGGTAGCCATTATGATGTAACTATATTTTATATATTATATATATGGTATTCATGTATACTATATGCTTTTGTATTTTATATTTAAAACATACCTTTATTCTTTTCATGTTGTAAAAATGCGATAATTTCATATGAGGAAGTGTGGACTACCGCCCCCTCAAGTGATGTGACTCGTTAATGCAATACATGGAATGTATAAAGAATGAAATTAATGAATAGATGTGACCTATATAACATATATATTATAATGGAATTATAATATATATATATATCTCTCATTTATTTTTAAATCCACTAATATGACAAAAAAATGAAAGTAGTGATCATGCATACGTACGACCTGCCATCTCCATGAACGATCCTTTTCATTTTTTATCTCCAAATGTTATGGAATAGTATAAAATGAATATTTACTGGATATATATGATATAAAATCATTAATAATATTCTTTAAATGATTTACTTATAACTACATGGGCAATCATTTTCAAACAAGTTCATTTTTTTACTCATGTACCAAACATCAGCAAAAACATCTGATATGAACTAAAATTGTTAAACAATTATTTTAACATTATAATATGTGACATGAACTGAATATAATTATTTAAAGGAGGGCCTTAAGAAATTATAAATTGAACAAAGTTTATTATTCAGTAATATAATGAAACGAACAAGAAAAGTCTGACTTGAGGTACGGGATCTGACCTCTCGCTTTCTTTTCAAGTACCCTCTTTTATGTCATTTCATTTATGATCCATGTTCTTATGTTGGAGGATGTTATTTTATATTAAACATACTGTAATTTGTATTTTTATATGATGAGATACCCCCTCTTACTCTTATCAATACTTTTTTTATAATTTTTAAGTGGCATCGTTAGGCTGTCGAGTTTTCGTAATGGATTTTTCATCTCACTTTTATTTCCCTGAGATTATGCTACATTTTCTACCATTTCCATTGAGTGGTATATGTACTTCCCATTATTCTAATCTTTGTTTAATATACTTTCATTTATGAGTATTTACATCAATCTTGTATTGTCCTTCTTTCAGATGGTGTATGTTTCGAAAGATACCCATGTCGGTAAGGGAACCTTTTCCCTCCACTTTTTAAAAGAATTCTTTTGTTATGCCTTTAAATTCACATACTATTAAAATGTGATATGTTCTTATATAATATTATTAATGTAAATTTTATGTCCAAGTTATGAGATACCATTTTTATCTCTCATCAACTCTTTTTCTGAATTTTGAAGTGACGCTGTTAGGCTGTCTAATTTTTGCAAGGGAACTACTTAACCAAATTTGGATTCTTTAGGATAAACTTGTACTCCTTGAATATGTCGTTATATGAATATGTTTGAATAACCTGTGATTTTTTTACAGTTAATATCCACTTATATTTGTTTTATTTGATTGTCACGCATAATTATGTAATTTATTTATCCTTAATCCATGGATACCGTCTTTGTAAGGGACTTCGTCTCAATATCCATTCATTGAGGAATATTTTGTTTTATACACAACAATCTTTTATACGGTGTATAAAACCCTTTGACTTTTTTGCTTATTCAAAAGGAATCTTTTTTTATGTGAAGCATTTTACTAAATGAAAAAATGAATATTTCTTAGTCATACGTAAGTGGCGACAACGAATTCCCCGCCGACGTGACCATTAATTGAGTTTCGGCTTCCTCTACAAGCCATACAATCTTTTTAAAATTAAAAATAAATACCATGTTTTACATTTCTTTTATTTTGGTATTGAAAATGGTTTTCTTAATATTTTTATATAAATGGGTTGTATTGATATCTTTTGATTGAAAAGTGGAAATGTTATTTTTCTTTTATGCATGTTTTATGTGATACGATTATGTTATGGTTCATGGGAATTATTACGATGATGGGTGGTTCCATGATAAACTAAGGGCGGGTGAGCCCGATATAGATCTCCAATGCATTGGGTAACGTGAAGGAGTTAAATGTTAACGTTTCTCTGAAGAGATTTAGGTAATATACTGTGATGTGTATTCCAAATGTAACCAAGATGGTTACTCCCTACGTAAAATGTTATGAGTGCCTCAAGTTACCTTTATGCCTTATGATTCCTATGATTTATACATGATTTGATGAGGTATGTTAAAATGATTGTGTTTTATGGGTAAAGTATGATTACATACATGGACTAATGTTTTCTTTTCGTACTTTTATATCCCTTACTGGGCTTTTTTTTCTCGTCCCATGTTTTTGAAATGTTTTTCACATGTCAAGGGAAAGGTGCTTGATATGATGATAATGTCAAAATTGTGTCAAAAAAACCATGTTTTATTTTAAATATGTTTCCGTTGATGGGGAATAACCAATATTATCTTCTATGTAAAAACATTGTTTAAATGTGGAATGTAATTCATGATTTATGATCTAATTTTCTGAAACTCTAAACATGAAAAGATCCTCAATGTGAATTATTCATTTAATTCAACATTAAGTAAGGTTAAAGGTCTGGGCCTTATAGTTACACTTTATAGACATACATTAGAAATAATTTTAAAAAAATTTAAAAAATATTTATCATATAAGAAAATTATTTTTTTAAGTGTATATTTGAAATTTATATTTTTGTGAGTTTTTTATAATATTCTGTAATGGTTATTTTTTTGATGAATAGTGAAAATAGTATTTTTTTTAAAAAAATTTATTTAAATTATTTACATAGGAAAATTAAATTTATAATTTTTTAATGTAAAATTAGTAAGATTATATTTCAATTTTATAAATTTAGTTAATTTTAATGAATTTCATGTTTTATTTTTATATTAAAACATTTTAGACTTATGTTTATTTTCTCAGTGGAAAATCAGACGTTCATCGTGTTTGTGGATTAATTTTAAATTTAATATCTAGACATTTTAGGAAGTGATTTTTGGAAAAATTAAATCATATAATGAATCATTTTAAATTATATTTCAAATGACTTCAATATAATTTTTTACCATAATAAATAGCTACAATAGATAAAATTAATAATGATTTTTATGATAAAAATAATTTCACTGAGTGGTTAATCTAAGAAGATGATGTTTAAAAGTAATCTAACACATAGCCAACACAAATTTTATTACCATATTTTGACCATATAATATATTAGGTCTGATGATGACCTATTTTTGATTCATGTGGAATGAAAAAAAATTAGGTATCATATAACCATTTCAAAAATATTTGTCTGTAATATCAGTCACTTATAAAAGGCCACCCACATATTTAAAATATCTTTATTAAGGTCAGTATAGTTTGTTTCAGATGTATGGAATTATAAAACCTTTCATTATGAATTCAGTTTTTGATTTCTATTTAATTATTTTATTAGTTATAATATCCAAGATAAGATTTATGCTTATTTGATTATTTATATTGCATTATTTTATCATAATTTATTTCTACAATATTATGATCATTTTATTTGTTATATGGAAGGTGTTTTAGTTATTTTCATTTAAAAATTTGTTATTAATATTTATTAACGATATATTCCACTATTTGATTACCCATTCCAAACCTCTAAAAAACCCAAATCATATTTTCAATTATTTCCTTGGATACTAGGATGTGTTTTGAGATTTATACATTTGGATAAAATATGTCGAATTAATTTATTCTCTAAGTAAAAAATGCATATTTTATTATTTCCATTGCAATACAAATGTTAAGTATGTTTGTTATTTATAAATATTACTAAACTATTCAGTGCATTAGGATATGATTCATTGGGTCCAATTACAATGTAATAATGTAACCATCATATTTAGATTACCAGGGTAAGTTACCTTATAGTTGGAATCTGGTGATGTTTTGTAGAATCTTTGAAAATGATATTTAAAGAAAAATATATTATGGAATATAACCATATGAATTAATATATGTATATGTATAATTATTGGATATCACACTGATACTTTTTTATGGTGGAGGTAATTTTATTTTCCTTGAAATATTTCTTTTTCAATATACTACATGTTGACATGGTTCTTGTTTAGATGTATATAGGGGTAATAACACTAAAACAGGTGTTTTGAGATTGACTTGAGAATTACATGCTACAAAAAAATGGGACATAATACACACCTAAATTCAAAATAATTGGGTACATTCATTATCTAATTAACATTTCATTTTAAGATCGTTATGAATTAATTTTAAATATTATCATAATTAGGAAATTTACCCATTGAATCCTTGTTTATGATTATGAGGGTAGCCATGTATAAATATTCTTATTTATGATTAGTGTTTTAGTAGTTTTTGGATTATAAATTATGTTTCATAATTTTATAATCTAATATATTTTAAATAATTTTCTAGAAATTGAACCCATTAGAAATAATGGGGAATGTATTAATGAACATAATCCAATGAGTAAGAATGATATTTTATTTAATGGGATTAAACGAGTCTTCCAAATAGAATTAGTCTCCCAAACATTACAATCATATGAACAAAAAGTACCATGTTCTATCGAGATATAGAAAATATTATTCATGTCTTATGGATTCCAGGTGATAAAAGAGTTGAATTTTACTGTAAAAAATATGAATAATTAAATCAAGGGAAATAAGTATTTTCCGCAATGTGATAAATATGAAACGAAACACCCCAAAACTTTTTAAAGGAAATCTGAGTATTATATATGTTTTATGAGAATTAAATCAATTATAATTATCAAATTTTTAATAAATAAACCATTTAGATTTAGTGTGTAAATTTTATGTGTAACACTTTGAAATTCTGAAATAAGATCAATGAATTTGATAGCATATATGGTATAGAATAATAATCATAGAAGAAAATATAACACCATGAGAATTTATGGTATATTTATTGTTAAATAAAATAAATATATTTAATATATTTAACTAAATGAATCACTATTTTTACAATGTTTTAGACATAATATTGAGTTTATTTGTTAGCTTTCATTACATATAAGACTGGGTTTGAACAAACAAAACCATATTGTTAGTTTTTTTATTTAATATTATATTTTTCACTATAATTTTAGAATGAGTGATTAAATATTATTAGATATATTATGAGAATAATTGTTTTACATACAATTTTTTTGTTAATTATTTATTAATTATAAAAAATAATCACTTAAAAGACAATGAAATATTTTCTGAAAATCATGATTTTTTAAAAGGTGGCCAATTCAAAATTTTGAACATATTTTTTAATTAACATATTTGACTTTTATAAAAGTATTTTAAAAAATTATATATAATTTTTTAATTCATAATATCATGCATATCATAGAATTAAATGTTAGGGTTATTATTAAATGTTTTATTTTTGGATGAATATTAAAAATACAAAGAATTTTAATTGAAAATAGATTTTTTTAAATTATTTTTAGTGTTAAATTAACTTTAATATTAGTATTATTGTATAATTAGTTCAATTATATTCTAATTAACCCAATTTTAATTGATTGTAAAAAAAAATTATATTTAATTTCTAGATTTTAATTTTGTAATCATATGTCCATTTTCTCTCTAAAACCACGATTTCTTATCTCAAATGCATGCTTAATTTTAATTTACAATTTTTAATTATATCAGTGGAATATGAAAAAATGGATCGTATTTAATTAATCCTAAAATTTTATTTTAAATAATAACTTCAACTTAAAATTTTAACATAATAATTATTGAAAACAGATACAAATTAAGAAGAAAAAGTAAGGTTAAAACCTGTTTTTCATTTAATAAGCACTTGGGTAAAAATAATTTTCCACACACCATGGTTTTTTATATAAAAAAAAATACTAAAAATTTAAAATTATTAGATATAAATTATCGAATAAATATCATTTCAATTTATTTCTTAAATTATATATTACCTAGGTAAATAAAAATATACAATTTGTCCTGGTAGAAAAACTAAATGTGTAAAATTGCGTAAAAATAATTACTATGTAAGAACATGATAAAAAATTCATTTATATTTTGTTTAAGAGTAATTAATAGACTATATAATATCTTCACTCAATTATTAATCATATTTGGAGGAACATATGATAATAATAACTTCCCATTATTGAATAATATTGGTTGTTAACAAGAATATCACTCCTTAATAATGAATGTGCAGTCACTCCCCCACCTATTCAAACATATAATTCCATTTTGATTCAACAAACCCTTCTAAAAAACTAAAAAGCATCCCCAAATATTATTATAATTATTATCTTTTGGTTTAATCCATCCTATGAATAAATTGATGAAAATTTATGGATGATAACAGATGAGAATGTAATGGTCTTCAATGAACATTTTTTATTCTATTTCTTACTCAGCTACAGTCAATTCATATTAAAACATACTGAAATAATAATCTCAGTATCTTCCATATAAATTAATATATTATAAATATTTCATTTTTAATAACTATCCCTTATTATATATAATGTGTTATGAAATCATTATTCATGTGTACGGAGGACTACCGCCTCGCAAACTGGTGTCGTTCATTTTTTCATTACAACCTCCATTGTTGGGAATGATGACTGATTTTAATTATATATATGAAATTAATAATATAATTATAAATATTGAGTAATTATATCATATAATAATATTTTTAAATTGAATTTCTTTGGTGAGAAGAGAACATCACTAGTATTTATATTGTACTACCACCTCACGAATTGATGTGGTTCATTTTCACTAACGATTTACATAGAGGTTAAAAAGTATAAAATTAATGATTATAAAGGACATGTTTGAAATAATTATTTTACTAATGAAATATTTATAATTATTAAATTATAATATATATCATTTTTTAATCTCACCCTTTCTCTCATTGAATAATGAAAACATCAATAGTGTACCTGTGGACTACCACCTTCATGAAATGATGTAACTCCTTTTTCATTCCATAAACCTTGGATTGTATATAGAAGTGTATATAATGAACATATATGGTTTATATGATGTTATTAAATTTTTTTAAAGATAAAATATAACTTCTCTATTTTCCATGACAATCATTGAAAATTAAAAACATTATCCAGTTATACATATGGCATATTGCCTCTAGGACGGTAATGTAGTCCATTTTTCAAAACACTCATTGTTAATTTTATTTAAAATTATAAATAATATAAAAATTTGAGAATTATTCACTTATTAATATTATATAAATGATATTAAAATATATTAATCACATGAAATAGATCATTCATAATAAATCAGGAATTAAAAAACAAGTAAATGAACTACAGAAATAATGAAAATATGGAATTATTATTCACAGAAGGAGAATACGAAGTTAAAAAATGACCTTTATGATATTATAAAAACTAATATTTTTTTAATTAATGTAAATAACATTTTTAAAACCACTTTATATGATATTAGCTCTTATTCAACCCAATAAAAGAGGAGGTATGATATTTCTTCTCAATTTAATTTCATTGAGGCATATTCTACTGTGATGGGTCAAGTTACTTTTGTATGGTGTATATACATCCCCTTCTACATCAAATATCCTGATTGATAAATCATTCAACGTATTTCATGTTTAAATATTAATTATTTCCTCGAAGGGTATTTTAAATGTTAATTACCACGCGGTAAACAATTTCATATCTTAGATTTTTTTTATAAGGTTATATTACTTTTTATTTTTAGATATATTATTAAATTATGCATCTAAAGAAAAATTAACATATTTGGTTTCATTTAAGTTATTATTATTTTTATTTATTATTGATATACATAATCAATTTAGTGATTAATTATTACATCAATGTTACGATAATTGTATGTTTTTATATCAAAATCTCATTCTAATAGAGATGGAATATTCTTGAAAATCAGTTCAGGTATTTTATTGGAAAATCTTATAATAAAATCATTAAATTATAATATTATTTTTTAGTTATTGATATTTTAATGTCATAGTAATATTTTTACACCCTTTGGTGACTAAAATAACTGAGAATGTTTTTCTATGAAAATAAGCCTTCATTTCTTTCATAGGGAATAAAGTCGTATCTCTTCAAAACCCAATTTTTCTAAATATTAATTTGAAAATGTTTTTCACACTTTTAAAAATAATTTATCAATGAACTTTTTATTTCGTAAATAAATTATTAGAGAAATCTTGAAGATTTTTCTATAACAAATACAATTTTTAATTTTACTAAAAATGTAAAAGGAAAAATTATTTTGAGATATTGGGAAAGAAAATAGTTTTCAACATTCTTGAAAATACATATATTTTTAGAAATAATTTTACATGTTTCAAATGTTTTTCAATGTTTTTTTCTTCAAAATTTGTTTTTTTAGTTCTAATAGGTTATTTTCAAAATAGAATATATATTTTCATCAAGAATATTTTTAATTATCTTCATATGAATTATTATTATTCAATGATAAGAAAAATTTACATTACACATAATCAACTTAGGATATTTACTTTTGATAAAATAAAATGCCCTGGATGGTTTTTGATTAATTTGATTAAGGATAGTATTGACATTCACTTCCACGATTCTTCAGTGTAGATAATAAAAACCCTTGAAATAATCAATTTCCTATTATTATTGGAAAATAATTTTACCATAAATCTAAATATTATATATCATTTATATATTTAGTTCCTAAATGTTATATCATTTATACATTGGGTTTTTACATGTAATGTTATCTTTTTTATCTATTTGATAATTAAAATCCCATATTCATTACTCAATAGCTAAATATAATGAGAAAGAACATTGTTTAGGAAATAAATAGATAATTTGATATATGGGGGAGGATTTATAAATGAGATAAATTATTGTGGAAATATTTATATATCCCCTCAATGCATTAGTTTTCCCATGGGATGAATCAATTAATTATAATTAGTTTAATGGTTTTCTGCAGATCAAATTTCCAAATTCTTGATATTAGATCTCAACGCCAGAGTATCATGTTAGTTGGAAACATGAAAAACTATATTAAATTATTTTATTCATTAAGAATTATGTTAAATTTATTCATTATATTTTCAAAATGATGTTATATCAAGATTCATTTCCTTATTAGTTATTGATAAAATGGATTTTTTGGTAATTTTCCATGCCATGTCGATTCTTTCATATCCAATTAGAACTATCACTTTATTGATTAAATTGTATGTGTTCTTTGTAATTTACCATTACATATTGATTATTATCAATGATATTTTTACAAGTATATTATTAATGGATTGCCTTCTATCCCAGTTTAATGATTTAATGGTATGTATGTTCAATAATTTACATTTACATATTGATTATCATTAGTAATTCATGATTCAATCCTCTATACTTATCACTTATCGAGGATTTGATATCCTGATTAATCTTTTCCAATCAAAAAAATACATGAGATGAACAATGATTGAAATTCTAGGATGTACTATATTGAATAATGGTATTCTAGAAAAAACTATGTTTTGTTTTTTAAAATTTAATTAGGGAATCATGTATGATTCTACCTTACTATGACTAATATAATTTCTTGTTTTTTGTGATTTGAATCCGTGTAACTTATTCCAATATAACAAATAATACATAAAATCTAGGATTCTAGGTTCCGCGTTCCTAATATAGGTATTGGAGATGTCTAGTAGAAAAATTAACAATATATTTAAGAAAAAATAAACTAGGGAAAATATATTTTATAAACATCGAGGATATGTTTCAGAACATTCCATAATTTATTAAGCGATATATTAATAGTTTTTTCTTAAATATACATTCATTTTAACTAACAAAGTATATATTTGGTTCAATTTTTATTTACCTAGGGTTTATAACTCAAAAAGATTTCAATGGGTTGATATGACCATCACCTAGTGCATGAAAATGGGGATTATTCTGCACCTGGTTTGATACTCCCAAGGGTATTCATAGGATAATTCATAATTTTTTACCTAACACTATAAATATTTCAATAGATGATTAAAATGAATAAAAAAGAGTCAAAATATTTTTCATAGATTGAAAATAATGTCATATAATTTAGATATCCTCTATATGGGATTATATTATTTTCTATTTATAATTATTGTATGTCATTATTTCAAACCTTCTTGTAGTGAATTGGTGAAACCAAAAGAATCATTTAAAAAGTTGAAATGTAAAACATGGTGGTCATTATAAGAAAATAAATGGGATGATCATTTAATTGAAATATATTATTATTATTCCTTATTAGTTTTCCCCTAATATTATTTTCAACAAATACATTAACCAAATTCTTGAGTCACCAATGATGATAAAGATGATGTTTTATAAGAGCTTATTTAAAGGAAACCATCAAGTAAAGAAGGATAAGATTTCATTATTATAGAAATTTGGAAGGATAAACCCTTTAAAGTGTCTCAATAGAATCTGGAAATGATTTATATTCAGACAAAAAAGATATAAATCAATGAATTCTTGAGAAAAAATGAATAATATGATGGAATGAAATAAATCTAATCCTCATTATACATTTATAGTTCATTATAATATATCTGTGGAGCCTGAGTATTATCTGAATCAAGTCCCTCTTCTAAAGGTAAAACCATTTACCATATAAGAACATATATTGAAATAAAATTGATAATGTATTTATTGTAATACACAATTTATATTATAGAAACATTTGTACCAATGGTATTTTTCTATATGAATTATGAAACATTTATGTGTTATGTTAAATATGAAAATAATATTTATGTTCATTGAATTACTTGTTATGGATATCATTAGGGTGATGATTATAAGAATTATTACAAGTTTAATTTTTAATCACCCTTTATTTTTTTATGATGGTTTTCTACCAAGGTAATGGAAAATTCAGAAAAATTATACAAAGTATATGTTTTTTTGAAAAATTAATTTGATGAAAAATTCAAGAACATATTATTGATATATGTTTAATGGTATTTGTAACCATTAGTGTTTGTATTGTCATTAATTTAAATGTAATAACTGTAAAATTTGATCATAATATTATATCGTACAAAATAATAAATAATATTGGAAAACGTAGAAAAATGTTTATTTATTGAAAAAATTTATTTTTATGTTGTCCATCATATTTATAGAGAACATTAAATGATTTAGATTAATATAGTTTATATGAAAAAGATATCTGGTTTTTTGTGTGAAAACAAAAATCACATCTGTAAAGGAAGTATGGCTTGAAGAGATGACTGAAGGATTATAAGGGTTTGGTTCCTACAACTATACTATGAAATATCTAATTTAATATGACATGGTTTTTAGGTAAAATATTTAAATTAAAAACGTTATTTATGAACTTGAGTGGTTAGTTTGTTTTAGAGATTAATTTATTTTATTGTTTAAGTTATACTTACTATATTGGTATTATAAAACAATTTTACATGGATGGAATGATTTATCACCCTTTTTTAGATCTTTTAATCCTTTTTAAAGTTAATTTAATTTATTAATCAATGAAAAATTATTTTTTGGAATTAAATTTTATTGTGTATGGGATGAATTTGAAATTTATAGAAACACATTGAAAGCATGCAATTGTGCTTCTGAAATATAAAATATACAGGTAATAATATTTCATCAAATTCATTTTTGGTAAATGAATTCACTCATTCTAGTAAAATTATTTAGAGACAAAATTTTATCCTTTTATATTAATTTATGATGATACTATAGTCCATTAAATCATCAAATATTTATGTATTTTAGTCCATTTACATTTTTTATGATCATTAAAATAATTTTCATCAATGACCTCTATCAAATTTTTTAATTATTTATTAATTTCTTACAATTACACTTCATCACATTCCACCAATGTTTTCCAACATATAAACAAAGTTATGAATAATTATATAGGACCATTGTACTCTCTATATTCTCTTATTAATATGATTTTTTATTAACACCTTTGACAATATGGGTTTTTGAATAATGGGGTTTACACATGTTAAACCCCTAAAAAAGATCATCTTTAAATTGATTGTATTGAACATAATTTTGGGGGGTTAATGTAACACCACAAAATTATAAATTATATTCATTATGTTTGATGTTGTATATAAAAAAAACCAAGCTCAAAAGAAATTACAACACCCCATTAAGATAAGATATTTAAATAAAAAAATAAATTCACTCACTTAAATATATTTAATTTATTACAATGATAATTTAATCTTTCATTAAAAAAACAATGATCTTCTTCGATAACTTGAATTACATGCAAGACCATATTTTAGAAAACATCAATATACTATTGATAGTGTTATTTAATATGACACATATCATTTATCTATTATAATAGTGGGATATGAATATTATTAATTGTATTTTTAAATTTTATAGTTTTAAAACAATTATTAGAAATTAGTTAATTAATAATAAAATAATAATCACTACAAAATAAATATTTTCTCAAATTGTTTTTGTAAAAGGTGATATATTAGTGATTTATGAAAATAAATAATAATTAATTTTTATCAAGATTAATAAAGGAATATAAAAAATAATAATTTTCACCTTTTTTAAAATTACCATATCAAAATAATCTTATTTTACACTTTTGGACTTTAAAAATGTTTATTTATTAGGAATAGAAAAAAGTACATAATTTAATTGAAAATTACCTAGTAATTTAAATAATTTCATTTGTCAAATTATATTTTAATTTAGTTTGTAAATAAAATAATCTCAATAATGTTAAAAATGAAAAAGTTAATGTTATTGGAATCATTTTGTTATTTAATTTTGATATAGTTACATTGTAACCATTTTATCATTTTTCCATTAAAACCATTGTCTCTCATTTTATATGTGAGATTAATTTCAAACTAAAATTTTCAATTATTATGGATTAAATTTGTAATAATGGATCCCATATCTAATTAAATAAAAATACACAGTACATAATAAGATCAAATTAATATTTCATACCTATATTATTAAAGAAAAACGTTCAAAATCAATTATAGTGACTATGGTGAAAAACGATTTTTCAAGACACATGCGATTATTTAATAATTAATTTCTAAAAAAATATGATTTTATTTAAATAAATTGAACATAAAATTTACAATAAATATGTATAAATTGTTTAATAAGACAATTTTTAATTTTGGTCTTAATGGTTAGATCACTAATTCATTTAAAAAGATACAAGTTAACTTGGTTAAAAAATAAATATGTTAAAATTGAGTAAACATAATCATTATAGAATAACCTGATAAATTTTTTTAATTATATGTGGAGGAGTTTTTTATTGACTATATCATTTTTCTAAAATATTATTGACCAAAGTTTGAGTTATGTGCGGTTATATTTTCATCCCAATATTTATTACTTTTTAGAATTTAAAAGATTTTCAATCGTCCTCAATTATAACCTTGAACTCACTCTCTTCACTTCTTCACAACTCTCAAAAAATATTATTAGACAAATATCTACTAAAACCACTTTAATACATTAATATAGTATTATAAGGAGAATCTTTCTAGATATATCTACCCTATGAAGGATTTGGTGAAAATTTATGGAGGATTGATGAAGAAGGAATAACGTACATCAACGATCAATGTTATTTTATTTTCTCATGAACATCAAAAAATTATTATTTAAACATGATGTTCTAATAAAATAATAATCATATAAATTATATTAAGTTTAATATATGTTCATTATTTTAAATAAATTATCCAAATGCATTAAATTTTTAATAAAATCATCGTTCGTGTAAACAATGTATTACCGCCTCACGAACCAATTTCATTAGTTTTTCCATTTCCAACTCTCATGGTAGGGTATGAGAATAGATATAAATTATATACATGGTATTTATTAAATATGATTAAAATTTATTAAGTATATCATATATACCTTTATACATTCTATTATTCTGGATATTTGATATTGTTCCCCATGTGTATAGAGGATTTCCACCTTGCGACGAAATGCAATCTCTTTTTAACAAATGCATTACATGGATGGTAATAATTAAACTTATAATTATTATATGTTATAACGATGACATAATTGTAATATTCATGACATATTTATAATTTTATAAATATATTATTTATCATTTCTTCTTACTAATTCACTTAATTAATAATAACATTTTTCATTTTTGTGTGGATTACAACCTTTATGAAATTATAGGACACACTTTTCATCAACAGAAAACATGTATGTTATATATAAATTTATTTAAATTAATGATATGGTTCTTATGAAATGAGGATAATTATTTAATTATAATATATTACTTAATATGTTACCAAAATGATCCTTGAAAAATAGAAATATTACTCCTTCGTACATACTACATACCATCCCAAGGATTTCAAAATATTCCATTTTTTAAAGGGATATTTTAGGATTTTTATTAAATCTATTATTGGTGTTTAAATATAATAATTATTTCATGTCGAATATTATTTAAATTATATAAATATAATATATGCTCAAGATCTAGATTATTCATGATGTAACATGCATGGGAGAAAGAGGTAGTGAATACCTAAAAACATTGAAATAATGAATGATTATTAACATAAGGTTGATAAGATTTTATAAAATAATTATATATGATACAAAAAATGTTAACATGGTTCTTAGTTAATTAAATGATTGTTTTATAAATAATTTAATCAAATGCATAATTCATTTTCATGAATTATTTCTTAAATGATGTATCAGACAACATATGTATATTTTTCAATCATTGGGATATAGGTATCAAGAGAAAATTCCATATAGAGTCAATCCACATGTGGTCCAAGAATATCCAAATGTCATCATAGGAATACTAGGTTCTATCATGTAAGATCATATTGCTTGAAATGTTCTCTTTTTTATCCCACGTAAATAACATCCAAAGCGTTCTAATTGATCTCTCAAGACTTTAGAGTGGGAGGTGGAAGAAGATAACTCACTATCCATGGGAATGTTCATAAAGAGGGATATATCTAGTACTTCCTAGGATTATATCTATGCATCACAATGATAAATATTAATTAATTTCATATCCATGAAGATAATATAATTATGATAACATATCTCTTGGGTTAGAAATAAAAAAACTCAGAAACGATCCTTATTATTTATTTAATCCCTCATTGATCGCAACACCAAATACAATAATAATTTTATTATTATATCATTGACATGTTCAAAAAATTAAAATTAGAAAAAATATATTTTAGTAAATTAATATTCAATATATATTACTTATCACTAGATCTAAAACTTGACCCAACATTCCAATAAAATTTTTATCAATCCTCAAATAATGATTATTTATGTAATAAATAAATACCACCTAATTATTCTTTATTATATTAATAAATATTATATTCCCTAAATAGAAAATAATTTTTAATTAAATATTATGCTCACATTTTGTTCCCAAGAATAACTAGTGAACCAATTTATGAAATCAAGAAAACATTATTAATTAATAATCTATGTGATGGAATAATACTTATTCAACATGTTAAATATTATAAAATAAAATATATTATTTTACTATGACTATGGATACACTTAGTGTGTGACCCTCATTTTCACTTTTTATATGGAATTAGGAAAAACATCCTAAAGACCATGGATAACCTCTATTAACACTCTAAGGTACCCATAAATATATAATTTAATGTCACAATGACATAATAATTCATGAAGACAATTTATATGTAATATAATCACTTTATTATTATATCTTTAATCAAGAAAGTTTCACACTGCTGGCATAGAGATATGTGCTTGATATCACTTTATTTTACATCTTAGAAATCAAACATTACAATAGAACATAGTGGCCATGGATTTTTCAACATTATATCATCTCAATCATATGTTATGAGATATAAACATCTGTTAAAGAATGTAATAAAAAAATGTATTATCATATTATTATTTAATACAACAATACTTATTCCACACCCAACATATTCTACCCCTCCTTGAATATATATCATCACACTTTTTGTTAAAACATCAATGTACACAATGAGTAAAACCCATTTATAATAATAATAATGTATAATGATCTATAAAAAAGTTTTTAGATCAAATATATAATTATTCATATAAATATGAATTTACTAATGGCTTGTCTCACTATCATAATATATTATACTTCGTATTACCAAGGGCATAAACCTTGAGATGGTTCCCCAATGTCATATGAGTCTACACCCCTTATACCCTATATAATATGTGTCCCTAAAATGCCAACTTCTAGATGTTGAACATATATTCAAGAATAGTGTTGTATCACCTCTGGTTTCACAACAGAACATGGAATTGGCTTGAAATTTTAGTGTGACATCTACACTTAAATAATTATCACATAGTTTGTTATGTATATGAACAACAAAAATGTGACACTGTGTTTCTTAATTTTAAAAACTATGAATAAATGTTGTTATAAAATAAATATAAGTTTTATGTAGGGAAACCAGTATAACAATTCTATTATTAGATAATAACATATTTTAAACCACTATATATGTTATTAAATATTTTTCAATCAAAATAAAGTGTTATGTAAGTGGTTCATCAAAATTTCATTTCATTTTGGAATATTATAATGTCATGATTCTAATTTATTTTATTTGATAAATGTAATAATTATGTTTAACTGTATATCCCTATTCATCAATTATTATTTATATTTAATTTTATAATTTTATTTATTTCATCCATGTGTATTTTAACTGAAAATAAACAATTTGTAATGACTATTATGACTCAATTTATTTTCACTTGGTTATATGACTTATTCATTATAATTGATATTCTATGATTATGTGTATAATGAAATTTGATTGTCTAATATTGTACTTAAACATTTTTATGTTTATTTATAGTTGATGAAAATTATCGTTTCATTGATTTATACTCACTTCAACGATATGCTCACTATAAGGGTTTATTTCATAATAAAATTACAATATATATTGATTGTTACATAACTTAAGTTGAATAAAATTATGTGATCAACATATTGTGGAAATGTTTCTTCCATATCCTCTCTTTTTTCATGATATTTTTTTCTATATTAAAACTTTTCTTTTTTGGGTTTTTAAAATAATTGTGAATTGTTTTTAAGTAAATGTGAAAATATATATTTCATTAGTTAGAAATCCTTTTTCTTTAAATAACTTATTTTATAAAAAAATATTTTTTAATTTTATTCCAAATTATTTATTAAATATATTTTTACCTTTTAATTTTTTTCAAATTAATGTTCTTTTATTTTCCCAAAAAATTAACTTTTTTATTTCTCCAAAAAAGATAAGGGAATCATTCATTTAATGTGATTATAATTAAAAAAATTTCCTTATTTTATGAACAAACAAATTGAATAAAGAATCATTTAATATTTTCATATGTAATATTATAAAAACAATAATTTATTTTGTAAAAATAATTACTATTGAAATGTATTTTCCTAAATGAAAATTATTTTTTTATCAATAATTTTTAAGGATATTTTAATTTTTTCTTATTTATCAATGAAAATACACCATTATTTGAAATATAATCTAATTGGGATATTTAGTATTTATACAATCCATGTTATTTTTATGGATTTTTTGTTATAGTTTTTACCAAATTTATTATTGACATTAATTTATTTGATTCATTATTGTACTTAATAACTTCCCCCCTGAAATGATCATTTTCTTAGGGTTATTGGACAATATATTTCACCCAAATATTCATATTATTGAACATGGATTTGTTTCATGATTATAAGATATATTTATCATTACATATGCTGTTGTATATTAAATTTTACTTGTTTATATAGAAAATATTTATTAAACTATATTCATTACTCTATAAGAATATATGAGTATAATTAATATTATAAAGAAATTAAATTGACTATTTGATATATGGTGAATTTTTTGGACATAAAATTCATCGGTGGTGAATGGTTATCGATAGCTCCTCAAATTTTATATAGGCTCGTGATATAAATATATCAGTTTGACTTTGTTAAATGGGATTCTACACACCAATTTTAAACTACGCTAATGATAGAATATGATGCTAGAGTTATAATTTTTCTGAGAAACATGTTTCCCAAAAATAAATTATTTACATTCTTATAAAATTAAATAATTATTATCCAGGATATACTCAAAATGATATTATCAATGGAATAATTTTATTCATAGTTATTTATTATGTTGAATGTGTTATCAGTTATTTTTATTTCCATATTTCTTATACCTTTTCCCATTTATGATAGTCTTTTTATTGATTAAGTAGAATTTCTTTTGTGTTATTTACCATTACAAATAGAATATTATATATGAAATTTCTACATTGATATTATATCTGGATTCACTTATTTTTCATTTGATTTATTACATATCATGTATATTTTGTTATTTAACTTTCCATATTGATTATTCTTATTTTTTCCTGATTTCTTTCAAAATACAAGATCATTAATGAGAATTTGAGCTGAAAATTATTTTTTTGATTTAGGATAAATCCATGAATTATACTATGATTATAATTATATTATATTCTATAGGTGATTACATTTTGGTTGATTTTTTTTAATTTGTGGTTTTTAATATTATAGGGAATCATATATGTTAATAGTTTACTAAGGAAAATAAAATATTCAGTCCTTAAAGATGTGATTCATTGTATCATATTTCAATGTAATTAAGAAGATACTAGATAAAGTCTATGAGGATCAAGGTATTTATACAAATCGTTTTATCCACTACACAAAACAATTCACTATATGTTAAGCGGATATACCATAGAAGAAGTTATGATATCAAGGTCAACTATAAGATATTACTATTACGAAAAGTATAATAGATATTGATCTTTTGTATTTGGATTTATGAGTTATTTGTTATAAATATTCTACCCATGATAAGAATAATAAAAAAATTTAGGAATATTCTGCATTATTTTCTATATAAGGATTTAATGACATTTGTGGAATGTTACCATGACCAAGAAAATGATTCTATGAAAATTGATCTTTTTGGAAGGAATATTATGTAGAGAATATAACATTTAATATATGGCTGTTGATGAGATAATAATGAAAAACATATGTATATGGGATGGTACTAGTAATATTGAAATTAGTTTTTGAAATATTTTAACTTTGATGGAGCTTACTATATGTTTGGATTTATAGATTATTTTCAACAGTATATGATTTTTTAAAAGAATCCATGGGTATCATAATGTTTTATGGTTATCAAGATCTTCACATATTTGGAATTTGACAATAAGAGACACATTATATTTCATGGGTGTTGTAATGTTGATTTATTAACATTTAATAGAAATTTTTGGACAATGAATTTGGTTATACATATTTTATATTTATATTATGGTTAAATATTACCTGAATAGATTAGGATTCTATTTTGTTGTTATTTAATAATTTTGGAACAACAAGATTAGTCTCAAGAAATATATCTATACTATTGGAGTAAATTTTAATTTATTTCTTGAGATAATGATATGAAAAATATTAATTTTAGTGTTTCAACATTAAAATTTCGTGTTGTATATTCATTTTTTGAGTAATAAATAAAAATGGAAATGGTTTAAGTACCACGAATAGATGATATTGTAAGCACATTTTATGTTGTTTTCAATCAAAATGGTGACATAATCCCCCCACTATTGAAAAAATGTCAAGAGAAAAAATCATACAAATTAAATATTTGTTTAATCAAGGTCCCTTCAACCCGTCACAATTTTATGATTTTTAGTGGTTAACATTTCCATGATAATATTCTATACCACACTCTATTAATACTTAGGACAAAGTATTATCTTTCATGTATATTTTTTTAATTACATTCTAATTTTTACTTGGAAAACTAATAGAATATTATTCTCAAAGACTTTTTAGTCCCCATTATCACTTATCAAGATGAAGTTATATAAACCGAATATATTATACGGGTGTCCAATAAAAATATTTTCAAATGTCAAACCCCTGATTACATTGATCAATATTAAATTGTATAGATGCAATCTATTTAGGGGGAGGGGGTTGAATGTAACAACCTATGATTTTAAAATAGAAATATAAATATTGATATAAAATATAACACATGACAAAAATCACAACGATATATAGCACCCCCAGACTTTATTATATATTTATTATATATTTAGTCTCTTTGATTGTTTTTGATTCAATAAATAACAAGTTTTAATGAAATGTGATACTCCAATAAAATATTATTTTTTAAACATTAACAATATATCATATATATTAATAATAAAACTATTAATAATAAAAATTGACCTATTATTATATGGTGTTCACAATTCGGAAATAAGTTCAATGGTTATCGATGCATAAAAATTCAAATATGACCTTTTTTAATGATAAATAATTTCTTTTATAAAAATTAATTTCTATATAAAGATGATTAGTCACACTTTGAATTACAAATTAGTATAAAATATTACGACATTTATGAAATTTTTTTGAAAAAATAATTGCAATATTTGTAACATAATAGTTAATATTATATTTTGGTAAATATTCTTGATTTTTTAAATGATTTTTTATAAATACTAAAAAATACATATTTTTTCAAAATCATCCTATTAATTTCAAATAATTTATGTAGATATATTATATATTTAAGTGGTTTTATTATATCCATAGTAAAATAATATTGAAATTTAATACATTTTAGCCTTTTGAATGAATTTCTTGACGAATTTTTATAATAAGACCTTCTGTACTTTTTGGATTTTTTTTCTGTGGATACCATCTATTTCATTCCATCTGTGGTTTAATATTAGATTGAAGAGATCCAATTTATTGAAGTGAATTTTGAAAGACAGATTCTATATTCTGAATCTTAATAATTTATATCAATATTATTTGCTTCATATTGTTTTCCAAATTTGAATAGTGAAAATTGTAAAACATAACTACCACTTTTAATGTAAAATTGGGTTTTCTAGGGGGTGGGGATTAAATTTTTAATATATAGATTAAAATGGCATAAAAAGTTTCTAAAAACCATTATAATTTAATATTTATAACCTATCATCAATAAGGTTCTATAATTTCATATTTGGAAGGTTTTTTGTATGAGAAAAGTTTTTATCACTTTGTCATTTAAAAATTTCACTTGTTCCCTCCCCATCATATATAAAATAATATCTTATATCCTACCTTTTTACACATCCAAAGCATTCTTTTCCATCCATGAACATCCCATATCAATTACATACTTCTCTATACACATCCTATAGGCCATAGTTTTAATATAAAGAACTCCTATTATGGATTTAGACATAAAAGTAATGAGTCTATCTGAATAGCTTGTACAATTCATAGACTTTTTTATTTGACTTATTTCTTCTTATAACCCTTTCAAACCTTATCAAAAAATGATAATATAATAACACTAGTATCACAAAATTACTTAGTAGTTATTACAATAATGAATAAACTAAACAAATCCCCATTTTTTCCAAATAAGAACTGAAATGGATGATCATATTTATGATATAGTACCACCTCACAAACAAATATAATTATTTTTATATAACCACATTTCTTGTGTTGATACTATTTCAGACATTCTATATTCCCATTCTCATTATAATTCTATGAATAACTTCATTACAAAGGAAGGTGGCCACATTGAATACTCAAATGAGACATTTAGAACGTTTTCTGGTTGATAGTATGGGAGGATGGGCCCATAACACACTTTTGGAGGAAGTATTTACTTTTTCATGAATATATTATAGATTGAATATATACCTACAGATCTTTTATCTACTCTATATTATAATATGGGTCTCCATTTTATTTATAATCAATTATTTGGAATGTGTTTATATCTGAATCATCTATATGTATCAGATGTTCTTCATTAATTGAAACATATCTATGTATATGAGGTTCCCCAATAATGGTACCCTTTAAAAAGTGAACTATATACTGTTTTTATCATTTACTATCGATATTGTTATTTTAATCTTATCTATGCTAAAATATGGGTTTTATCATTATCCAGGAGGAAGGAAATGGTTTCGAGATTGGGGGGTGGGCCAATGATATGGGATTCCAACATATACTCATGAAAAAAATCATAAACCACAAATTATGATTCCAATTAATTGGACACACCATACCATTTATAGTCGTGTGATGAGGGGACAACCATGTTGTTTAACATCATGCAGCGAGGACTCATTTGTCGAAGGTGTCTAGTTATGACTAGTGTGGGGCTTACATAGAAGTGGCCTGAATTATCTAGAAGGGATGTGGCATCCTATGTAGGAGAAGGAAATTATTTTGAATGTATTGAAAATAGTATGGTAATAAATATGGAACTAAAAGGAATACAGCCTTCCGTGATAGATATGACTCAACTAGGGATATGGGCTAGAGAATATAAGCCTATATTTGGTATTTTCGGATTGATACACAAGGGAGCATCCTAGGTATCCCTTTTGGATATGATTCAAATGGCATGTAATTCAGTTGACTCGGGATTATACCCAGTAGCATTCAAAATGGTGTATTCATTTGAAATATGTCCCTCTAAAGATTGTTGAATGTTTTTGGGGACATAACCTAGTAATAGGATAATTTGGATTGACCAATGACAAGTATATAAACTCATGGTTATTTAGTGGTTTGGATTAGGGATTACACGAATGATGATGCCCTTATGTGGGTATATTGTGGGGCTTATACCCAATTGGAGGTGGAATAGTGAAACCAGGTGGATATAGAATTGAAATCTCCTCTTGAGGAATATATTTGATCATTACGAGTTGTGATCATTAATACCATATATTACCTTGTGAGTCATGATCATTGTGAAAAACAAAAGGATGTCGATGGTCTGGAAAATCAAACAATCTCCATTATCAGTATATGGATGAAGCTAGGGATACGAGAGATTGTAAGGTATTTGATGTCCCATTCATGATTTTATTTAATAACTAGGACGAGTTTATGGGAAAAATAATGGGACATGGTGCTCATATCTTGTATTGTTTTCATTAAAAATATTGGGACAAATAAATCTAGATGGACACAACCATTTATGAAAGTATAGGGACTTACTCCATAATGGATTTCACAGTACCCATTTTATAGAGGATATGAGAATGATTTTTCAAGAGCCATCATCAAAGGAAAAATAAATCATCCCACCTAAATATATGATATGGGGAGACCCTCAACCCTACCTCTATGGTTTTTATCCTTATAAAGATGAGAATTTATCATCAACAACTTTAAGAGGATCACACTTATTAGGTAGGTCACTAGTGTAACATAATTTACCATGAAAATTTATGATCTATTGGGAAAAAATGTGCACACAGTATTTTGATAATACATATCTATAGTCTGGGGGATTGTTCCCGGTTTAAATGTTTTCAATGGGTCATATTTTAGTGATAGTGCTTCATTGATGAGGTTGAAGGGGAGTGTTTCTCTAAATATTATGTAGAGGGGTGATACAAATATGAACTCTAAGTATAGGGTAATCGAGAAAAAAGGACCCTATCATACATATTTATTTATATGTGGGGTGGTGGTTTTCAAACATTTCAACCTCGTGAGGATTTTAGATTGTTGGAAGATAATGGACTCTACAATGTTGATGGCTCTCCAAGAAAGAAATCATTCTATGCGAACTTCTTTTTATTTTAAACATACCAATTAATATGCCCTATTTTACTTTGTGATATGAAATAAATTATTACATACTAAAATAAAATTCTCATACATCCACTATACTTCTCTATCTATCTCTTAGATAGTATATCATAGAAGAAAAATCAACTCTTCATCTATCCTTGTTAGGGTATTTTATTGCAGAATTAATGTTACTTCACTCCTAGAAGGATAAGAAACAATGAAAAAACGTTTCCTATAATGGATAATGGTATGAAATAAGCCTGAAAATAATTCCACACCACATATATTGAACAAAAAATTCATGGATAGAATGTAAGATGCCTCAATTAATAAATAAATTTATATTTTCATGGGTCATTGAAAATATTTATCACCTCGTAATGATATTTAAGTTTTCATGGGGTGAGTGGGGGTGGGGAATGAAATATTGGCTAAATACAAAAGAACCATTTTCAGTAAGGGTGAGAAAGATGACACCGCTTTTGGGGGTCCAAACTATGATTCATTCCCATGCAATTTGAAATACTTTTGCATCAATGGGTTCTATTTGGAGAAAAAAATAACTTATAGAAAATAATATATGAAATGATCTATTAATTTTATTCTACTTTTAGTATACTATTTATATTCCTTTTCAATATTCATATATTGTTCTGTTAGTCCATATACATTCATAAAATTCATTCAATCATACATTAAAAGTCTAATTCTTTATAAGCTTATTTGAGTGGTTCATTTGGACCCAAAGAAGTACCCATGCATAAAAAGAAGATATTATCAACTCATTTTTATTGCATTTGGGCTGACCTAGGACACATTGCATCAGTTTTTATATAGTATTTCCATTATAAAATAAATATTAATCAAAGAGAAATATGAAATCTATTAAATAGTGTTTTTCCAAAAATGGATTGTTCCCCATTTCAGTTGAATTATTTATACATAGTAATAAATAATTCCACATATAGAGTAATTTTTGTCCATGGACCATATAAAGGGTTAAGTCGTTCATAAGACGAATGGTTCTATAAGGTTCATAGACAATTCCATATTTGGTATTTATTAATTTTGGTAACATTGTTTGTATAAAAAAATCCTGGTTTTACAGAAAATGGATCCACCATAAGGTACTAATTATACTATAATTAAAAAAGGAATTCCATGATTCAATAAATATACCATATTGAAAAACATGACATTGTCCATCATTATCATGATCTAGCTAGACATATGGGTGATGGACTTCATGGGTTCCATGTTTCCAATAGGTTTCCTCATTATGGGATTCAAGTTTCATTGGATGTCTGAATTCAAACAAAAAACCAGTTGAATCATCCATTGTATTGGACAATCAAATCCATCCACACACTCCAGTCAAATATATTATATATGTGGGGATTTTATCTACAGTCATAATATGAGGGGATTATTCTAAATTAAACCCATTTTATTTAGAAGAAACAGTCTTACCCCTAGGGTCATATATTTATTAGTATCATTCCACTATAAGGAATTCCATAAATGATGAGTCATTAGGGAGGTCATCCAAATTGGATATTTTACTTTTTGTTACCTTTATTCTTGAAAGGGAATGTCCTTCCTCGTTTCTCAGTATCTGTGATGATTTTATTGAACAATAGTTGAATTTAGTAATGTATAAGTTATCATAGGAGTTTAAAACTAATTATCATTATAGTAGATTCATCATCTCTCAATTACCATTTCAATAGAGTTTTGATACTTGGTGATTACACTTACTGAACATGGAATTAACTAATATCCTGTTGGACATATGGCTTATTTCAGGGGACCTAATTATGGGAAATATTTATTATTAATTCCTTAACTCTTCATTTGTGATGTATTATTCTCGGAGAACACCTCCACATGAGAGAAAATTACTCACCATAGAAAAGAATATTCAAGTGGAGTTTGACCCCCACCATATTCTATATGTGCCATTTTATGATTGTATTTAGGTCATTTACACATTATATAGTCTTTATCCCCATCATAGGAGACCAAATAATTGTCCAGATCATTGAATCTAAAGACACATCAACACTTTCCAACCCTTGTGGTTTGTCACTTCAATTAGTGGGGTTGAGAAGTTTCCCACGATATTGATATATTTGAATAACTTGATACCTTCTTGGAAATGTTACTCATCGGTTGGGTACTACGAGTGTGCAATTTTAGTACTAGACGCCATGTTAAAAAAATAATGATGGTGGAAAAATCTATAAACAAGAAGGAACATTAATATTTTGATCCCGGTACTGGTGAATATTTTTCATTTTTTGTTTCCTTATAAGTTATGGAATGTTACAATACTAAATGGTGGTCCCATTTCATGTTATTTTAGGGTGTCTAGTATCCCACATAAGAAGCTATGAATTCCTCAATAACATGGTGATTAGTTATTCTGTATTCCATTTTTACTAAAAATGGAAAATCGTTGTAAACCTATTGACCATAGTAGAACATTATGAAATGGACCCTCTCAATCACGACATCCATTTATTATACAGTTGTTTTTATTATCCCATTGGTACCTTAGTAATTAAAACATATTATGACAAAAATAGGCTTGGGTACATCATATATCAATGGTAGGGTGTTACGATAGCTAGATTCAGTGAAAAAATAATCATTTTAAGGTATCCACCATTATGATTTGTGTGTCAGTTCCACAACATATATATGAGGTTCTTAGAATCATTTAATAGTTCATGGCTCAAAAATAATATGATGGAAACTTATCCAGTTGGGGTTATGTTAACATAAGAATATATATTCTCTTTAATATGTATTTATCCATTCGATATTCATTATTTACTTGGGGGATATTATATCAAATCATGGATATGATAATACCACAATTGGTCAGCTGGTGAAATAGGACCCTCTTATTATAGATCAAACTATGCATGAGGCCGAGGAGGTTATAGATTTTGAAATTGAGGTATTTTTAATGGAAAATTCCATTTTACTATGAAATCCACTCCTTAAAAAATGTTTTGGAAAAAAGATGAGGATTTGGGGTCCAACCCATCAAATTACCTATTATGTCTCCATGATACAAGTGACCAAGCAATCTCCCAATGTACGCATACCCATATAATCTATACATCACCTAGCTAGGAAGTAATTTGAAACATGGAGGATGTATATTACCATTTATGTGATTTTTCAATTCATTCATTATAAGAAGATTATTCGAATTGGACAGTAAAAAATATCTATGATCAAAATCATTCCTCATATAGGGAATCCTGATTTTCAAAATGAATAATTCTTGGACCATGAATCCACTTATCATTCCATACATGGTCAATTTTTTTTATAGATCAGGTAGAATAAATTATTGGGCTATATAAAAGCAAAAATTTAATATATTAGAATTGGATAATAGGAGATTATAAAGCAGATTCTCTAACTTCATGTGATCTTGGTGTGATGTCTTATTTCTCATGATTAGAGCCTCGGAATTTCCCAACTCTAAAAGGAGTGATAATAAATAATTAATGACAAACAATTTGGCAACTACATTCCACCCCAAATATAATGTCATATTCCACTACATTATCTATCCTTATCATGGAGGTGTTACCTAAATATTGAAATTAATGGGATGCATGGAGACTGAGTGTTTCTACAAAAGAAAAAAGTGGGTTGTTTATATAGAAATTATTGATCTAATTATATGTGGTATGATCAATGTACCAAAAAATGTTTTGTTCCATGAAAATATAGAAGAGATAAATTTATATATTGAGAAAACAGGCACATCCATCCATTCATTCAAAAGTTGGATTCATTTGTCAAAATAGGTATGAGAGATAGTTGTAGCAATTATGGAAGGGATTGATATTGGTTAATTGTTAATAAAATTTTATACATCAACCCCATTTTCTATACCACTATAAACATCAAACCCTATTCTCTTCCCCAAGTGGGTAAGGGTAGATCGATCACTGCTTACTTCTCTATAATACACAGAGGGTGGAACTAATATCATAGATTATATTCCTATGGCCGAATGTGCAATCGAAGAATGATCTCTCAGTGAATATAAATGTATTCTTGATATGAATGAAATTCCTTTAGGGTAGTTCCCACTACATTATATACATTCTTCCTTTACAGTAGAATATTATCCTTGGGAAACCACAAGCTGTATAAATGAGATGATGATATCCATTCACATAGAATCTTATACCAAAATAAATAATTGTATCCATATTGAATAAATTTTCTAACATATGTCTATTTTTTTTAATGAATCAACTATTATATGGGTTTAAAAAGGTACTAAAGGTTATTTGGTTCCAACTTGTAAAAATACTATATCTCTTTTTCTCATAGAGCATGACACAATTGGAAGGATAAAACTAGGGAAATCCGAGTAAAGTGGTTATTTGGGATGATAGGTGCCATTGATAGAGATTAATTTGAGAAAGCCAATGATGTGTCATCTATACTGAATGACTATCACCAGATGGTGAAAATGTGAGGTAATAAAAGAAAATGGAACAAGGGTATTTGAGCTCATATTTTTCTCACAGTGTTGTTAGGGTTATACCTACAAGATCGGTATATATGATTGACCATCTAGATAGGAAATATTATGATAAATATGAACCCATTTCATATTTCCCCCAATATATATTCCATTTTATTAACATGTGCATGATAAATAGAAGATTCTTGATATTTCTTCTAGTGGTGTGTTTATGACAGTTGAGTTTGATGCCTAAAAAAATGAAAGCATGTCATTCAAATTTTTGAAAAAAATCATATTTGAACATATAAAGTATTTATTTACCAAAACCCATTTCAAGAGAATTACTACAACTATTTGAAATCCAATATACAACAAATTTCCAACTAGATGAATTGACCATGGCATTGACTATTACAGTTCCCACTCAGTTAGAGTATATTGATGACATCCTATCACTTGTCGATCTAGTCCCAAAATTTTATCATACATATGAGATAGATTATAAAGATGACCATAGAATCTTAATAACTTCTTCATTTAATAGAATACATTGTAGAGGAATATATGGAATTTTATTTCCCAAACTCCTCTATAAAATCATCCATCATTGATTCCCAATATTTATTTTATGTTTTATATGATTGTCTATGGGGGATCAACTACAACGATATAAATTTCATGGTGAAATGTGTTTTTCAACATGATATAGGGAAAAATGTTAATGTATCAACAAATAGTTCATGGACTCCACATAAAAAATTTATACTTGTAGAAATATTTTTCTTTTTTTGGATTTATAGTTGGATAGAATATTAACTCGTCATCAGTAGCACATTAAAAATCAATGAACTTGGCCAACAAGCTCTATTATGAAATAAATCTTATGAAACTAGAATTGTATCTTACAAAAGTGGTGAATAATTATGATCAAATAACTGGAGATATATTCATATAATGATGGGAGGTATTCTATTGGGAGGTATGAGGAGCTACCAAATGATGCAGAAATAGAGGACGTAGCTTTATCCGACCAATGATGAGTGGTATAAGATTTTGATCATTTAATGTTTTATCTCTTTGCATCCATCAAACAAAACTTGTAAAAAATACTCTTGTATATAGAGGGACACTTAGTTTTGGATACTCAAATGTCATCATAGTATATGAAATGAAAAGGAATTTATTTCTAATCATAATCTTATTAATTCTATATTTTCATTTAAATTTATATTGTAATAGTAGGGTTGACTCATTTATTATAGTTTCACTATAGTGTTACATATCCTTTAAATAGTATATTGTGGAATTTATGGGCTAACCAAGTCATATAGTGTTTTAAGTTGAACACATTTTACCATTAATTGTGTGAAAAATATCTCAAACTGGGTTTTTAGACCATAAATAAAAAAAATACCTACATCGATTAGACTCACGTGTAGGGAGGTTCCTTTTATTCATACGATGTGTCCAAAAAATATATACCATACTTTATAGTAATATATTTCGATCAAACCCATACATTATAAATGTGGTATTAACATTTTGAGGTATGGATGGTTTGTAGGGAAATGACATATAAATAGGATGAACTCCCATGTGTAGGGATTGTAGGTATTATAATAAATTGGACTTAGGGAATTTTGTTTTGAAATTTAAAATGACATATAGAGTCCTCTAAACCCCATATGTCATTCTTGGTGTGAGAAAAAACATTAAACACATGAAAGTTTTTATATGAACATAATTATGAACGTTAGAGATATTGAGGCATCATTTATTCCTCAATCATATTTCATTGATCGACATGATATATGCCAACTTAGACTCACGGTTTGGAGTAATAATATGCCCCAATGAATCCCTGTGAAAGGTTGAGAACCTAATATATAATGAATTATTTTATAGTGGAAGGGATTTTTCCTATTTCATCTTAGTATGGTATTTGAATAGTAAAATGTTTCAAAGACTGTACCATGCATCATTTCATGGATATAACAATTATTATTGAAATGGGTCATATAGAATGGGAAATTTGTCATGAAATTTAATATCATGCAATAACAATTAATATGTTCTATAGTTTAGGGTTATGGGATGAATTTTTTTGGATAAATTTTAATTTCAGATGACATGGACTATTGTCTTAGACATTAATGTCATTCTGACAAGCACATGTGAAGAAAAATTTAACTGAATTATTTCGAACGTTTTATTGTTTCTATTATGCTTGAATTATTGTATCAAATGATTAAATATTCTATATTACATGTTTATCTGACTGATAATTCTCCTAATCATTCCAAATATTGTATGGGATGTTGTAATATATAATATAGGTACTTAAAAATATTAAAATTGATATGGGACATGTATGAAACCAATGACCATAGATCATGTTTGAATTTTTTTTAGCATAATTTTTTTGGTCATAGGAAGATAACGGTCTCCTCTCCTAAAAAAACTTATGCCCCTAGTTAGAAAGACTATTAATGGAGAATTATGAATAACCAAGGTGAGGAATGTTATGCATATAAAAACAATGGTTTCCTCAATAATATAACATTCTATTAACGATGTATAAGGTAAGTGTAAATTAATTTTGATTTTCCAAAACACATAGAAAAATATTTGGTAAGAAAGGTGTTTGGGAATAAAGGGATTATTTATCCCAAAATTTTCCATGAATAGGGAAAACGTATCCTATGATGGTATTAACCATGAATACAGATTAGGGTTTTTGTTGCGGATGGACCCGAGATGTAGGGTTTGGGAATTTCTAAGTGTATCATTAATATGATAATCCGGAAATATTTATGTGTAGATGGATCCCCCATACATATTGAGATTGTTTATGGATGGGTGAAATTATTTGATGGAATATATTGTCAAAAATTGGGTGAGAATCAAAACCTTACCCTACTATGTTGACCATTCTTGTAAATAAATGGGTTGGGGGATATTATATTGTAGTTGGTCGAGGATGTCGGTCCAAGTTTTCATTGCGTATCTCCTCGATATGGGAATCAAGACATATGTAGTTTTGTAACGAGGGTTTCTGTAAGGCAAACAACCATCAAAGTGGACCTCTCTTGAGAGGTCCACATATGTCATATAAGAGATATTAACCTTACATTTTAACATCACATGGGAAGGATGTTTTGTTTTTTTAAGGTCATTCATCAAGGAACATATTAATCCTAACATGAATTGATTCATCTTCATCCTGTGTGGAAACCCTATTCCAAAAAACCAATGTCCACATGATTTATGCTCAATTTGAGTAATAATGAGTGATGAATTGTTTCAATCACCACACAGATTTGATTAGAATCACTTACATGTGTTTTAAAAATCATGTTGTTTCTTGGAAAAGATATTTGATCTATAAAACATTACAAATATCACAGTGGGGAGAATCAAAATATATTTCATATTGTTTGGTTGTAAAATTTTATGGTCACAGATCATTAACTAATGGTTATTGAATGATATCTTTATAAACCATAAAAAATAACTCATAAATAAGAGTGGCCTTTGGGGACAATGGCAAGAAAAAACAATCGATTGATGGTGGTGAATTCATGGTTATTCCAAATATAGTAGTTCTATTAGTCACTACATATATCAAATGGGTGAGAATAATTCTATACAAAGTTCCTGTAAACTGGTAAGTTTGACATCATATGAAAAGGAAAAATGTTACCCAAAGTCAAGGAAACAATTTTTTATATTTTACAAAAAAAAGGAAAATGATTTTAAATAATGATTTGTACAAGAGAGAAAAAATTGAAAACCAAATTCATGGGTGATATAGAATCACGAAAGATTACATAGGAAATGATGGATAGGGATGACTGTAGAACATGTTCAAAAATAATTTCCATGAAAATATTTTTGAGGATTACGATAATGTAATAGCCCTATCATTAGGATGAATATGCTTGTTGTTTGAATTTCTTTTAATGGTGACTTATGCAGGGGAAAAATAATGAGTGTTATCCATAAGAAAAATAGATGTTTCCTCAGGAATATAACATTCAATCACCAATGCACATGTAAATTATATGTTGATATGGGTTTTACTTGGAAAATGAGTTTTATGCATGGAAGGAATGTGTTCGATCATGAAAGAATAACATGGACTGAAATTATACATTCAGTGTGGGGTTTAATAAAATGATATGTCTCAAATGTTTGGAAGGGGAAATTTTGGTTTCTTTGATGGTATCATATAAGAGTGGACCGAACTTCGGATTCCATGAATAGACTATGCTCATATATTGTGGGGAAGGGACATATGTTGTAGATTTTTGCTGGGGTTGGTTATTGTTTAATGGGAAAATGTGTCACTATGTATCCTATATGGAAAATAATCCTGCCACATCAAGTTATTGCGTGATATAAACCTATGTTGGTCTAATCCATAAAGAGTAATGGGGGATATTTATATTCTTTGGATGGACCTGTTATTGGATATTGGAGTGTTACTACCTATCTGTTGATGCTATGAGTCAAGCCACAAATAGTTCTTTAATGGAGGTGTTGTGGGAGACCAACACTAATTTTTACGATCTATACAATCACTGGTAGAAATTTTAATCATTTTTACAACATAAAATGAGTATGTGAATGTAACAGCCCGAGATTTTATGAAAAATATTCTTTTTAATTTTATTAATGTCTTGTGTTGTACGCTACACCAAAAGGAGCTTGCACAACACGCATCTTTGACTTTCCTTGCATTACACGCAATCGCAACCTTCCTCGATAGCGTGTGTAGTACGCAATACTCAGTTTCACGAAACAACGATATGCTATTAAAATATTATTAAAACTAGCCGTTATGAATAGTAATAACCACTTTTAAAATTTTAGAAATTTTATCTCTCAAAATGGACTTCATTTTTGAATTCTTAGTATCGAATTTAGCCTAAGGTGAAATTTTGGTACTTTTCGGATAACTTTCATATTTTGATGAATAGTGAAAATTACTAAATTATAATTAAAAACAAATTTTTTAATCGAAATAATTAATAGTGATAAATTATTAATTTGAGTGGTTTTAAAGTATATTTAGAATATATTTTTACAATTTAATACAATGTTGGTCATTGAATGTAATTTTACATTTAAACCAGACATAATCAAGTGTCAATCTTTTGATAGATATTGTTTCTTAAAAACACGCTATTTGTTTTAACAGCGGGATTTAATTATAAAATTAATTAATGCAACTTCTATGTTATGAATTTGGTAAAATAGACTTCATTTTTTAATTCGTAATATGAAATATATCTTAGGATGAAATTTTGGAATTTTTCTGAAAAACATCAATTTTTGATGAATAGTGAAACTACTAAGTGGTAGTTAAAAACTGATTTTTTCATAAAACTTAATTTTACCACTTCTGTGAATGGAATTTCAAAAATCCGAGAGACACGGTTGATGTCTGTAAGTAAAATGTGGTTCAATGAGATGAAAATAATTTTTGGTGAATATTAACTTTTTACTTTTATTTACCACGGTTAAAAGTAAATAGGGTAATTAAGGGTAAGAATGATATTGATATTACCCTAACACATGCCCTACTTCTATTGGAAAAGTGTATCTCGACCAAAAATAACCTTAAGTGTAAAATATTATCATTTAGGCCCACTTGGATTAGATTAGGACATTTATTATTATTTAATTCAAAGAAGAGTTAAAAGAGTTAAAATCAAAGTATATTTACTAAAACATTTTTAATATAGGGTTTTACATAAGATAAATTCTATTTTAAATATTCATTAGAAAGCTAAAACTATTTCCTACATGATGGTATTTTATTTGTAATTTTTAGACATCAAATAATTTAATTTACTTATGACACAAAGATGATGCAGTAATTATCTTATTAATGAAATATTGACATAATTGATGTTATAAACACCAAAATAAATGTAATTTGAGACTTTTTATGAATTACACTAATTTTCAAGGTTACTATGATATATTAGTGTTGATGTAATCAACTTTGTTAGAACATATAATTCTGTTATGACTTTCACAAAAATCATAAATCAAATAGTGTCAAAATTGACACAAAATAGTTTTTAAATCAAATATTATATTATTAATTGTTATTTTATTACTAAAAATCTACGGTTCGGCCAAATGACTTATATAAAGATATATATATTAATAATAAATAATTTGGGGTTCTTTTGGCAAGTTATAATAAGTGTATTAACCATATAGTGTAAGAAAATAAAAAGACACGGTAAAAGTTAAATTATTTAACTTATAGTTAAATCTAATTGATAAGGTTAAAATAATACATTAAACTTGTCTAAATCGTATTGGATGATAGGATTTCTACCCATACCCACTTTATTCTCGAAATAAGACCCTTTGGAACCATTATAACCCGATTTTGACTTTAATATAAAATAATATTTGGAGATATTCCTAAGGTGCCCCTCTCCTCCCTTATAAAAGGGCAGCTCCTCCCCCTCCTGCTCACACCAATTTGAGCACTCAAGATCCGCCAAACCCTGCCAAAATCCCTTCTCCACTTCCCTAGTATCATAATAGAGGTCCTGGTCTTCTTCAAAGACCATCCTTAGTTCATTATGTGGAGGCTAAGAAAAGGCGTGTCAAAAAGAGGTAATATCCATTACCGATCTTTTTCAATTTCTTTCTTCTTCAACTTCTTCTTCATTAGTTGTTTCATGATAAAGTAATAACATCAGTATTTCTTATATACTGATATGTTATTATAAATATGAAACAACTTTAATTAACCTTCTATCCATCCTACGGAAAAAGTAAATCACCGCGCGTGCGTACGTATGGAATACCGTCTCCACGCCGTGGTGTAATCTTTTTTCTGCCACCACATTAATTGGATGGGTATAAAGGTGTAATGAGTAACTATATATGATTATTATAAAGTGATATTTATACTGAAATAGTATACATACACTTCAACACAATTCCACGACCATGGGAACAATATCATCACTCGTGTGTACGTACGGACTACCGTCTCCACGACGCGATGAGATTCATTCTCAATGATTAACCATTCATGAATGATTATAAAGTATATATAATAAGTAATATTGCAATATATGACCTAATAATGATACAGTAATTATTTATATTTATATGTATGTCATCTACTTAATTCCATTCAATTCAATAAGGAAACAAAAACAGCGTTCATGCGTACGTACGGACTACCGTCTCCATGAAAGGTGTATTTATTTCCATTTACTGATTTATTATATATGTGTATTATGAATATATATATATAAAAATCATGTTTTATATTCTGGAATTAAGTAATAATGATCTAAGTAATCATATGAATAATTACAAGTTAAAAACACGAACGACAAATGAGACGACTTTACCCAAAACGGTACTTTAACATGAATTTACAAAAGAACGGGTAATATAAAGTCATAAGTGGACCATATATGATATAATAACAATGAATATGATTCTGGAATAAGTCAATAACATGATTTAAATCATATACAGGAGGTTCGGACAATCACAAAGCAAGTCGGACCTAAGGTAAGGGAAATATCACAATCTCAATTTTACCCGAGATTGTTTATTCGTAAGTATTTATTGGGGTGTATTTTATCATCCACATCCATGTTCCCTCAATATGTAATATTTATATCCTTTTACAATAGTTTATATTCAATTTTACCCTTCGGTGAATATTTAGTAAAGGATATGAAAGGAAACTTTTGTCGTTTTTCGTACGAGGTACTTTTTTGACTTTTCCGACAAAAGTACGAAGAATGTTTTCTTTAACTTATACGGCATGAATGGATTTTTAAAACATTATTTCCAATAATATTCCTCTTAAAGTTTTCAAGTTCATTTTTAATCAACTTATTTTAGTTTAAAATTGTATGATATGTTAATAAAGGAAAAGTGTTTTTGAAGAAGAAAGGATATTTTCCTCAAGAATGAAGTTCAATTGTTTTATCAAAATTACTTTCCATCTAAGATAATAAAGGGTTCTGTTTTTATCCCTATTATTACATTTATTTGATTATGTTGTGATGGAATTATTTTTATGAATTCATTTATCATATATGAATTGTTTTATGATGTCACGATGTTTAAGATTCCCATTTTTATTACATGGGTTATGCAATGATGTATGTTTTAAGATTTTGTGGCACACATAAGAATGGTATCATTATGAGATGGGTGGGACCTATATCTCCCTCCAATGCATTGGGAAAAAGATTTTATATCTCATGAGATAGACATGGCTGGAATGGTAGGTTATACCGGTTCAGTGAAACAGGACTGAAACGAGGGTGACTCGATTCAGAAAGGGACTTTGTCCACTAAGATAGTCTTGGCAATGAGTCATGACTAACAAGAAATGATTCTCTATGATTATGTGTGTATTCCACAAAGTTTCATGTTTTATGTTATTCTTATTGGGATTTCATTTCACTTCTATGATTTATCCCATGTTATGAAATTATGCTCTCTTTTGCAGGTTAAGATTTCCAAAAGTTATGTTCTTATGAATATGATGTGATTGATTTTCTTTTGTTTACCCTTACTGAGCATTTGAGCTCACCCTTTTATGTTTTCTTTTCCCCAGGATATAAATAATGGTTTTAGGTAAAAAAAAATAAGGGAAGATCTTTATGGGAGATATTGAGGATCTTTCACCACGATTAGAAGATTACGTTCCGAGTTTCCAAAGACACTAAACTATTACGGTCCTTGTGTGTGTTTTTTTGTTAAGTACTAAGTATTGCGCAAAAGTAATGTAATGTCCATGTATGATAAGCTTCGTGTCTCTACAGTTGGTATCAGAGGAAAGGTTTAGTCAACCTTTGGAAACTAGGACGCGAAAACATTAGTGAGATCCCTAGAGATATTTCTAAGGTATGTCTAGGGATGTCCCTAAGGTTAAGTATACGTATAGGTTATAGTACTAGAATTACGCTAACGATCATATAATTTAACCTAAGATTTTAGATATTAAGGGTACTCCCCCTTTACTATGTTGTTTTCCTTAGCATTATTTTGCCTCTCACACTATTCTTTTTGGGTTTTAGAAAATGGCTGGAAACAAGATGATTCACGATAATGGAGGATATGATGTACAATGGAATGATATTCTTTATGAGCAACCAAATGAAATGGGATTTGGAAGTCCAAACATCATTATTATGCCGAATCAGCAATCTCATAATATGATCAATAAAGTAAAATTTGGTACGTTTCCTGACTCGGCTAATAAGAGAAATATGGAGTTTCATGATGATCATAGAGGAAAGAAAGTTAAATTTCCCCTATGTAAATCATGTGGGAAGAGGCATCAAGGAGAATGTTTCAAGGGAACTGGAAGATGCTTTGGGTGTGGAAAAGAAGGACACAAAGCAAGTAAGTGCAAAGGAAAAGGTTCAGTTAACACCATGGATGAGGATAATGGTATTGCTACGACATCAAAAATGGTTAAGTGTTTTAAATGTGGAATGTATGGGCATTATGCAAACCAATGCCATAAGGGAAAGACTCATGAAGATAATCAGTATGGTCGTATGGGTAGTAATTATGTGGATGATGATGAAGAGACTACAAATGATATGTGAGATGAAAGAATTGTTGAATCTCAGTTAATGTTTTAAGAATGTAGTAAAATGATTACATGTTTATCATGTGTAATGTTGTATAAGAAATATCATGGTACTATGGAATAAAGGGACATCTAAGGATTGTTACATTGTTGTCTTTCCTTGAGTTTTAAAAGTGTTTTATTAATGTTACCAGTATCCATGAAAGGTTATTCAGATATTTTTGGAATGTAGATGATATGCGCATAATGAAGGGATAAGGAGAAAATTAAATGTTTAACAGTATTCATGAGCACATGATTGATATAAGGACTAAGTGATATCATGATTTGAGTATATAGAATTTTGAGGATTTTGGTATTTGGAAAGTGTTAACTTTTAACTGCATTCATGTTTTCACTAAGGTATTCAAGAGAATACATGATTAAGGACTTTGAATGTTTGGAATATGACCAACAAAACATATCTTATGATATATGGGGATCGACGATGGTGTTAAATCTCTGGTAATCGTTTTCACTATGTTATGAGAGTGGACTGCAGTATTATGGATAAGCCTAAAGATTGGAATGGATTATGTTGGACATAAGTTAGTATTGTTTAAGGATATAAGTTTTTTTCGATGGGATGTTATAGTAAAATAGTTTTAGAAAAAGGAAAACCTGCAGAACGGGCGACAGCCCATCGCGTCGGACAAGGCTGTGGGAATCGAACCCACAACCGAAGTGCGACTGGACTTTATCGCCTACCACTGGCCTACAGGAAGTCCCTATTTTGTAGAAACTAGTTTTATTATATTAAGCAGTATGATATATAAAGTATAAGTCCATTTTAGGAACCATATATGATTAATCTCACTATAGATCGACTTATGTATATAAATTTTGCTAACCTTTTGAGACAGATGGAATGACCCGTCATTCTATCACATGATCTGCTAACACATCACGAATAACAAATTCAACTTCATTTATTTAAGAGATGAAGTGGAAATTGTTAAAGGCACGAACAACAGTGAGGTTGTACCAACATAAAGTACGTATTTATTCTAATTCAAATTCTTTAACTTTTGGGAAACGATCTTGAAAACCAAAAATGTTGTCCTAGTGATCATATATCTGATGACTCAGATGGTACCTTAGATCGTCACAAATTTAGGGCTTTGTGATTACTGGCTTTTCCATAGCCATGTTCTCTACCACTCTCCATCAAAACATGATGGTTATATTTCTCTTCCATATCCATATTTTCACCTATGTGGGAACCCAGTGATTAGTTTATTTGGGTAACCGTTACGTTTCATACTTTTGTTTTTAAAGATTGGTTTTGATATTCCTTTTTACGATGTGGGTTTCTATTAAATAAAATTTTGAATAGTAAACCATTTATAACCCCGACGAATTTCGAGGGCGAAATTCATTTTAAGGGGGGTAGAATGTAACAGCCCGGGATTTTATGAAAAATATTCTTTTTAATTTTATTAATGTCTTGTGTTGTACGCTACACCAAAAGGAGATTGCACAACACGCATCTTTGACTTGCCTTGCATTACACGCAATCGCAACCTTCCTCGATAGCGTGTGTAGTACGCAATACTCAGTTTCACGAAACAACGATATGCTATTAAAATATTATTAAAACTAGCCGTTATGAATCGCAATAACCACTTTTTAAATTTTAGAAATTTTAGATCCCAAAATGGACTTCATTTTTGAATTCGGAGTATCGAATTTAGCCTAAGGTGAAATTTTGGTACTTTTCGGATAACTTTCATATTTTGATGAATAGTGAAAATTACTAAATTATAATTAAAAACAACTTTTTTAATCGAAATAATTAATAGTGATAAATTATTAATTTGAGTGGTTTTAATGTATATTTAGAATATATTTTTACAATTTAATACAATGTTGGTCATTGAATGTAATTTCACATTTAAACCAGACATAATCAAGTGTCAATCTTTTGATAGATATTGTTTCTTAAAAACACGCTATTTGTTTTAACAGCGGGAGTTAATTATAAAATTAATTAATGCAACTTCTATGTTATGGATTTGGTAAAATAGACTTCATTTTTGAATTCGGAATATGAAATATAGCTTAGGATGAAATTTTGGCATTTTTCTGAAAAACATCAATTTTTGATGAATAGTGAAACTACTAAGTGGTAGTTAAAAACTGAATTTTTCATAAAACATAATTTTACCGCTTCTGTGAATGGAATTTCAAAAATCCGAGAGACACGGTTGATGTATGTAAGTAAAATGTGGCTCAAGGAGATGAAAATTATTTTTGGTGAATAGTAACTTTTTACTTTTATTTACCACGGTTAAAACTAAATAGGGTAATTAAGGGTAAGAATGATATTGATATTACCTTAACACATGTCCAAATTATATTGGACAAGTGTATCTCGGCCAAAAATAACCTTATGTGTAAAATATTATCATTTAGGCCCACTTGGATTAGATTAGGACATTTATTATTATTTAATTCAAAGAAGAGTTAAAAGAGTTAAAATCAAAGTATATTTACTAAAACATTTTTAATATAGGGTTTTACATAAGATAAATTCGATTATAAATATTCATTAGAAATCTAAAACTATTTCCTACATGATGGTATTTTATTTGTAATTTTTAGACATCAAATAATTTAATTTATTTATGACACAAAGATGATGCAGTAATTATCTTATTAATGAAATATTGACATAATTGATGTTATAAACACCCAAATAAATGTAATTTGAGACTTTTTATGAATTACACTAATTTTATAGGTTACTATGATATATTAGTGTTTATTTAATCAACTTGGTTCGAATATATAATTCTGTTACGACTTTCAGAAAAATCATAAATCAAATAGTGTCAAAATTGACACAAAATAGTTTCTAAATCAAATATTATATTATTAATTGTTATTTTATTCATAAAAATCTAAGGTTCGTCCAAATGACTTAGATAAGGATATATATATTAATAATAAATAATTTGGGATTCGTTTGGCATGTTATAGTAAGTGTATTAACCATATAGTGTAAGAAAACAAAAAGACACGGTAAAAGTTAAATTATTTAACTTAGAGTTAAATCTAATTGATAAGGTTAAAATAATACCCTAAACTTGTCTAAATACTATTGTATGATAGTATTTTGACCCATCCCAACTTTAGCTTCAAAATAAGACCCTTTGGAACCATTATTAACCGATTTTGACATTAATATAAAATAATATTTTGAGATATTCTTAAGGTGCCCCTCTCCTCCCTTATAAAAGGGCACCTCCTCCCCCTCCTCCTCACACCAATTTGAGCACTCAAGCTCGGCCACACCCTGCCAAAATCCCTTCTCCACTTCCATAGTATCATCATAGAGGTCCTGGTCTTCTTCAAATACCATCCTTAGTTCTTTAAGTGGAGGCTAAGAAAAGGCGCGTCAAAAAGAGGTAATATCCATTACCGATCTTTTTCAATTTCTTTCTTCTTCAAATTCTTCTTCATTAGTAGTTTCATGATAAAGTAATAAAATAATTATTTCTTATATACTGATATGTTATTATAAATATGAAACAACTTTAATTAACCTTCTATCCATCCTACGGAAAAAGGAAATCACCGCGCGTGCGTACGTACGGAATACCGTCTCCACGCCGTGGTGTAATCTATTTTCCGCCACTACATTAATTGGATGGGTATAAAGGTGTAATGAGTAACTATATATGATTATTATAAAGTTATATTTATACTGAAATAGTATACATACACTTCAACACAATTCCACGACCATGGGAACGATATCATCGCTCGTGCGTACGTACGGACTACCGTCTCCACAACGCGATGTGATTCATTCTCAATGATTAACCATTCATGAATGATTATAAAGTATATATAATAAGTAATAATGCAATATATGACCTAATAATGATACTGTAATTATTTATATTTATACGTATGTCATCTACTTAATTCCATTCAATTCAATAAGGAAACGAAAACAGCGTTCATGCGTACGTACGGACTACCGTCTCCATGAACGGTGTATTTATTTCCATTTACTGATTTATTATAAATGTGTATTATGAATATATATATATAAATCATGTTTTATATTCTGGAATTAAGTAATCATGATCTAAGTAATCATATGAATAATTACAAGTTAAAAACACGAACGACAAATGAGACGACTTTACCCAAAACGCTACTTTAACATGAATTTACAAAAGAAAGGGTAATATAAAGTCATAAGTGGACCATATATGATATAATAACAATGAATATGATTCTGGAATAAGTCAATAACATGATTTAAATCATATATAGGAGGTTCGGACACTCACAAAGCAAGTCGGACCTAAGGTAAGGGAAATATCACAATCTCATTTTTACCCGAGATTGTTTATTCGTAAGTATTTATTGGGGTGTATTTTATCATCCACATCCATGTTCCCTCAATATTAATATTTATATCCTTATACAATAGTTTATATTCAATTTTACCCTTCAGTGAATATTTAGTAAAGGATATGAAAGGAATCTTTTGTCGTTTTTCGTACGAGGTACTTTTTTGACTTTTCCGACAAAAGTACGAAGAATGTTTTCTTTAACTTATACGGCATGAATGGATTTTTAAAACATTATTTCCAAGAATATTACTCTTAAAGTTTTCAAGTTTATTTTTAATCAACTTATTTTAGTTTAAAATTGTATGACATGTTAAGAAAGGAAAAGTGTTTTTGAAGAAGAAAGGATATTTTCCTCAAGAATGAAGTTCAATTGTTTTATCAAAATTACTTTCCATCTAAGATAATAAAGGGTTCTGTTTTTATCCCTATTATTACATTGATTTTATTATGTTGTGATGGAATTATTTTTATGAATTCATTTATCGTATATGAATTGTTTTATGATGTCACGATGTTTAAGATTCCCATTTTTATTACATGGGTTATGCAATTATGTATGTTTTAAGATTTTGTGGCACACATAAGAATGGTATCATTATGAGATGGGTGGGACCTATATCTCCCTCCAATGCATTGGGTAAAGATTTTATATCTCATGAGATAGACATGGCTAGAATGGTAGGTTATACCGGTTCAGTGAAACAGGAGTGAAACGAGGGTGACTCGATTCAGAAAGGGACTTTGTCCACTAAGATAGTCTTGTCAATGAGTCATGACTAACAAGAAATGATTCTCTATGATTATGTGTGTATGCCACAAAGTTTCATGTTTTATGTTATTCTTATTGGGATTTCATTTCACTGCTATGATTTATCCCATGTTATGAAATTATGCTCTCTTTTGCAGGTTAAGATTTCCCAAAGTTATGTTCTTATGAATATGATGTGATTGATTTTCTTTTGTTTACCCTTACTGAGCATTTGAGCTCACCCTTTTTTGTTTTCTTTTCCCCAGGATATAAAGAATGGTTTTAGGTAAAAAAAAAAAGAAGGGAAGATCTTTATGGGAGATATTGAGGATCTTTCACCACGATTAGAAGATTATGTTCCGAGTTTCCAAAAACACTAAACTATTACGGTCCTTGTGTGTGTGTTTTTGTTATGTACTAAGTATTCCGCAAAAGTAATGTAATGTCCATGTACGATAAGCTTCGGGTCTCTAAAGTGAACAACACAAGTTTTCATTTTATAGAAGTGTTGTTGGGTTTTATATTTTGATATCACACTTCTTAGATGATGGAAACTATATAGATTAACTTCTTCTATCTAGGATGATGTCTTAGGGATTACACCTATAGAGGATGCATGTTTTTTTGTGACTATGAGGAATACCTCAATTAATGGTAATTTAATTTGTTTGGTTGGGGATTACACCTAGGTCATATCCCATTAAGAGAATATGATTGTTATAGCACCACAAGTGACATATGGTTTTGAATTGAATTTTTTGTTGGTCCTAGAGATAGATGGTGTAGGAGTCAATATGTATCCCATGAGGATGGAAATCAAGAGTCACATAGTTTTGGAATTAATGTGAGGTATGAGACCACGACTAAGGGTTTTGGTCCATTTATTCTTGTAAAAATATTTTTTCTAATTTTATTTCATGCAATAAGGACATAAACCATATAGTTTTACATAATATAGAAGATATGTTGTAATAATGTTAAATAAAATGTGACTTGGATAAAATTTCTCTCAGTTTATAGTCATAATTAATAGAAAATATGTGTCCCGTTTACATTAATGAAAAAAGGGTGAATTATTCTACATTGGTAAAAATTTTACAGTAAAGATGAATGTAAACAATGTAGTTTAACATCATACAGTCTGGAAAATATGTTCAAGGATTACACATATATAGGAAGTCCATTTTTTCTTTATCACATGAAGTATTTTGTGATGAATATTTCATTGGTAGGGCTATATTAAATTCTCCATCCATTTTTATTAATTAAGAAGATCTATTAGGATAACAATTATATAGGACCTAAGGCTCTTCCTAATTTAGTTTGAGATTTGAGGGTTTCTTACCCAATAACATTAGAGTCTTCAAAACCAGAACTATCTATACATGAATGAAAAAATTGATAATAAAATTATTTTGTAAGTATTTTTCTATATGTTTTTGGAATATATCAAAATTATGTATTGTGTGAACAATATTCACATCATGTCACTCTAACACGTCAAACCAATTCTATGATTGTTCATTATTTGAGAGTTTTTCATGGATCACTATTAGTGTGGGTTGTAGTTAGGTAGGAATGTAATACATACAGAATCTCATCAGACTAAGATTTCTTTTCTCGGGACACAGTTTTCAAAAGGTTGTTTGATAGTGTTTTATTAAAATTATATATCTATAAATTCCCTTCTGTATGATTGAAAGAATAATCTTTCCTCCAAATTTTTTAATTTTTGTAGGACTTCTTTATAAATCCTGGAATATTTGATTATGTATTTTTTTCATCGGTATTATGGGAGAGAATCCAAATATGGTGAAGATGTTTGAATTCATAGAATAAATGATACTTTTGGTCCCATCATCCTTAATCAGTTTCCCCTAATCCTAATTAGGGAATAATTCAATCATAGTAATCATGTAGACAATATTATTGGATGTAGCTGGAGGGTATGTGCCTACATCATCAATATATCATACAGTGAATGTCCAAGAGTATTTATCTATATGTAGTAACTCTAGGGGATGATAGATGATGTAGGAATAAACTTACAAGAAATGATTCCAGTAGAAAAATTAAGTGAAATCATGGAAAATAAACCAAAAAAATATGCAAGACTCATATTTTTTTTTATAATTCATGGTCCCTGAATAATAAGAACCAAAAGCTCCCCCATAAAATTCATCCATGGTTGTAGTCATCAAATCTTCATCATTACATCTGAGGATAATTTGATGAATTCATATCTAATAAATAACATATCAATGGAACGTGCAATCATAATGATGGAAATTGATATACATTATTCAGGTCTATTCTTTTATATCTCTATTTGTAATAAGGGACCCTTATTCTAGGATTATGGGATTGCTTTCATCGACCCATTGGCATCATTATTTGATTAAATGGTAGAATTGATCTTGTTGATCTCTTACATGGAACATTGATCAAATAGAATATTATTTTGTTATGGGATATGCATACAATTGTTTCATCAAAATATGAATTTATCAGTCTTGTAGTATCCTTATATAATTCATATTATAAACTACTATATGCACAATAGACCTGAGATAGTGTTGGTTCATAATGGAATCTACCATTATCCATTGGACATTTTTAATATGTGGGATATTTTATTCTTTTCTAATGACATAAGAACTGTTGATATTCTTAATTATGAAAAGAATATAACATTTTGTTCTCAAATTATTCGCCTTTATTTGTATGTATTTGTCTAAACATTAAACGTGGTCTTGGTTTTGAGCCAAATTTATAGTGCATCCTTCAAAATGAATAAAAGCATAACGTTGAACAGCCTTTGATGGTGAAATGAGAATTATATCCAACCTGACATTATTGAGCTTGGGGTGTTCAATTTTCATTCTAGGTTAGATTATGGATACACCATCAAAATTCAATTCCCATATTTGGTTATATTTATATATAGATAATATTTTCTCATTGTATTTTTTTACTCTTTGGAACTTATTTCATATATATATATTTTATTTCTATATATTTTCTATTGCCTTCCATTTTATCAAATTTTGTAAGGCAAACCAAATGTCAAAAATTAGTGAAATGTCCATCCATCATCCAAAATATGCATTGACCATGGGAGGAATGAATTTATATTTGAGAAATTCAATTCAAGAGGATAAATTTAACTCATGGTGTTGTAGGAAATGGATTGATTACTAAATGGATAAGACTACCTCTACATAGTCCTTCCATATATTTGAATATTTTGTGTCGGTTTCATGCTTATTATGAATGAGATAATAATGTATTTTTTCCATTACTAGAATAATTTTTTTATACATATAAGGAACCAATATACCATTCAAGGTACATCATATATAGGATGTCTTGATTAACTTAAACATGTTTCATTTTCACTAGTGGGATCGATATATATTTCTTGAGCTTATCGAGTGATTATTTTCAGTCATTAGTACACTAAAAGATAGCCCCATTCTTCATCAATATAGTGAAGGGAAAACATTTTTATGAGGTTTTCCTTAAGGAATCACATGGAGGAATGGTGTCCATATACTCCTTTCATATCATTTAGATGTTGAGGAAGTAATAGAACCAAAATTTCACTAGTGATCTTAATATTTTATTCTATAAATTAATGGAATATGAAAAAGATGAAAATTGTTCCCATAGTGAATACAAATAAACATTTAAATGGATTCAATTTTAGACTATGTTATCATAATTTATCAACTATAATCATGAAATTGGAATGGTGATTAAATTTTTTTTGATACATAACCATGAAATCATAGACATTACACTCAATTGAGTTTTTTATAGATGGGTTTGAAAATGTGATGCATGGAATACTGATATATTGAGATGGTGTTCTTTAAAAAAAACAATAATATTGTGTATATATACTACCTAGGGTCCCTAAAATAATTGGATTATTTATCCTATAGGACCATTTAATCATTATTACACTCTACAAATCCATCTGTATTAGACATTTCATGACAGACGATGGTTGTATCAATCCAAATTTCAGTGATTCGAACTTGGGAATTCATATTTTAGACAATGTTTTTTTAGGTATACGATTTCGATGAAAAGACTAATCATCATATTATTTTCCATGTCTGGGACAATGTTGTGCATCCATTTTGGTAATTGTACTTACCAAAAAATGTTTTATTTTATGACATTATCAACATTCTATTTTTCCTTGGATGTATCAATTAGATGTGTCCTTTTAATTCATTTTTATAACAATGTTGGTATTCCAAGAATCATGGCAGAATGGTACCAAAATTAGTATCAAGGTATGAAATCTTATTGAAATTACAAGAAATTAAATTCCGGTACTTCATTAGAAATGTGGAAAAGGTAAAATTTTAGTCTAGGGGTATAGATCCACATATCAACATTGGTTAAAGATCATCCTATATAATCAGATTTATCCATAGGATGTCATTTTCATTGGTAAAGTCTCCTTTATCAAATGTAAAAATATTTTATATGTTATTTTTTTCTTCCTCCCCATCATTTTTCTGTACATATTTTTTCTATATCCATGTCAGGATGGCTGAGATATGGAGTGGAAAAATTTAGTCCAGGTGAATAGTCAATATCAATGGTGATAACTTCCAACTGTGATATGATGACATATGTAGATTTATCGAATGATGTGTTTGTTAAATGATGATCAAGGCATACAGTTGGATCATTTCAATCTATGGTACCAATTCTAGTGGATGAATCAATTATTTCAATAATTCCATCAGGTTCAAAATTCATGGAAGATATCAGGAATACAAGTGAGCATGTATTTGATTCTTAGCTGATATCCTCAACATGTTTGATGGGTAGCACATAATACCCAATGATTTATTTGAATGGATTTTATGAGGTCAATTATAACTATTTAATAGTTTTATCCATATATGAACCATCAGTTATGGATTCCTTTACGTCTCTCAAGTAAAACACTACAAAAAATTATTTTCAGCGTCTCAAAATTCTGATGGAGTTTTTTCGCCCTGTAATGTATCATTCAGTCAATTACTGACTTATTTAATTAATTGATGGTACCATGATGTTATTTTTAATTGATAAAGAATCCAAAATGTTCCCAATTTGGCATTGATATATATATCTTTTCAGACAATCATGAGCTTACTATCATATATTAGATCCCTAAACTGATCTCTACGATTGATGTGGCCATGAGGTTTCTATTAAATTTTATCATACCCATATAGAGTCAAAGTACAAGTGTATAAATAGTATTTAGTTTATTAGAACATGTAAAATTTACTTATAGAAATGATGTTGACTCTTAATACATATTCAATGAATGATTGACAGATGTCAAACTTATCTAATCAACCAAATATTAACACCATCCTGAGGAGTCCCAAAATAACATCATATATGTTTTACTCGATGAAGGAGATATACACAACAAATTATATTTGATCAACCTATATTCAATAATTATTAGGGGAATAAACATCATCTTTGAATAGTTGATGGAATAAAAAATCTGCTATAAGTGTTTCCTACAAATCTATTGACTGATTGAGATAATACGAAATTGAGAGATTTTCAAGAACTATTGATAATTCATTCCAGATTTTATAATTATGGGATAATTTCATTTGTTTCCCCATATGTAAATACTACCTACAATCAGATTTGGGAGATGATAGGATTTGGGTCATATTCTACATATGATTTTACAGAAGTGGAAGGAATTGTTTCTACTGTTGAATCTACCGGTTTAGGGAATACCACTTTCCTGAGATTATCAAGTTGACTCCTATTCATAATTAAATCTTCCAAATTTATTTTTCACATGGATTTATCAATTGTTTTAAAGAATATTCATTCTTTATATAATACTATCAATGGTATCTAACATGGTCTTTAAAAGTCTACACGACCAATATAATAATTTGGTTGATATATTCTGTTCGGTCAAGATTGTTCCTCCCACTATTTTCATGGATTATGAATCCTAAACTCATGTCTAAATTTTTTTAAATGTAATCCTTTTTTTCTAAAATAATAATCATAATCATATATGGGTTCTATTAAATGAATTACATTAATGGATACAAAGACTATTTATTAACTTCATGGGGACACTTTTTGATGGCATAATTCCATGGGAACTAGTTGGAAAGGTGGTTTAGGTAGTTTTTGTATGGAATTCATCAATTATAAGAGATACAAGGATTTATATTTTCCTGGTGTAGGTAAATAATCATGTTCTATATTCACACACTTGGTTCCATGCCATTTTTTAGAATACATTCTTTTGGAAGACTACAATGTATATGGAGTCGTCAGTGCCATAGAGGAAGAGGTTGGAGGCATAATTGATTGATTTAAAAAATATATGAGAATAAAATGATTTATTTTGATCATATTTTGAGTCATCTAATAACATAACTTATGTACGAATTTGATGTTGACTTCTTGTTATTCACCATTTTCTCAAGGATTTGCAGCAAAGACACATGCTACATATGCTGCTGATTTTCCATGTGCCTATTCTCATAATCAACAATATTTTTTAGTATATATATTAAAATAAAACATACCTAGATGGTGGGACCCATCATTCAGTGAAAGGGTTTATAATTAATGTTGTTTTAAATACCAACTTGATTGGGTCTTCTTTGTTATGGAATAGTTAGTAGGTTTTTCTCCACGACCACTAATAAGTCTACTGTTATTTTCTCCTCTCATAAAAAGTATAATAAACACCATTAGTCATTTAAGAAAGCATCTTTTGCATCCATACTTAAATATTTATGAGGTTATTATTTCATTATTTTTTATAATAAATAGGATCCACATTATAATGTTATTATTTTAGAGTAGGATGCATTAGAGGGGACAATTTATGATTGATGGTAGCAGTTTCTACATTGCTTTACTTTTTCTCCAGGGTTGCAAGTAATACCTATATATTCTTATAGTTCACAAGATAGAGTTTTCCAATCATTGTCAAAATTCATAATGATCATGAGACCCAAGCCTATTACTAAATGGAATTAATAGTGTTCATAACTCGTCACAGATGACATCAATGAAAATACAATCTTAATCATCCTACCTAAACTAAAAAACTCTTGTAGTAAGTGAAAATATTCCACTACGAAATGAAATCTTTGAGTATTTTATTTTATAATTAGTTATAGTTTAAGATTCCCAAGGCATTTTTATGTCACAAAATTGTACTAAATGGTATTGAAATATTTTTCAAAGGTCATCCCATCCATGTATTTATGCAACAGTTAAACTGGTGTACTTAAAAATTTTGTACTTATAAGCTTTAAACAAAATATATTTTATTTAAGGCTTTTTGTTGCTAAATTATTTCCCATAATGGGTCGAAAATGATTTACATAATACATTAGATTCTTTTCATGATCTCATACCCGTAAAAATTATAGAAATAATTTATTTAAATATTTTTTGGAGGAAGTGTTTCATCTACCCACTTGGAGTACAATTTTCACATTGGCTACATTGGTACATGTTGTACCATTGTAGATTCTTTTTGGGCTTCTAGAGACTCAATTTCTCCAAAAATTCTATCATTAATGGATTCTTTAGTTGGGGATACAGTAGGGGCACAAATTGTTGAATCAGATGTGTTGGACCAATTTATACATTCTCTTGAGATGACTTGTTATAACAAAAATAAAATTACTCCTGTTGTTTAGAAAAAGGTGTAATTCCCATTTTCTAACAATCACTGGATCCAAAAAAATTATTCCATTTATCATATATTATGTGGATATTACTAATATTCTTTAATTATTATGAAGATATATTCTTGTCAATAGTAATTGGATGTATGAGAAAATTATGTTCCTTTTGAAGAAAATTTACAAAGGAATATAACCAATGAGTTTTTCCACATTAATCTTTTTCAGTTCCATCATTTTTATCTCATAATGCGCCATTATTTCATTGATTGTGAGGGGAATAACACTATTGGGTATATAGTGGGATTTCACTCAATCCTTTCCCTTTTCATCGGTTTATTCCCTTTTAGGATAAAAATAATCATTTAAATAACCAAAATTTCGGGAAATAATCTAATTTGCATTATGCACACCATATTCTACTAAATTATTTTGGAAAATATTATGAGTAAATATATGATTCCCCTATTATAACACATTTTCATGTTGTTACATAATATTTTTAGATGTTTTTACATATGAAATTTATTGAAGTAAACTACATTGTGAACATTTTAACAGTATCAGACTATAGGGAGAGGTTGTTTCTCTAGGAGAATATACCATAAGATCTATGATTCCCCAGAGTAGTTGTGGTCATGATAGACTCTGTATTCTTATTATCATTATAAAATCTCATCATTTAATTCATGGGTCCCATAAAATCCATATGGTTAATGATAACCTTAGGGGAACCATCAGATATGTTTTTGTCTAAATTCCTGAATAAGGAACAATATCATGAGACCTAATAAATGAGGAATTTCTATTTTGGGGAACTTTTCCCAATAATTAAAAGACTTAATTTCTTGTAGGATGTTTTAAATATTCACATAGTCTTGTATGTTGGTCGTTCTCCTGTTCCACTTTCATAATGTTATGGTCTTTATTTTTTTCATCTATAGGGTTTTTTAAAATTAACCCATCCCTGTAGGTTTGGGTTTCTCTAGTAATACCATTGCTATATTTTTTTAGCTCCTCTGATTCTCGTATCATTATTAAGACAAAGTATAGTGGCATAACATGACATGTAATAAAGTCATAGTCATCTAAATTCATTTAATATATCCAATGATTCATTTCCCATATAAAAGATGATAGCTCAATATTTTTAGATGCCTCATGCATGATTATTTTGATGGATTTCACTCTTCAATAAAAATGATTATAAGATATATTTTTGAATAATTATTATTAGGATGACCATCCATAGTTAGCATAGTATGTTTTAGGAATCTGTAATGGGGAACTAAAATTATTTGATTTCTCCTCCAGAAGGGTTTATTGATTAAGGAAATGGATTAATAAAAACATCCCATGATCGTACCATCCATATATAGGATCACGGGAGGGGGTGTTGGTGATCAAACACCATATTTATTTTAGCATGTATATAGATGTTCTATGAAGGGCACATTTCTAATTACTAAATTTTTGGACTTGTGTAGATAGTTTTGTTGAAAATCAAAATACAATGGATCATTTATTATATTAACATTATGTGATTTAGATATTCATCATAAGTAAACAATTTTATAAAAAGTTTATGACCGACTATTCATATGTTTAGGAAGATCCCATGCCCAAAATCAACTATTGTTAAATCTAGATTTCTAAATTGGGGAATGAATAATGGAAATAAAATTACTCTACTGTCATCATCCTAAAATTTATACCCATAATAAATATTTCATCATAATATTTTACACAATATTCCTCAACCTAATTCATCTAATGTCTACATTTACCAATTTCATTTTTATAAAAAATGGGGTCAGCATGGATTTTCTCTATTGCATTTGAAGGTGGGTGATCCATTAAGGGTTTAGGCAATGACCATTTCCTTGGGTTTTCTTTTGGATAATTAGTAATACCACATTGCATTGACTAGGTATCTGGAATTAATAGAATCATTATATTAACATCGATATTATAGCAGGGCTTTATCAATGTTATTTTATCATGGGGAGAACATTATTGAATACACCAAAATTCATTGTAAAGAAGGCCTTCAAAATAAGTTCCACCATGGGAAGGAATATCATCAGAACATGATGTTCAACTACAAGGAGATATTCTACAATGTATACCCTATGTAGGACATTCACGTAGGGTGTTCGAAAGGGGATTACCTTCTAATTGTTTGGCTTTATATTAACAAGGAGTGATAAAATGATCCTCATAAAGATATGTTCTCTTGAGATCAATTATATTCAAAATGTGACTTATTCATATATTATCTGATTTTTGGTGTGGAAATCCATATCTACATGTATCCAAATTATCGGTAAGACTATCACACTACCTTATAAATCTCTATAATTTGGTAATAGAGTTATAAGTTCTTGAGTTTACTTAGATATACATATGAGGGATTCAACAATATGAACATTCTATAGGTTAGTGTCAATGATAAGCCTTTAAATTCCCAATAGTCTTGGGTGAGGATTCATTTTATATTTCTACCTCTAGAAAATTGGATCCATTTGGTGTTTGTTACAACATTGTTATTTGTAATCTTTTTCGATTAGCTACCATTTAAAATACGATACATCTCAAAAGGTCATTAAAATCATGGGAAGGAAATTTTTCCTCTCCTATAGTGGCATCCTGTGATGACCAACTGCATCCTATTGGAACATGGATATGGGCATTATCAACATTTTCTTTTATCATGGGATGACCATGAACCTCCTTGAAGTAAGAAGGTATTTATGTCTTCTCAAATTTTGTCTTTGAATTATTCAGCTAAGTCAATTATAATATTTATGTGTATTATTCCCAAGAGTTTCCCACCACTGATTCTATCATTATATACTAATAATTTTAGAATGTTTATATGAACTGATTCTTATACCTCCATCATCTATATTATATTTTAACTATATTTTTCAGCAATTTTGGGACAATACACCCATGTTTTTTCCAGAGAAGATATGTAATCCACCTCATTTCCATCAATTTTTTCATGTATATGTTGAAAATAATCAGCTGCTAAGGTACATATATTGTTCTTCCCATTATTTTTAGTCATGATTTTCTTTATGGTTTCTCTAGTTGGTTTCGAATTATTCTAGAGATCATGGTGGGATTGGGAAGGTGTGTGAACCAACATTTAGCCTTACACCATATATGGTTTGTGGGATTAATTGGATGGGAAAAGTTGATATACTACTCTTATTTGTATATTCATTTAACCCATAGGGATATCATATATTTCCAGATATAAGTGACGTAGTCCGGACGACCAAGGATAGAACCCCCATTCTACAATGGGTCAGATGTTGTGTAACATTGACGACATCATATGCTAGAAAGATTCCTTTAGTAAGATCCATTTACTATCTGGATGAGGCTATCTATGACCAGTTTACTATCCTCCTAGAGAGAAGGGTTGAATTTTTAAAATCTATTTTGGGAGAGGCATGCTAAATTATTTTACCTAGAAATTGGTTTTGTCTACTTCTAAACCACAAGAAATAAATGAGAACATGGACAATGGGGTTTAATGAGATCGATGGATTGTTGATATGCCTCAAGGATTTGTAACATTCTATTTTAGTGGTACTCATGATCAATAATTTATTATAACCAGTTATACAGATAATTATTTAGGGATGGTTTCTGTTATAGGAAGAGGAACCAAAATTTCACGACCCGACCCTCAGGGCCTGTGTCGTGATGACCCCAAGCCCATCATCCATTGGACAGGGGCTGGAAACTAGCATCAAAGGCGTAATTCCCAAAAACTGGGAAGTCATTGCCTTTATAACCTGTAAACACATACAACAAGATATCAAAATGATAAAATTGTATAACCAAAAGAGTGTTGAAAGTAAAAGAAGCTAAAATACAAGCCCAACAGTAACGGTAAAAGTACAAGTGAAAAAAATAAAACTAATGAAAAGAATAAAAAGAAGCTATTGGGTCATCCTCTTTGATTTATACCACAAGGGTATGTACAGATATCATCCTCAAAACTCTACATCTGTTCGTCTCCTCCACGTACCGACACGTTGTATGGTCCACCGCCAGGCACCGTCCAGTCCTGGAACTCTCAGCCTTAATCAGCGATGTCTGTCATCTGTAACCAACACAACATGTTTTGGGCATAGCCCGTGCAGGGTTGGGTATAACGATACACAGTATGGATCTTGAGACCCTCGAGGTCTCACAAAATCCAACAAGGATAAACAAAAAATTATGAAATGAATAGATAACCTTCTTAGGTATATTCCCATATATATACAAAATTTATCAAGGGATCCATCTAAATCATGTGTAAAGCACAAAAGTACTGACTCAGCTCAACCAGGATTTTATTCACATAATCGAAACCTCGACTGCTGGAGAAATCTTGCTCAATCATGTACAGTGGGCCTGCCTCAACACCAAGTGAGCTACACACTAACCTTGGGCGGCAGAGGTACTCCTCCTATTGAGTACCATGGGCCAGCTGTGTCACACAAAGGCACTCCCCACCCTAGGTCTATTGTGTCACATGGCACGCTCCCCCTCATAGCCTGCTGAAGTACTCCTTTTGTCGAATACCATGGGTCTTCCGTGACACCAAGGCGCTCCCCACTTTGGGCCTTCTGTGACACCAATGTTCTCCCCACTAGGCCAGTAGAGTCACTCATAGTCAAAACGGTCACCAGTCATCAGGTCTCTGCTAGCTACTAGGTCTCCACACTACGGTCGCTCGTCTCTAGGAGGATCCCCTCCACATGCTACTTGTCGATAATCCAACTATCAAGATGTCCCACGAAGAAGTATCTCATAGGACCGCCACGTCATAGGGGTCTCAATGTAATAGAAGGCGCATCAATCAGACACCCGGTCTGTGAGTTATTAGCCATTTAGTCCCAGGGGCCCGGTTGGATTAATGTTCAATCCATCCTGAATGTATCCCATCTAAACCCCAAATTCTATTGTAGTATACTAAAGGGGACAGTGTCACTCCAAGGTTTCCAGCACCACTGACGGTTCGTCAAACTAACATCTGGTGCCATAGATATAGCCAAAGGATGGTAAAGGGTCGTTGTGGGCCTGGGTCCTGTCCGACCCAGTCAGACCGACCATGCCCGACCTAGCCTGGGCTGACCCTGTTCAAGTCGACCCAGGCTGACCCTTTCGGTCTGGCCTGGCCTGTTGGGTGGGCCAGCCCGTTGGGTTCTGCCCAGCCTGCTGGGCCCATCACAACTAGCCGTGAGGGGCTACCGAGAGCTGAGAAGGCACATACCGGCCACAAGGGCACATACCGACCATGGGTTGGCATGAGGTTGGTTCGGCCTGGAGGGAACCACCTGGGCATCTCGGCCCATTAGGCGACACAGGTGCAATTCGGCCAGGGGCGTGGGGCTGGTTCGGCTCGGAGGGCTCTGCGAGGGAGGTTCTACCTGGAGGGTGAAATGAGGCCAATTCGGCCGGGAGGGCACTGCGGCTCATGAGACCAGTGGGTAGCGTGATCCTGGGTGGCTCAGAAGGTTCCACAAAGCCGGATCTACTGGTGGGGGGTGCGGTCAGTGGGTGGCATGACTGTCAGTGGTGCGGCTGGCAGGCGGTGCGGCCAGGGTGGAACGGCCGGCGAGAGGCGCTGCCGGTTATGTTGTGAGGCCAGAATTCCATGGGGGCAGCACAGGTCACGGTGGCCATGGGTGGCACCACTGTTGCCTTCATCTCCTTCGTCGTTTAATCACCTTCCACTATTCTGAAGAACATCACATATAAGAACGATGGAGGGAGTCGGGCCATGTTAGTTTTTCCCACACCTTCAATGTTTAGAATGGTATCAAGGGTCCATCAATAACATAAACAAAGAATGAGCTTGGAAGGTTTTTTAAAACATCAATTCCCATAATCCCTTGGTAACTTCCATTCCCATCGCCTAAAAGGAAACATAGGATAGAACATGAGAAGTGTAAATCAAATAAAGAATTATCCCCTAAAACTTCTAGAAACAATTTATTCCCTACTCGGAGGGAAAACATCTGAATATCAACTTGATAATAAGTTTATCCGCGTTCATTGTTTTAAGAAGGGAGGAATCGATGGAAAAAATCTAACATAATTAAAAACTCTACTTATTCGTTGTTGGTTGATGTTGGAATGAGAAGGTGGACATCAATTCACTGTAGACAAAATTGTCCTATGTCAAAGGAAGTTCTAAGGAAGAAGTTCAGAGTCATTGATGTTCTTCATAGTGGGAGTATTCATCGTTGGAAAATATTTTTCCCAAGAGTTCTTCCCTTGCCCAATTCCACCAAATAAAATATATAGCCAATAATAAAAAAAATTCCCCAATTTAATAATATGCACAAATAAAATTGGATTAAATTAAAATGGCTCAATTAAGTGGTGCATTGGGAAGATTAATGGTATGTGTGTTGGAACAATTAAGGTGGAGGAGGTCAATAGGATCTCCCTAATTAATTACGGGAGTTAAGTATTTCTCCCAATTAAAGGGGGGTTTCATCCCAGGTGGTCCCACCAACATAACCTCTCAAGGGTTGTTATGGTTCAGGTGGTCCCCACAACCTTATCCTCTCTTGGGAGGTTAAGGTATAGTAGTCCACACTTCCATCTTCCACATGGAGGTCTAGTTCCAGTGGACCCCAAATCAAATATCCACATGGTTGTTCAAAATAAAATAAAATGATTTTTATTTTATTTTTTTCATTTCTATGAAAAACCAAAAAACTAACTTTTTCCCTTGACCCTTTGTCGTCGAGGTGAACATCTCCATAAGCGAAAGGAAGCGTTGTGAGGTCAACGGTGCCCTCAAATTTCATTTCCAAGCACCGGTTCAATAGTTAACAAAACTCGCTCGTACATTTACGGAACGCACCCAAACAAAAATACAAATTTCTTTCTGGGCACTATGTGCCACGAAATCACGCGCCGTCAATTTTGCGGACTCGTAAAATTACAATAAATTTTTAAAAAAATTAAACAGAAATTCTATGTCTTTTTATTCTACCCACCTCAGGGATTTACATCACCATAAGCTACAAATCAATCTAAGGGAACAAGTGGGGCTACATAGCATGCACCTGAGCCTCCTGCTCCCATGTACTCTCCTCGAGGTTATCCTATTTTCAGTGAACAAGCACTAGAGGTATCGACCGCCCATGAAGGACCCACTCCTGTCAATCCAAAATCTCTTCTGTAACCTTCGTAAAAGTCACCCCAATCATCGATATCCAACTCACCATGGTCGATGATGTCAGAAAGGTAATGCACATGTCTCCTCAGCTATGATATGTGGAAGACGTTGTGCACCCAGTACAACTGAGGTGGAAGAGCTGAGTGGTATGCCACCTCATCAACTCTACTGAGTACCTAAAAAGGTCCAATGAATCTTAGAGATAACTTTCTGCTTCGGCAAAATCTCTGTAAACCTCATTGAGGTGAGACTCGTAGAAATACGTGGTCTCCATCCTCAAATTCCAGAGGTCTATGTCTTCTATCGTCATACAACTTCTACCTGCTCTGTGTAGTCTTCATCTTCTCCTGGATGATCTGCACCTTTTATGTGGTAGCCCGTACCATCTCTGGTCCCATGAGTTCTCACTCCTCTAGGATAGTCCAGCACAAACGTGATCATCAAGGTCTCCTGTATAAATCCTCAAAAGGTTCCATCCCAATTGGGGAGTGATAGCTTTTGTTGTACGCAAAATCCACCAATGGAAAGTGATCCTCCAAGATGTGACCGAAGTAGAAGACACAAGAACAAATCATGTATTCAAGGGTATGAATGGTATACTCAGTCTGGCCATCTGTGTGAGGATAGAAGTTGGTTCTCAAACAAAGTATCTTCCCAAAAGCCTCATGAAACCCCTTCCTTAACCGAGAAAAAAATCATGTATCATGATCAGAGATAACTGTCGAAGGTACTCCATGTATCTTCACAATCTCCTACACATAAAAGTATCCCAATATCTCTACTAAACCCTTCTCTCAGGTTATTAAGAAGTGGGCCGACTTGGTATTCGATCGATGATCACCCAGATAGAGTCATGACCTCTGGATGTACGTGGATTTCATGTCATGAAGTCCATGGATATCCCATCCCACTTCCACTCTGGGACATCTAAAGGTTGAACCAATCCCGAAGGTATATGATGCTACGCCTTCTCTTACTAACAAGTGAGGAATCGAGAGATAGAATCTACAATTGATTTCATCATTTCCAGCCACCAGTGTTGTCTTCGGAGGTCCTGGTTCACCTTTTCCACTCCATGATGTACCGCTAGAGGGTATTTATGGAACTCGCTCAACACATCCTCAATAAATAACACTTGTACCATGGAACGTCCTCTAAAGATGATGAAATGCTCATCAACTTCTAAAAATACATCAAGTGTCTGCCCTATGGATATCTGAGCACATCTAGCCCTGTATTCAGTGTCTACATGATGCACATCCCTGACTCGCTGAAGACGTGGGGGAGTGACTGCAAGAGACTGTAGAAAAGCTTCTTCATCTCTATCCACAATGGATATCTGCAAACCGTCTAGCTACTCCCTCACCTCGCCTAGAAGCTGTAAACCAGATCTCGTGCTGAGTGAATCTCAAACAATGTTCCCCTTCGCAGGAGAATAAAATTTCTCATTGTCATAGTCCTTGTGGAACTCAAGAAAATTTCATTGTCTCAGGTTCAGGTCCTTCTGAGAGAAGATATACTTGAGACTATTGTGATCATAGTACACAGTAAAACATTCGCCCATCAGATATTGTCGCCCCATATTTAAGGAAAGGACCATGGTCACCAACTCCAGGTCATGGGTAGAATAGTTCTTCCCTTGTAATATTAGCTATTGAGAACCATATGCGATCACCGCTCACTCCAACACCAGGACACATCTGAGTCTGGTCCCTAATGTTTCACAATAGACTATGAACCTAACACTTTTCTCTAGAAGCCTCATGATGGGGGCACTAGTGTGCCCTTGCCTCACCTCTTGAATGATCTACTGGAATCTCTCTGACCACACAAAGGGTTTCCCCTTCCTCATCAGGGCAGATAGTGGAGCTTCAACTTGGTAGAAATCGGGCACAAACATTCGGTAGTATCTAGCTAACCCTTGGAAATTGCGTACTTTCTTCACACTCCATGGTGGCTCCTAACAAAGTACCACCTCAATATTCACTGGATCTACTACAAATACAACCACTAATATGACATATATTAGAAATTGGACCTCTCGGATCCAGAACTGGCACTTCAAGACCTTACCATAAAGCTGGTTCCCTCGGAGTGTGTATAGTACTACCTTAAAATTATAAGCAAGCTCCCCCTCAATAGTCGAGTATATCAGAATTTCGTCGATGAAGAATACTAAGAAGCAATCAGGGAATGGGGGGAAGACCCTATTTATTAGTCCTATTAACACTGTTGGATCATTGGTTATGCCTAATTGAATAAACATGAACTCATAGTGGTCGTACTAACATCTGAAATTCGTCTTCTACACATCCTTGTCTCGAACTCTGAGCTTGTGATAGCCTGATCTGAGGTTTATATTCGAGAACCATCGTGCTCACATCAGCTGATCATAAAGGTCATAAATCCTTGGAAGTGGGTTTAGTTTTTTCATGCTCAACTAGTTCAGGTGATGACAGTCAACACAAAGCCCCAGTCTCCCATCCGCCTTCTTGGTGAACAGAATCTGGGCTGCCGAGGGAGAAACACTGGGCCAGATGAATCCCTTCCTCTGAAAGTCCTCTAGTTGTACTCGTAGTTCACAAAGCTCTATGGGAGCCATTCGATATGCTGGAGTATATATCAGTGTCATCCCAGGGTATATGTCTACGTAAAATTCCACCTATCTATGAGGAGGTAGACCTAGGACATCATCAGGGAAAACATACGCGTGTTGGTCCACCACTACAGGATAGCTCATACTCTCCACATCAACCGCTTCGATTGTAAGTCCTGCCAAATGATGATTTATTATCTACACCCTCCTCCCTGTAAGTCCGTCCTTTACTCCAAAGTCTCCCATCTCACCGGTGAAGGTAATGTCAGTCCCATCTGGGCAGACACGCCACACTTCTGCCTAATACACTCAATCTATGTCTGGATTGTAGATAACTAGTCCATATCCAACATGACGTCATAAGGCCTCGACGCCGCTACTAGGAGAGCCCAGCCAAAGCTCTATCCTCTTAGAGTAAGCTCGCACTAGTGGCACCAGTGCGTAATCATAGAATATGCACCTATAGGAGTCCTTAGCCGTAAGGATCGAACCAATAGATCTGTCGGAATTTCTGAGCTCCAAACAAGGGAAGTGGAAATAAATGAATGACAGCAACCTGTGTCTATAAGAATTACATCTAATTTGAAATAGTAACTGATGGTACCTCGTATCATGTCAGGAGCACCATGATCATTGGCTTCAGCTTCTTGGAGATGAGCTCCCCCCTGTCCACCTGCTCCATGCGGTTAGGGCGGACCTCCTGGTGGTGGTGGTGGGGACATCTCAAAACGTCTCCCACCGCTAGCTGCAGGAATAGCTCCTCTGCCATGTATTCCTGCTCCTTGTGGACCAAATTGATCGAATCTCTTTCTCTGCCTGAGTAGTCCTTGGATTTTCTTCTAATCATCCATACAGTGGGTCGGATAGTTAGGAGCCATGTGACCCTGCCCGCAGCATTAGTAACAGTGCCCACTCCCGGCATTTCTGTCTCCGTTTTGGGTGCCCCACACAACCGATCCTAAGTCATGCAATTGTCCACCTGTAGGTATGGTCCTCTTGGACTTCTGGGACATCTTTCTACTGCCAGATGTAGAATACACCACAACGTGTCGACTGGTGGTGGATCTCGCTGCTAGAGACTCCTCAACAAGGAAACTCTCCACTAAGATGGCTCTCTCTAACACCACTTCCTACGTCGGGATGCTGAGTGAGATCACCAAAGCTCTGTTTTCTCACATGAGTCCCTACTCGAAGCTCTGGGCCCTGAAAATTGGTCCATCACCATATCGTTGGAGTAAAATGAGTGGTCTGTGGACCTCACTGAGTACTAAGCTACACTCATGCTGCTTTGCTACATATGATGTAGCTCATGTATTCGCACTGCATGGAGAGTCACTAGGACAAACTCTACTCAAAATAGGATCTTGATGTCTACCCAGAGAAGCCTCATCTCGTCATGAACCTAGATCATCAAGTTCCACCATCTTCCCACTGCTACCTATAGAAGGCTGACAATAAGAATCACCATGAGGTCTGGTGGTGTCTCAACCAGTAAGAAGACTCTCACCATAACCTGCAGCTAATCCTAACATGCCTGTGGGTCCATATATCCCCTAAAGCTAGGTGGCCTCTTGTGTTGGAACTCATGCTATGCTCTCTAGCAGCATTCATCGTCTACATCTATGGTCGGATGAATCGATGTCCCAAATAGGAGTGGTACCACTAGTGACTCTACTGGTTCCTCTACTAGAAGAGGGCCCTACACTAAGGCCTCATCGTTCAGTGGGATATCAATGCGTAAAACTCTCGAAAATCTAAATAGTTGTCTACATTGATGAATCCTATAAGAAAGAGATGTAAAACAGTCAGAACATTATACCTTTTGAGCTGACCTGGTTGAGCTGAATTAAGGAAAACTTTTGAAAACACACATGCAATCAGTGTTTTCATGCACTGAGTCAAAATTCAGAAGTCAGGGTCCTGGTTTAGGGATACGTAGGCCGCCACACCAACACTAGACTCCCGGAACTGAGCACCAAAATCACTAAACTTAACTCTTTTGCTTCACAGATAAGATTAGAGTTTTAATTTCGGGGGTAGAACCGACCCCTCTGATACCAATTTTTCACAACCCATCCCTTGGGGCACTTGCTGTGACTACCCCGAGCCCACCTTCCACATGCCAGGGGCTGGCGACTAGCACCAAAGGTGCGATTCCTTATAACTGGGAAGGAATTGCATTTATAACTTGTAAAAAAACACATCAACATAAAAACACAAGTAAAATTTAAAACCAAAAGAGTTCTAAAAGTAAAAGGGACCAAAATACAAGCGCAACAGTAAAGGTACAAGTAAAACTGAAAACAATACAACTGAGGAAAAGAATGAAAAGAAGCAACTGGGTCATCGCCCGGGATTCCAACCTGAAGGTTAGGCACATATAGCCTCCTCAGCACTCTGCATCTGTCCATATCCTCCATTTACCAAAACACCATATTGTAACGACCCGAAATTTTTAAATAAATTTTGTTTCCTAATTTTTATGTGTTATTGTTATACTCAACAAAAATGTTTTATTTGATAAACATGATTATAATTAAAATGAGATCAGTGGGTTTTGACTATTATATAACCATCGGTCAACATGACCGCTGTGAACAAAATGTTTTGATTATTGTCTCTAAATATAAGTAATCTTGGTTAATTACTATAGAAAGAAGATTCGATGGCCTCACCTAGTAGTCTTGGACCGATCGAAGCCCATCTAACAGAGCTTGGGAAGGAGGTAGCACCACTGGGCTTTGCTCTGGATCAAATCCAAGCCGAACTTCATCATGTGAAGCTGGAACGAAATCGCCTTCGTGAGAAGTTCAAACTGATAGAAATTACTACTCGGGCAATGTTGACTGAGCCGCCCCAAGCTTCTATCACCCTAGCACACCTTACTCTTAGGTCCTATGCTGGTATTATAAGGGGTTATGTAACGAGACCGTAACTACCTTGTGTAATCCTTGTTTTAAATAAAAATTGGGATTTCTTCTTATGATGAAGTTTATGAATTTTGAAATGACCGGATAAATATAGTATGCATATTTTTGATGAATTTTAGAAAAAGGATATTTTAAATATGTTTATGTAAACCCTAAATAATTAAAAATGTGTAATGATTTTCAAAAAATGGTCTTCTGCAATTATGTTCAGAACTAAATTTAGAGTCTAATAAGATCAACTTGATTTTTGATGAATAGTAAATTATGAATAGTGATTTTATGATTAGGATTAGTAATATGACCAAATGGATTAGTAATCTCACTTAAAGAAAGTTTTAAAATAATCTAGGTACCTTGATTAAGTAATGTGATTCAATAAAATAGTTAAATAACGGTTTCATTAATTATTATTCAAGTATTAGTTTTTTCAGGTGAATAGTGTTTTTTAATTAAAAATTTAATTAAAAATAATTAGAAAATTATTTTTATAAAAATGACATTATTTTTGAACTCATAGCATCGATATTATGTTATGGTAATTTTTGGGGTTTTTTCTGAAAAAATGAATTTTCGATGAATAGAGTTTTTATTTAAAAATTAAATTAAAAATATTTAGAAAATTATTTTTATAAAATGGATTTCATTTTTGAAATCAAAGCATTGATATTTGGTTAATATGAAATTTTGGGATTTTTCTGAGAAAGTTGAATTTTCAGTGAATAGTAAAAATAAAGTTTTAGGGTTTCGGTATGTCTAATGACATCATAACTGTGTCATGATGATGTCATGAGTTTTTTTAAGGGTTGGCCGGCCAAGGGTGATGAATTATTGTTTTGGGGGCCCCATGTGGCCTAACTCCATGATAAATGCCAAGGGAGAGCACATGGGTTTGAGAAAAGCACATGTGAGGTGTCCCTTGGTCATTAATGCCTTGTCCCCTCACTTTCCCTATAAATACCAAGCCCTCCTCTCATCCATTCGACTCCCCACTCATTACCAACGAATTTCTGATCTCATTACCTCCCAAGGAGTCCTCCCAAGGTGCCCCCAAGCCCTCAAGGTCCCAACCTTTGAGGTTTAAGAGTTACATTTTAAGGTAAGGGATCCGACCTCTCTCTTTCTTTTCAAGTAATCTCTTTTATATGTTTTCATTTATACTCCATGTTCTTATGTTGGAGGATGTTCTTTTATATTCATCCTACTGCCTATTTCATGTTCATATGATGAGAGACCCCCCTTGCTCTCATCAATTCGTTTTAAGAATGTTTAAGTGGCGCCGTTAGGCTGCCGAATTTTTAAGGGATTCTTTCACCTTCCTCGTTTTCAAGTTCTATTTTCATTCAAGTCTTTCATGTTTCTTTGTATTATGTTGGGGCATGATCTCTAAATTTATCATACTGATCTTTTTTGATCATATGATGAGAGACCCCATTTTATCTCTTCAATTCAATTTTTTTGAAGTTTTATGTGGCGCCGTTAGGCTGCCGAATTTTTAAGGGATTCTCTCACCCTTCTCTTTTTCAAAGTTCTACTTTCATGTCAAGTCTTTCAAGTTAATTTCTATTATGTTGGGGTATGATCTCTATATATATCATACTGGACTCTTATGTTCATATGATGAGAGAACCCATTTTATCTCTTCAATTCAGTATTTTGATGTTTTAAGTGGCGCCGTTAGGCTGCTGAATTTTTAAGTGGTTCTTCACCCTTCTCGTTTTGAAGTTCTACTTTCATGTGAATTATTTCAAGTTCTTTTTTGTTATATTGGGGTATGATCTCTATATCTATCATACTGGACTCTTATTTTCACATGATGAGAGACCCCATTTGATCGCTTCAATTCAGTATTTTGAAGTTTTAAGTGGCGCTGTTAGGCTGTCGAATTTTTAAGTGGTTCTTCACCCTTCTCGTTTTGAAGATCTACTTTCATGTCAATTCTTTCAAGTTCATTTTTGTTATGTTGGGGAATTATCTCTATATCTATCATACTGAACTCTTATGTTCACATGATGAGAGACCCTATTTTATCTTTTCAAATCATTTTTGTTGAAGTTTAAGTAACGTCGTTAGGCTGTCGAACTTTCATAAGAGAAATCTAATTTTTGTCTTCCTTCCATGTTTTTCATTTCAAATTGTATGTCCTTGAAATTTCATTACCATGATCATGTATCCTTCTTATTCTGTCCATATACTGTTTTATGGGTCATTTATGAATGTTTGACTCATTTTCCCTCTCTTTTTAATGTCTTCTAAAACCTCATAACATAGCCGTTATGCTGCAGAATTTCCATCTCAAAATGTCTCTCTCTTTTTCTAAAGTTCTTTTATATTATTAAGTTAATACTCAAAGCTCTTTCTTCTAAAGGGGTATTCACATATATACCAAAATGTTCTATTTTAAATTCTGGGATTTACATACATGAGACCCACCTTCCTTTTCTGTGGGTTTTAAAGTGATGTAAAGATCATGTCTTTAAAGCAGTTTTTAAAACGTTATGATTATGAAATGAAACCCATTTATTTTATGCTACGTGGGTTATTTATGAAATGTTTGATGATGATATATGTGGCTCACATGATAATAAAGGCAAATTTAAGGGTGCGCCCTGATAGCGCTCCAATGCATTGGGTAATGATGTAACCACTAGAGATTACAATTTTCATGATACCTTGGTGAATAACCTTGGTAATTTTAAAATGACACCTTGGGGATGGACCTTGGTGATATGTTCATGATTGTCTATGTTAAATGATGTAGCCACATCTTCAAGTTATTAAAAAGTTTTATTTTTATTATAATATGCCTCATGATTTCATTTTCATGCATTAATGTTCTTTTCATGACTTTATTGATGTATCTCAAGTTCATATGTAAAATGTTTCACTTGTTTCCCTTGCTGGGCCTTCTGCTCACCCTTCCTTTTGATGTATGTCCCCAGGTTATGAGATGCAGTAATGAGCCTAGGGTGAACATGAGGAGAAGCCTTTCAAGTGTTTAAGAATAATGTTTTTTTTTGTTTCATGTTTTATGTTCCTTGTTTCCAAGACACTAAACCTTAAAGATCCTCAGTTCTGTGTAATGGAATGAAAAGTTATGTTATAAAAAGACGGGATGCTATAGTTGGTATCAAAGGATGGTTTAGTTATTTGTGGAAATTAGGATATGAAAACTCTAGGAGGAACCCTATAGAAAAGTTTAATATAGGAAATCTTCCTGGTATTTTGGTGAGTATTGAGTAAGGGGTTTCCAAGCAAATACATCCCTGTCTGGATACGAGCAGGTAGAGGTGGCTCTGGCACAGATGTACATAGGGGTAAAACCCGAAAACACCGCTTTGAGCTAGACTCGAACGGGAACTGGTATACGACAACGGGCCTTGCTGCACTCTTGGTTACGACACTCCCAGGGGATATGCTTTGGTAAATTCATAAGCTTGGTATGAACCATTGTTAAAGGAACAAAGATAAAATAAAATAAAGGTTCACATAAGAATATATGATCATTCATAACCTAGATGGGAACCTAGGAGATCACAAGTTAGGGTATACCTTTCATATACAAGTTATCCTTATATGCTTTCAGTTCCTTTTCAGGATTATTATCTAAGTACTTAAGCCCCTAATTATGATTTCTCTTCTTAGTTAATGGTGGGAAATGGAAGAACATGTTCCGACAACCAATGTGATAGGAAATGCGACGATTTTCGTATTAATATGACAGGGATGATTAGGGGATTAAAATATGATTATTATTTTGGAAGACGTTCATTATTTTGGGAACCATATTTGATCGAGGTAAATAGATTACTACGGTATTTTCATTGAGGAGTACGGTTGACTTATATTTTGAAGAATCGATGAATTTAAGGTGAACTTATAGTAATTTAGGTTACTTATGGGAATGACTAACCTATCTTGGGTAAAATATGTTTAGGTTAGATACTTTTTTATAAGATGTTAGGAGTGGTTGATGTTGTCTGGAGATGAACAATGAAGTTGTTTTGGAAGACTATGTTATCAAATCTTTATTGTATTTGGGTTTCAATCTTAGTTTGGTTTGTTTTGAGGAATTTTAAGGACCGTTATTTATGGAATTGTCTATGATGAACTTTGGGTAGTACCATGGAACTTTGATGATTTAAAAGCAGTTTCCATTCCTATGGGATTCATTCTTTTTGAAGAGTTGTTTTACCTTAACCTTTCTGTTTTTGGGATAATGTTTAAAGATAGAAGAAATAGATAGTTAATCTTTTGTAGATTATGTGATTCTATAGAAGATGATTCTTGTGCTTTTATGAGACCAAGTGTTTTTGAATTCTCATCATTTGGAGAAAAGATTAGTGTTGGTAGGGACTTGTTAAAGGATGAAACTCTACTTGAAGGTAGGTATATTTTCTTATGTTTTTGTTCTATGTAGTAAATGAAATCCTCAAAATTATGAAAAGAAACATAAAACAAAAATGTTGTTGGTTTACGTTTCCTACTAGGTAATCAAAGACCGTTTACACACGTCATAAGTTTTGGATTTTCTCATGGTTAACTTTCTACTAATCATGTTCTCTATCACTCTCCCTCAGAACTTGACCCTTTGTTTTTTTTCCTCCATGTCCATGTTTTCCTACGTGAAACCCTAGTGTGGGTTAACTCGGGTGACCATTGTACTTCCCTTTCTTTTTTTTAAAGTAATAGTTTTACTGACTCCTTTTCCGATGTGGGACTTTCAATGAAATTTCAAAACCAAATTTTAAAATTGCGAGGACGCAATTTCTTAAGGGGGGAAGATTGTAACGACCCGAAATTTTTAAATAAATTTTGTTTCCTAATTTTTATGTGTTATTTTTATACTCAACAAAAATGTTTTATTTGATAAACATGATTATAATTAAAATGAGATCAGTGGGTTTTGACTATTATATAACCATCGGTCAACATGACCGCTGTGAACAAAATGTTTTGATTATTGTCTCTAAATATAAGTAATCTTGGTTAATTACTATAGAAAGAAGATTTGATGGCCTCACCTAGTAGTCTTGGACCGATCGAAGCCCATCTAACAGAGCTTGGGAAGGAGGTAGCACCACTGGGCTTTGCTCTGGATCAAATCCAAGCCGAACTTCATCATGTGAAGCTGGAATGAAATCGCCTTCGTGAGAAGTTCAAACTGATAGAAATTACTACTCGGGCAATGTTGACTGAGCCGCCCCAAGCTTCTATCACCCTAGCACACCTTACTCTTAGGTCCTATGCTGGTATTATAAGGGGTTATGTAACGAGACCGTAACTACCTTGTGTAATCCTTGTTTTAAATAAAAATTGGGATTTCTTCTTATGATGAAGTTTATGAATTTTGAAATGACCGGATAAATATAGTATGCATATTTTTGATGAATTTTAGAAAAAGGATATTTTAAATATGTTTATGTAAACCCTAAATAATTAAAAATGTGTAATGATTTTCAAAAAATGGTCTTCTGCAATTATGTTCAGAACTAAATTTAGAGTCTAATAAGATCAACTTGATTTTTGATGAATAGTAAATTATGAATAGTGATTTTATGATTAGGATTAGTAATATGACCAAATGGATTAGTAATCTCACTTAAAGAAAGTTTTAAAATAATCTAGGTACCTTGATTAAGTAATGTGATTCAATAAAATAGTTAAATAACGGTTTCATTAATTATTATTCAAGTATTAGTTTTTCAGGTGAATAGTGTTTTTTAATTAAAAATTTAATTAAAAATAATTAGAAAATTATTTTTATAAAAATGACTTTATTTTTGAACTCATAGCATCGATATTATGTTATGGTAATTTTTGGGGTTATTTCTGAAAAAATGAATTTTTGATGAATAGTGTTTTTATTTAAAAATTAAATTAAAAATATTTAGAAAATTATTTTTATAAAATGGATTTCATTTTTGAAATCAGAGCATTGATATTTGGTTAATATGAAATTTTGGGATTTTTCTGAGAAAGTTGAATTTTCAGTGAATAGTAAAAATAAAGTTTTAGGGTTTCGGTATGTTTAATGACATCATAACTGTGTCATGATGATGTCATGAGTTTTTTTAAGGGTTGGCCGGCCAAGGGTGATGAATTATTGTTTTGGGGGCCCCATGTGGCCTAACTCCATGATAAATGCCAAGGGAGAGCACATGGGTTTGAGAAAAGCACATGTGAGGTGTCCCTTGGTCATTAATGCCTTGTCCCCTCACTTTCCCTATAAATACCAAGCCCTCCTCTCATCCATTCGACTCCCCACTCATTCCCAACGAATTTCCGATCTCATTACCTCCCAAGGAGTCCTCCCAAGGTGCCCCCAAGCCCTCAAGGTCCCAACCTTTGAGGTTTAAGAGTTACATTTTAAGGTAAGGGATCCGACCTCTCTCTTTCTTTTCAAGTAATCTCTTTTATATCTTTTCTTTTATACTCCATGTTCTTATGTTGGAGTATGTTCTTTTATATTCATCCTACTGCCTATTTCATGTTCATATGATGAGAGACCCCCCTTGCTCTCATCAATTCGTTTTAAGAATGTTTAAGTGGCGCCGTTAGGCTGCCGAATTTTTAAGGGATTCTTTCACCTTCCTCGTTTTCAAGTTCTATTTTCATTCAAGTCTTTCATGTTTCTTTGTATTATGTTGGGGCATGATCTCTAAATTTATCATACTGATCTTTTTTGATCATATGATGAGAGACCCCATTTTATCTCTTCAATTCAATTTTTTTGAAGTTTTATGTGGCGCCGTTAGGCTGCCGAATTTTTAAGGGATTCTCTCACCCTTCTCTTTTTCAAAGTTCTACTTTCATGTCAAGTCTTTCAAGTTAATTTCTATTATGTTGGGGTATGATCTCTATATCTATCATACTGGACTCTTATGTTCATATGATGAGAGAACCCATTTTATCTCTTCAATTCAGTATTTTGATGTTTTAAGTGGCGCCGTTAGGCTGCTGAATTTTTAAGTGGTTCTTCACCCTTCTCGTTTTGAAGTTCTACTTTCATGTGAATTATTTCAAGTTCCTTTTTGTTATATTGGGGTATGATCTCTATATCTATCATACTGGACTCTTATTTTCACATGATGAGAGACCCCATTTGATCGCTTCAATTCAGTATTTTGAAGTTTTAAGTGGCGCTGTTAGGCTGTCGAATTTTTAAGTGGTTCTTCACCCTTCTCGTTTTGAAGATCTACTTTCATGTCAATTCTTTCAAGTTCATTTTTGTTATGTTGGGGAATTATCTCTATATCTATCATACTGAACTCTTATGTTCACATGATGAGAGACCCTATTTTATCTTTTCAAATCATTTTTGTTGAAGTTTAAGTAACGCTGTTAGGCTGTCGAACTTTCATAAGAGAAATCTAATTTTTGTCTTCCTTCCATGTTTTTCATTTCAAATGGTATGTCCTTGAAATTTCATTACCATGATCATGTATCCTTCTTATTCTGTCCATATACTGTTTTATGGGTCATTTATGAATGTTTGACTCATTTTCCCTCTCTTTTTAATGTCTTCTAAAACCTCATAACATAGCCGTTATGCTGCAGAATTTCCATCTCAAAATGTCTCTCTCTTTTTCTAAAGTTCTTTTATATTATTAAGTGAATACTCAAAGCTCTTTCTTCTAAAGGGGTATTCACATATATACCAAAATGTTCTATTTTAAATTCTGGGATTTACATACATGAGACCCACCTTCCTTTTCTGTGGGTTTTAAAGTGATGTAAAGATCATGTCTTTAAAGCAGTTTTTAAAACGTTATGATTATGAAATGAAACCCATTTATTTTATGCTATGTGGGTTATTTATGAAATGTTTGATGATGATATATGTGGCTCACATGATAATAAAGGCAAATTTAAGGGTGCGCCCTGATAGCGCTCCAATGCATTGGGTAATGATGTAACCACTAGAGATTACAATTTTCATGATACCTTGGTGAATAACCTTGGTAATTTTAAAATGACACCTTGGGGATGGACCTTGGTGATATGTTCATGATTGTCTATGTTAAATGATGTAGCCACATCTTCAAGTTATTAAAAAGTTTTATTTTTATTATAATATGCCTCATGATTTCATTTTCATGCATTAAAGTTCTTTTCATGACTTTATTGATGTATCTCAAGTTCATATGTAAAATGTTTCACTTGTTTCCCTTGCTGGGCCTTCTGCTCACCCTTCCTTTTGATGTATGTCCCCAGGTTATGAGATGCAGTAATGAGCCTAGGGTGAACATGAGGAGAAGCCTTTCATGTGTTTAAGAAGAATGTTTTTTTTTGTTTCATGTTTTATGTTCCTTGTTTCCAAGACACTAAACCTTAAAGATCCTCAGTTCCGTGTAATGGAATGAAAAGTTATGTTATAAAAAGACGGGATGCTATACATATGGTCCACCTCCGGGAACCGTCCTGTTCTGGTACTCTCAACCTCAGTCAGCGATGTCCGTCATCTACAACCAACACATCAAGGTGCTGGCATGTCCCGTGTAGGGATGAGTATAATGATAATTAGTAGGGACCTCATGACCGTCAATCTCTCACAAAATCCAACAATGGTAAAACACAAATTATGAAATCAATAGATAACCATACATAGGTATATTCCCATAAATAAACCTATGTTATCAAGTGATCCATCTCAATCATGATGAAAAAAAAGTACTGACTATGCTCGACCAGGATTTTATTCACATTATTGAATCCTTGGCTGCTGGAGAAATCTTAATCAATCGATTATAGTGGGCCTACTATGACACCTAGTGCGCTTCCCACTATCAATGGACCACTGAGGTACTCTTCCTATCGAGTAGTGTGGGTTTGCTACGACACACTTAGGTGCTCCCCACCATGGGTCTGTTGTGTCACCAAGCACACTCCCCCTCATAGCCTGCTGAGGTACTCCTCCTGTCGAGTACCATGGGTCTGCTGCAACACCATGGCGCTCCCCACTATGGGTCTTTTGTGACACCAAGGTGCTCCTCACTAGGATAGTAGAGTCACTATGAGTCAAAACGGTCTGCAGTCGTCAGGTCTCATCCAGCTACTAGGTCACTCCACTACGCTCACTCGTCTCCGGGAGGATCCACTCCACGAGCGAATGGTCGATACCCCAACTGTCTCGATGTCCCATTAATAAGTATCTCAATGGTATGTCACATCATAAGGGTCTCAGCGTAATAGACAACATGAAAATCGGATGCCCAATCTGTGAGTTATTAGCCATTTAGTTTCGAGGGCCTGGTTGGATTCATTCTCGATCTAACCTGACCATATCCCAAATCAATCAAAATCTATATTGGAGTATACTCAAAGTGGAAGTCTCGCTCCATGTTTTCTAGTGCCGTTGACGGTTCATCAAACGGATGTCTGGTGCCAAAGATATGGCCAAAAGAAAGTAAAGGGTCGGAGTGGGCTCGGGTCCGGTCCGACCGTGCCCGACCCATCCTGGGACGGCCTGGTTCAGGTCAACCCAGCCTAATCCATTTGGTCTAGCCTGACCCATTTGGCAGGCCGGCCTGTTGGGTACGGCCCGGCCTGTTGGGCCCAGTCCAATGGGCCGCTAGGGGTTTCGGAGAGCTGAGAGGTCACAGATTAGCCGCGATGGCACGGACCGGTCGTGGGTCGGTGTGAGGATGGTGTGGCCCAGAGAGTGTCGCATTTTCTGCTCGGCCTAGTGGGTTCTGTGAGGGCTGATCGGCCCAGGATGTGGGGCCGGTTTGGCTCAGAGGGTGCAGTGAGGCGGGTTCGGCCAGGAGGGCACCGCGAGGCAGATTCATCCAGGAGAGGGATGCAATGGCACGATGGCTCGGGAGACCGGAAGGCGGCATGATCCGGACTAGCTAGAAGGGCACCGTGAGGCCCGTTCGGCTTGTGGGGGGCATGGCCGTTGGGCGGTGCAGCTAGGGCAGCTCTGGCGGAGAGAGGCACGACCGATGTGATCGTGAGGCCAGAGTGTCACGGGGGTGGTGCGTGTCACGGTGGCCACTAGGGGGGGGCTGATGTTTCCTTTGTCACCATCGTCTTCTCATAACCTTTTTCCATTCAGAAGAACATCATAAAGAATAATGGCGTAGGGAGTAGGGCCATGTTAGATTAGCCTGCACCCTCTGCGTTTAGAGTAGTAGAAATCATTCTTCATGAAGATAAACAAAGAACAAGCATAGAATATTTTTTAAAAGGTCAATTCCCATAATCCCATGATAATTTCTATTCCCAACCCCACAAAGAAAAAATAGGGGAGAACATTTTAGTTTTAAATCAAATAATGAATAATCCTCTACCACATCCCACAACAATTTATTCCCAACCTGTAATCAAAACATATGTGGATCAACTAGATAATAAGTTGATACACGTTCTTTGTTTTTAGAAAGAATGAATCAAGGGGAAAAATAAAACATAATTAAAACCCATAGTTGTTCGATGTTGGTTGACATTGGAATGAGTAGGAAGACGTCGATTCATTGTAGACGAACTCATCCTACATCGATGGATGTTCCGAGGAAGAAGGTTTAAGTCACCGAAGTTCTTCATTTAGGCAGTGTTCTTCGTTGGAGAATCATTTTCTCAAGATCTCCTCCTCTCCCCAATTACACCAAATATAAAAGATAGCCAACAATAAAAAGTGTTTTCCCCAATTTAATTTTAGGCACAAATCAAAGAGGATTAAATTTAATTGGCTCAATTAAGTGGTGCATTGGAAATATTAATGGTATGTGTCTTGGAACAATTAAGGCGGAGGAGGTCAAGAGGCTCTCCCAAATTAATTGTGGGAGTTAAGGGTTTCTCCTAATTAATGGGGTGTTTCATTCCAGGTGGTCCCCACCAACATAAACTCTAATGGGAGATTATGGTCTGGGTGGTCCAAACCACCTTAACCTCTCATGGGAGGTTAAGGTATGGTGGTCCCCACATCTAACTTCCACATGGAGGATTAGTTCTGGTGGACCCCACCTGAAATATCCATATGGAAGTTGAAAACAATGAGGTTTATTTTACTTTATAATTTCCATGAAAACCCCAAAAATAACTTTCACCCTCGACCATCTGTCATCGAGGTGAAAGTCTCGTTATGTGAAAAATGACGCTTTGTGTTCCACAGTTCCCTAAGATTGCAGTTCCAAGAACCAATTCAAAATATATAAAAACTCACTCATATGTTTTATAAACGTACATGAAAAAAATTTCAGAAATTCATTCTGGTCACTCCAGGCCTCGGAATCATGTGCCATCAATTTTTGTGGACTCGTAAAATTCCCATATATTTTAAAAAATTTACATGGAAATAACGGGTCTTTACATTCTCTTCACATCAGGGCATTACGTCCCCATAAGCTAAAATTCAATATAAGGGAACAAGTGGGGGTACTTATCACGCATCTGAGCCTCCCGCTCCCACGTGCTCTCCTTCAAGTTCTTGTGCTGCCAACGAACGTGCATCTTTTGTATCGACCATCCACAAAGTTCCCACTCTTTTCGATCCTCAATCTCTACTGGAACTTCTGTAAAAGTCTCCCCATCATCGACATCCAAATCGCTGTGGTCGATGATGTGAGAAGGGTCTTGCACATATCTCCTTAGCTGGGGTATGTGGAAGACGTCGTGCACCTAGTGCCACTGAAGTGGAAGAGATAAGTGGTATTAAACCATGACAACTCTACTGAGGACCTTAAAAGGTCCATTGAATGTCGGAGATAACTTATTGCTTCAGCCAAATCACATTAAATCTTTTTGAGGTGAGACCCGTAGAAAGACGTCATCTCCACCCCCAAATTATAGAGCTCTCCATCTCCCGTTGGCATATGACTTCGGCCAGCTCTATGTTGTAACGCCCCAATCCTAGTTACCCAGAGTTGAGGCATTATTAAATAACATTGGAAATATTAAAAAATATCAAGTCTCAAAAGGCCGATTAGTTTAGTAGCCTTGGAATCACTAGAAACATTAATAAAGGTTACATTACATAATAAATTGAAAACTACAACAACATCTTGTCTCCACACTCATATCCCCTTATACTATCCCTACAGGTCATTCATAAAATATTTTTCACATCCTGGGAAAAATAAAAAATAGAAAGGGGTGAGTTTAGTTGCCCAGAAAGGATAAAAATATAGAAAAAACATTCATAAATAAGCATAAACATTTAAGGAAACGTATAACTAAAACAAAATCCTTTTAAACTTGAACTTCAACAAAATATGGAAAAGATAAAATGAAATAATGCCATTTACTTATTCACATTGATATTCTATTACTCATATAATCACACGCAATATCAATAAGATCTTTCATAATAATGGAATGCATATTTCCAGACTATCATAACCTCATAGTCAAAGCCTTGTGCCAAGAATACAAATAATATTTTTTTAAAGCCTTGTTCCAAGACACTAGTTTGTCTCATGAGACCTTTTGATGCATCGAGGAGCTATAGCGGGCTCCACATGTCACTTACTATGTACAATTAATTCCTCATATGAAATGTTTGAAACATCACATAAACATTCATATTAAAAATAGCATACTAAATGTCAATACATTCACCACAAACCAGGAATGGTATAAAAATAGCACATCCACAATCAAACATAACTCATTAGATACAATATGGAAGATTCTATTATATCAGATAAACCTCAATTGAGAATAATGAAGGATATTGACATAGATTAATATAATCATCAAACTATTGATAGAAATACCCCCATTTTTCTTTAAAACATTTAAAAGTCACACTATTTGTCAAGAAGCCATTAAAAATAGATTTTTGAATCAAAGTGTCCCATACCACTTCAAAACTTTTAAAAGTAATTTTGATTTGAAAACTTTAATGTCCATTTAAATAAATCCTTAAAACCATTTTCAAAAAATGGACATCAATGGGAAATATTTATAATAATAAATCTTTAAAACATTTTAAAATGATATTTTAGTTAGAGTTTATATCCAAAAGAGTGACACTTGAATATAAATAATTTTGGTAATAAAAACACTGTAATATCAAGTGAATAAAGTGATTCATGATATACTATGTCAATGTATATTATATACACCATATAAAAGTGATTTGGTGTATAACAACAATGGAGCCTCAATGTAGTGTAAATTGAGATGAAATCTCTTATAAAGGTTGTATCCATAGGTTAAGGATAAATCAAGAACATAATTATGTCTAAAAAATATAAATAAACTCAATATGATTGGATATTAAGTGTAAGACAATCAAAGGACATTCACACATATTCTTGTAAAAACAACACCAATGAATTAGATGTTTAACTCAATAAATGGCGATTGAGTTAAAATAACTATTATCATGTTCATATTGATGACATGAGAATTTATAAATGGATTTATTATGTGTTTCAAAATTATATCCATAGAAAGTGGAGTGGAAATTATTACATAATCATATAAATAGTGATTCCACACATAATCTTGGTGTAAAAAAATCAATGATGTATCCGTAAAGTCGAATGAGTGGAAATTGAAATTTCAAATTCCCTTATCAATTTGGTAACATACGAAACATAGACCCATGAAGGAAGGATCATACAAGGATGATGTAAATATCCATAAATTAAATTATATTAACCAATGAATACAATCATGGGTAGTACACACACCACATGCAATAAATAAATGGCGAACAATGGAAATCTCACAGAATTAAAAGTGAGATAAGAAACCCCTTACATAGTACTTTTTCCTTGGTTGATTGTAGGTTAACATCCTGAATAATGGTGAAATAATTGTTACTAAATTATTAAATAATTATATGCATTAATATGATATCATATACGATCATTTAAAATTTATTTGTTAATAATATCTTAGTATTATCGTCGTTTCGGGTGTTAATGAATTCATTTTCCTTTATATTATTTGTTATGTGAGCCATATTTGTTATGGATGGGATGTATCGTATTCATATCCAAAATGATAGCATGTATCTAAACATTGTTTTTAATCAAAAAAATAAATTTAGTCTTGAATGGATATGATGGGGAATGAATCTCATCGCGTTCGTGGAGACGGTAATCTATATGTACGCACGAGCGATTATATCATTATTTTGATATTAAAATAATATATAATTGGATGGAATATCACATATACAGATTAATTATCATGTTATATTTTTTATTTACATGAATTAAACATCATTATTTTACCCATTCAAAAAATAATGTTTTGAATAACAATTACACCACGATGTGGAGACAGTAAGTCGTACGTACACATGTATGGTGACATGTCATTCAAAGGAAGGATATAATAATAATTATAGTTGTACCATATAAATAATAACATCACAGTTTATAGAATATACTAGATTTATTATTTTATAATGGAAATAACAATGAAAGAAGAAGTTGATAAAGAAAGGAACATGAAAGAGGGTGGTGAAAACATTACCTCTTCTTCGGGTTCTTCAATTTGATTTGATCAAAAGGGATCCCTAGGTTGGATTTATGATCACACTAAGGCCTCTAAGATGAATTGAGGGAAGTTGGGAGGATATTTGGGCAGGTTTTGGCTGAGCCAAATGGTAATGAAGATATAAATTTGAGAGAAGGGGGAGATCCCTTTTATAAGTGGCGTGAGGGGAACCTTAGGAAAAACATCAAATATTATTTTATAATTAATTTATATTCTATTTATAATTTCTTCTAAGTGACTTATTTCAAGGATAAGGTGGTGATGGGTTGAAAACCTCCCAGCTAATATGTTTTAGACTGGTTTGGGTCACTATATTAACATTATCTTTTAGTTTTAACTCTTAGATAATTAGTTTCCCATTTACCATGTCTCTTTGTATTTTTATATTATATTGTTAAAAAATATACTATATACTTCTAAGAGACCATCAATTGGTTCATTAGGGTTACACCTATTAGGATATAATTACTTTGATAGAACCTTATATTTTTAATAATAGAATATCAATTAATAATATAATATTTGTTTTAAAAACTCTTTTATGTCAATTTTGACAATATTGCGTATTTTGTTTTTGATAAATTTATAACAGAATTATTACATCAAAAACAATTCATATAACCAATCCTAATAATTCATATTAACCTATAAAATTGTTTTAATACACATAAAGTCTTAAATAAGATTTATTTGTTTATTCATAATATCAATTACATTAATATTTTATTAATTAGCTAATTACTGTATCACCATTGTGTCATAAATAAATTAAATTATATAATGTCTAAAAATTATTAATAAAATACCATTATGTATGAAATTTTTTTATATTTCTAATGAATATTTAAAATCTAATTTATATTTTGTATAACCCAATATTAAAAATGTTTAAGTTATTTTATGTTGATTTTATCTCTTTTAACTCTTCTTTGGATTAAATAATAATAAATGTCATAATCTAATCCAATTAGACCAAAGAGGATCATATTTTATTCCTAATGTTTTTATGTCGAATTATACTTATCCAAATGAATTAGGACTTGTGTTAGGGTAATAATAATATAATTTTTACCTTCAATTACCCTATTTACATTTAACCTTGGTAAATAAATGTAAAAACGTACAGTTTACAAAAAATTATTATTATCTTATGAAACCACTTTTTAATCCTTTATATTTACCATGTCTCTCGGATTTCCAAAATTCCACTCACATAAGCGGTAAAATTACGTTTTATGTGAATTTTCAAATTCTCTTAGGAGATGGGTAAAAGACGGTGAAAATTTCATTAAAATTTTTATATATCTAAAATTATTATAAAATTACTCCAATGAATTAAATTAAACATATATAGCTATTATTTATATTTTATGACCTAAAATAAATTTAAATAAAATAAATAAGTATTTAAATAAAAATCCTGTTTTAAATATTAACTCAGTGTTTTTCACTATTTATCTAATATTGAATGTTTTCATAAAAAATACCAAAATTTCACCCTAGTATAATTTCGATAATCAGAATCCAAAAATGAAGTATATTTTAAAAGTTAAATTTTTTATAATTTCAAAAAGTTGGTATTACTATTGATAATGGATAGTTTGATTGGTTGTGGTTTGTTAGAACACGATGTTGCATACAACACACACTACTGTATTATTCAAAAAGAAACGTACCGTGGAAGCATGGGGTGTTACATTCTCCCCTCCTTCAATAAATTGCATCCTGAAAATTTTTAAATTTGGGATTTGTAATATAATGGAATGTCCCACATAAGAAAAAGATTCAATAAATCTATCACTTTAAAAAAAGGAAAGAGAAGTACAATGGTCACCAGAAATAACCTATACTAGGATTCTATGTAGAAAAAAATGTATATGGATGATAAACTAAGTGTCATGTTATGATGGAGAGGGATAGAAAACATGATCCAGAGAAAGATAACAACAAGAAAACCACAATCTTGTGATTGGAAAAACGGTCATTAGTTTCCCAGTAGTAAAAGTAAACAGACAACATTGTTTTTGTTTTACGATACATTAAATAAAGATGATAAATTCATTTCTGAGATTGAATGAGAACAAAAAGATATAAAATTACTTTTTAACTAAAGTTTCATTCTTTAATAAATTTCTACTACGAACACATTTTTAAATGATGTGTATTCAAGAAGACTTGGTCACACTAGAAGAGCTATAATAAACTTCTTATAGAATCACATGATCCATGAAGGATAAACTATTTATTTACCTTGTCTTAAGAGATTAATCAAAACCAAAATGGTTAGTATAGATTTGATGATCCCGCAAAAGGAAATTCCATTATAGAAAGAAAAAATAATCTTAATTTCTAAAGTCAAACCAATAATACCCCAAAGTTATATAAATAGCATTCAATAAACATTTTTCCTTAAAATCCCTCAATATAATCCAAACTAATATTGAAACCCAAAACATATAAGAATTTGGTTATGTAGTCTTCCCTGTTAAATTGTATCTCAATATGACATCAACCACTATTAAAATTACATACTTGAATATAACTAGCTAATCACATATTCTCAATTATAGGTTTATAATTTCCATAAATAACCAAAATCACGATAAATCATCAATAAAATTATAGATAAAAATCCACCATTAATACTCATACATAATCCCATGGTATTCTATTTTCCTTGGGCATATTGTGTTCCCAACAGAGCGAACACTTTTCAAAATAACATTGATCACTTAATCACCAAATCAATTTTTTAAACTAAGGGTATTCATTTGATAATACATAAGATCCCAAATCATTTTATTATTGATCAATAAAATCACTTAACTAACAATAATTAGTCACACTATCCAGGGACATCACGTAGTCCAGTGGTAGGTGATAAATCTCAATCACACTATGGTAGTGGGTTTGATTCCCATAGCTTTGTCTGACACGATGGGTTGTCACACAGTCTGCGTGTTGTCCTTTTCCAAAAGCTATAATTTATAACATTACAAAAATGAGATAAATTCCTCAAAATAACCATAACATAATTTAACCACAAATGTTATCTCATTCCATGCATTTTCATACCAAAATATAATAACTTGTAATTTCCTATAACCCAATGATCATATAAAACCAAATGGTTATTTATAACTATATCCACAAGAGAAAAGATAAGTCTTCCTCAAATATCATTCTCACAAGGCAAACTACATGGTTACGAATACAAGGGAAATTTTTCCCAAAAAAATAACATCCAAAAGGAGATCTAATTCTCTTAAACATTTATCTAACCATTTATTTCCACATAGCTTCTTCTTTGACCAAGAAAATATCCTATAGAATATGGAATTCACTCGGGTAATTTTCAGGTCCCCTACATTTTCAGCAAATAACTGTAAATGGATTATTGGGACCATTTTTATTTCCTTCCATAGTACTCTTCATTTTTCATCTGCAATTCTTAAAATTACATCATTCTTTCCGGCACCTAAATCATTTATTTTTCCCATTGAGACACTTTCCTGGGTTTCTCCTTCTATATTTTCTGCATGAAGGAAATTGAGGATTCTTTTATCCATGGTCTCCTCTACTAGAGCTCGTATCATTCATTACCGTTATCTTCTTTGTTGACTCTGGGATTTGGTTAATATATATATTGTTGATCATATTTTTGGAAAATTGATCTGGAAAGAACACGATATCTTTTACACCTATCAATATTCCGTTTTTTTCCCATTTCCACCACCATTCCCACCTTGTACATCATTCTCAATGTTACTATGACTTCCTTGAAATCCATCCATTGACTAAAACCAGAAAGAATTGTGTGAGTAACATTAGTTATAAAATCATTAATAGAAAATAAGGACACCATATTCATTATTTGAAACACATTATGATTAACCAAGGTCTTTTATTGTTATATAATATTAAAATACTTCAAATCGTTTTGTAATGAAAATGAAAATTATCCAATTCATATCCCCCAGGAGTGTCATAACCAAGATTACAGCAAAGCCTGTTTTCGTGCACCTGTACCAGAGCCGCCTCTAGCTGTTCGTATCAATATAGGGATGTATTTCTTGGGAAAATCACAAAATCAATACAATAACAAAATTCTAGGATGTTATTATATTCTAATCCTCAAATTACATCTCAGGTCTATGTGCAATAACCAGAGTTTATCTAAATCTAGCTACCAATCTTTGTACTAAACTTCCTCTAATAAAAACTATAACACCCCGACCCCAGTTACCTAGAGTCAGTGCATTATTATATAACATGGAAATGATAAAAAATATTTTGTCTTGATTGACCGATTTGTTTTGTAGCCTTGGAATCACTAGATACATTCATAATTTTTACATAACATCATAAAGTGAAAACTAAAACAACATCTTGTCTCCAAACTCTTATCCCCATATACTGTCCCTGCAGGTCATTTGTAAAATATTTCTTCACATCCTGGGAAAAAAACATAGAAAGGGATGAGAATAGATGCCCAGTAAGGATAACAATATAGCAGAAACATTAATATGTAAGCATAAACATTTATGGAAATGAATAACTAAATCAAAAGCCTTTTAAACTTGAACTTCAGCATAATATGGAAAAGATAAAATGAAATAACTTCATTTACTTATTCACATGGATATTATACTATTCTAATAATCACATGCAATATCAATAACCACATTAATTATAATAGAATGCATAATTCTAGACTATCATAACCACATAGTCAAGGAGTTTTGCAAACAATACAAATAATATTTTGTCAAGGACTTGTTCCAAGACACTAGTTTGACTCATGAGATCTACCGATGAATTGAGGATCTATATCGGGCTCCACCATTAACATACTATGTCCAATTCATTCCTCATTTGAAAAGTTTGAAACATATCATAAACATTCGTATTAAAACAAGCTTTTGAAATGTCAATACTGTAACCACAAACCATGAATAGTATAAAAATAGCACATCCAGAATCAAACATAACTCACTCGATACAATAGGGAAGATTTTGTTGTATCATATTAACATTGATTGAAAATAATGAATGATATTGACATCGATTAAAATAATCATCAAACTATTGAGATAAATATCCCCCTTTCTCTTGAAAATATTTAAAAGTCACACTATTTGTCAAGAATCCACTTAAAATAGATTTTTGAATCAAAGTGTCCCATATTAAATTTGAAACTTTCAAAAGGAATTTTGATTTGAAAACATTAATTTCTATATAAATAACTCCTTAAAACCATTTTTAAAACATGGACATCAATGAGAATGATTTAGATTAATAAATCGTTATATCATTTTAAAATGATGTTTTAGTTTGAGTTCCTAACCAAAAGAGAGACACATGATTAAAAATAATTGAGGTAATAAAAACTTTTTAATATCATGAAAATAAGGGGATTACTTATATACTATGTCAAAGTAAATTATATACACAATATAAAAGTGATTTTGTGTATGACAACAATGGAGCCTTAATGGAATGTAAATTGAGATGAAATCTCTCAGAAAGGTTGTATCCTTAGGTTAAGGATAAATCAACGACATAATTATGTCTAGAAAATATAAATACACTCAGTATTATTGGATATTTAGTGTAAAATAGTCAAAGGACCTTCACACATATTCTTGTAAAAACATCCCCAATGAATTAGATGTTTAACTCAAAAAATGGAGACTGAGTAAAAATTACTCTTATCAAGTTCAGATCATTGACTTGAGAATTTATCAATACAGTGATAATGGGTTTCATAAGTATATCCACAGAAAGGGGAGTTTAAATTTTTACATATGAAATAAAAATACTGATTCCACACATAATCATGCAGCAAAATAATCAATGAAGTATGTTATGTCGAATGAGTGGAAATTTAAATTCCAAATTCCCTTAACAATTTGGTAACTTACGAAATATACACCCATGAAAGAGGTATCATAAAATGATGATGTAATTATAAATAAATTAAATTATATTACACAATTAATACAATAATGGTCAGTACACACACCACATGAAATAAATAAGTGGTGAATAATGGAAATCTCACAGAATTAAAAGAGAGATAAGAAACCCCTTACTTGGTACTTTTTCGTGGGTCAATGGTAGTTTATCCTCCTATATATTGGTGAACTAATTTTTATTTAATTATTCAAGATTTCTATATATTAGGACGATATCATATATTATATTTTAAAATTGATTTGTTAATAATATCTTAGTATTATTGTCATTTTGGGTGTTAACAGATTCATTTTCCGTTATATTCTTTGTAATGTGAGTCATATTTGTTATGGATGGAATGTATCATATTCATATCTAAAATGTTATCATGTCTCTAAACATTAATTTTAATCCTCAAATGAAATTTAGTCTTGAATGGATGTGATGGGGAATGAATATTATCGCGTTCATGGAGACAATAATCTATACGTACCCACGAGCGGCAATACCATTCTTTTGATATTAAAATTGTATATAATTGGATGGTATATAATATATAAAGAATCATTATCATGTTATATTTATTATTTACATTAATTACACATCATTATTATACCCATCCAAATAATAATGTTTTGAATAACAATTACACCATGACTTGGAGATGGTAAGCCGTACGTACGCACGTATGGTGACTTTTCATTCAATGGATGTATATAATACTGAATATGGTTTTAAAATATTTATAATAACATCATAGTATATAGATGATACTGGATTTATTATTTTATAATTAAAATAATAGAGGAAGGGAATGTTGAAGCCAAAAGTAACTTGAAAGAGGGCGGTGAAACCATTACCTCTTCTTCGGGATTTTCCTTTTGATTTAATAAAAAGGGATCCTTATGATGGATTTCTAATCACTCTAAAGTCTCTAGGATTAATTTAGGGAAGTTGGGAGGTAATTTGGTAAGGGTTAGGCTGTTCCAGACGGCTTTTAAGGTATGATTTAGAGAGAAAGGGTAGTGCCCTTTTATAAGAGTGGTTAGGGGCACCTTTGGAAAATCGTCAAATATTATTTTATAATAAATTCATATTCTGTTTATAATGGCTCCAAAGTTACTTATTTTTAGGATTAGGTGGTTATGGGTCGAAAACCACCCAACCAATTGGTTTTATACTGATTTGGGTCACTATATTAACCTTGCCTTTTAGTTTTAACACTTAGTTAATTAGTTTCACATTTACCATGTCTCCTTGTATATTTATACTATATAGGTAATAAAAATACTATATACTTCCAAGATACACCCAATTGGTCCATTAATGATTAACCTATCATAATATATGTAATTTTTCCGAACCATACATTTTTATGAATATAATTTTTTTTTAAAATTACTTTTATGTCAATTTTGACACTATTGGGTATTTTGTTTTTGTTAAATTCATAACAGCATTATTACTTGAAAAAAATTCAGATAACCAATTATAATATGAAATTTTAACCTATAAAATTATGGTAATTAATAAAAAGTCTTAAATTAAATTTATTTGGATATTCATAATATCATTTATTTTAATAATTTATTAATAAGGTAATTACTACATCACCATTGTGTCTTAAATGAATTAAATTATTTAATTTCTAAAAATTATAAATTAAATACCATTATGTAGGAAATCGTTTTATAATTTTAATGAATATTTAAAATCATATTTATCTATGTATAACCCTGTATTTAAAATTCATTAGTTATTTAACTTTGATTTTAACTCTTCTAACTCTTCATTGGATTAAATAATAATAAATGTCATAATCTAATCCAAGTGGATAGAAGAGGTTCATATTATATTCCTAAGGTTGTTTTTTGTCAAATTATACATATCCAATAGAATTAGGACATGTGTTAGGGTAATAATAATAACATTTTTACCTGTAATTACCCTATTTACATTTAACCGTGGTAAATAAATGTAAAAAGTAACTATTTACAAAAATTTATTTTTACCTTATTTAACATAATTTTACTCCTTGATTTTAATCGTGTCTCTATCATAGTCAAAATTCCACTCACAGATGCAGAAAAATTAAGTTTTATGGGAATTTTTATATTCTCCTAGGAGATGGGTAAAAGATGATGAAACGATCAATAAAATTTTTATATATCTAAAATTATTATAAACAGACTCCGATAATTTCACTGAACATATATAGGTATTATGTATCTTTTTTTACCTAAAATAAATTTAAATAAAATAAATAATTATTTAAATAAAAATTCTGTTTTAAACTATAACTTGGTGTTTTTCAATATTCATCAGAAATTGAATGTTTTCAGAAAAAGACCAAAATTTCACCCTAATCTAATTTTGGTATTATGAATCTCAAAATGAAGACCAATTTAAAAGATATATTTTATATAATTTTAAATATTGGGTATTACTATTGATAATGGCTAGTTTGATTGTTTGTGGTGTGTTAGAATTCAAAGTTGCGTACAACACACGCTACTGTATTATTTAAAAAGAAATGTACCATTGAAGCATGAGGTGTTACATGTGTAGTCTTCATCCACTCCTATATGATCTTCACCTTCTATGTGGTAGCTAGTACCATCTCTGGTCCTACGAGTGCTCACTCCCCTAGGTCAGTCCAGCATAAAGGTTATCTACAAGGTTGCCCGTATAACACCTCAAAATGTGACATCCCAATGGTGGAGTGATAGCTGTTGTTGTACGAAAACTCCACAAAAGTCAATTGATCCTCCTAGTTGTGACTGAAGTCAAGGACACAACCATGAAGCATTTCCTCAAGTGTCTAAATAGTCTACTCAGTCTGGCTATCGGTCTGAGGAAAGAAGGTTGTGCTAAAATGAAGTTGCATCTCGAAAGCCTCCTGAAACCCCTTGTATATCAAGGATGTAAATCATGCATCATGATCGGATATAATCATCAAGGGTACTCCATGTAGCTTCACAATCTCTTGCACATAGAGGCATCCCAAGATCTCTATTGAACCCTGCTCTCTGATCAATAGGAAGAGGGTCAACATGGTGATTCGATTCACAATCACCTAAATAGAGTCATTACCCCTAGATGTACATGGATGTATTGTCACTAAGTCCATGGATATCCCATCCCACATCAACTCTGGGACCTCTAAAGGCTGATCCAAGCCCATTGGAACCTGATTCTTCGCCTTCACTTACTGACAAGTGGGGCTTCAAGATACAAACTCTGCAATTTCTTTCTTCATTCTCGGCCACCAGTGCTGTCGTCGGAGGTCATGTTACATCTTCTCCACTCCTAGATATAATTCTAGAGGGTATGTGTGAACTCCCTCAACACATCCTCTTGAAGTGACACTAGTACCATGGTATGTCTTATGAAGAGGATGACGTGCTCCCCACCTTCATAAAATCCATCAGGTTCCTGACCAGTGGATATTGGAGCACGTCGAGCCTCATAGTCAACATCCCCATGTTGCTCCTCCCCGACTCGCAGAAGAATTGGGGGAGTAACTGTAAGAGGCTATTTAAAATTTGATCCATCCCTATCAATATATGATATCTGAAAAGTTTCTAGCTGCTCTCTTTCCTCTCCTAGCAGTTGTATATCAAATATCATACTGAGTGAATCTCCCACAAAATTCCCCTTCCCATGAGTATACACTATCTCAAATTCATCGTCCTGGAGGAACTCAATCCAATGTCACTATCTCATGTTCAAGTCCTTATGATATAATATATATCTGAGACTCTGGTAATTAGACTACAAGGTAAAACATATGACCATCAAATAGTGCTACAACATCTTCAAGGAGAATACCACTACCGCAAACTCTAGTTCATGGGTAATGTATTTATGTTCATGTTGTCTCAACTGTTGAGAACCATATGTGATCACTGCTCGCACCTACATCATGAAACATCTGATTCTGGTCCCTGATATGTCACATTAGACTACGTACCCAATGTCATTCTCTAGAAGCCTCATGATGGGGTCACTAATCAGCCTCTACCTCTGCTCTAGAAAGCTCTACTAACATCTCTCCGACCACAAAAAGGGTTACCCCTTCCACATCAAGCCAGATAGTGGTGCTACAACTCTGTAGAAATCTAGTACAAACCTCTGGTAGTATCCAACCAACCCCAGGAAACTATGTATTTACATCACACTCCTTCGTGGATCCCATGAAAGTACCACCTCATTCTTTTCTAGATCTACTGCAAATCCATCCTCCGATATGACATGTCCCAAAAATTGGACATCTTAGATTCCGAATTGGCACTTCAAGAGCTTACCATAATGCTGGTGCTCTCAAAGTGTTTCTAGTACTAACTGAAAATGATAGGCATGCTCCTCCTTAGTAGTCGAGTAGATCATAATGTCATCGTTGAATACTACTACGGAGCGATCAAGGTACAGCTGGAAGACCCTGTTTTTGTGTCCCATAAACACTACTGGAGCATTTTTTTTAAGCCTAATGTCATAACCATGAACTCATAGTGGCCGTATTAACATCTGAAAGCTGTCTTCTACACATCATCATATCAAACTCTGATCTTGTGATAGTCTGATCTGATGTCTATCTTCAAGAACCACCGTACTCCATTCAGCTAATCAAAGAGGTCGTCAATAATTGGTAGTGGGTTCTTTTTCTTCACGATCACTTGTTTTAGGCACTGATAGTCATCACAAAGCCTCATACTCCCATCCGCTTTCTTGGAAAATAGTATCAGGGATACCCATGGAGAAACACTGGACCAGATGAATCCCTTCTCCTACAAGCCCTATAGTTGTACCAGCAGCTCGCGAAGCTCTATGAGAGCCATCCAATATGCTTGAGTAGATGTCAGTGTCGTCCCAGGGTACAAATCAAATTAAAATTCCACAAATATATGAGGAGGTATACCTGAGACATCATCAGGGAAAACATCTTTGTTCTGGTCCACCACGGTAGGACATCTCAAACTCTCCACATCAAGTGCTCTGAGGGTATGGAAAGCCAAATAATGAGTGATTGGATACACCCTCCTCTAGGTATGTCTTTCATGTGCTGTAATGTCTCCCGTATCGATGGTGAAGTTCAACCTGGTCCCATCTGTGTGGACACACCGTACTTTGCACCTAATATAGTAAATATGAGGAAGGACTGTAGATAACCAGTCCATACCAAAGATGACGATGTAAGGCCTGGAAAACACTACTATGAGTGCCCATCTGAATATCTCACCTTATAAAGTAAGTTCACACTGCCGAAATCAGTGTGTAATCGTCGAATCTGCTCCCGTAGGAGTCTATATCCATAAGGATCCAACCAACGGCTTTGTCGGAATCTTCGAGCTCTGAATGAGGGAAGTGGAAATGAAATAATGACTGCAACGTGTGTCTATAAGAACTACACCTAAGGTGGAATTGACATAGCTGGTACATCGTATCTTCTCCAGAGTGTCGTGATCATAGGCCTTAGTGGCCTAGAGCTGATCTCTCCCCTGTTAACCTGCTCACTGCGGTCGTGGTGGACCTCCTAGTGGTGGTGGTGGTAACATCTTGAAACCTCTACCACCTCCAGCTACATGACCTGCTCCCCTTCCACGTACACATACACCCTGCAGACTAACTCGATTTAATATATGTCTATACCTAGGCGGTCCTTCAACTGTCGGTTGATCATCTATGCGGAGGGTCGGACATTCATGTGCTCTATGGCCCTACCTGCCGCATGTGTAACACTGCCCGCTCCTAGAATGTCTCTCTCTGATTTGGGTGCCCCACACAATAGATCTGGAGTTAAGCAGTCATCCACCTATAGGTCTGGTCCTCTTGGACCACTGCAACATCTATCTTCTTCAATCTGCACAAGACTTGGCTACTTGTCGACATGTGGTGGATATCGCTGCTTGAGAATGCAGAGTAAGGAATCTATCCCTTAGGGGGGCTCTCTTTTACAATTGTTCCTATGTTGGGATGCTGAGTGAGATCACTGATTCCCTGAAATATCTCCTTATTTCCTACATGATGTTCTGGGCCCTGAAAATGGGTCTCTCACCATATCGATGGAGTAGCGTGATAGGTATGCAAACCTCACTGAGTACTATGCTACAGTCATGCTTCCCTACTGCATATGAAGTAGGTCCTATATGCGCACTGTGTAGAGATTCACTGGGACAAACTCTGCCCAAAACAGGATCTCTACGTGTAGCCAGATAATCATCATCTCGTCATGAACCTGGAGCATCTAGATCCTCCATCTTCCCACTACTACCTGTAGAAGGCTCGTTGTAGAAAACACCATGACGTCTGCTGGAGACCCTATAAATCAAAAGACTCTTACTATTGGCTCCACCCATTCCTCAGCCTCCTATGTGTCCATATCTCCCCTAAACCTGTGTGGCCTCTAGTGCTGGAACTCATGCAACACACTCATCCGGTGTGTATCATTTGTTGCTGGGGCTGATGGCATCGATGGGCTAACAGGGAGTGGTACCACTGGTGCCTCTACTGGAAAATGGCCCTGCATAGAGGCATCGTCGCTCGGTGGGCTCTCATTGTGTACAACTCTCGGAACTCTAACTAGTTGTATACATAGATGAATCAGAAATGAAACAGATGTGACGTTGTCAAAATATTATACCGGGTGATATAACTTGGTTGACCTCACTGAATGAAAACTTTTGAAAACACACATTCAATCAGTGTTTTCATGCACTGAGCTGGAAGTCAGAACTGAGGGTCTAGGTGTATGGATACGTTGGCCACACACCAACACTAGACACCCTGAACTGAGAACATCAATCATTACACATAACACTATTTCTTCACAAAAAAGATCATAGTCCAATGTTCTATGGTATAACCAACTCCTCTCATTACAATTTTTCATGACCATTCTCCGAGGCCCATTCTGTGACTACCCAAAGCCCACCTTCCTTAGGAACGTGGCTGTTTCCTATCACCAAGGGTGTAATTCCCTAAAACATGGAAGGCATGGCTTTATAAACTGTAAACACATACAATAAGATACGAACACCAGTAAAATATACAACCAAAATTGTGCTAAAAGTAAAAGGGTCTGAAATACAAGCACAATAGTAAAGGTACAAGTAGAACTGAAAAAATACAATAGTATAAAAGAAAAAAAAGTAGCTACCAGTTCATCCTCCAGGATTCCTACGAAAAGGGTACGTATAGATAGCTTCCTCAGCACTTCGCAATTGTCTGTCACCACTACGTACTAACAAGCTGTATGGTCCACCTCCAAGAACCGTCTAGTCCTAGTACACTAAGACACAATCTGTGCTGTCTGTCGTCTACAACCAACAAAACAAGGTGTGGGAATAGCCCGTTCAGGGGTGGGTATAACGATACTCAGTAAGAACCCCAAGACCTTCAAGTTATCACAAAAATACAAGAAGGAAAAACCATAATGTATGAAATCCACCGATAACCATACTTAGGTATATTCCCATACATATACCTAAGTTATTATGTGATCCATATCAATCACGAGGAAGACACAAATGTGCTCACTCAGCTCAATTGGAATTTTATTCACATTTTTGAAACGTTGACTTCTAGAGAACTCTGAATCAATCGAGTATAGTGGGCCTGCCGAAACACCAAGTGTGCATCCCACTAACTACAGACTATTGAGGTACTCCTTCTATTGTGTATCATTGTCTACCATGTCACAGAAAGGTGCTCCCCTCTGTGGGTCTGCTGCATCACCAAGCGCGCTCTCCCTCATAACCTGCTGAGGTACTCCTCCTGTCGAGTACTGTGGGTCTGCAGCGACACCAAGGCACTCCCCACTGGGCTAGTAGAGTCACTTCATGTCAAAACGGTCAGCATTCGTTGAGTCTCATCCATCTACTTGGTCTCTTCACTACACTCACTTGTCTCCAGGAGGATCCGCTCCATGAGTTACTGATCGATACTCCAACTCTTTCGAATTACAATGAAGAAGTATCTAAAAGCTCTGCCACATCATATGGGTCTCAACATAATAGACAACACGTCAATTATTCTCCTAGTCTGTGAGTTATTAACCATTTAGGCTTGGGGGCCCGATTGGATTCATGCTCGATCCAACCTGACTGTATCCCATCTCAAACCAAAACTCTAGTGGAGTATACTCAATGGTACCATATCACTCCATGGTTTTGAGCACCATGAATAGTTCCTCAAATGTGCATCAAGTGCCAAAGAGATGTCCAAAAGAAGGTAAAGGCTCATAGTGGGTCTGGGTTCAGTCCGACCTAGTCATACCAACTCGGCATGACCCGGCCCGACCCAACCTGGGCCGACATAGATTGGGTCGACCTGGCCTGACCCATGCGGTCTGGGTCGACTTGTTGGGTGGGCCACCCCATTAGCTTTGTCCCGGCCCGCTGGGCCCCGCCTAACCATCCGTGAGGCGATGCGGAGAGCCGAGAGTCTACGGACCGGCCACGAGGGCATGGATCGGTTGTGGGTCGGCATGAGGGTGGTTCGGCCAGGAGGGCGCCATGTGGGTAGCTCGGCCCGGTGGGCACCGCGAGGGTGTTTCGTCCAGGGGCACGGGGCCTGTTCGGCTTAGAGGGCAATGCGAGGCCGGTTCGGTTGGGAGAGTGCTATGAGGTGAGCTCGGCCAGGAGGGTGCTGCGAGGGCAGGGCGGCTCGGGAGGCCGATGGGCGGCGTGAGCCGGGGAAGCTCAGAGGGTGCCATGAGGCCGGTTCCGTCGGGGGGTGGAACATCAGGCACGGGGCATGGCCATCATGTAGTACGGTTGTCGGGAGACACGGCTGGCGTGCGGCGTGTCCAGGGGCACAGTCTATGAGAGGCATGACTGGTTCAACCATGAGACCGTAGCGCCAAGGGGATGATGCGGTTAGCGGCGGCTGCGAATGGTGGTTCCATTGACTTCATCGACATCGTCTTCTCCTTGCCATCATCCATTACAATGAACAACACAAAGAATAATGGATGACGAAGTCGGACCATGTTAGTTTGTCCCACACCCTCCGTGTTTAGAGTGGTAGCAAGTGGTCTTCAAGAACATAAACAAAGGATGATCATGGAAGATTTTTTAAAACATCAATTCCCATAATCCCTCGATAATTTATATTCCCAACCCATCAAAGTAAAAAGAGGGGAGGACATGGGAAGTGAAATTCAAATGAAGAAGAAAATCCTACAAAATACCGCAAAAAATTATTCCCAACCCGCAATGAAAACATCCGCAGGTTAACATGATAATATGATGATCAACATTTTTTTAGAAGGAATGAATCAAGGGAATAAAATACAACTTAATTAAAAACCCTACTTGATTTATGTTGGTTGTCATTGGCGTGAGAAGGCAGACGTCGATTCATTGTAGATGAACACTTACTACGATGACGGAAGTTCCAAGGAAGACGGTCGAAGTCATTTACATTCTTCCTGGAGGGAGATTTCTTCATTGGATAAGCTTTGTACCAAGAGATCCTCCTCTCAACAATTCCACCAAATAATAGATATTTCCAACAATAAAAAGTGTTTTCCCCAATTTAATTGTAGGGACAAATCAAATTGGATTAAATTAAATCACCTTAATTAAGGGGTGTGTTAGAAAGATTAATGGTATGTGCGTTGGCATAATTAAGGTGGAGGATGTCAAGAGTCTCCCCCTCATTAATTGTGGGAGTTGAGGGGTTCTCCCAATTAAAGGGGATTGTCATCCCGGGTTGTTCCCGCCACTATAACCTTTCATGGGAGGTTATGGATTGGGTGGTCCCCACCACATTATCCTCTCATGGGTGGTTAAGGTCTACTGGTCCCCACTTACAACTTCCAGATAGAGGTTTAATTTTGGTGACCCCACATGAAATATACACATGGATGTTCAAAATAATATAAAATAATGTTTGAATTATTTTAGTAGTTCCACGAAAAACTGAATATATAACTTGTTCCCTCAACCATATTTTGTCAAGGTGAAAGTCTCCTTAAGTGAAAAATAGTGATTCAATTTCAACTGTGCCCTCAGATTTCAAATTTGAGCACCAGTTAAAATGTTATAAAAACCCCCTCATATATTTACTAAACATACTTGAACAAATGTTCAGAAATTCATTCCGGGCACTTCGGGCCTCGGAATCATACGCTGTCCATTTTTTCGAACTCATAAAATTCTCATATATTTTTAAAAAAATTACATGGACATTCTGTGTCTTCACACAAAATTTGAAAAAAAACACTAATTGGATGAAAGGATGCCACTAAATAGGACAGAAGGGAGTTTTTTTATAAAAAATTTATATAATATAAATGAAAAAAACCATCTGTATAGAATATCATACATTAATCTCATAAATAATTATTGTTTTTTCAATGAATTTGTATCCAGGGTACACATCGTTGAAATGACACACATTTCACTCCATGAATTCCCATATTCAAAAGGTGGATGGAATCTACCACCATGAATCGTGATGTTGTCTCATTTATCAATTAAGGATTCTAGGATTTTAGTTCCTCATTAAATGGTTTCCTTTTTGGGATTCAATTACCAGTCTATGTCTCCCTCATATATTTGTGTCAAGCTCATGAATCTCATTCCTAGATCCATCTTTGTGTAGGAACTGATTAATTATGATTTTTCTTCAGCCAGGGTAGGAACCTTTTATCGATGTATATTGTAACTTCAGGCATTTCTGGCTATATCTTGACACTGGGAACATTTTTCACCTATTTCTTCCTTATATTATGGATTCTATTGGAGGAATATTTTTGCATAGAACCGAAGGCATCCTATGTCGATCATGAGGAATTTGATGCATATAATTATATTACAAGGATTTCACCTCAAAAATCCCATGTTCAGCATCAGTTAACAGTATATAATTTTTGGTGAGATTAAAATATTAGGGAGAGATATGATGCTCATAAGAATGCCTTATGAAGGCCGTTCAAGGTAGTACATACCTAGGAAAGACCACATGAAAGGTTTACCAACTAGATGGATCATAATGACTATTGAGGTATACATGGGGGTGAGTCCCATGAAGTGATGATCTCACTCCATGAAGGATCACTAGGACAACCATGAATATAGATCATGGAGGTTCACCTCAATGAGGGGGAAACAAGGATTTAAATTGTTTGGGATTTAACCTAGAAGTGGAATCCTATGAAAATTATATAGTGGACAAGTATCAAAACTCACATTTTTCGATGCCAATATGTAAGGTTATCTTATAGGTCCAGTACAAGATGTTTTACATCATGTGGTATGGCTTCTTTCTCTGTGAAAATAGCATTAGCGAGAAATGGAATGGGGATTCTGCAAGGAAGATTCCTTCACAAGAGGATTCAATTTTTTGGATTGTATGGGCCATACACATGGGAGATGCACGAGTGGGTAGAATAATCATTTTGGGATGTGGTGGCCCGTACAAAATCTCAGTGGATTTTGATTGAGTTCCAGAAGTTGATGGAATGGATGGAATAGATGAAACATTGGGTTTAGAACTCAGGGAGGCTACCCAAATATACTAATTAATTGGGAATAAAAGATCATGTAGTTTGAAAAGGGGAATTGGGGAATAGATCTTAATGGAGGCCCATTAGAGAATTTGGTTTTGGATTCTACATTAGATATTCCCATGGTTGGGGGATAAACATGACAGACTCTGATTTGAGGGGACATGATTTGGTCATATGCAAGGAGCATCCCATATTTGTTTTTCAAATTAATGGAAGATTATTGGGTGTCAGAATATGGAAACAATTAAGTTGATGGGGCTTACGCATGGGACCTTCTTAAGTTCCTCTTTCAAGAAGAAATTATGGTTATGTGATTTAGGTGGGGTAGTTGCATGGTTGCTCTTATGGAAAGGAAATGATGTGAATGGAACTTATGCATGTAAGTCAATCACATGACATTTTGATGTGGAAATTGTTTGGATGGGTCTTATTCTTGGGTGATGCTTGGGTGTTGCTATGGAACAGAAGCATTGTTGAGGTGTCTTACTTGTGGATGCTTCCCAGGTGCCCTTGTGGAGCAACAACGACATGGATGGGGAACACACATGGAATTGTACAACTATATATTTTTCATGTCAAGTCATAAATAAATATCATTTTCACTAAATGAAGTAATATTATAGTCTAGCATCAATTTGAAGGACATAGTGTGTAGGGATTAAGTAGTTGAGCTTTCCATTGTTTGTTCCTCAGGTATGGTCATGAGGGAATCTCAACAAGGTGATGGTTCAAGGAATATCAAAGATGTTACACCCAATTAAGAGGATGATATTAGATTTTTTATGATTATCAAATGATGAGGAATATTAGGATTGATGCATAAGTAATATCATTTTTGTCACATGAGGCATCCTATGTTGGTCATGTTGGATATGATATTGTTTGAAAACATATATTGAGGACTATGGAATTTATTATCATTGTCATGGAATGAGGTTTATTATACCTGATGCACAAGGAATACTATTCATAAATGAATGTGAATTATAACATTTAATGTCACATATTGAGGACTATAGAATACCAACACATGATCATTAACTGTTAATCATATACTTGAACCACAATGCATACAATTCAAAAATGAATATTTATAGTACAATATAAATTAATTTATAGAGTAATATGGAATGTCATACCATGATCACAACATGAGGAATATTATTATCGATGGATAATGAATCCAATTAATAACTGATAGGGTATTATATTGTTTCAATCCATCTAGTGAGGAATATTATGTGTAATACACCTAGAAAAGGATTGTGTGGGGCTTATTTGAGAGCGTCCCTTCCGATTCAAAATATAATTGGAGTTAGGTGATTTGGATTGAGGATTTTATGAGGGATTTATTGACCCAATGTACTCAGGGTATAAAATATGATGATCTAGTCCTCTGATTAAGGCATGTGGGGGTCTTTATAGGAACGAGGATTCAGAAATATTTGAAAAAGTTCAGGAAGCTATTTGTTGGCTTCACAAATGGACACATCACTATCTGAATAGCTATGAACACCATCTATCCATCGGGTGGTCATGAAGAGGAGTCAGAATTGTGGAGTAAACCATCAACACTTCATTTTGTCTTTAAGGTTGCTACATGAGTCAAACTATTGTGAACTAGACCTCTTCGAACGTGCTCCATAAAGTTGTTTTGTGAAATCGTATAGAAGGCTTACTTATAATTTCCATAACATATAATATGTAACTCCATTCATGCTGATATAAAATATTATTCCAATATATAGAAACTTTCAATGATCCAAGATAATAATTTGTTGAATTCTGTGTATTCTATGGATTTGGTATTCTGGTGCCAAAAAATGCCCCCCTATGAGTGGGGCCTAATGAGGATGAGGAGGGAGAGGTGGAACACATTTTGAGGAAAACACTAAGGAAAACACCAATCATGGTGTCCTCTATATCTAGGTCATTTTACTATTACAGAGTTCTAAATATTCATGAATGTTATTTGATTGTAAAGGGACATAGATCACAATTTTTAGTGTTCTAAATATGAACACCTTGGCTGGTGAGTTGAATTATTCACATCCTTCTTTCTTCTCAAATACGCACTAGAATATGAGTGGGATAACTCCTTGTATTTATAATTTAAAATGAAAAAATGATAATGATGTGTGTGAGTCACAATGCCCATAATTTGAAACATAATGGTATTGGAACCAAAATATGTTACAACAACTAACCATGTCCAAAACACAGTTGTTGTATCACTTATCCAGGATTTCAGAAAAACAAATGATGATCAATTGATACCCATGTTTGAAACATGTAACATGTCTCAGATTGTAGTCCAAAGTCATCTGAGCCATTTGAAGATGATGGTTGGTGATCTAGTATGAAATTATTCCATTATTTTAGGTGGTACCTACATACATGGAAGGGGATGAGGTTCCATATGGGGGCATGAGAAGCATGAAAATGAAGTGATTCAATATTCAAATGGATTCCAAAATTCATGGAATAACACAACTGTGACTTAGAGAAAATAGGGTGTTGGTGTATCAATATGAACAGTTGTCAAACATGTATTCAAGGATGGGAATCATCTAATAATTCAAGCCAAAAATGATTTAAAATGTGATATTTGTAAGATTACCAACACTAATGGAAGGGGAATCCTGAATGGGCCTACATTGACTTTTAGTTATAGTTAATGGAAAAAAGAAAAATAGATTCAAATTTAGAAGCCATGCATTGTGGAATATCGACAATCAGTTTCACATCTTTTGGTATAGATGGGGATTTGTACAATTTATCGTCATTTGATTAGTATACATCTCACTATTTCCCATCATGTATCTATGATGTGGAGTGTGTGGGGAATATGGAATAGGTCTCCTTACATTTCAACCTAAATTAGGATCATGAGGGAATCCCAGGATTATGTCATGAGGTAATGATGTAGTTTACCATCATGCAAAAGAGGACATAGTAAACTAATGTGAATGATTCCCTTCGAATCGTGAGAGTTGAGGGAGATGGAGGGTATCTTGATAGGTCAACCATGAGATTCACACAAAGTTTATGGTCATGTTGTGTAGACTATGTATTATGGTAAAATTTTATTGATTTTGAAACTGTTATAATTATTTTAGGGTCATAATTATTGGATCATCGGTGTTTGTCCACAAATAATGTGTGAGACACTGAAATGTTTTCGTGAAGTGATTTAGGGGACCTAAAAGGGAACCTCCCACAACACAAAACACTCTTTATAACACTTTCACATATATTAAAGTCACATGAATAGGATCATTTTGAATAATATGGTAAAAACTAACACTGATAATTGTATACTCTCTCAGATGAGAGTATCGAATCCATTCATACTTAGATATGAATCATCCCAAATTTACACTAGGTAAAGCTATAGTTTAACCACATGTGATGAGGGGGTTTATTCCTTATATAAATATATGAATTCATCCCATCCCATTGATGGGTCAATGTATTTAGTTTGGGATTATACCATAAAGGAGGTCAGTGGGGGGTATTTTGGGGTTATTTCGATGCAGATAACAGATTTTTTTCCATTGAATCTATAGGTGGGAACAACGGGGAATGGTATAAGCATCACTACACATACCATGTGGATGGGAATCAAGACACATATAGTTTTTGATGTTGATTAGCATAGATTAAGTTCATATAGTCTAGACCAGAGTCTTGTTGTTTATCATTATAAGGCATAAACCACATTTATTTATTTCAATGTCATGATATGTGGACTGTAGGGTTGTTTTTTCTAAGGGTACTCATGAGGAATTAAGGAGATAATCCTAATGTAAATTATCCAATAAAGGGTTTTGTACCACCTGGGTATTAATAAAAAATGGAAAATTGTTTATTGTTGTAATGGTTGGACATGGACTCCTAATTTATGGTCATAGAGTACAAAATATAAGGTGAATTATGTATCTCAACCACATCAGTACACACCCAACCAAAACTCTTATGACTAAAAGACCAATTCCTGGTTTTGAAAACAAGGAGTGGTCAATGAATTTCCTTGACACATCGGAGTGCATGATAGGGAAGAAAAGATATCAGGTTTATATTTTTATATTGACACTATAATTCATACTCGATACATCCAAATGAACCAAGGGGTGACACCATGGGATTTGGAATTCAACCATAGAATATGTAGGTCAAAAGGATGTAAAGAGATACATTTAATAATTTTTTAAAGGGGAATCTAGTGAGTAGGTATTGATAGTTCACCGTGTTTTAAACACAAGGGCCACAACCATACCAGTCACAAATGCTTTGTGAAAATTAGGGATTAAATTTTTACCATGTTTCAATCATTGGAACCACTATGTGATTCCATAGATCAATTAGTGTGTTGGCCCAGGATGGGAGGTGAGCTAAAATTGAATGATACCATCACATTTTAGGGCCCCATCTTGATTTTAAGGATTATTTAAATTGACATTAAAAAATACTCAATTTGTTGAAATGGAATGATTGAATATCTATAGCAAATTATGCATTCTATGTTCCACTACAAAATGCATTTGGTTAAGTCAATGGTGTGTATCATAATGCCGGATTCAAACATTTGTTCTGAGAATAGTATCATGTATTATTACATGGACCATGTCTACTAGTTTAGGGTCTAAAATCAATGACCACGATCTCTTAGGTTATGGTCATATAGTTTAGACCATATGGAATGTCCAGAAAAGGATATTTATAGCATGGAATAGTGACAATCCTTATGTGAATGAGGGACAAGGAGGACAAATGAAAAACCATTAATTATTTGGAAAACTCATATGCATTTTCAATTTATAACTCATAGACTAATTGTGGACAATAATTTATGGTCTAAAAGATAAGACAAATGGTGGTCCCACGGCTGAAGGATTTAATGAATTTTGTTTGGGCTCGAAGACGACATGTTCAGACATCACTATGTATTCCATAAAGATGTTAATAAATAAATTCATTGTAATAGAAAAAGGAGTAGTTAGAGACATTCTAGTTGGGGGAAATCTCTCTAATGAGGGAATTTGATGCAGCCCACGATTCATGTGGGTAATCCCACGAAATAGGCATGGGGAAAATTTGTAACCATCAAATAAATATAATTTGAGGAACCTGATTTATAATGAGGTAAGAATCATATTTTATTAAAAGAATTTTTTAATTTGTATGTGGTAGAATCATATTTTAACATCATGAAATCATTTTTAGGCTATGATAATTAATTTCATCCATCATATACTATAGGGGATGCAAATAAATTATGTTAATAATTCTTAGAGATACTACAAATTGTTTGAGGTTGTGTTTCCAAGACCACTGTCTCTCATTTTATTATCATAGATTTTGGACCCTCGGAGTATGGTCTTCTCTAAATGAGTATTTTGGTGAGGTTGAGTGATAATCCTGATGTAAATGAGGGCTATAGGGGTGTCAATGCCACCCCACACACTCACAAGGATGACATGAAAAATGTTTAATGTTGTGACACAATGACTTGTCCATTTAGATTAAAGTGAAATAACATTGAACTTGGAAGGAAGAATCTCAATAGAAATTGATATCTAGGCCATTGTAAGAATAACTTAGTGCGACTAATGGCTATGAAATCTTGTGATACATGACACATTCTTAAGAATATTTGTATATTGTTTAATTTCATTACTCATGTACTATAGGATATCAGTTTTGGGTTATGGAGTTCAGAACATATGCATCATAGTTTATGGTAATACATTTAGGACTGTTGAGTTTCTTAGTTTACATTCATATATTTTGGACCAAATTCCTAGTATAATATCATATGTCTGAGTTGTGAACTCCATATTTTAGTTCATTGAGTTTGGAACATTTGAAATATTTTTAAAGTCATCTTTCATGGATCGTTGGATGGCTATTAGTTTAAGGTCTTGATGCTTCGACCAATGGTGCTCTTAGTATATGTATTTAGAGTTTGGACCCAGATCCCAATTTAACATCATTTTCCTTGGTCATAAACTCCTATTTTATGGTCATTCAGTTTGGACCCATGAAATTATGCATATCCTACATGAATTTAAAAACCAGACCAAGAATACTAGGCCCATGTGAATCATGATAATTGTGGAAAAAATGTGGTGGTATGAGATTTTCCCTCTCATATTGGATAACACAACAATGGTGAAGAAATCTTAGGATAAGAATGTCCTAGAAAAATAGACCTTCTAGCTAAATGTGTGTAGTTGTAGTGAGGGTTAACACCAATGGAATTGTGATTGCACCAGAACATTGGGAAATGAGAATGAGTTAAATAACGACATCTGAAATCTAGATAATGAAAGGGCATAATAATGTGTAGGAACCACATTAGAACAAATTCTAAAGACTTGATCATAAACATCACCAATCAAATATGGGGAATAAAAATTCATAATCGAATATTAACAATGTTTGAAACATATGATCTATTATTCATTGTGAAATGTCACAATAGGTATTTTTCAATATATAAGGTGATCCAAAATGGCATGATACCATAACTATGGGCAACCCCATTGGACACCACTGATTATGTGGATCTATAATGATAAATATTCTATGTGTTTATTTAGAATGGGGAAGTATCCCTAGGTATTGGAACACTCTTTGTTTCACACCATAATGAATTTGATCATGTTAGTGAATAACATTATGTGGTGAGATCAAATCTATCAACAAGGATTGGGTTCTTGATGTGGGATAAACACTCAACTATAAAATAGGTAAAGGAAATTGTTTTTCAACATGTTTAAGGTCATATTACTTGGACCGAAAGAATATTTATATAATACCATTAAGCATAGACAATAAAGGGTCATCAAAAAATGGGTATGTGTTATGAAACAGACTGAAAAACCCAAATTTAATGTGGTCCAAGGAGGCCTAGTTCCACACTACACCCTCTAGAGAGGAATCACATATATATTAAATTCATGATTCATGGAATATATGATCTTAGTTTGTGTTCATGACGTTCATACCATAGTGACTTATACCATAGAGGGTGAGTATTCCAAAAGTGATATTCATGGAACTGTATGAAGAAATATTTGTAGATGAGGACAAATTAAGTAGATTCCATAGAAAATATTCTATGGGGAGACACTTAGATAGTTTAAATTCATCATTTTGGGACTTGAGATCTTATTTTATGGTCATAGAGTTTGGACTATGGAGTAGATCATTGTTTATGATCATAGAGTATGGAAAAACAATTTGGGCATCTTTACAACAAGGGTAATCATCCCCAAAAGACTCCTAATCCTAAGTGAGTCTTGCTCAACTTGAGAAACATGGAGTGGAGAGAATATTCATTACATATAGAATAACAAAATATTGGAAAGGAGAAGTTGGGATGAGAATGACCCAAAAACACTGGCCTACTAACTCACAATCAATATTATATGGAAGGGTATCACCGTGGGTGATGTAGTTCTACTAGAACATAACGAGGTGGGACATGTGAATCACATCACCTAATATTGGGATCACTATTTTGGTGTCATGATGATGGAGGATAACTAAATATGCTATTTTAATGAAAACAAAAATACCATGTTACCTGGTATGGGGAAAAACAAGTGTTAACGAAGGACCATGTTTGAAATATAGTCCTTATCACTAAATTTTATCACATGTAATCTAGGGAATTGACCTTGGATGGAGTGTGAGCATGTGTGGCACGATACCATTTTGTTAGGGGTCCCTTGAGACATGTAAGAGTATGGGGGTCCAAATAAAGGGAAACACGAAGAGTGGAGAAGGATTTATAAAACATACATCAAGAATACAACACTCTAGGATCTACACACGAACACATCTAAGCACATAAATGATTCATGTTAGATAAATGGTTTCAATCCCCATCTCAATGATAGGGGCCCTGAGTTAGTTATTGAATGTGTAATGGAAGTGAATTGATGTCGAAGAAGAGTCTTCAATAATATTGGAGATCATTACATTATGTAGTTTTGAATCATGTGTGGGGGATTTGGAGTTGTTTAATGGTTAAAATATGATGCATATTGTGATATCTTCATATGGTAAGTTTACTACATAATGTCATGTGCTGATAAAAATTGATATGAAATTTAATATTAAATAGTAAGGATGTTTCATCATATAGTTTAACATTGTTTTATTAAGATGAGAGATGATTATCATTTATGGTCACATATCATAGAACAAGATGTATTGTAGTTTAAAATCATTTGACCAAGAACATGTCTCATAGATCAACATAATGTATCCAAGGGGATGGTTTTTTTCTGTTTTACATCCTGAAACAATGACACCATCTTTTTTCTTTTTAATGTCATATAGATTTTTCCATCAATTCTAGGGTTTTAGTTTGTGTAGCTTTGAGAAAAATTCCATACATTTTAATGTCATGTGACCTAGCCGTAACCCCACAATTTAACATCATGTGACCAAGATGATGGCTGTTATGTAATTTAACATCAACTAACTAGTATGATTGACCATATGGATTTTTTTGTAGGTGGATGACCTTATATATCCAATTTTGATGGTTTGAGGACATTGAGATTCAATTTGGGAATTTTTACATAGGATTAACATAAAATTATCCAATAATATGTGTGGTTATTATCCATGATTGACTATTCAATGTCATGTTTAACATTCCTTGAGTAGGTGTTGGGGTGTTTGGGATGACCTATATTATTGGTGATGGAGTAAGTTGCAAGGATAGTCTACTCAATATTACCAATAGATGATGCGGGTATCAATCCTTGTTGAATGAAAACATCATCCCTTGTATATTTAGTAATTATGTGGATTTTCCTATGAGTTTTTGGGGACACAAAAGATATTGAATTATTGTCAAATGTGGTAGGAATGATAGCATACCCAGAATCCAGTGGAGAAATGGTGCATGGGAGGCATAGAATCCTATAAAATCATATAGATGCGGTGATGGAACTCTAGATGTGTGGTGTAACAACCGGGTCTTGGTGATAGCACATACACCCCGCCTTAACATGGCAGTCGGGTCCTGGCCCACCAGGTACCACCAGTTTCCCCCGCAGACATGTGGGGCCCACCCCAGGGTTCACCCACGTGCCTGAATGGGTCATCTGACTAATGATATCCTCAACATGCCAACACATTTCTTTTTTAGTGTGCGTTGTCCTCACTCACATACACTTTAAGAAACTTCCCAGAGGGTCACTACTCCAAGCCATGCACGCTTAACTATGGAGTTCTAACCAGAGAGGCTCCCGAAAAGGAAGGTTCACCTTGTTGACATGAGTCATATCATTTAGTCATTTTACCCTTTATCATTTAGGGATGTTACAATAACCCCCCCCCCCTTTAGAGCACAACGCCCTCGTTGTGGGCCATACTTCTCAACCCAGGCAGTGCACTGCGCACTTATGGCTGGGTTCCTCCTCTGATTCCAAATGTGACAATCAGGTCCCGGTGATAGCACAGACACCCCGCTTTAACATGGTCGTCGGGTCCTGGCCCACCAGGTACCACCAGTTGCCCCCGCAGACAAGTGGGGCCCACCCTAGGGTCCACCCACGTGCTTGAATGGGTCATCTGACTAATGATATCCTCAACATTCCAACACATGTCCTTTTCAGTGTGCTTTGTCCTCACTCACAGACACCTAGAGAAACTTCCCATGGGTCACCCATACTGATCACTATTCCAAGCCAAGCACGCTTAGCTGTGGAGTTCTAACCAGACAGGCTCCCAAAAAGGAAGGTGCACCTTGTTGACATAAGTCATATCATTTAGTCATTTAACCCTTAATCATTTGGGGATGTTACATGTGGAATCTTGTAATGCTGTATAAATGGGGGGATATATCCTAGATTGTCTGGAATACTATATTATTAGGTCTATGGGGAGATGGAACACTGTAAGACATCAAATCCTAGAGCATCTGATCGATGGAGTGATGGAACCTAGAAGTAATGGATGTTATGATCATGATATCAGTGATATGATGTGGACATAGTGGTGTCGAATCTAGGAAAATTATATTGAGGAAGTGATAGAACCCAGAGAGAGAGGAATACTAATTCTTTGGTATCACAAAGAGATGGAACCCATCATTAATGGAAGCTAGGAGTGTATATGTAATAGGTCAATGTATCCTAGATGCCATGGAATCCTAGAATGTTGGATTGACTATTTGATAAAAAACAGAATTCATGTAATTATGGAAGATAATTATTATAGGGTGATGATACCCTAGAATCATAGAATCCAAGAACATTAGATCTAGGGGAAATATAGCTCAGATAGAAAAGAATCCCATAGCATCAGTACAACATGGTAACAGTACCCTCGTGGCATGGATGCCTTGATTCTCTGATATATGGCGTAATGTAGTTAGGAAGGCATTGAAGCCTGGTGGTTCATATCCATAGGGTGATGTATCCATAAAACTGTGGAAGCCTAGAGATTTGGTATTATTGGGTAACAGATTCTAGAAGGCGTAGATCCTAGACCATCAGTATAATGTGAAAATGTTGCCTAAAATTCATGGAATCCCGAAACATCAAAACGACATGTTGACGGAGCCCGAAACACATGGATTCCCGGTGCATTGATATGATGTAGTGAATAAGATAATATGTCCTAGAAGAATTGAATATCATATTAATGGGGTGCTGGAGCCTTAAATTCATAGAAGCCTAGAGTGTCAGTATGATAGGGGGATGGTGCCCCGGAGGCATACAAGCCCGGAACATCAGGTAGATGGGTAAATGGATCCTAGAAGGCATGGAATCCTGCAGTGTTTGTACAACATAGTTGTGGTACACTAGAGGAATGGAAGCATGTAATGTTGGATAGACTAGTCAATGGGGATCATGTATTGTGGATTCCTCGAGTGTCAGGTTAACATATTGATGGACCCTAGAAGGATTGGAATCATAAAGACTTTATATGATTGGATGGTGAGGCCTTGATGGCCTGAATTTCTAGATCATGGGTACAGAAGGGAGATGTATCCCCGAGTCTATGGAAGGTTGAAGCATTGGTATAATGATTTGATAATTCCAAGAATGTTTGGAAGACTGGTATAATGTGGAGATTGAATATGGAATGAATGGAATCATTGAACATCATAACGAAAAATCAATGGAGGAAAAGAGGCATTGAAGCTTGGAATTTGGGATCGATGGGGGCTTTAGAGCCCTTGAGGAATGGAATCCCTGAAATTCTGATCGATGGTGTGATGGATCCCTAGAGGATTTAAATCCTATAAGATATAAGTTTCATGGGATTTAATAGATCATGAATTTCATAATACCTCATGAAATCTTCCATGAAGTGTTTATTTAGAAACTCTACTATGTTGTTCAAAATGAATCCATTTTCTTATTTTAATTGATAGTACAAAAAATATATAAATGATTATTCAAGAACCATTGAAATATACTATTGGATATCCTTATTCAGTGGTTTTTTTCTAGTATCTCAATGAGAAAAATATTTGAATCCTCTTTTATATATCCTTTGAGATGTATTAGGATTCTAGTAAGGATTTATAAGAAATACTTTTTTCAAACGAAATTTCCTATAGTGGTCACTCCCTTCATCATTCTAGATATTTGTTGATACACATGATGAATTTAGAAGTTTTAACATTCCCTGGATTTCTAGGAACATCATCAAGAGAGATGATTTGTATTGTGGTTTGTCCTTATTGAATTATATTGCCATTGATTGAGAATCGAATAAAACTGGAAGGAAACATTTTGTTTCTTAACTTAGTATAATTTGGAATACATCCATCTTAGAAATTTCACCTATAATATGATCCTCGTATTGGTATATAAATATTTGTGAATCGTATTTTTTAGTCTGTTGATTGTGTCTTATCATCTTTATCCATATATCATTATACTGTGAAGGATTATTTTTTCTCTGTAGTTTTATCATTCTTATTATAGAGAAAGTTAATAAATTATTATATCTTCCCCATGAAGAATAATAATTATAATGAGTCAATTATAAAAAAAATTGAATCATAATACACTATTGTAGACTCTCTGTAGGTGTCCTGATAGTCATCACCAAATTCCCCCCAACATTTTCTTCCCATACATCCAAAACAAGATATTTATGGATGATATTGTACTACCACTACTCTTATTAATAATTAGTTTATCTATTTACATTATATAATCTAATTAAATTAATGTATCCTCAATTTTAACAAATCTTTGATATGTTTCATTGTTTCTGGCGTCAATATCATTTATCCCTGATCTATCAGAAATATTAGTTATTATTTTTTCAATTTTGGGGGTTTTGAAATTGTTTAATATGAATATCAAAATTACATGTAGATTCTATGTCATCATATATTAAACATCTATAATTGCCATTTCTTGGTATTTCTACTCCCATAAACCTAAGGTCATGAAAATAGTGTTTTACTACCAAGATGAATCCTAGGATTGTGTAATTGATGCTCAAAATTGAGTTCTTTGTTTTAGTTATGTGTTGACTTAAGGCGATTAATTATTAGACACATAATGTTGAAAAAACATGATCAATTTGAATTTTTCCTAAATCATTTTATCAAGTCCTATGATAGTACTAAAACCATTTTAATCCTCAGTCTCGCATATGATTGATGTTTGAAAAACATATAGTAATAATAATTATATTTTCTTTGATAATGGGAAATTGATTAAAATTTATTATATCTAAGAGCTTGTATGACCCGAACCTAACATGAATGTTAAAAAATACATATGTAATTTTGATGAATATTTTGATACAATCACTTAGATATAATAAATTTTATACATCAATTCTAATATATAAAAATATGATGATGTAAAGACCCAGATTTTCCATGTATTTTTATTAATTTTTTTGGAATTATTACGACTTTATGTAAATTGACGGTGCATGATTTCAAGGCCTGGTGTGCCTAGAATCAATTTCTAAACTTGTTTAATGTACATTTAGTAAACTCATGAGTGGTGTTTTCTATTTTTTGAACCAGTTCATTGATTTGAAATATGAGGGTATTGTTGAATCTGGAACATCAGGATTCATATAAGGGAGAAATCACTTCGACTGTAGTAGGTCTTCTTAAAAACATTGATTTTGGGAATATTTAAAATAAATAAATAAAATAACTTTGTTATTTTATTTTAATTCTTTTCCTACAATAGACAAATGACAACGTGGGACCGGTGACTTTTCTAGAAAATAAATGGCTTTACCTTTCAATCCTAAGTGACAACATCATTGGGAAATTAGTATGGTTCCTAATCAATGGACCCCCATAAATTCCCAACTTTGTTACATACCCTCCCCCTCTCATATTTTTATGGAGCTTGGGTAGAGGTATCAACACTGCTTCACCAAGGAATGAGGTGCTTAAAAAGTGCTGAGAAACCAATCCTTTGGAAGAAGGAGACAGTTTTGGCATTTGGTGATGAGTGACACTGAAACCCCAAATCAATGATTGATGATCTGGCGACGCCATTGGACGATAGTTGCGGGGGATGATGGAAAATGACCCACTTCTGCAACCGGAGTCATTTCTCCATTATCCTGGAGGTAGGGTTTACTTTTGGTTTTAATTTTAATAGTTGTAGAATCCTTTTTCCTCCCACATGTTGAATAAAATATCACACCGAGGGCACAGGTCAAACGAACTAGCTCAGAACCTCTGATACCATGATACCCATGTACCATACCTAGATGACCGCTAACATGGAGGCCCCGACGGGCTATGAAGGATGCGGTGTTCCAACGCACGAAGAAAGAGGAGGCTGCAACACTAAGTCAAGGTGGTCATCGGAGTGGCCAAAACTAGCCAGCCATAGAGGTGGTGTGTCATGCCATCACACACCGTCGGTGAGAAAAGGGGCCAATACCGATGCCGCGACAAATGAAGGCAGCAGTCGACACACCAGAGGACCGCGAAGAAGGAGGTGGCTCACCTGTGACTCTGGAGGAACCAGCTGTGGATCATTTGCCGTGATGGTCAGAAGAGGTGTCTGGCACATGAAATGGATGCAAAAGCAGAGGGCGGTGCGACCAGCATGCCGCTGGAGGGGCCGCTGCTCCAATGACCCAACGATGGGACCCACAGTTGGTCCCATATGTCATTTTGCAGTGCCAAAAGCATTGCCCCTACCCATTTCTGAATGGGGGAAAACCTCACACTAGATCATGTGGACCCTGCTACACCATGGGATGCACCACCTGCGGACCTCTATCCTCTGTGTGTCATGCTACACTGCAGGCCAGGCAGCTTACTGGGTTGGCCACACCCCCTAGGGTTCTGGGCCGCCCCTTTATGGGCTGGGCCGCTACCTAGAGGGTCGGGACATGTGCCCACACGGACCGGGTTGCACCCCCTTGTAGGAGAGGATGGAACGTGACCCAGCGGGCCGAGCCCAGCACAAACTAGTCTTGCTGGGTCGGACCCAGACTGGGTCGTGTCGACATGAACCAGGTCGGGTCGGTCTGGCCCAGTCAGACCAGACCCATAATCACTTAAAGGGCCATATCTTGAGAAATTTATGTTTGTTTGATGAACTATCTATGAAGCTATGATCCTTGGTTATAGATTGTCCTTTTAGTATACTGGACATAAGTTTTGGGGAGAGTTAGAGTATTCCCATGTTGTATCAAACCCGAATCTAACCATTCCCTCAGAACAAAAAATCATATAACTCAAAGACCGAGGGTCCGATTGACGCCCCATCAATCATGTTGGAACCCTTACGACATAGCGGTCCTTTGGGTTACTAATTTAGGGTGCTTTTTGGTGGTTGAGGTATGACTAGTACTTCGAGAAGTAGATTCCATGAAACTCAAGCATACCAAGTGTGTGGAATGTAGTGGCTGGCCGTAATGTGAAGAAAGAACATCAATCCTGTGTTGGTCAGCATCTATCAATTTTGTGCGGGTCAGCCTCTATCAGATCTATGTGGTTTAGTGCTCAATAATATTTTGTGGGATAACACATTCCGATCCAATGTAGGTCAGATACATTGTGGGTCAGTGGGGGATAATACCTGTCGATCCTATCTGGGTCAGCAGTAGTGCTTCTTAACAGAGTAAGATGTTCTAGCTTAAGACTAACCATCTTTACTTCTGTACATAAGATAGTCATATTTTTGAGATGAGTCTTTTACCCTCGTGTTGTTACGTGTGTGGTACATGTTCGTGGTGTAACCTATGTGGAACTTCTATCTTTATGTTGCTACCAGTGTGGTACTCTTATCTTCGTGGTGTTACCTGTGTGGTACTACTACCTCCATGGTGTCGTCTTAGTGGTGTTACCTATTTGGTACTTCTACTATTGTGGTGTTGTCTTCATGGTGTTACCTGTGTGGTACTTCTATCTTTATTGTGTTACCTTTGTGGTATTTCTACATTCATGGTGTTACCTTTGTGGTATTCTTCCCTCATGTATGAGATGAGTATATCATGATAACCTTGGTGTATGTATGTGCCTATATCTAAGTGGATTTTATGTATTACTCTATTAATATTCTTTTTTCAAACTCTAGAAGATCAATAGGGGTCTGAGGGTCCCTACTGAGTATCGTTATACTCACCCCTGCATGGGCTAAACCCGCACCTTGTTGTGTCTTGTGTAGACGACAAACAACACTAATCGAGGCTGAGAGAGACAAGACTATATGGTTCTCGAAGGTGGAACATTTGGCATGACCTGACATATGGACTACTGGTCGGGGGATATACCTACCCTTCAGGTAGGATCCTCAGTGGGTGATCTAGGATTTGTTTTGTACTTTTCAGTTTTGTATATTTAGTTGTAATTGTACTTTTCAATTGGGCCGATATTTAGGTTCCTATACTTTCTGCTCACTTTTACTATAACAGTTTACTTAGTGGTTGCTTCTTATAGTTATCTTGGATTCTGTATCAATATAGGTTAAAAAGGAAATGTCTTTCCATTATAGATATACCCCTTTCCGGTGCAAGTCGTCAGCCCCTGGCATATGGAAGACGGGCTTGGGAAAGTTCTGAAACGTGCCCCGAGGGATGGGTCGTGACAAACTGGTATGAGAGGAGATAGTTCTGGTGAAGAACTAGGACACTGATCTTTTCTATGCAGCAATAGTGTTAATTATTATGAGTTTGGTTTTCAATTTGTTCAATCCAGGGTTGGTGTGGTGGCCGATATATCCATACACCAGGACCCTAACTTATGATTTCTAACTCAGTGCACGAAAACACTAATTAAGTTTTTATTGAATTGTTTTTCTTATAATCTCTTGAGTCAACTCACCAATTATAACTTATTGACCATGGAAAACCTATCTTTTTTCTGGATGCTGCCACATAGATAGCCTGCTAGGATTCCTGAGAGAGTATGTGATGACGGCCCACCAAGCTATGAGGCCTCAGTGTAGGGCCCTCTTACAACATTAAAACCATCAGTTGGTGTAATTACAGCACCACTAACTATAGAGAATACATTTCTTCTAGCCCCACCCTTAGATGATGCACACTAACTGAGAAAATTGCATGATTTCTATCGGTAGAGGCCTTCGAGGTTCTGAGGCGTGATGGACCTCTAGGCAGCTAAGGACTAGCTAGAGGCTATGGCCAGAGTTTTTCGCTTAGTTGGGACAATGACTGATCTGATTGTGATCCTACTTTCTTGTCTCTTCTAGGGAGAAACTAGGATATGGAGGAGTCTGACACTCCATATACATGACGAGGTGACCCTCACCTAGGGAGACATCGAGGACCTTTTCAGGGTAGAGTTCGTCCTAGCGAATCTACGCTCAGTGCATATATAGAAGTTTCTACACTTACAACATGGCATCATGACTGTGGCCTATTACCTGGTGAGGTTCACCGGTCAATCCTGATACTCCATCGACATGGTATGTGACCCTTTCATCAGGGACCAGTCCATTGACCAGGGTCTCTGATAGGTGATCATTGCATCGATGATATCTCTCAGCATTCTAATGCAGGATGTGGTGCTAGAGAGAGCACTTTTGGTGGAGAGATTCCTAGCTGGGCAGGAACTGACAACAAGAGCCACCACTAGACGTTAGGAAGCACATTCATCTATAGCTGGCATACGATGGATGACATAGGGTCCAAAGTGGGCCATTCCTTCTGGTGGACGACAATAGGATACCGGGTCAATGGTGTGGGGCCCACGAAATAGAGGTGGATAGATGAGGAGAAGGCAATGAAACTAGTTCACTGGGTAAGGTCACCTTGCTCGCAACTACCCAACCAGACATAAAGATGACCAGAATATGGTCGAGGGACCGCCAAGGCAAAGGCAGAGATTCGATAAGGAATCTCCGCAGGCAGCAGGTGGAGGTGGCAGAGGAGTCAGTCATGCAGCAGGCGGTGGGTGGAGATTCGAGGTTCTTCTTCCACCACCTCTAGGTGATCCACCCTGACCATAGGGAACTGGTGTATAGGGACAAGCTCAGCTCCATAAAGTAAAGGCCTATGACCACAATGCTCTAGAGATGATTAGAGGTATTATCTATGTCTACTTCACCTTAGTTGCAGTACTTATAGACACAAGTTCCAGTCACACTATTATTTCCACTTCCCTCGTTCTGATCTCAAAGACTCTGGGGGATCCATTGGATTGATCCTTATGGATAAATACTTCTAGGGGAGGAGATTTGATGATTACACATTGGTTTCGGTAGTGTGATCTTACACTAGGATGTGAGATCTTCGACTAGGATCTTCTAGTAGCAGCATTGAGGCCTTAAGACATCACCTTGGATATTGACTATTTATTAATAGTCCATTCCAAAAATTGAATGTATTAGGCCCAAAGTTATGTGTGTCTATGAGGAAGGTACCACGTTTTCCTTCACCAGTGAAAAGGGAACTTTTTCATCTTAGGATGGTCTGACCAGAAGGAGGGTGCAGCCGATCACTCATTAGTTGGATAGACTTACCCTTAGTGTAGTAAATAATGAGTGTATGAGCTATCATATAGTGGTGGACCAGTATGCCGATGTCATTCCTAATTATGTTCTGGGACTACCTCCACACAGAGATGTAAAATTTTACAATGCCTTTTACCCCAGGACGACACTGATATCTACACAAAAATATCGGATGGATCCCGTGAAGCTTTTTGAGTTATGGGTGCATTTGGAGGACCTGCGGGGGAAGGGGTTCATAAGGAACAATGTTTCCCCATGGGAAGCTCCAATGTTGTTCTATAACAAGGAAGATAAGTGTATGAGACTCTCTGTGGACTACCAATTCCCGAACCCAGTGTTTATGAAGAACAAGTATGCACTTCTGAGTATTGATGATCTTTCAATAATCTGAAGGTATCTCATTTGTGTTCGAAGATAGACCTCATATTAGACTATCATCAACTCAGGGTACGATATGAGGATGTGAATAAGAAAGACCTAAAATGATGGTATGGCCACTATGTGTTATTGGTTATGACATTTGGCATGACCAATGCCCCAAAAGTGTTCATGGGACTCATGAATAGGATCTTTCATCCATACCATGATCGCTTTATGGTGGTTTTCATCGACAACATCTTGATATACTCATCATATGAGGAGGAGCAAGAATATCATCTGCAGATTGTTCTGGATACACTTCTAGAGCACATGTATTATGGTAATCTCTCAATGTGCCAGCTCTGGATATGAAAGGTCCACTTTTTGGGATACGTTTTCATGGAGGCTGGAGTTGCAGTGGATCCAACAAAGATAGAGTTTGTCCTAGCTTGGGAGCCACCCATGAGTGTGACCAAGGTGCAGAGCATCTTAGGGTTGGTTGGGTAATACCAGAGAATTGTACACAAATTTTACAGAGTTGTGGAACCCTTGGTATCATTGAATAAGAAAGGACAACCCTTCAAATGGATGGAGTGATGCAAACTATGTTTTTAGGAGCTGAGATAGAGACTAACGAGTACCTCCATCTTGAGTCTACTAGAAGAGGTAATTGGGTATGTAGTTTATTATGACACATGAGGGACCAGAAATGGATGTTTCATGATGCAAGAGTGACCAATGATCACTTATGATTCAAAATACTAGAGAAAACATGAGCAAATTTGTGCTACCATTGACCTGGAGTTTGTAGAAGTGGTCTTTTCCTTGAAGAAGTGGCGAAAATAATTGATGGTTGAACATTTTACTATCTACTCTAATCACAAGAGTCTCATGTATATATTCTATCATACGGACCTAAACATGAGACATCGGTGATGGCTGGAGTTCCTCCGGGACTATGAATTTGAGATAGTCTATACTCCTTGGATTGGGAACGTGGCAGCAGGTGCACTCAATAGGAGGTCTGGTTTGCAGTTTCTGAGTGAGGAGATAGAACAACTAGTCGTATTGAAGATATCATTCATGGATAGAGATAGAATATCTCACCTCCAGCCTATGATTTTAACTCCCTCACTTCATCAAGAAGTTTGAGAGGCACAGCTTGGGTACATTGACTGCGAGGCTTTACGTGATCAGATGTCCTTAGTAAATGCACCTAATGGATTTTATGAAGGTGGCGAGCATGTCATCCTCTTTAGAAGATGTACCATGGTACCAATGGAACTATGAGAGGAGGTGTTGAGGTAGTTACATACATCACCTATGGCTGTAAATCCTTGTGTGGAGAAGATGTACTAGGTCCTTCTGCATCAGCACTGGTTGCCAGGGAAGAAGAAGGTCGTGGTAGAGTTTGTTTCACAATGCATCACTTCTCAGCATGTGATTCTGAGCATCAGGTTCCAGCAGGATTTCCACAGCCACTAGAGGTACGAGAGTGTATGTGAGATGGTATATCCATGGAATTTCTGACAAGGATTCGACGTACATCAAGGGTACGTGATTCTATATTGGTGATCATTGACCGACTCACCATGTCGACCAACATTGAACCTATCCAAGAGTAGGGATTAATAGAGGGATTGGGATGCCTATACGTGCAAAAGAATTTGTAACTTAATGGGGTGACATCGATGATCATCCCTGACCATGAAACACATTTTATTTCAATGTTTTGTAAGGGATTAATGGAGGTATCTGTGACTCAATTGCATTTGAGAACCACCATTCATCCTCAGAAGGATGGTCAGACTGAGCAGACCATTTAGAAACTAGTGGACATGATTCATGCATGTTTCCTATATTTTTTCAACAGTTGGTAGGATCAATTGTCCTTGGAAGAGTTCATATATCATAACATTTATCCCTCCAACATCAGTATAGCACTATTTAAGGCCTTGTATGGTCGACCATGTTGATCACAGCTTTGCTGGAATGACCTAGGGGAGTCCTCACTTATATGTCCAAAGTTGGTTCGAGGTACCACTGAGAAAGTGAAGATCATCCAAGAGCAGATGAAGACTACACAGATTAGACGGAAATCATATACTGATAAGATGTAGAGACCTTTGGAGTTTGAGGAGGGATACAATGTCTTTTTAAAGGTCTCACCACGATTATGTTTACAGATATTTGGCCAAGGCAGCTAGTTATCACTGATTCTTATCAGATCATTTCAGATACTTCAGAGGATAGTTGAGGTGGCATACTACTTGAAACTTCCATCATAGTTGGAATGGTTGCACGAAATCTTCTCCATATCTCATATGAGGAGATACGTTCATTACCAATCTCAGGTCATCGACCACTGCAAGATAGACCTTGATGATGGGGAGACGTTTATGGAAGATACAATAGAGATTGATAATCGATAGGATCAAGACTTTGGTGGATGATCGATACCTCTGGTGTGTATTTGTGGGCTGCATGAAAACCTCCAGGAGAGCACTTGGGAGCGGGAGGTAAAATATGTGCTCAGTACTCCCATTTGTTTTCTTAGTCTATAATGTGGCTTTGAGGGATGAAATGCCCTAAGTTGGGGAGAATTTAAAACCATAATAGTCCATGTAAATTTATTTTTTAATTATGTGGAATTATTAAGATTATGTGAATATTGATGGAATGTGATTCCGAGGCCCAGTCTTCTTGAAATAAATTTTGGAACTTTTATAAGGTACATTAAGAAAAAGCACGAGCAATGTTTTTTTCAATTTGAACTTGTGATCAGATTAAAAATCATAGGGCTTCATTGAATTCACAATAACATTATTCTCTTAAGGGAGGCTTCACATAGACCGTAGTCGGTCCAAAGAAAAATTTATATTTTGGGGATTTTAAAAGAAATTAATAAAATGACATTATTATTATATTTTCCTTCTATTCCTCTAATGGACATGAAGCAATGTTGGAGCAGTGACGTGTCTATCCAAAAAATGGCTTGACCTTTCAGTCCAAACTAAGAACAACATTGGGGAATTAAGAAGGTTACAAATTAATGAACCCCCATAAATTCCCATTGTTGTTACTTACCATACCCCACTCCTATTTATATGAAGCACGAGGAGAGGTATCGTCACTGCTTCACCAAGAAAAGAAGTGTAGACAATTTACAGAGATTCCAATACCTTGGAGGACTGAGCCAATTCTGTAATGATGTGTTGACCAACACCAAAACCCCGAACTGACGATAGACGATTGAGCGACGTCGTTGGAGGATAGTTTCCAGGGATGGCGAACACCGACCCACACCCTAAACAGTAGTCGTTTATCCATCATTTATGAGGTAGGATTCACTTTTGGTTTTAATTTCAGTGGTTTTAGAATCTTTTGACCTCACTCATGTTGAATACAAGATAACACGGAGGACTCGGGCCTAACAAACTCGGCCTAGATCGTTCACTACCTTTTTACCCATGCGACCTCAATGGAAGATTGTCTGGGTGGTGGTATGGACCGGTTGATAAGGATAAAATGTGCTGACGCACTCTACAATAGGAGGCTACGACCCTGAGACATAGCGGTCATCGGAGTGGATGGAACTGGCCGACCACAGTGGAGGTGCGGTGCACTGTCATTCACCACCGATGAGCAAGTGGCTGCAGCCAAAGCAACGAAAGATTAATGCGTCGGCCGACACACCAGATGGCAGCAAGGAAGGAGGCGGCACACCCATGCCACTGGAGGAAGTAGTCGTAGCTCCTCAGCCGCTACGGTCAGAAGAGGAAGTTGACACATTGTCTTGGCATGGAAGCAGAGGGTTACATGGGGAAACCCCCCATGCCAACTCAGGCAGTGCCAAAAGGCACAGACACTTCACCCAGGTGATCTGGTAGTGCCAAAAGGCACAGACACTTCACCTTATGAATTGGGGAAACCCCCCATGCCAACTCAGGCAGACCCCACTCCCCCCCCCCCCCCGGGCCGCACCACCTGCAGACTGAGCTATGCCTCAGGCTGTGCTCCACCGCAGTCCAGGCTGCCTGCATGGTGGGCCATGACCACATGCGAGACGAGCTTCCCCCTTATGGGCTAGGCCACCCTCTAGTAGACTAGGTCGCACCCCCTTGTGGGCCAGGCCATCCAACTTTGCGAGCCGGGTCAAACCACGATCTAGTGGGCCAGGACCACCATGGCCCGATACAGAAATTTTGGACCCAGATAGAGTCAGGTCAATCCTGTCTCGATTGGCTCAGCCTAGACTAGGTCGGACCGGCCCCTGGCCCGAATGGACCTAGACACACTTAAAGGGCAATATCTTGAGAACCGGACGTCCATTTGATGAACCTTCAATGGAATTGAGATCCTATGATTGAAACATGGTTTTAGTATACTCCACATTAGTTTTGGGGAATATTGGAGTATGGATAAGTTGGATCGAATCTAAATGTAACAGGCCCTCAGAACTAAAACAGTTTTTACTCACAAAGTGGGAATCCTATTGATGCACCAACCCTAGCTTAAAACACTTACGACATGGCGGTCCTTTGGGTTACTCCTTTGTAGATCTTAGTGGCATCTGAGGTACAACCGTTATCTCGAGGGGTATATTCTGTGGAACTGAGAGCACTAGGTTCGAGGAATCCAGTTTATGGATTTAACACGATGAATGAATTTGATCCTATGTGGGTTAGCATCTATCGATCCTATGTGGGCCATCTTATATCAGATCATGTGTGGGTCAGCACAAACCAATCCTATGTGGGTCAGATCCTATGTGGGTTAGCGGGGGTTAGTACCTATCGATCCAGTGTGGGTCAGCAGTAGTGCTTCTTAACAGAATAAGATGATCTAGCTTACAACTAATCATCTATATTTATGTACTTATGTTATACCTATTTTGTCCAGATTATTTTACCTTCGTGGTGTTACCTGATTGGTATATCATCATGGTGTTATTTTTAGCGTACTTATATCTTCATGGAGTTACCTGTGTGGTAATATTATATTCATGGGGTTACCTGTGTGGTAATTTTAACATTGTGGTGTTGTCTTAGTGGTGTTACCTAGGTGGTACTTCAACCTTTGTGGTGATTTCTCTGTGGTGTTACATGTGTTGTACTTCTATCTCTGTGGTGTTACCTTAGTGGAATTTCTACCTTTGTGGTGTTTTCTTTTTTGTATACTTCCTTCATGTATGATACACATTTATCTTGATAACTTTGGTATATGTATAGATATATACCTAAGTAGAGTTGATATATTTCACTGTGGATATTAAATTGTGGAACTAGAGGATATATATGGGGTCTCAGGGTCCCTACTGAGTATTGTTATACTCACTCCAGCACAGGCTACACCCACACCATGTTGTGTCTTATACGGACGACATACAACACTGATCGAGGCTGATGGATCCAAGAATGGATAGATCTCGGAGGTGGACCACTTAGTGTGAAATGACGTAGGGACAAAAGTGGATTTGGATTGGTTTGGTCTACTTGGATTTACCAATTTTGTATCCTCAATTTTTATTCATTTTCCCTTTTTTATTAAAAAAATTATTTCAATGTTTTTTATTTCCCTCTCTATTTTCAGTACCTAATTTTTTTTGCAAATATCATTATCATCTATGTTCTTGATAATAATTTTCATGCTTATTATTGTGGTTTTCATTTGGGGTTATGTTTGTTGGAATTGAGGGTACTGAGATATGAGACACATTCTAATGCTGCACTCAAGGGATGTGATAATTTAATGGTCCAATACATTCTTTTGGAAAGGAATGAGTTTTAGTTTTTTTATGCTTCATGTCAAATAAACAGGGGATTGTAGGTTTTGTAGGTTTTTCACATTTGGAGGACCTTTATTACATGTGTAGTAGTAGGGATTATGTTCATATCGGGTTGTTTGTAGGATAATTAAGGGAGAGAATAGTAGACTAATGTTTGATTAATGTATATGAGGGAGTTAGGGGTTTACAGAATACACTTAATAGAGATCAATAATTATAGGGCACAAATTCTGGATGGAGAAGGATGGATCCTTGTAATCCATCGGTTATGGAACTGTGTGAAAATCTATTTGATATTACTACGTGAAGATACAATTTTTATCTTTTTTACAAAAAATAGTTTTTTTATTTTTAAGGATACAATAGAAATATGGATGGTGGTGTATAGGCATTTAAGGGATAATAATCTGACTGGAAATGGAAAGACCATGTTTGGGAAGTTTGACATATGTATGAATATTGACATTAGTGGGGAAGATTGTATTATTTCATCAAAAATAATTTTGAGTCTCGTGGTATTCTAGATTGTAATAGTCATTAAGGGTAGAATAGACATGAAATACTATTTATGTATATTTTAGATAACCTCACTATAATACAAATTTTTTCAGCACTTAATGGTATATAAAATCCATTATATTCTCATTTCAGTTGAAATATGGGGGAAAAACCACAAAAGTAGAAACATACCTCTAAATATTGATTAATAACAATGTTTATGAATGAGGTTTACACCAATGGTGTGATTTAATAGAACTTTGGAAAAAAATCTGATTGAATGATTAAATTATTTATGACTTCTTTTTTTGGTATATTAGATTTTTTGTGGGAAAATTTACACATTGATTCATTCCGGACCATAAAATTAGGGTATAGATTTACTTATCGATTGGTAATATGTAGTCAATATAGTATATAATTTTAAATTTCACTATTTTGTATTGAAATCAATCAGGTCAAAACATGAAAAATAATTATATTCCCTATTTATTATATCTAATTAATTTCTATAAGAAATCTAGTTCTTATAAATAATTGAGATAGAGCATGAATAATATTCCCTGGGATGTACCACCTAACTACAACTTACTGACATTAAAAAAATTATTTTCCTTTGACATGGTTTATCCTTAAATTGTGTTAATATTTTTTTTATAATATTAATTCCTTCAATCCTTCGTAAATCATAGTACATGTTTGATTTTTTTCATTAATGTCTTTAAATAAATTTCCATTCTAATGAAGAAGCTTTCATTTCATGATAATAATATCTGATATGGTAGGGTAAATTATCCAAATTTCTTTTGAACCCTTAGTGATAGAACATTATCTTTGAATTAATCATAGGAATTTCAATCATCTAAGGATGTCGATAGTCAAAAAATAAAAATCCCCTATATTTGAACTAGACCATGGGGTCTTGTCCTAAAATTGGGGATAAGTGAGGTGGTTTTTTTATATGTTGGAGTAATTTAGGATGACATCATGAATGATTTTAAAATTTATTATCCATCGTTATGTTGGTGGTATTTTTTCAGTATATAATGTAATATTAGGGTGACTAGAAAGTTGTATGGAATAAAATTCCATTGTAGGAATATTATCAATATTATCCAAAATAAGACTATATGTTGAATTCTCAATAGATCACATAAACATAATTCTCATTATCTTATTTAATGTAACTATTAATGGACATGCCATTATTATATAAATTGGAATCTGGGACCATTAACGATATACTGGGAAGTAAGGAAAAATAATTTCATTTGGAATAAAGATGAAATTTAACTAATTGGGTTTATCACTATATGTTGGGACAAAAATTTGGATGTCCCTTGATGTGAGAAATGAAATGATGGATTTGTATAATTCAATAGCAGATAAGATGCATGTCATTAAAACTTATGTAAATTTATTAATTCATATAAATATATTTACACATATTTTTTATGTTATAATCCATTGGAATAACAATTAAATGTATTTTCTTTATTCAAGGAGATGGGTTGATATTACATTGAATGTTTTGGGGAATCAACATTTTATGATGGTAAGATATTTTATAGAGTTTTAGTGGGTATAATTATAAATATATGGGTTTTTTTGGATTTATGATTAATGAACTCTACCACTATTCATGATAGACCTAGATTATGGATGTCCATTGAATGTGCATGAAATATGATCTTGTGAAGAATGTCAACTATTTTTCACTATAGTTCATCTCATTGTAGGAAGGGTGAAACATAAATATATTTCATAACTATAGAAATCTATGTATGAATATCCAAAATATTATATAAGATTTTTTAATCCATATATTTATTTTACTAACAATATTGTGTTGTCGGTGCTATGGAATTTATTTGTGGTCAATATCTCCCATGAAATACTACGTATTTAAAATTGATAAATATAAAAATAATAGGATGTTAAATGTTCATATCTAGAAGAAATTTCTTCATCCATTGATAATCCATATAGTTAATAACATAATTCATGATATTATTACCTGTTTTTATTTTTTAGAATCTAATTGTATGATTTCTACCATTATATTATTATCCATGAAACATTTTTGATGAACTCCTCTTAGAAATCTTCCCATTTACACCTTTTATCCACTATCATATTGTGTAGTTATCATATTAAAACACATTAAAGAAAAGTTTATATCTAGTGTTAATGGTACAGATTGGATTTCAATTTTTAATTAGGTGAATAATTGGGGATATAAAGGGTTGAAAGGTATGGTTTATAGAGAGTTTATTAAATGACATTGATTCCTATAGGTATATCTAATCATCCTTATGATCTCTTTAGAGTGAGATATAAATGCCTCAATCATTCATTCAAAGTAAGTATAGTTGGACTGAAGGATTTTTCTAAATAACCTTTCATGATTCCATATATATTTAGATCTATACTCCATGAAATATATTTCATAGATCATATGAATAAATAAAATGAGGAATATATTTATAATTATAGGTATAATATTCATTGCCATTTTCGTTTATTGTCTCTTCTATGTTTTTTAAAACATTGAGATCCATGCTAGGATTCTAGATTCTGGGATCAATTTTATGATTCCATGGGATAACTTATGTCTATTAACTATGTATAAATCTGATTATAGGAATATTATCCTAGATATTTTCTATATTTATTGTATCCTCCAATGGAATTTTTATATTAATATGGCTGATGAAAAACTACATGTCAGTATGGAGAGTAATTAAGTATTTTCTATATATGAAATTATTCACCTATTATATTGAGTATCAAGTAATATGATCTACTATCTAAAAATATACCTCTTTCACAATTAATTGTATCAAGATAACTTATATGTTTATAATATATATTTATATACCCTATATATTTCCACATCTGTATATATTATACCTTAAGAATAGTAGGTATCATTTGTTTTGAGTCAGATGATATGAAAAGAAATTGATTTAAATAAATATACATGATGTTGTTTTTTTTTTATTTTTGATAATTGAGGTTTAATTTTTATTTTTGAATAAATGAAACTGGATGGTGATAAAATTTAAGTGGAAATATTTTGTAAAGAATTTTATCTTCTAATAGATAATTTACCATATAAATTTTTAGTATCATTGATGATGAAGGTGAAGAATAAGAATCACCAAAATATGTATAGTATTTGAGATATTTATTTTCAATGATCAAGTTTAAATGCACACAATTACATAAAAATGACAATTATAATCCATTAAATTCTCTATCTTGAAAAAAATAAGAAATTGATATAAGAAAAGGGTTACTTAGAGAGCCATTTTTTGAAGTGAGCTAGGATGGTTATGGTCCATTTGGGGGAATTTTTTTGGGTTTCTAAAAACCATTCTACTCTTATGTTTGAAAAAATTATTATAGATTCAAGTAATGACTCACACAGATTCCTACCTTGGAATGAACCAGTAAAATAATATCCACTACATGAATCTGACCTAAACAAGGGATTGGATTTTAGTTGTTGTTGTTATCCTGGTAACAATAAAATATTATAATAATGATATTAATCCATGACATTGACCCCATATAATCTCCCAACACAACTCACATGATGTCTCGCATCGAAATAACACTAGTGGAACTTATGATATAAATATTTCATATGAAAATGTCCATAAAAGTAAGGCATCCATAGTGTATACTCTCAATCATCCAAGTGTAAAGATGTCAATATCCCATATGGAGGTTGTTAAATTGGTGAGAGGAAAATGGGGTTAAATATCAATCATGTCTCTGATGCCTTGTTTATATCCACATAAAAAGTACACTAATAGGGGAATTAATGTTTTTAATTTGGTGAAATAAGTTGATGGGTATACACATTAAACAGGTTGAGTCATATAACGTCAAAACATCAAACATACTATATAATATGCCTAAAATTTATAATATACCACTGATATGTGTATATAATATAAAAAGAGAAGAATACTTTTTTCGTACTTCATATATTATAACTCAAATTATAATATGATTTCATTAGATTCATGCGTCCTCCAAATTTACTCCCACACAGTTTCCATGATTTTTTATTGATGAGATGGGTCATTTATAATTGTTTTCACCTTCATTTAAGTGTTAAATAAAAAACTCATGGGATTTATATTTATTTTTATAGGTAGATCAACATTTAATTATTCACCTGATTCAGCTAATGAATGGGTTTTTATAATTCCTATAAAGAGATGTAATCTAACTATGTTGGTATCCACTTGCGCATATATACCAAAACTAGAGACCTCTTCTACATGAGAATTAATTTATTATCATAGATAAGGTTGAAAACCCATTAAAAATATTTTGTGTCCTTCAATTTTGAAGTAGGTCTACTAGGATAGTGGATTATCTAGATTGGTATGAGGATTAAATATGTTGTTTTGAAAGTCATGAGAAAAAATATTACTTCACTGAATGAAGACTATTTATGATTAATGTTATTTATTTGTACATTAGATATTTTATATATGCTGGAAGTTTTATTTTTTTATACTAATCAAACATCATATAGGTCTATTTTCACTGCTAATGATCAAGTAGGTATCCATTAAAATGAATCATTTTTTAGAAAGATTAATTTAATAGATCAATCTTTTATAATTTATTTAATTTTGAATAAATATATTTCATTAATTTATTTTCTATGATATTTTAAAATATGTCATGTCAAATCCTTCTATTCAACATAATAATGTAGAGAATGTATAAATAGTATTATGATATATTGGAAATATATGTTTTTGAACTAAGTCATATCATACATTATAAATTATAGTATTGGATTAGACGATTATTTATGAAAAATAGTTGAATGTAGTATAAACCTGATATTACCTAAATCAAAAATTATAGTTGGTCTTAGATGATATTTCTAATCCTACTCATTAATAATAATATTACCAAATAATTTAGAGGAATATCATAGAATAATATCTATATCCATAACACCCACTCTCTAATAGCAGTCGTTTTTTTAAACTAATAGATCGACATGAAATATTACAAGATATGCAAATTTAATTTTTTGAATGAAATTTCATATATATTTTTTAATGAAATTATATATATATATATCTATATATATATATATATATATATTTCATTATAAAATAGGATTTTCAAGACTAAATTAAATGTTAAAAAGTTAATTTTTTTAAGATTTAGAATAAATAAATTTATTATTTATAAGTTTTCCTTCTTAATATTTATATAAATAAATTTATTATAGAACTTGAATAATTTTGACAATAAAATTTATATTATAAATACATTCTAGAATATAGATCTGTTAAGTAAATGATTTTTATACCTGAATATGATTTTGTTTTCATGTCTTTTGAGCTCATTTAATTCATACAGTTATAATCTTTAGGATATTTATTGAAAATAATTTCTTTAAATTAGATTTTAGATATTTCATGTCATTTTACCCCATTTAGTTATAATGTTTTTTTATGGTTTAAATTGTAATGATTTTTAGTCTCAAATAACTATTTGACATTACTTAATAAGTTAATGTAAATTATACATGTTTTGTGTTGAGATTTGTATGAATATATTTGGAATCTATTTTTGGACGAATAAAAAAATCGTTTGGGTTTATTTATGATATTTTAATTAATATGTTGTGAGCACATTAATATTTATGAAAAAAAGGATTTGAAAAAAAATCATTTGAAACATGAATTCCTAAAAAAATCAAACAATATATAATAAATTTTTTTAAGGAATAAATCTATAAATTTAAATTATATTTATACTATATTGTGGATTCAATTAATATTAAACCATTAAAATACTATGTTCTATATTTCTTCTAAAGATGAAATTTTCATGACTTTGTTTAATAAACCATGAAATTTAATTAGGGCATGGTGTCCATGGATTATATTGTTTAATTTTCATTTTAAATGGTTATTACTAATGGTTAGTTAACAAAAAACCATTTTTAGATTTGTTTACAGATAACTATAAAATCATAAATTTTAGTAGAGGAATATTATTTGATGTATCCTTTTAAATGATCTAGGATTTCTGTTTCCTTATCAACAATTCTTGAATTATAATTTTTAATGATTTTGATGATTCATTCCTAAATAACTATGTAATGAGTTGACTACTAATATTGGCTCGTGAATTATTTAATGGATGTTATCCAACTATATATAAAAGGTGTTTTTGGTTTTCATATTTAATGGGAGTACATTGATTATCATTACAAAATGAAAAGGTATAATAAATTATAGCCACCCATAGTTATGTCTTTGTTATATGATATGGTTACTTCATATAAAACGTTTTGTGTTATCTCTTATGTATGACCTATTGGACCGTGGATGATATTAATATATGTTGGAGATTTTATCTCAATGTAAATTCATAAATGAATATATATTTAAATTTTATTGAGGAAAATTTCACCAAATCTATCTATTACATATTGAATACTGGATGAGAATCCCAATATTATGCCTTTAAATAATGATTTAATGATAGAAGAGAATTAATAAAGGGTAATTTCTATCATCATATATTAAATTTAGAATTATTACCCACATTATAGTTCTACAATTATGATCTACTATTATGTATATGACTAATACATGAGTTTAACAATTTATATTATATTCTTTCAATAGACTAAAAATTGATCTATATATCTTGTTTGGGAAAATTGATTTCTCATTCTATATTAATACTAATTTTTATTCTATATATCCGAGATTAATGGTTTATGGAATTAGGAATGTTTTGAATTATTTTTATATTATAAAAAGGATAGTCATGTTTGTAACATTTTGACTAAGAATGTCATGGTTGATTCTAATCCATTCTATCCTTTCCATTATAAACTTAGAAATATAAATGAGAAACATATATAATGATTCGATATAAATGAATTTTTATTACCATTGAATATATATAATTCTAGAATTATGAATCATTATTATTAGTAAAGATGAAAAATATATCCATTTAGTGTAAATGTTGAAACGTCCATTTGACTATTGAATCTAATACAAAGTGATTAGTGCGGAGCAATGAGTACTCACAGGATCCCTAGTTTTAGGTATCTTATTATTAATACCGGTGAATTTAGTTAGTATGTATTAGTGGTTTTGATGAAATATTAGTGTTGGACATTTGAAAATTTCATAGTGTTTTAGAACATAGTGACAAATCATTGGGGGAAGATTTAAAAGATACTATATTTTGATCAAGATGATGAATAATTGAAATATTACTTCATTGATAATCTAATGTATTCTGAATTGATTTCAAAACTCTCTCATATTTTATCACCATAGAGGAATGGTGTGTTCAGTAGATGGAATTGTACATTTTATTTATGATCTAATTGATGGATAGGTAGTGCATCCTTTAAATTCAATTATAGGGTAATTATAAAGAATAAACATGATTTATACTAGAAAACATCAATATATCATATTTATAAATACAGTTGTTTATAAATGGACTATTAAAAATCAAATATTTTATATTAGTAGCATTTTATATTTTCAATCCCTTGTAGACTGAATGTATTTTGAAAAGATAAACCCCACATGAAAAAATTGGATTTTTATTGTTTATCCAAATAAAATAATGAGATATTACATCAAAAATATTACTAGCACAATGTTATCTGTAGTAATATTTTTATATTTCTTTAGAATGAACGTATTGATCGTAGATTAAGTTGGATGAATATTTAAATTGGATATGTCTGTTACTAAAAAACAATAAGGGTTCTTGTGGAATAGGATGAAGCAATCTATCAAAAGAATTATGAGATAATAAAAATCTAAATCTACAAAAGAACCATATTGGTTTTATAGTTTTAGTAAAAATATTTTAAGATATTGATATTAAATAGTTAATAGTGATGATGAAATGATCATAGGTGATGTTCCTATAACCTAATAAGAGGATATAATTATTTTTATTATAGGAAATGGATAGAATGAATTTAATCTAAAATGGAATCTATGGAGAGTGAAAATGTTTTTAACACACAAGATACAATTGAAGGGATGGACGCATAGGGTTACAGTATAGTTTCTATAAAAAATTATGACATTGATGGTAGGGTTTCAATGTAAAAAATATGCCTTTGGAACACGTTTATTAAAATATTCAGGGAATTAAATATAAAGTATCCATTTTACCTATTGTGAAAATAAAATCCATACATGTCTGTCATCACATAACATATCATTTCTAGTAATTGAAATATAACATTCATGTCAAACCCACTTCTTATAAGGTCCAATTATAAAAGGACTTGTATATCATACTACCTGATGGTTTTTGTTTTTATATGGTAATGATGATGATTTCAAGATGTAATTGTTAATTATAAGACTAGATCATTCATTTTAGAGGAAGAATATTTAGTTTTGTGACACGATTAGAATGTTTTCAGTAATAATTTTTTTATGATTATTGTGTATAATAGAAGATTAATGTAATCATAGTGGTATTTATGATATATTATCAGGATGTTATGTTTCTTATGAGAAATTAATTTTCATCACTTCATTATTGGAGGATTTTTATGTTATTTTACTTTTCATTAAATACACAAGTGAAACAACCTATTTATTTTGTATGAATATATATAGTTTGATAAATTATGTTATTTGGATTCAATCATGTCATGTAACTAATTAAATTAATAAAAAATTCATCATAGAAAACTCCAATAAGAGGTCTTTATTAAGGTTACATGAAATGAATTTTAGGACAAATTTCTATTCAATTAGGGAGTTATATATGATTATCATGGTTCACCTAATGTCCTACAATGTTTTTGTGAATTATATAATTTTTTTATTGTATATATGTCTCATATTATCTGAGAATTACTTTTATATACTAATAAAATCATGGTTATGTAATTGTATAGATACGAAAGTAATTCTAAAGTATCTGAGAAAGTCTAAGGATATCTCATGGACAATTTTAAGAGATTTTGATATTTTAGTAAAGGGTTTCATAGATACAAGCATGCTTTTAAATAATGATGATATGAAATATCATGTTGGTTTCATGTATTTTTCTAAATAGTTTATATATTATTGGTAGGAGTTCCAAAAGAGACACCAAAGATGAATAGACATCATAGGTGGAGTGAATAAATATATTAGATGTCATGAATGAGGTTTTTTGAATTCAAATATTTATCTCGAAATCTAAGGGGGTTCGTAAAATTGATGTAACGATAAAGATTTTTTGTGATATCAACTGTGATATCACATAGTTTATGTATATATAGTCTCACAACCGGAAAAACACATCCTTCAAAAATACCATCATATTTTATGAATATTTGGTAGGGGATGTTAGGATCTGTTGGGAGGGTATATATGATAACATAGTTGATCTATTATAAAAACTATTATCCTAGTAAAGGCATATTGGTCATCTATAATATTTTTTTTGTACACTACATAAGGTAATGATGGAAATATTTCATAATGTATCATGTTATAATTATAAAAGTAAATAAATAAATTAAATAAATTAATTTTTTCTTCATTATACATTACATATATTGTGGAATTATAATATTCCCTCAAATTATGACTTTATTTGTCCCTAATAAAAAGTCATTACCATGTATTATCGGTTGAAATGAAATTTTAATGTAACAATTTATAGAGGAATCATATGAAAATAAATGTAGACATATTTTTTTAACTAAGAATCAATGTATATCCTATATATTGTTATATAATAATAAACACAGTTATGGTTTTAATATTATAATCAATTCATTTATCATAATTTTGTTGAGATTACAAGGATGAGAACCGTCAAAATATTCTACCTCTCTTATATATTTCAACAAGACATAGACAAATAGGGGATTATTGTTTTTGTTAATAATCATATAATCAGTTTCATTATGGCCAATATGTAATTTATTCTCTAATATGATGGGAAAAGTCATCTAGAACATGATTCAAATCGACTTTGTAAATACATGACCATGTTGGGTTGAGTCACATGATATGTGTTAAAATACATGCAAAGGAGAAATTTGATGGTTTGATCCACAAGATAAAAAATTTGTGATATATTCGTCTTATTGGTATGTTATATTAATTTAATTAAGAAATTCTTATTTGGACTATACAATATTGACTTTTCTCCGTGTCAATTTATCCCCCAATATTAGGGAAAACGATTTATATTGGTGTATATTTGATGTATATGATTAATATTGGGGTGGAAATGTTTTTATGAGATATGAATATATATGGTGTAGATTTGAATATAATTCTTAGTGTAAAAGTCATCACTTATACTTTTTTAGAGGGATCACATTACATACATCTATGAAATAATGGTTTCACATCTCTTTACAATGTAACTAAGGCCTACAAGTTGAAATAGTTAAGACACAGGAAACGTAATATGTTTTCTAAAAATTGATTCTTCTATAATGAATATATTATGATAAAATGTATTCAATGGTGTTTTGGAAGGATAAAAAGAGTTTTCAATTTTATTCATTAATGCCTTATTGGATTTATGTGAATGTGTGGGATTATTTGATATGTAATTAAATGTTTATGTTTTATAATATCTGACTTAAGTGATCTTATTGTATGATATACATAAGATAAATACCATATAATTCATTATGTGTATACAAAGAATAAAGCATTAGATGATTATGTTTTCTACAAAAAATTATAGAAAAGGATTTATGATACAAATTCTTCTCATTCATACATCCTACACATCTATTCTTATATTCTCTCATTATGTATTTTAATAATGATATTGATGATATATGTTATCTAGAACGTTTTTTATGTTTTAAATAAATAACACCCAAACAGGTTGTGACATATGGGTTGGATCATAATTTTTTTCAGAACCTATTCTCTTATTTAAATCTATAAAATTGGGTGTGCCAATAAATTTATTGGATATGTATTTGGTTCAATATTGTTTCTCCTGAGATAATAATATAAAGATGTCTTCTACAAAAGATATTGTTTAACGATACAATGAATATACTAACACCACATAAATGTTTTAGTATCCATCATGTTGTGAACAAGGATCTATAATAAAATGGATTGTTTACATTGGTAAGAATATTAGTTATGCTAACTTGTTGTTCTTTAATACAATTAGTACATTGATGAAGGAAGTCAATATTTACCACCAATTTATTACACGAATACCAATTCATTAACATAATTTTTACTATTAAATAAATATCATGATGTAAATGATTACAATATATCAAATGGGAACAGATGAGGAGAGAATGATATAATTGATATAATTAAAATTATTGAATATTATTGGAACTAAATAAATTTGGATACAATTATAATTAAAAATTATTAAAATTAAAAAAGAAAAAGAAGATGGAGTACATCAATCTTGATTAATTTGTAATATATCAGTCTACCAACATAGGTGTTCATATTATAATATTTATTTTCAAGATAAATGTTGTTTTCCATAGGGGTTGGTCACCTTTTATGGGTGATAGAGTAGTGAGTTGACTTATTTGAGAGTGTTTTTAAATTAAAATGGATAATGGGTCCAATCAAAATTTCATTAAAGTTAGGAATTCTAATAAATCATGGTATTTTGAAAGAAAAAAATTTATAATCCTTTTATCTATAATATAAAGGTTTAATAATGTAAAATCATTTAAATCATGTACTTCATTATTTTCATATTCTATCAAAGAGTTATGAATATTTTCTATTATCAAACAAGTATATTATTGAATATGTATAAAATTTAATTCAACATACCCTATATCCATACCTCCCATGGTATTATCCATTAGAGGGACTAAAGAATTACCTATTAAAAATTAATAATATGATTTTATATATATTTAAAATGAAATCACAATTTGATAATTTTAGGATTATTTGAAAAGTGGTTCTCTAATGGATAAATATAGAAGTCATATTTGTAGAGAATTTAAATTTATTTAATGGGAGCATACTAGATTTTTTATGGATAGTTATTTATTAATTTAGGATTTTTAGTAAATAATTTTTATTATAATACAATGTTGATAAAAGGATGAGAGGTCTATGAATCCTAAAGACACTCAAAATATAAATTTAAATAAATAGGATGTCATGTATGGAATTTATTTATGAATAATGTAGAGTTATTTATTATGGAGTATGTATTTGAAATCATGGTAAGAAAATATGTTCGAAAACATATAGTTGTTGAAACGATGGTATGGAAAAAAATATTTTAATAATTTTAGCAGACATCAATTTATCTGCTTTAGATGGTTGAAAATATTAAATAATAGAATTATATTATATAATGATAAACTAAGATGATATTTTAGGTTATTTTGGGGGAATATTAGTATTATTCAAACATATTATGGGGTTAATTACATAAGATAAAAAATTTGATTAAATTGTTTTTTGTTATTTTTTGATACAATAGATTTTTTTCCAAAATATTAAACATATAAATAGATTATTACATTGAGTTACATATTTTTTAATTATTCAATTGATATTTTCATAGTTATTATAAAACTATTATATATTTATTATAATGTCACTATGCATTTCTATACATAATAAAATTTTGGTAATGTTTAGAGGAACCAACTCTGATGTTACTAAAAAATCCTCTATATAGTTGTGAGATACCTTTTATGTAGTTATAATGAAGTTACTATAACATTAAATAGTAAATAATAATTTTTTAATGTTATCTGGAAGAATCTTTTGTAGTTATAATTATTTTCCCAAGACATTGGTAACATGGTAAATTTTAAATAAATTAATTCATTGGGTATCATATTGTAGATCATGAGAAAACACACATTTATAATTACTTTATGATGACTTCTTTTACATAGAAAAACATGATAAAATGTTTCTAAATATAGAATTTAGTAGAACAAAAAATGTGTTACATAACAAGTTACATTAAGTAAACTATTTTATTGTATTTTATATATTTATAAGACAATAATTTAGATTGATGAAATAAAAATTTATATTGTAAAATATTATACAAAATTTGATTTGAGAATCCAATTATAATACATGTGATTAAAAGATGAAGCAATTAAATACATATATATTTACATCTATGATGTACACTGGTATATCATTTTATTTTTGTTCAAAATTATAATTATATACCATTAAGAATTCATTTATAGTTAGTGCAGATAAATTTAAATTATTCTAGATCTTAATGGGTATCAAAATATTGTTTACATAATGAAGTATGACTACAAAAACATAATTTAATATTATATATAAAATAAATTTCAATTATTTGGTGATTATATTGGGTTGAAACCATAAAAATATAAGTGTGATAAATATAAAGATGTTTTATTATGACATATGAACCCCAATAGTTTATCTTCTATAATAAACTCAATGAGGCTATTTATATATCCTAATATTTAAATGATATTTAAAATTTTAATTCTTTTAGTAGAATATGATAATAAGAATTTGATAAATTCTAAATAGGATTTCAAAATATACAATGATTATTCAACTGGTTTTAATTAATTCTTAAAAAACTATTAAAATAGATGATTGGGTAATTGAAAACAAAATCAGGAAATTAATTGTTAATGAGATCATTATATGTATATTTACATTACAAAGAGGTATTAAAGGACCTATATGAAATAAAAATATATAATAAGAGTTTTATGAAAAATTTGAATTATATTTTTTTTAATGATTTAATTACATAAAAAAACTATTAAGAGCCTATGATAAAACTATATATATTGTTTGAGATTTATATTGTATTTATTATTATAGGAAACTATTTTTTAATGGGATCCTACTGATTTAATATTTTATAAATTAGTGTTAATTTTATTAATAAATATTTTAGTAGAGTGTGATGTATATATTGTGAATAAAATAAAAAATAGAGACTACGTCTTATGATATAATTGAGACAAATATTTTTAAATCAACCAGTAACATGAGAGATTTTATGTGGTTCAAATTGTATTATTTAGTGGTCTGATGAATCAATGATATAATTAACACAATATTTAAATATTTAAGAAGAAATAATTGATAAATTTAGTCATATAAATATTTATATAAAGGAATATATATTGATCGAGGCTCTAATGTTGTTACATGATTTATGTTTCTATTAGGTATGGATATGTGACAATATATTTACCCATAATATGTATGATTTTATTGAGATGGATATTACATAAAAGGTTTATAGATAATCCTTGGGGTGTTTTGATTCTATTGTTATTGACTAACATGCTATCATAATGTATGATTAAAGGAAATCATGGTATACATCTCAAAACTCTATTTTCAAAGAATAATGTATTATAATTATTTTAGGATTTAATATGTGGAATAATAAGATAATGATTAGTTGAAATATTCTTTTAAATATTATGTCATAAGGTAGAAAATAATGGTATGTGCATCCTATATAATAAAATAGGTCAATAAAATGTTGTGATAAGTGATTATCCAACATAAACATTAGTGGAAAGTATTATTTATATATATAAAATATACTTACTAGGTATATTACCATTTTAAAGGGAATTATTTTTTTACAGATGGTGAACAGTACAAATCACATGTCATAGTAAGGGACTGAACTTATATCCATGTATTCGTATAGTGTATTAACTTTTTGGTATAGTTTAATTGAGGATTTAGGATTTATAATACAAAAATGAAATAATATCTAAAATGAATCAATTTTATCAAATATAATCATTTGGTATGTTGAACTATCTTATGGAGTGTCTAGAAAATATTATTTAATGATTTCCAATTTGTCTTATTTTTTATACCATCTATATGTGTTAGAACTTGAGATACCCTGGTATAAGGGATGGTAAAACGAGGTTTTTTCTAATTTATTATTTTTTTGACCTTGATTATATCTTTTTATCTTATTGAATGATTATTAATCAATCTATATAGTCCCTTACTCATGATCCTAGTGACTATCAATTACAAATCTAGAAATAATGTCCAAATAATAAATGATTATACCCATTTCATTTGTATTGGGACACATTCTAGAAGAATGAATAATGTCTCATATCGGTGAACTGAATCCACTATTAACTTACTATATTTGGGTGGAAAAATATTAATGAAGGAATAATTACCAATTCACGAAATCACAACCATTTCAATAGTTAGGGAATATTATAAACTATGAGAGTTCAATTTATTATTCTTAGTGTCTGAAAACCTGAATCAAGGAAGGTTGGATTAGTTAATTAATATGAATTTACCTCAAATGATAGAAATTAATGTATGGTAATTTTATAAATTTAATTTTATGGAGATTTGTTTCTAATTAAAAATATTATATAATTCATATCCTATATATCCGATGATATCTACTCATTGATGAATGATTATGGTAATTGTATTACAATATAACCACATAGTATTATTATATAAAAGCATTATATAATTACATTTTTTATATTCAACCATCCACAAAAACAGATTTTTAATAACATTAAACTCTATTTTATGATATTGTTCCAAGAACAATGATATAGAAATGAAACCCTAACTTCTTATTGGTTATCCTCACTTTGAATTATTTGATTGATCAATTTATATCATCCACTAATATATTCCTACAATCTTAAAAGTATATTTTCTTATCTATTTATATATATTTAGTAACTACCATAGTCTGTTTTTTTGTATACTATCCTAATTCTAAACAAATAATTCAACAACTATGATAACATGTCATTTCAATAACATCATTGATCACTATAGGATCCACTTATGATTCAGTATGTTTAATTTCATCCATTCGAGACAATTATATCTTCTATAATTCATAATAAAACAATCATATTTATGATTTTAACTAATAACTTTATTCCTCCATGTAATTTTCAACAATTAAATCCCCTATGTATGAAACACATGCACTTATTATATAACTATTTAATCAGATTTCATCTACATGTAATGATCACCATCACATACATAGTTTTATATAAATATAAAAATTAAAACCTTTTCCCATTAAGACCACATAAATGTAGGTTCATTAATAAAAATGTTATAGTTTTACCCAATTAAATATTTCTTCCAAAACATCTTTAACTACACATTACAGCACATTTGTACCTAAATGCCTAAAAATGATGACTTATAATACTTGATATATATAGTAGTGTATAATTATGTAATTATTATAATAATAACATAAAATTAATAATCAATCCTAAAAATATCTTTTTTATTTATTATCATTTTTATAGGGAAATTCCCAAAACATCATGACAAGGTCTTTGCCCTGGTAGATATTGTATCCTAATTTTAGATAAACAATCATAATTTTTTTATATTTCCATTATCGTTGAACCATATGTTGTTTTCATTACCCTCATATTTTCATTTTTTATCCTCTAAAAAATAAGCATTATTGACATAGAATACAATTTTTTGAATTATTTCACTTGAACCACAAAAACAATAACTCCACCTAAAAATCCCAAGATCCCATTTCAATCCATCAAAATGCATTCCAATATTGAATATTTTATCATTTCATTTTATTTTAAAATTTATCAAACTGAACAAAAAAATATCATATTATTGAAAACATTTTTTTACATAGCGTAGCTAGCCTTATTATCACATGACCACAAGAAAACACCCCTAGTAATGTGATAAATCATTAAACATTATATAGAATACCCTAGATAAATATTTGGATTATAAATCTCCATAAAACATCAAACTAATTTTAAATTATAATATTTATTATAATTTATTATCCATTAGTGAAATATTTATCATTTCAATAATAAATCAATAGCATTGATAAATAGAACTTTTAAGTTTTCTATCTGTATTTAACAACAATATCCTCCATGTGTTATTTTATTATTCTAATATATTTATTTCAAATATATTCTTCACAATATATTATAATTTTTAATTATTTATATAATTTCACATATCATTTACCAATATGTTTTCCCATGTATCATTATTTCCTAACTAAATATCAATAACCTCGTATCAATAAATCAAACATAAATTCACTATCACCAACCATTTTTATGAAAAAAATATCATGATTGAAGAGCAGTGCATTTTTTTGAAAATAATACCATAAATGAAAAATAAAATCTCATTAACTTCATCAAGGGTTAATATAAGGATTTATGTTTATTTCATGTTATTCTACATTTTGATAAATTAAAAATGGTATATCTCTCTATGTTTTATGTTAGCATTTTATCCCCCATTTACTATGAAAATATAAGGGTATATTATTTTTCATTTCTATTATATTATAGAACATTTACACAATGTACTTTTCATTTATTCAAGAATAGTATAAAAGTTATTTAGGGAGTTAAAATGATGAATTTTTCACATTCTCTCTCTACCTCTTTTTGGTAAACTTACGTAATGATTTGTCTTCCTAATCTCTTATTTTTTTCCACCACTTATATCCATTTATTTTATTCAAAACATTGGGGATATCTAAAAAATTTCACATCAAAATTATATTTGATTTCCATTTTTCACATGAAATATTGATATATTTTACATTAGTTTATCTTTATAAGTTACACATTATCATTTCCCATTGGATAATACCATAATTTTTTTATAATTGAGTATTTCACCATATTTAGATATTTTATTAAATCCCAATGTATAAAAAACAGTCAATATATTTTCTCAATAAAAAAATCCAATACAACCTATATATGAATTTTTATAATGAATTTTTGTGATTGAATTTACAAAATTGGAATTAGTCATTATATAGTCAACCATGACTTCTTTTTTAGAACACATCATAGAAAAAATGTGTCTAATTATTTATTTCTCCATTCCTTGTAAATCATATATCAAAAAAACATTTTGAATTATATTTTTATCTTACACATGTGATCATTTTATCTAAAGTAAATATAGCTTCAATATAAGTTATATTTTCAATTTAGTTTTTAAGAATATAAATTAAAAATATTTTTTTTGATAAAATTTCGATACATTAGATATCTTTTATTCTATTAATAAAAATAAAAAAAGTGAAAATAATGATTTTCTATGTTTTAAATTTTTATATCTAAAAATGAAACAATAATTCAAGGTCAATAGTAATAATTATAAACATTATATGATACATTTGATGTTTTTTGTGAAAATAGGAAACAATTATAATTTTTATAATTTTTATGAAATAGTTCAATAAAATTTAATCACTTGAAACAAATATTTTATATATTTACTAGAAATTTTTAGAAATGAATTTAGATATAGGAAAAACATAAATCATCGAACTATTTTTCCTGATTTGGGTGGTGTCCTTAAAAAATATTATTTGTTGGTATTATAATTATTTTGATGGATGAACTAATGAAAAATAATAAATAATGTTAGGAAAATAATTTTTAACAATGTCTCTTAAATCTCATGTTGATTATTTATCTTTTCAACAGGATTCGTAGAAATCTCATTCAATATACAAATTCATCACAAAACAAACCTCTGAAGAAAAATTATAATAAGAAAACGAAGTTTACTATGAATAATGACAAAAAAAGATTAAGTATGTAAATTATGATATAACAGAGGGATGTTTTTGATCATATAATAGTATATTGAGAATTCAAAATGATGGAGGATTTAATGTTATGTGTTATACATTAAAATATTTTCATGGGGTGTAATAAATTTTATTTGTTTATTTGAAAATTAAATGACTGTTGTGAAAATGTTTAAAAATATATTTTTATTTATGTTGAATTTATAATATATCATTTGATAGTTACTTAATTTTAATGCCTCTTTTAGATATCAGTTATATAAATATCCAATTTTTAAAACATTATTGATACAGGGTATTGATATGTGTTGTTATTATAAATGACTTTTAAATACATTATAATTGGATTCTACATCTATTATATAAATAATACAAATTAAATATTTTATAATAAGAAATTAATCAATGACATTAAGACCCTAATGAAAATTTATTTTATTAAACTAGTGCTTAAATAAAAATCTTAGGGAATAATATTTAAAGAAAAAACTATGTTCATGTCCTATAAATTTTTTTACAAACAGATTCCACTAGTGATGGTGATATCATGATAAATCATTTAGTTTAATATCTATCTTTAAAAATAGAGAATTTATTTCTTTCAACATTTGTAAATTATCCTTTTAGTCTTAAAACTATCCTCCCTAAAAATTCAATAACCATGAAATCAATAATAAATTGATATAAATAATTGTATTCTTCATTCAACATCATTTAGTATCCTGAAAGAACCATCATGTTATAAAAAATTATTATCTCATAACCAAAGAAATCACAAATTCTATGATTTTGATTCTTCCTTTACAAATTATTCATTATCAATCACCTCACAGAATATAGGCTAATATCAATTGTTTTTCAACAAAATTTCCTTGATAAAATGTTATAATAAAAAAATTTGTGTCACCTATTGAATTTCATATTTGGTTCAATAGATATAATATTTAATCATCATAGTTTTATAATCTATATTTAATAGGATACCAATTTTCCCCCTGATTATGTTTTAATACCAATTAAGATATCTGAAAAAATAATTGTAAAATATGATTGTAATTTTTCATAACATGAAATTCCAGAAAAACTGATTCTTGTGAAACCCATATTGGATATTGAATGAATTTTTGTCCACAATGAAATAAAATTTTATGAAAATTCTATCTTAATGAAATCAAAACCTCTAAATATATTGACTACATTTTAACAAATTTATATCCATTAAATGCATATTAACCATGTCTTATATCATCCCATAAAACCAACATTACTCAAATAATTTGTTTGAAAAATCAAGAGCTTTATGAGAGGGAGACTTCCTAATGGTTCACTTATAGAGGAATGAGGTTGTTAATTTTGATCAAACTCATTAATTATAATTCAACTCAAGAGATTACTTATTAATCATCTTCAAATTGTTTATATATCAAAAATTATTATCGATAGTTTCTTTTCATATCACCATCTTCATTGGATTGGGATCCAATTTCATATGGATACATAAGAAAAATATATATATACCTTTAATTGATTCAAAAATTATCCTTCCTTATTCTTGTTTACTCTTCAATATGGGGAACATCTATCGACCAAATCCTTTTGAATTGTAGTATTGTGTTTGATATCCCATAGAATTGATTAATGCATCACTTCATTAATATTCATTACATGTACGAAATTTTAATTTTAATTTCATTCTTCACATGTTCAGGGTTCTTCTGTTTTATTATTGTTGAATTGACCTTTATTTGTTACTTTTATTACAATCTCTAATTAATATATTATATAAAATTATGGAAAGTATTCATGGTGTGGCATTTGTTTATTTCATCAATTTCTTATTTCCTGAAAACCTATCTTCTAATGTAATAGTTTTTAAATCCATTCATTTCACCTCCTTGATATTATAATATGGTCCATACTCATGAAATAATACATCTATATATTAATATAAACCAATAATATACTTATAATATAAATATATATATAAATATCTATCCAAAATCTTTCATTTTGTGTTTTTAGTATGATTATAATATTTTTAATATTCCCTTCTACATTTTATCTCTTTATATTTTAAACACATATCTCTTGATGTTCACTCAAGTAAAAAATAATATAATTTAAACATAACATCTCCATGACATCAATTTATTCTACATATATCAATAACCTTTCTATTGTTCAACAATTTAAATTTCTTTCCCTTTATGGACTCCCCTTATCACGGTTTCCCTGAGATGGATCTCCAATATCACATATTTGGGATTAAGCCTTTTTCAATATATTTAACTTTCCCATTCATCCCAATAATCTAAGTGGTAGTATGTAACAAAATTGAAAATGACCCCCTTCTGAATTGTATCCCCACGTTTATATTAAATATGTGAGGACAAGTTGTTTTTATTTTAATTCCTCCTGAATATTTTTTATTTCTATTCCTGGGAAATTGTAGTATATATATCCCCTTCCAAGAAAATTTTACTCACATTTTTTGAAAGGATTATTTCATGGATTTCACTACATACATTTTTATTTTTTTGTTGAAATTAAAATCTATAATCAATGTGAACTGCACATATTTATTGATTTTCTACTAATTTACGTGGTATGGAAAGGCTTAGGGCTTTCCATGTTTTCTACTGAAGCTATTTCCAATTTAAAAGTTAAGTATTTTCAACACTATATTTATTGAGTAACAATACACTCCAATCACTACAATGGAATCCAAAATTCTACATATGAAAAAATCATCAACAATAAAATTAGAAATATACTATTAATTAATGTAAATCTCAAATTCCTCAACCAAAATGTTTTTTTGGGAGTTTTACATTATCCTATTCTTTTATTTTAAATTATTGAAATTTTTATAAAATTTTTTCTTTAGATGAGGATTATTAATATTTTTAAATTTATCATATTTGGATTACATAAGAACATCCATAGTGTCAATAGATGTCCCACATTTATCTTCTAAATTCATCCTCATCTCAAAATTAGTCGTAAAATGACAGATTTACTTATATAACATATTGATCATTAATTTATCCAATACCTTATTTATATATATACATTGTGAAATATTTCACTATTATATATCAAATGGTCATCAATAAAAAAATGTTCCATTTTCCCATTATCGTATTCATGTAGAAAAAATGCTCTCTCATTATTCCAATAGCCATAATTAGTTCCATTAAATGTAGTCGGTACATCAAAGATTCAATTTATGAAATATAAATAAACATTAATTTTGAACCCCAAGTTTGATCCTTTATACAATGATTTAATATTTTCATACTTGAGATACCCTGATAGGTGTAGGGGATATGGATTATATTGTTAGAGAATTATAACTTTTCTTTTATTTACTAATCATATATTCTCATCTAATTGGACATAACATATTCAATCCATGGATTATTTAATATATGATCTCACAAAATATCAATCAAGGATTATGACATGCCAAACCTAGGTTCCACTAATCGGATCCTCGTGCCCGTTATCCTCATGCCCTAAAGCGAGCCTCCCCATATGACAGAGGGTACCAAATAACATCAAGGGTTTGGTAAGTCAGTCTTGGGGAGACTATACCCTATTTTATTAGAATAAAACACCAATGCAAGAATACAAAAAAACCAAATGTTGAAGTACATAAATAACCAGAACAATACAATGTCATATGACAGTCAAAAAACCAGACAATAAAATTCACAACTGAAAGGTAAAATATGATAGGAAAATGTAAGTGGAAAGTGTCTACAGTGAAACAAAATTAAATACAGAATGACTCCCAAGGGGGTCCCTAACCATGTATGGATTTCTCTCCCATGATTTAATCCCAAATAGAAACCTTCCAACATCCTTTCCCTTATCTTGTCCAGCAACAACAAAGTCTACTTACGTGCTGATCAGGTGGCCTAAATAGGGTGTGAGTTCGAATCAGTAGGCCACCACCAATGGTTTTTAAATCAGGTCTAGTCAAAATATAGTGTATGCAATTTTATATAAAAATAAATAAAATACGGAATTAAAAAGTTATCAAAATGTAATTTAATATATAATCATCACATTTAGTGCGGCTTCAAAACATGTTTCCCATTTGATTGACCAGACATTATTATTATTCATTTTGTGTTGAAAGCCATGTCACACACCATAAATCTCATTATGTATAGGTCATCATTCCAAACACTCCATATCTCATTTAGGGTAGGTTTTCATGACAAGCACCCCAAACTCTCGGGCTAGGATAACTATTATGGAGGAAAGCCATGTCCATGTCCTATATTTTAATAAATCTAGAAAACATCACATCATAATTAATTTCCCCCAATTAATTATCATATCACAATAAATTCTATATATAAATTACAGTATATATTTGGGTAAACCATCCATTATCAATTAATCAAGAATGAAATCTAAAGTCAAAATTCTATATTCATAATTGATCTATTTTTGGAAATCAATTATCAAGGGAAGCTGGAAATTTCATAAACTCATATTCAAATATCTAATCCAAGACTATGGGAGTTATATTTAGACAGCCTACCTCGGTTTATTGATAGATTGTATCAATAGAAAAATCCCTAAAATCCGATTAGCACAACATATTTTGTCAAGCTTCGAATTTAAATCCCCAATCCAAAGATTATGATCAATGTCATGAAGATCTTTAAAATCAATATCTAAATCAAAAATCAAAGATCTAGATTTAAACTCATTGGTTTATATCACCGTAAAAGGTGGAAATAATCCCGGAAATGACCTAGGAATGATAGTGGAATGAATGAGATAAGCAACAGAATGAATCCCACTTACTGAGGAGATAGTATATCATCAATATTGGATTTCAATTTCGAATAATGGTGTTATAATCGCATTGTCATCCCTCCAAAATGATCTACAAACACAAAGAATTTTTTAATCCCAAGAGATGGTTGAAATATGGGATTCATAGGGGGATTAGATGGTTTTTTAAAGGATTTTTGGTAATTAATTAGGCACGCATGGTTTATTGGGTAGAGGCACAGAGTTAAGGAAAATCATTTACCAACTGTGAGGGCCTCTCTATCAAGGTTTTCATGGTTTTCACAGTTTTTCCTCACAGTTATACAAACTGTTCACAAACCATGCAGACCTCTCTATGTAGTTTTCCATTGATGGCATGGTTTAGCCGCATGGTTTTTCAAACCATATGAAAAACATATGAATCCCCCTATCCATAATTTTTCAAAAACATTTCACCCAAGATCACCCCACTCCACCAATCCAAAAACAAGGTAATTAAAAACCTAAAAAAGTACCTGAAAATGCGCTTGAGATGGCTTTAGAAAAGCCTGCGATCTTATAATCTCCCCACCTTAAAATAGATTGTCCTCGAGCTTCACTCTCGAACATCATTAAGATAATGAGGAAAAAATATTAGGACATTTATACTTCATGTCTGATTACCATTAACATGTTTACTTTTGAACACCACTGTGTTTCCATCACTCTTGAACACACAAGATATTCTTTTCATGCAACACTTTCTCACTACGACCCAACACACGTATCAAATGCTCCTCATAGGATGCAAATATCTAGAGATAAACCTATTCCACATAAATCACATGAGAATTGTCAAGGTCATTCCATTGTATTTGTGACACATGGAAAAAATCATGCATCACGCTGAATTTTTTTGGATGTGCTGATCAGTATGCCACTGGCCTGATACTCTCATGAACATCAAATGGTCCTATGAAGTTGGGAACCAACTTGATCTATCTTCGTATCTTGTGGTGACACTACGAATGAGACACCTGAAGGAATACTATATCACCCAATTTAATCTATAGGGTTTATCTCTGTCTCTCATCATATGAATTATACATACTCTGAGCCATATCCATACATTTAATAATCAACTTCACCCGCTCTGATGTCTCATGAATGAGATTCAATCCCAACAGCTCTTACTCATCCCACTCTAAACAACATAGTGGTGATCTATAATGTTTTCCATAAAGTGACTCATATGTTTCCAACTATATATTTTCTTGATAACTATTGTTATAGGGGAACTCCACATAATCCATGTGCTTCCCCCAAGAACCAGTATTGTTAATCACACATTCTCGCATAATCTTTGCTGGCACCTGTATTGTATGGTCCAACTACCCAACTTATCTAGGGGTGGAAGGTTTTGCTTAACAAAATCTCTATACAAAGTTCCATTTATAAACCCTCTAGAAGCGGGATGAAATGTATGAATCGTAATCTGAAAGTATAGTCCATGGAACCCAATGCAAATGAACAATATCTCGTACATACATTTCTATTAACTGTTCTACAATAACGGTTTCCCTAATTGGATATAAAGGTTATACCTTCATTAGTAGATCCACAATGAACAAAAAAAATTCATTCAACCTAAGTGTGTTTGTATGTGCTACCATTAAATACATAGTCATGTAATCCCACTTCCATTCTATAGTAAGCAACGTCTGCAATAAGCCTCTAGGTCGTTGATGCTCTGCCATCACCTACTGATAGGTGGGACATTTTTTATGAACCCTGCTATCTACCTTTTCATGCCTGGATACCAAAACTGTCATAATTGGTCACAATATATTTTCAACACTGATGGATGTACCTCCAAATTGGAGTCATTAAATTCTCACATGAGTTCAAATTGTATACTCATAGACACAACAACCTGATTTTTCAAATTTATGATCTCATCCTAATCAATTATCCATATAGAATGTGTCTCCCCATATTCAAGGAATTACTTTAAGGATAAACACTCTATATCCTAATACCTCCTATCCCTAATTCGTGTCAATAGTGTACTCTCCCCTACTACATAAACAAGATCCATCCTCTCCAGACAATACTTAAATTCCTTATACATTTCTCCCAGAAAAGTCATTATCTTCTACACTGCACTCGACTCACGCACCAACTGAATCTGAGAATTCATGAAAAATTATTCCTACACACAATTTACCATTCTGGGAGTATATTATAGTTTGAAATCAATTGAATTCATATACTCTACCCATATTCATTATGAATGATTTAATTTTAATTGTGAAAATTAATACTTCATGCTTCTGTGATATGTAAAAACATTAATCTGTTGACCCAAAAGATTGTGTCTCTAAAACATAAGATCATAAACCACTTTTACCAACATGATTTCATGCGTAGGTAATTCCATTCAGGTGTCCTTAGCTTCTAAGAACCATAAGCAATGACTCGATCCCCTTGCATCAACACAACTACGAGTCTGATCCCAAAAGCGTCATAACCAACAATTTACTCTTCTCCCAACTCAGGTAATTTGAAAATTGGTGTAGAAGTCAAGTGATCCTCCACATCTAAGAAATAATTCTTAAATTCTTCTATCTAATAAAACATTCCCCCTTTCATTGTCAAACATGAATGTGGTGATTCCAATTTGGAAGTGTCCTTGTTGAACCTCATATAATCGCAATATAATCCCAAAAATCTTCGAATATCAAAAAACTTCTTTGGCTACTCTTAATAAATCACTAGATACCCATTTTCTAGGTCCAATACCACACTACATTCTATGATTATATCTCTCAAAAAGTGTACCCTTTTAATCTAGAACTGAAATTTAGGTATGTTAGCATATAGTCGATGAACTCTCAGTGTACTTAAGATAATTTAAAGAAGTTCAGCGTCATCATCATGAGTCATAGTGTACACCAAGATGTCATCCAAAAACACCACCATAAACCAATATATGTATGCGTGAAATATCATGTTATTAAAGTCCATAAAAACAACTACATCAATTTCCAAACTATACGACATTACGATAAACTCATAATAGCCATACCTATTTATAAAAGAAGTTCTTGGTATATCATAATTTCAAAATCCAACATGATGATACCCAAATCTCATATTGATCTTGGAGAATGCAAATTCAACCTTTAACTTTTCAAATAGATCATTGATACATATAAGTGGATATCGGTTCATCGTAGTCATATTATTAATCTTTTTTTAATTGAAACACAAGTGTAAAATCTCACCTACCTTTTTTGAAAACAAAATAGGTGGTCTCTAAGGTGATGTACATGGAAAAATAAACCCTTTATCCTCAAACTCCTTCAACTACATTTTTGAGCTCTTGATGCTCAAATAGTGCCATTTTATAATGTGGAATTGATATTGGATCAGCCCTCGATATGAGTTCAATAGTGAATTCTACAACTCTCTCTAGTGGAAACCCTAAAAATTCTATATGTAAGACATCCTGAAACAGTTCTACTACTGGAGGAAGTACATCATTCCTACCACTCAATTTATCTAACAAATGACTAGAAAACATGGGCTATGAGATCTCCTAGTTGCTCAATAACTGTCCTAGCTCGGCTAGTATGGATATTCTATTCTCCACAATGAATATTATGGTCACCCATAGGAGATACAAATGCCACTCTTTTTCAGTATCAATCTATGTGGGCTTAGTATGTGACTAGACAGTCCATACCCATAATCATTTTGAAGCCTGTTATTTCAAGGTAATATATATCCCAAAGGAAATCAAACTCTCTGATCTCTATAAAACATTCATTGCATATATAGACATCCCTAGACTGTGCTCCCAATGGTGTATCAATATTCATTACTACTCTTATAGACTCCACCTCCATGCTCAAACCATTTACAAGATTTTTGTATATAAAAAAATGAGAGGCACTAGTATATAATAAGGAAGTAGATAATGTAGTAGAAACTAGAACTGTACCTCTCACTTTCGATGGACCAGTCTCACTATCCATATGTATAAGCCACACTACATGTAACTGTCCAACCCCACTTCCATGTGGTGGTTTCTGACTCCCCTGAGTAGCACCACTCTACATATACGAGAGCTCATAATCTAATGAACAATTCCCACTATCTCTACCAACTCTACAAGTAGAACTCCATCTGCTATATCTATATGGGGTATAACTCCCCCTTCCCACACTCCAACTCTATGCAGCTACTCCCTCAACACTAGTATACCACTACATCCTCTAGAATATTTATAGGTTCCCCATGTTTCCACAAAATTGGCACTCCCCTAGTGGTCCTGAAAAATGTGTATGATAGTGTTCCGACCTACAACAATGGTAGCAAAGATCTTGAGTAAGATCCGATGAATCAGTTCTTCCTGATTATCCCATTTTAATTCCACTATACTAACTAAGAATCTCATAATGACACTTCATGTTCTCGTAATGCACACTCCCTGATCATCCAATGACAGTTACTTATCCAGCATCAGAAGCCCCCTTCAAGTTCCCCTTTGAAAAGAGAGGCGGATTAACCACTTCTTAGAATTTCATTAGCCTATATATATTTATCTAGGAATTAATTTCACACATATGTCAATATGGATATTTTTTACTAAGAAGCCTCATCTTCTACCAAAGTTGGGAAAAATGATTTAAATATATGAAACGATTAGTGTAATCCAATAGAGACATGCTTCCATGGTTCAGATGCATAAACACTGAAGCATTCTTTGTTCTCAACATCTCTAGATACAAGTGCCCCATGAACATCTCCAGAAAAACCTTCCATAACATATCATCTATTTATCCAGGTCATACATGAATGTCCCACCACTACTTCACTGACCCTCGTAGCATATATGTAACCAACATGTCTCTCATACCATCAACATGATCTAAATGGTCGTGTATTGTTGATATGAAATCAATCCATAATTTAGCTCCCTCAGGTCCACCCTCTCTGATAAAAGTAGGTGGGTGATGCTACTAAAACTCTCTAGTCAACATAGACATGCTTTTTAGAACCCACATTGGGTCACTCTCTATAAACTAAATGAAACAAGAAATGTTCTCATGGAGCTGTTCCCCTACCTCCTCATCCTGTAACAATGGGGCATCATGTTCCCATTCTGGAAGTTTGTTTTGGGCCATACCCCTCTATCTCTCAATCAATATGCATCATTGTGCCATATCTCTACAAAGACAAACACAAGCCTTAGGTCTCATAACACAACTTTATAACATTTAAATAAGAGGAGAAACTATCAAAAAAATCTTCAACATATCCTTTATTCCCTTTTTTCTACCACACGGTGAACACCGAGGCCTTATCACTACCCATAACCAATATACTCCTCGAACTTGGTTAACAAGGGTACATAAATTATCATTAATTAATTCAACCATTAGTTAATAACATTATCATAAATTAATTATTTCAATAATTAATTAATTATTCATTCTCATTTCATCATTCATGTTTCTCATTAGACACCCTTTCTTTCTCATTTCACAACATTATTTCAATCTCAATGGAAGGGAAAATAGTTAATGTTCAAAAACAAACCCATAAAACATTTTCTTATGACTTCCTAGAATGATGCATGTACAAAAACCCCGATTGCCTAGAATAATTCATGAAGACTCAAATATCTTGCCTCTTTAGAGCACAAATCAAAATTAAAAAAAAATCAACATAAATTTCACTTCACACCACAAGTTCATCACCCAAGGTGAAATAATATCAAATTTTTCCAAAAAATAGAAATCACAACAATCTCAAATTGACTTCATAGAATTTCCCTAACACATGGTATTGAAACTCCCATGAATTATCCCATTACAAAGACTCGACTCTTCCTAGTCTCATGTATACCATTCCAAAAATAGTAAGAAAAAAAAAAAATAAAGAAATGAAAAATTCTCTGATACATCTTTGTCACATCCTGAAAAGAGTGCCACTAAATAGAGCCCCGATTAGGTGAGCCACATGCCCTCATGCATTCCACCATGTATGATAGAGGGGGAAAACTAGCAATGAGGGTCTGCAAAGTGAGTATTATGTATACTATAACCTCTTTTATAAGAATTAAAAATAAACTGAATAAAACAACAACAACCACGTGAGGAAGACAATAAATAACTAGAATAATACCATGTCATATGGTAGTCCAAAACCAATAAAATGAAATAATCACCTAAAATGAAAAATATGCTAAGATAATAAAGATTCTTCTGTATATAGTGAGAATAAAATTAAAGACACCAAAACTCCTATGTGGGTTCCGAATCATGTCTGGCTCCCTCTCCAATGTTCAATTCCCAAATACAAACCTATCCCAGGGCCTTTCCTTTATCCAATCCAATAACAACAAAGTCTACCCAGGTGCTAATCAGACCGACTGAATACGGTGTCAATACAACTCAGTAGGCCCCCATTAACAGTGTCTAATACAATTCTAGTCAAAAGATAGCTTATGTAGCTTTATGAAGCAATAAATACAATCCATAATAAAATAGTTATCACATTGTCATTTAATGTTTAATCATCACATTAGTCCCAATTTCAATTCATGTTTACCATTTGAAACATCCTTTATTATTACTATTCATTTTGTTTTGAACGCCAATTCAATCACCTTAAATCTCATTATGTATCGGTTTCCATTCCTAACACTCAAAATCTCATTCAGTGTAGGTTGTCATGCCTAGCTCCCAAAATTCACATGCTTGGATAACAATTGTGGAGGAATGCCATGTCCAAGATGCAACTTCTAATTAGTCCAGAATGCCCTGTCTAGCACATCAAAAATCTTAACCATTTAATAATTCATTAATTCATAGTAATTAGCCACATCTTTCCAATACTAATCCAACGATTAGATAAAAATTTCAAAGTCCATTATTTATCTCAAAAATTTTCTAAGCACATAAATTATTAATTAATTCATCAATCTATTATATAATCAACAAAGTTCTCATTCCATAATTAATTATTCACAATAAATTATCCATATAAAATCTCAACATGTCATAATTAATTTTCCAAATTAAATATATTTGATCAACATTATGGTCCATAATTAATTCTAATTATTAATTATCCTTCATATCCAAAATCACTTCACAATTAATTTCCACCAATTAATTATCTTATCACAATCAATTAAATTTCTCAATTACAATATATATTTTGTTAAAACCCCTTAGTTCATTGTAGGATTCAATTATATATTAATCACCCATGTAATCACACGTCAAAATTCCACAATTCCTATCTTTTCTAATTTTGGAAATCAACTATCGATGGATGTTGTATATTTCATAAACCAATATTCTCATATCTAATACACAACTTTGGGAGATTGATTTAGACCACCTACCTTATTATATTGATGGATGTTAGCCCAATAAATCCCTAAAATCCAAGTAGTACATCATTTTCGATAAAGCTTCAGAAGTAAATACCTAAACCAATAACTAATATCATAGGCATCAAGGTCATTCAAATCAAGAACTTGATCAAAAATCCTAGATCTACATATCAACTCATAGTTTTAGATATTTAGATACGGTGGATATCACCCATGAAAAGGTCAAGGAACCATAGAGGAGAGTTTGAGAGATAAAACTGGATGATATCAACTTTCCGGGGAGAGAGGATAATTTCAATCCAGGCTTTGGATCTTGAATAATGGTGTTTAAATCACATTGGAATCACTCCTAAAGGCTCCATGAACACCTCAAATTTGTCAGGTCTGAGCAAAGATATAATTATGGAAGTCTTGGTGGATTCATGTGACTTTAAAATGGATTTTTAGATAATTATTCATGTGAGAATTGTTTTCTGGGGTAGAGGTGCATGGTTAGGGAAAACTGTGAGCAAACCATGCAGACCTCTCTGTCAAGTTTCGCATGGTGGGCACAGTTTAGCAGCATTATTTGTCAAACAGTGAACAAACCATGATCATCCCACTATCCGTTATTTTCTCATTAAATTTCACCCAAATTCACCACAAGACCCTACAGAAAAACAATGGTATATATAATCCTGAAAATGTACCTAAAAATGCTCCCAAGATGTCTTCATAAATGGCTGAGATCATACATGTATATAGAAATGTTTATGACACAAAACATATAATATTTTACTTTATTCACCCGCACTTTAATTCATCCATGGATCATATATATGGACATATTTATGTGTTCAAAATACTATTTCAATGTATTTTCATTAGTAAAAAACTATATTTAAATGGTTAAATAGAATTTGAAAGACTCATGGCCTTAAAAATAAATTGGTATAAAATAATTTCCATGCAATGGTATCACCCTCATATTCTTCATTGAAAAGGTATATCAGGCCATACAAAATCAGTGTCTAATATTGATGATCTCAACAAGATCATCAAATGAAGTGAGATCATTCCACATCATGGTTTCTAGATGGATTCGATGCTTTTTTCCAATTTATTTCAATTCTTCTACTATAAATCCAGATGAGATATATTCATCAGAAATTATATAACATTAATTATTCATAATAAAACTACATAGATATAAAAAAATCATCTACATGAAGATAATACCCCATGGGAGTTGTATTTTGTATACTCCATCCACCAATTTAATAACTAGATATAAATAGTAATACTCTTCACGATTCTTCTTCTGTAATGTCAATATATAAGTGAAAAACATTCATCATTAGATATCATCTACTTATATAAATTCATATTTGTAAATTATATTCGGCCATTATTATCATTTACCAATCCCTGAATTATATCTATCATAATCATTATATAATTTCAAGGAAAAATATTTGTTGAATTTATAGTACATCTAATTTTTTATACCATCAATCAAATACTACGATTAATTATCATTTATTGATGTTTCACAATCATTAATGTTTTACCATTTAATTTATCATGGTTATAAATAACTATATATATATATATATAATTTAATTCTGTCCTGTAAAATATAATTAAAAATTATATATTACTCTTTTAAGTGAAGATTGATATATTTCATGATCTCGTTTCACTATGCAAAGACCCTACATGGGACAACAATTTTGATTCACCATCTCTATACATAGATCCACACTCCAAGAAATTTTATCATCTACATCCCTAATTTGAAATACTATTTAAACATTAAAATATACCATCATGGCCATCAGTGGGTGGGTAAATTGCTAACAATTAAATTAAATTCATTCTATAAAAACACTATATTAAATGGATTTATCTATGCTTTTATATAACGTTTTAACCGGAAATATGGAAACACAGTAATAGAAATTTTATAATCATTGGAATTGTCTATATTCATCTCCAAGAAAGAATTAATCTTTTGTAGGATGATCATAACCTCCAAAACTACCATTACTAAGATCCGTATTTGTTTTGTGAAATTTTTAATTCACCATGGTATGATATGTGACTTGAATGAATTTACATCACCATTATATTTAAATAATTAAACACATAAATTTCATTAATTCTATGTACCAAAATTCATATTTTTCCCCAAGATTAAACATGTTTTTGTTTTATCTTTTACTATAAATATTTGGCCATAACATAATTTCGATTTCATTTTATTCTTCAACTCACACAAAATATTTGTCTACAGCTCCCCGTAAAAAAAAATTTCTACCCAAATTAATACTTTAAAATAAAATCTATTGTGACATACTTTGGAAAATAATTTTACAATATATATTAACCTCAATGAATGTTTTAATAATTCCCATGGAATCCTTCAACTACATCATGGTGAACCAAAATCTAACATAGTCCATTCCAAAATGTATGTGGTGAGCCATTTCTTCACACACCAAAACACTTATATTATCTAGATGATTATTTGTATTATGAATAGCCTATAAGAAATATAATATGTTTCAATTATATTTTTTAATACATCTATCACTATTTATGGTATATTTTTCATGAAGATTATTATTTCAATGTTTTGGTGTGTAAAACTCATAAGCTATAACTTTTCATTTACTAACATGTGTTTCCATTTATAGTTCTGTACATCATCTATAGAACTTTTATATTCATTATCACATTATCATCTATTATACTTAAATTAATATCAATTTCACATATCCATTAACATGTTTGATTCACATGTATCCTCCAAGAATCATCACATACCTAAATATACCTGTAAAAAATAAATTTCTAGTTACTTTTAACCAATATTAATTATTTTCAAATCCAAAAACCAATACATTAATTATAATAATTTAACTATTTTTTATAGAAAATAAATCCATATAATCATATTCAATATTTTGAACCTTAACCCAAGATCAATATATATATTTATAATGAATTCATCATAATTCTAAATTGATTATTGAATTGAAAATGATTGTTTATCTATTTTTATTCATCATTATATCAACTTGTATATAAAAATATGAAGGATTATTTTTATGATATTAATATTTTGTTTTTATATATGTTTATCCAATTATTCTCCCATTTTTAATACATGTATTGTAATAGAGTTTCAGATATGAACCATTAAATATTTCAGACAATTCCATTATAAACAATATAAATACTAATGAAATTATTTACCTTCATTAAATATAGTTTCTCTATAGTACACACACCTCTTTACTTTCTTCAAAACCTTTAGGAACATTCAACCATTTGTAAATGAAATTTATCCCTGATTTCCATTTATTAATTTATCCATTTACTCTATGTTTCATTACATTAACATCAACTATTACTTTTATGAATATAATTATGATTAATACCTAATGTTCTATTATTAAGGACTTTATCACTATCTTTCTATGTTTTCTAGATACATATAATTTAACAAAAACTCTAGATCATAGCTTGATCTATATTACAAACTGACCAGATTATATATTTAAATGAGTATTTTTTAAATTGATGTTTGAAATTGGATATGAGTTATTTACAAATCCAAAGAGCCAATTGAGTTGGAACTCTATGTAATAAATGTTATTATAAATTAAAAACACTAATTCTGACCATTTTCAATCAAAACATTATATATAAAAAAAGAAAAATGATATTTTTACATAGATTATCTATTCTACATATGATATGAATAACACTAGAATTATATTGTTAGTGATTAATAAACCAACCAAATATTATATAATTCATTGAACATGTTAAATCTATATGTTATAATAATCTCGCGATTTAATATGTAGACTAATAGCATTATTATATAATTGGGAGTTTCACCTTTTACAAATAATTGTAGTGGAATTTGAGTGATCAATGTATACCCCTTGGATTCTTATACTATAAAATCACATAAAAATACAAATATTAATCATAATAGTGTCGAATATATATATATTATTTTATCGTAAAATAGAATTAGGTGACATGAAATTATTATCTAATAAATAAAGAAAACATGAAATCCATTCAAATTATTTCTTATTCACATACATTAAGGTATATCACTGATTCAAATAAGGATTAGTAGAACATACTAATTTGAAAATATTTCATCATACAACTAGATAATTCCTATTTGGGTTTTACATCTCTTTAATTCATGAAAAGTCTCTATATAAATTACATATCTTCATCACAATCAGAAATTATGTATTTAAGAATATATATTCATTATTCTAGAATATAAATTCATAGAAATTTGGATTTATATATCCCCACTTATAAAATCATATTTTTTCATCACTATTTATTTCACTGATACCACTAGTTGTGACTTCAACGAAGAACACTGAAACACCTTGTTGTTGATTTAGAAAAATGTGCTATTATATATCATCCCAGTAAAATAATGACTTCTCAATGGTCTAACCATATTTTCAAACATTCATCTATATTAATTACATATATATAATAGATTTTATCTCCACATTAAAACCCAAAAATAAAATCTAATTTAGTAACAATTATTTCCATAGTGATAAGGTATCTTATTAATCATACTCTAGTAGAATAATTTTTTTTTGTTTTTTAGGAAAAACAATACATACAACTCACTTCTATATCATTTATGTGATTTTACTTTACTTGATGCCATTTTTAAACACATCATTCTAGATGGTTCCTTTTGTGTCCTCTAAATTCCTCTTCTTGGTCTCTATTTTCATTTTGACAGTCATCCCACTAATTCATGTCTGATCTATTGATGTGTGACTTTTACATCCTTTATCATGCTGCTTTATCCATTGGAGGGATCTTCCACTAGTCTTCTATTATCACCATACACTAATGTTTTTTTATAAAAATATGAAAACATAATGCATATCCCCATAAAAATTTGTTATGAAAACTATATACTTATTTATCATTTTTGAGTCATTATTCACAAATTTAACTTTCTTCAAATCAGTTGGTGAAACATTATCTATAATCATCTATATTTTACTGTGTTGTCTTAATGTATATTTATGCACAAAAATATATAATGGTTTATAGGGAACCCTTTATTGAACATGAAAATCATTTTCCTCCAACCCATTAAACATATTTTTCAATGCCATAGTTTTTTACCATTAAAATTTTGTCTCACCCCTAACACGTGAAAGGGGAATTTGATCTTGTCATATATAACACATAAATTTTATAGTAACATTTTATATATCCTTGTTTAGTTTATATAAAACATATCATAAAAATTATTCCTCAATATATTCAATCATCTTTGATATATTACAACTTATTTTCTTTTTTAGTTCTACTCCTTAACTTTTAGACACACACACATACTATATCGTTTTATAATATTGTAATATAATTATACAACAACTAATATTTTAAGGAAAAATAATTAAATATTTTATTTGGAATCAATTAATCTACATCTCAATATATAAATATACATATACACAATATAAATATTTAGCCACATCCCTCTAGATGAAATTAATATACTTTTTCTATCTTCCATTCCTTGTGGGATTAAAAATATGGGGATATATCATTTATTACAAGTATAGACCCAATGAAAAAAATATATTATTGAATTCCATGTCATAACATATTTTCATTTGAATCACTTGTTAGAACTTGAGACTCCCTTAGTGGTGGGTGGTAAATAATGAAAATTCCCTATTAAAATATTTATTTAGAACATTATAAGATCATGTTACCTATTTTTGGCGAAATTAATCAATATAAAAATTCTATTACTCATGATTTCATCAACTATAGACCAAAAAATGCATACTAGTATTCCACATAGGACCTAATAGATTGTTATGGGTTCACTCATACTATGATACAACATAGGTGCATCTAACGATGATATTTCGATGCTCCAAATAAACATTAAATACAATATATTCAATGTTTAAAATACTCATGAATAGATTAAAACCCTTCTTGATGGACACTTCAAATGTTTATGGATAATCTCACAACTTCCAAATGGGCAATCCTTATTCATAATCAACAAATTTTATTAGGTAATGTTACATCAAATTTAGACATGGTGGTATCTCTACATTTATCAAATAATTGATGATCATTTCATATAATTAGTTCCAAGTATATGCTTTATAGTTATCCACATTAGTACACTCCTCCACTTGAAAATATTGATGAGATATACTACTAGATGAAATTGCAAGATCAATCTCTACTACTTAGAAAATATAGAAACATTAAAATCCCCAAGATATTGACAATCCAACTCAATAATTTGTTTTTATATTATCTATCTACATATTCAACAACTTGATAGGTAACAGGAGACTCAAATTCCCATTACCAATATATAAATATAGATACAGATTTTAAACCTTATATTCTTCTCAAATCATCCCCTTTAAAAAATCTGATTAGTACATAATTTAATAAATTTATTCATTTCCTCTACTATAAGAAACAAATATCTCAATATAAATCAATAATATCTAGAAATTATTTGTAAATTTTCTTTTTTATTATAAAATTACATTACAGTAATTCAATTTCTAGATTCTAAGCTTGTTTCTCCAAAACTCATCATCAATCCTAGTGTACCATATGAATTAGGTTTTTAATTACATCCATTAATGTATATTTTGTAGTTATTAAATCATTCCAAAAAAATTATGTTTTAATTATTTGATTGATAATAATTGTTTTTAATGATATTCGTCTAAAAAGTTAGTGCCTATACATTAATTTCATATTTTTAATCCCTAACTTATCATAGAAATCAACCCCCCAAGAAATGTTTTCCTCCACATCCAATGTTTTTTGGAGACATAAACCGAAAATAATATTATTAAAACCCTATAGTACATTATTTATAATGTTATAATTACTCACAAATGATACTTTGAGTCTTGTTTTGTATTATCTTAGAAAACATTTACCCTTTAGAGGTCTTAGATATTCCAGAAATGGTTAGGGGTCACTCCTTGGGGGATTAAATAAGCATAATTTTATAATATGCATATATTAGAATAATATAGCATTATACAAGGGATCATGGGGTGAAAAGCGGGTTCTATATAGAACAGACTGGGCGGATAATTATATGGGATGAGCATTAGGATATTTATAGGGCCCGCCACAACATTGATAGAAGAAATAATGATATTGGATTTGGGATGATAATCAATCACACCACATAAAAATAAAACACTATGCACTCGGTGATAAGAGAAATTATAAATTGTCTATGTCCTTGATAAATTTTTATGTTATCTGTGATGAAAAATTGTTTTAGGTTTTTATAATGATAAATAAACTGTGAACAACACACCATTAGAATGTGTTATATTCCATTACAAAGAAGCACAATTCTTCTTCCATTATCAAAAATTAACCCATGTGGATGTTCCTCCCTCATATATTATAAAACTCTATAAATATATGTAATGGTTTCCACAATGATAAATAATAGCTAGATTATATAAATGGGACTTGTGATTTTAAAATAATTGATAATCTAAATGGACATGTTGTGATGTTAGGGGTCACACCATGATATGAACCCTAAAATTGAATTCAAGGTATAACCTAGATGTATGGATGGTGTACGACACTATGATAGGGGATATCATAGTTAGGGGGTTTTCCAAGCATGGTGGATCGAGCCACGAACATTCATATACCAAATTTAAATAATAGTTTTTATATAATTTGACAACTTATATATATTGGTGATGTTACTTAGAGGTAGTGTGTGATCATAAATATCTATTGAGAGACATTGTATTTTATATGGTTAAAATTTATATTTATTGTTAATTAAATGTTACCTAAGAATATGTGGATAATCAGGGTGTATCAAGGGTTTGAGACATGGAAAATGAATAAATGAGGATATTATAAGAAGGGATATTGATTAGAGAACATTTATTAATAACCATATTCCATAATTATAAAGCTTCCTGGTGGGGTGAAGTGTGAAAACCTCATGCAAGGGGGAGCATAAAACTTGCAGTCTGGGAAATGTCATCCTATAAGTCCATCACAATGTTTTCTTAAAAAAAATTTCCTCCCAAAAAGACCATGTCAGATAAACCCCTCTTGAACAAAAGGTGGAAAATGGTTGGTGAAGAGTTTGAAAAACCAAGTAGGAAAACTATCAGCTTCATTAAATGGAAGAATTTATAATTTTCCGCATATTCTTTAAGGTTTGTAGCATGATTTCTTCCCCATTATTCTTCCAATATCTTATGTCATGAATCCTTTACCCCACGCATCGTAGGGAAAATTATCCTTCAATTATTGATCTTTTAGAGAGGCATAAGTTGCATATTGAAGCATTGTGTGAGTATAAATGTCATATTTCATCTATTTGTTTGAAGGGAATATGAGTAGTAGTTATTCCCATTATTAATACCGAAAATATTGTTTTCTCAAGAATATTCTATTTTTTTTTACTTTGGGAGTTTGTTTGAGTTCATATGAAGTGAATAAAATAAGAATGAATCCATCTAAAATCATGAGTTATGTAGTATATAAGTCATATCCCATAGTCTTGATGATATTTAGACATATATAATGGTTAATTTTTATGTTCTCAGGCAATATTTTTATTTTCCTCAGTATGAAATTATTCATTGGGTTACCAGATGATGTTTTTTCCACTAATAATCCCCATGGGGTTAGATGAGGATTACTAGACTGTGAAAAGAGTCCCCCATTTTGTGGTACACACAATTGAAAACGAATTATTAGAATTAAAATTTCTAAATTTAATGGTTTATGATATAAACTAATTATAAATGTGATTAACCTGGTAACAGATCTTGAGAGGGTGTTTGGATAACATTAATATTTAATGATGTTAAGGCTTTTATGTCAATAAACATTATAATTAGTTAATTGGGATTAAACTCATGGTTAAAGGGACTATAATGATGGATTATTTTTTATAAAGTGATGAAATTGTAAAAAGAAATTTTTTTTGGAAATTTTGAACATGGCGATTGTAAATAACCATAAAATGTGATTAAATGGGAATAATACTACATTGTTATTCGATGTCCAAAAGTTCATTGATTATTATCATTGGTTATTTTAACTAATGGTTGGTGAAACGATGGAATTATTATCCCCTCCCATTAGAATTCTATATTGAATCTCCATGCACCCCTATACATAGTTTTTATTTAGGGAATTTTTTAATGTTCCAAAAGCCAATGGTATGGACAGGGAATTCTATATCATGGTAGGGATGGTCATCCATGAAATAACAAATCCCAATTGGATTCATTTACTGAGGATATGTCTTTTCTGACCTTTGACCCATTGAAACATAGTACATAAGACTAGAATTTTCCATATAATATAGTAAAAAATGTGGAAACATGGAAAATTAGAATAAATTAAATTGATTTAATAAATTTTAAATTATGCAACCAATTTTATCTTATTATTCTCATTTTTATTAGTACTTCTTCATATAATTTATTAAATATGATATTTTATGGACATTATTTTTGTTGGCATATTGAGATTTAGTCACACCCTTATCAGGACTCCATTGGGTACCCTAGAAAACATCATGTTATAAAGATAGGTGAATAGAAAAGAACTTATGATTGAGGGTTTATTTTAGGGTTAGGGATTTTCATGGATGAAGGGATCATACCTGATGTCCAGACACATTTTAGGGATTATTCAGTGTTTATTTACAATGATCTTTTCTTTACACATGGAATTATATAAATGACATTTCATATTTACAATTTTTATACGGTAATATCCCCAACATAGGGAAATATATGAGGTAATGTATGATTATAATTTGAATTATATCTAATGGTTTTTATTTTGTAATTTGTGGATTATTTTTGAAAGGATAAATAGTTTTCCCTCATCTACCATATAAAAAATACTACTATTTGGTATCCTCTAGATTAAGAGGATTTATGCCTATTTTCATGTGGTATATTGGCATAGGGAACCACTTATTCAAACCTAGGTAAAGGCGTTACAAATTGTTATCAAATCAATTGATTTATTTTATTTATTTTATTTGGGGAAGGTAGATAATTACTATGAGGTTTCAATCCATTTAATTTTTAAATTATGGGGGAGAATATGAACCATGAATATTGTAAAAAAATATCACCCATTATTAGATTTTTATTCACGATGGTTTCCATTATAGTTGTATGTTATTTAAACTTTTTTGATGAACAAGATGTCTGATGCAATTAAATTTTGATATTTGATTGGTCTCCTATCTTTTGTGTGGTTTTTATATAAATCAAATAGTTAAGATAATTAAGGATACAAGTAAAAATAATTTTTCTAGGCACACATAGTAATGTGGGTTATTGTCATATATGGTAATTGAAAAAACAACTTGATTATATTATATTCATAAATAAAATATTCTTAATAAAAATGATAAAATTGTATAAATAATTGAAATATGGTTGTGGGATGGTTAAAAATGATTTTAATGTAAACAGAAAATTTTGGAATTGGATTACCCCTTGATAGAAATTTTCCATGCTTGGGGTGGTTCTGAATAATAATGAATTAATAGGTATGTCTGTTGGGATAGATTATGCAGGGAGACATATTTTTAGTAGTGTACCCTATGTTTTACTCAATTAAGAAAATATTTTGCTATGTTTTCTGAGATATATTTTTGAAATTGTCGAGATATTCCACCCTTATTACATGTACTAATGAGAAAACTAGAGAAAATCACTGAAAATTCTCATCCTATTGAGGGGAAACATCCTTAATTTATTATGGGAATCAAGGGGGAGGTTGAATTATCAGTGAACTTCACCAATTATATTTAGTTTATATATTGTGATAGGGTGAGGGTTTTCCATGTATGATTGATTTTACTGGAGTGCTATAGCTGCATCACACTACTATTTATTCATTAGTTGGTGTACCAATAGATGATTAACATTGGTTTTATATTATCTATAGGATCCTAGATGACATAGAAACCCCACCTATGAAGATATTTCAATTGAAATCTTATGATTTATAAGGTAAAATTGGTCATTAGTGCCACATACAGATGGAAATAAGAATATTGAGAGTAAGGATTGGAAGATAATCTAGGAAATGTTCTTAGATTAATTTTATTCTATGACTATGAAGAAAAGGAAGATTAATTATTTTTTGTTCTTGAAACTGGGGGACAATATGTTAACTGATTATACTATCTATTTCAAATATTTTGGATAATTTTTATCCACAATTGATCGGATATGAGGAATCTATGGGTATGAAATATCTTAATAGCCATATATTTGAGATCAAGTATCTGGTTAAAATCATTCTTATGAAGTAGTTTTCTGAGGTGGTGGATCATGTTCTCATTTATAAAGGGACCATTGTCGATGATTTTGGAAGTGGAAAAACTATTTCATTTGGATGAACTAGTGGAAGAAATTTTTATATTTATAAGACTCGTTATGATAGTTTCTACTATATTAGGTGCGGAAAAAGTATTCATATAATAGGTATTTTTAACTAGATAGATAGATTAGCGATCTTACATCAGTGGGGAAGGCCAATAAATATGTGTGTTCAGTGTCCCATTCCACCTGTGGAGTGTTCAACATAAAAAATGATGGGACATATGCCATGGTTTTTTAGAAATCCAAAGTAAGTCAGTAGTGGTGTAGGATCAATACTAACACAAATAACCAACATGGGGTTAACTCTGTGTATCAGTTAATATTCTTGATAACCACTGATCCTATTAGTCATGGAATGTGATGTGGTACTTCATGAAATGATTGCTCATATTATAAAAGTATTGAAACACTAAGAAATTAGTAAGAACCCAGACTATATAATAAATTCTATTTTATGATGTCAATCATGAACCTAGAAATAAAAAGGCTATACTTCATTGTTTTTGACGTATGGTTCTTTTAGGATTCATGCATGTATGTTCTATTACAGATAGTTGTTCATCAAATTATATTATATATTATCTGTAATTATATGTTTTTTTATTAGTGAATAATATTTTTTTCTTATTTCAATTAACCCCATTAGGATAATGGGGAGAAATTATTTTACAATTTATGGAGTGTGATCTTTAGGATTGAGGGTACGATTTCCATTGGGAATTATTTGTGCTAAAAAATTCTAGTTTTGATCTGATATTGTGGATGGATTAGTTGGCGTATATCAAAATTAATATTTATTGTTATTTATATAGGATATCATTAAAATTAATTGTGGGTGAATGTTATGTTCAGTATTGGGATGGGGTGTCATGGAGAGTTGTCCTAGGTTAGTTTTGAGTAGTTAGTTGTGCTCATAACCTATGTGGATGTATTATTATTTATGATGTAGTAGTATATAATCATGCATTTACACAATTTTGGATCACTTTGAAGATGTTTTTTCCATGAATCTCTTGTGATTTCCACATCATAAAATTTTGATTTCAGGATTTTGTTTTTAATTAGAGGTGAGATGGTCTTCATTCCTTCTTATAGTATGGCACCAAATCAGTTTGATGGACTCAAGAAAAGGATAGAACAGTTTGTTGTTAAGGAATTTATCTTCCCTAGTTCATCATCTTGGTAATCACTAGACATTTCCTAATAAATCTATCGAATATTTGTGCATATCCATTTATTACATGAATCTAATTAGAATGAAATCAGTGAACCTGTCTCCGATTCTACATATCAATTGTATTTTTGACCAACTAAGTGGTTCATGGGTGTTATCCAATATCTATTTGAGGAAATATTATGATCCTATGAAGGTTATACCTTCTGATACACAATGGAATTATTTCAAGAGTAGGTATTTATTGTATGAGTTCGTTTTGATGAAGATTCATTGATAAATGCTTCAATAGTGATTATGTCATTAAAAAATGATATTCTCCACCAATTATTGGATTAGTTTGCGGTATGTGTTTTTGAATATATATATTTTTTACAACCAAGGTCATATTTATCCTTTGAAATATCATGAAATATTTTTTAGACACTAAGATATAATCAGTTTTATTCCATTCTATAAAACATTAATTTTAGTCAACATGGAATATTTCCTGGAACACATCTACTCCCAAGAGGGTGTTGTAGTGGACCTATAAAATGTGAAAGAAATGATATATAGGAAGAAACCCATGACTGTTGTGGAAATAGTTACCTTTTTGGATTTTCTAGCTATTACTAAAGGTTCATCATTTTATAACCTTGACACATTTCAATGGGGAAATTCATTTTAAGGGGGTAGAATATAACACCGCGATATATTAATGAGAGAAATTTATTAATTTTGTTTATATCACATGTTTTATGATTCACCAATGTAATATTGTGCTATGATAAACTCTATCTTAGCTTGCGGTATACACAATAGTATGCTTGGATCGTATTAAACCTAATTTCTAGTAATTTTGATAGACGCCATTTCATGCAAATCTAAGTTTAATCTAGTTTTAAAAAATTCACTCTTTATGTATTTTATTAAATAAATATATATTTAATAAATTTAATATAATTCCTGAAATTAATATTAATTATTTCTAGACATTAAATAAAAACAGATAATTTTTTAAGGTAAAATACGAATTTCCCAAAAAAATCAATTTTTTTACCTTTAGATGATGCCCCCATTTAAAATATAGTTTTTAAAAATTATTTATATAATATTTGAATAAAATAATTTTATCATCTATATGTGGGACATCAATTTACAGTTTGGAATAATCTTTGATATTTGTAAGTTAACTATCATAATTTAATGAATAGTGGATAATACGGCATTATAATTCCAAAAAACTTTTTCATATTATTTATTTATATTGGTAGATTATCATTTTAATTTCTTTTTATGTATAATTATATTTTTTTATAATTTATTCCAATTTTGGTCATTATAAGTAAATTAATTTTGAAATTTTATATAAACACTTGTCAATATTCTAATTGTTTTTATTTTTTAAAAACATGTTTATGTCTTTTCCCACACTAGATGAATAATAATCTAATTACTAGAAAATATATGTTTGGAATTATGATAAATAGATTCCATTGGTGGAATATATTAGTAAAAATGAAATAAATAGGTTAATTTTATTTTTTGGATATTATGAATAATAACTACGATAATTTTTTTAACTCGTTTTAATTTATATCCGGTAATTTAGGTACAAAATTTATAAGATATGGACAATACAATTACCGTAAAAACTTCAAAAATCTTATTGTATGAGTAATAATCGAACCATAAATATAGTTATAACAATTTACTCATTCAATGGAATATTTCCATGAAAAGTATTTAAATATTACTAAAATAAAATAAACTTACATGAATGTGACAAAAAGTCATGCTCCGTTTTCAAATAAGTATAATAAATTTAATATAATGATAAACATGATGAATATTTTCTAATAAATTTTAACTAGAAATATAAAAAAATTATCTACATCATGGTAATTTATTTTGAATTTTTATACGTTAAATAATTTCTTTAAATACTTATACAATGAGGATGCAAAAATTATTTAATTGATGAAAAATAAATAAAATAATTTTAATAAAAAATGATAATAATTATTTACAGACCCAAAAAAACATCCAAAATCTAATTAGAATATTATATATAGACCATAATCATCCATGGGAAGAGTTAACGATGATTTTAATCAATATTCAAATGATTATGAAATGTATTATTTTTTATTTTAGGTGATGTTAAATTTGTCACATTCTTGTTTTAAAAAATAAAACGTTTTTTAGTATTTTTATTTCCAAAAAATATATATTAATATAATTATAATTTTAAAAGCTAGGCTATTTATATTCATAAAAAATAAAATTTTAAAAATTTTTACAAAAAAATTATTATATTAAATAATTACAAAAAATGATGCTGTAATTATTTTTTGAATAGAATTATCAAATTAATGTTATTAAAAATAAAAAATTATTATAATATGGGATAATTAATATATAAAACAAATTTTATAGATTACCAAGGCCCCATAAAGATATAATAAAATATTTTTTCAAGGTTATCATCTTATCTTAGAATTTTGAAAAATCTATTAAACGAATAGTGTCAAAATTTACATTATTTATATTTTGTCAAAATAATGATTTATTAAATTATTTAAACATCATAGAATATTATTAAAAATAAATAATAATTATATTTTACTCATAAATTTTATATATTGGTTATTTATTGTCTTTATGAAATCAAATATGTAATAATTACACTATTTCAATGTTGAACAATTTTTAACATAGATTTAATTAAAATATGATAATTTAGCATAAAACGAAATTATAAGGTTGAAAATGAAATTATAACATGTCTAAAAATTATTTTATTGTTATATTACAACTATAAATAATATAATATTATATATACAATAAATTTTATGGTTTTTAGAAGTTGTTTGAGTATGTTATAATTTAATATAATTAGAGTTTCCAAAAGTTCCACTCACAGCAATTATAAAATGACACATCCTCCCTATCCTCTTCACATCACATTAAGAATTCAAGATTTACCATACCATTCAATATTAATTTTAAACTTACCTAGTAACATTATATAGTTTTTTGTATTCTCCAAATACCAACACAAGTATCATTATGAGTAGATCTAGATGGAGCTCACAAAAAAGAGGTAATTTCATTTACCGACTCACTCCAAATCATTTCTTCTTATACCTCATATTACATTGTTGTTTCCATTATAAAGTAAAAAATCCAGTAGTACATATATTATTATATATTATTATGATTATGGAACAACCATATTCAACTTTCTATACATCATATATAAAAAAAAATCACCACATGTGCGTTCATACAACTTACTATCTACATGCTTTGGTGTAATATGTTTTTCACCACCACCGTTCATGGATAGGTATAATGATAGAATTAGAAACTATATATGATTATTATAAGATGATATAGATTCTTAAATAAAATTCATTTCAAAAAAATTCCCCAATTGAGGTAATGATATCATCGATAATGCATATGTACAACCTACCATCTCGATGATGCGATGTGATTCATTCTACATGATCTTCATTAAGGCATGATTATAAAAATGTACAATATTTATAAATATGATATATATTACATAAATATAATTCTTTAAATGATATAACTATATCCTAATAAGCAATACAAAACATATTAATAAAAACATGTGTAAGAAAATAAAGCAGCTAATACCTAAAAGATGAGTAATAAAGCTATTAAGAAACATCAAATATTATGATAAATTATGGTATCATAATAATGAAATTTATTCTGGAATAAGTAAATGAATTTATTTAAAACCATATACAGTAGGTTTGTACATGTATAATGGATCCTAGACCTAATATAATGGATAATTTCTTAATCTCATTATTATATGAGATTTTTTATAAATAAGTATTTATAATTTTATATTTATCATATATATCCATTTTTTGGAAAATTATTTCATAAAATGTTTTAATATTTATATATGAATGATTAATGTTATTATTACCCATTTTAAACTTTTACATCAATATTTGGAAGGAATATTTTTTTCATATTCACTATAAGGTACGTTTTGAATTTCTAAAAAAAGTATGAGAAGACTGGTTGCTTTTAAAATATACATCTTGAACATATTATTACACTTTCAAAACAAATTATTTCCATGAATCTTCCATTATATGTTATGTAGTTTTTTCAAAGAAATTATATTCTTTGAAAATTTCATGTTAATTTGAGAATATATAATTTAATTGAAGAAGAAAATATTATTTCCTCAAGAAATAATTTCATATGTTTTATCAGAAAAATATTCCATCTTAGATTATATCCTTTAATAAGAATATATTTACTGTATAATATCCATATTATTCATTTTTTATTGATATTATTCTATTTATGAAATTGATTTAAATTTCCTAGATTATTTTATGATGGAATGATGTTTAGGAATCCCATTTTATTACTGGGGTTATATTATGTTGAATGATTTATGTTATTATGGAACACATATTTATGGTTTTCATTATGTGATGGGTGGGGCATATATATCTCTCTAATGGATTCGGTAATGATTTATATATCCGGATATAGAAATTAATAGAACACCAAGTATATTTGGATCAATAATATATGGATGGAACAACATGTAAACTCTATCTGTTAATACATGGATGGAATGGTATGTACACCCAGTTCAGTAACATAGGGCTAGAAAGAGGGGTGAACATGGTTTAGTAATTGAATATTTCTTCTATTATGTTCTTGTTAATGATCCTTGGATAATATTAATATGATTCTTATGCATATGTGTTTTCCCAAAATCTATGTTTTTTCGTAAATCAATTTTTATGGGATCATGTTCCATTATAATTTATGCCTTATCAAATGACATGATTTATATCATCTCTCATGATTTTGTTATATTTTATAGATGTAATGATTCTAAAAATTTATGTTCATGTTATTACATTATTACCTTCTTTTGTGTGTGTGGTATTTCCCTTATTTATCCTAAATTATAATCTAAGCTCACCCTTTAATATTTTTTCTTTTCCAAATGATATAAAGAATGGTTTTAGGTACTAAAACTACAAGGGAAGTTATTTATGGGAGATATTAATGATCCTTCAACAAATTACAATAATGTGTTCAGTGTTTTGAATGTCACTAGAGCAATATTTTATTTGGGAAACTTTTTTAGTAATTTATTTAATATTCCACAAAATTAATGTAATGTCCATGTACATAATGCTTGGTTATTTACAATAATATAATTTTTTTTATTTTCCCCTATAATATATGATTAAAAGGGTATCTATATGATATGTTATACATATTAGGATCCCCTAGGGATCCGATGAGGATGAATATTATAGGCCAATGGACACTAATGGGGTGGGTCACTCCTATGAACACAAAATATTGAAATGATAGAAGATAAATTGAAGGTTTTTGGTATCAAAATCAGTGAATATGTGAAGAACCTAATAAAATAGCTTGATATGGAGTTTGAAACTACTTATAATGTATCATATTAATTTTATTAAAATGGATTAATGTTATAACTAGTTATTAGGGCCTCACATTATTGTTAAATATCATCAAAAGGGGTCAATGGATTTAATTTTATTAAATGGAAATGTGGGAATGTTTTTGAAATTGAAAACATGATGCTCTTAAAAAATTAAATTTCATTAAATTTAAATGGACCCCCATTATTGCTTTTATGTAAAAATTATTAATGATAATGATCCATATTAATTTGAACTAATGGTTGGTGGGATGAGGGACCAATGATAAAATCTCATATGTGGGATAGACTAATGCTCTCGAACCCCCTATTCATAGTATATTTTCATGTAAATGATTGATTATCCAGAACCCAAGGGTATGATAACGATATTCTTTATCGTGGCTTGGATGATCCGACATCGATTTATGAATTCAAGTTGTATTCCTGGACTAAGTATCCGTGTTTTTAAAACCCAATCCCCATTGAAAGATGGTTTATAGGACAAAAATGGGAAAAAGGTGGATTGATGAAATGGATAAGACAGGGAAATTAATAATGGATGTAATTAATATAATAAATATTAAATTATTTAAATTGTTCAATTTTTTGGTTTTCGTTCTAATGCGTAATTATCCATACACTGTATTATATGATTTTTTATGAAAACACCACTAGTGCTGGACAAATGAGTTTTACTCACACCCTTATCTATCCGCCTATGGGTACCTGAGAAGACATAATGGATTACAAGTGATGTGATAGGGAAAGGACCTATGGTTTAGGGTTGATTTAGGGAATATGTATGTATATGGATGAGAAGACTAGATATTTTGTTGTGACCAAATTTTTGGATTTTTATAAATTTATTTATTTTTGGTATTCTATTACACATAGAATTGTATTACATGACCGGGCATATTTAGTATTTTTTTTAATATACCTAGTTTTTGGAAATTTTATTTTTATTGTTTGAATATTCTTTATATTGATTATATTATTTATTAGTTTGTCTCATGAGGAATACTCTAATAAAGAGGGCATTGTCTACCCTCACATTCTATTATACTCTTTCTATTATAATGTATCCTATTGTATATAGGGATTCACATCAAAGTTGATGTGCATTACCATATCATAGAATCGTTTAGGGGCACTCGTTTTTTGATGTTGTTGATCACACTGAACATTTTTTGTTTTTTGTATCCTCCATATATTTGAGATGTGTAAGGTTGATGTGGTGGCATATTTTTACAAGGTGGGATATGTCATAGATGGCCATGGTATCATTGTGGTGACTGCGATCATAGGAAGGTGAATGGATGGTAATATTTTACATGAAATTTATTTGATTGACATGGGGGTATCATCACATGAAAACAATAAGATGAAACAAACATATATGACTTTTGATTTATCTAAAAGTGATGTTCATGAATGTATTTTCTAAGAACAACATACATGTGATCTTTTTAATTTGGCATTCATCATCTCCATTTAATATTTTTTTGTTGGTAAGGATAAATAAAGTAAAAATCCAAAGATCCTAATTTTTAGAGGAATACAAATGCATTTGGATGTTGGTTTATATAAAGGGTATTCATGTCTATATATAAGGGAAGTACTTTATATCCAATTCCTAATAAATGATTCTAATGGAATGAACAGGGCTCCATAGACAATTGGATGAAACAAATGACAATGAAAAAGAGGGATGAAATAAAAATTTATAGAGATCAAGGTGATCTAAATTTAATTAAGAGTGTCATAGAGAATAAAATTATGGAAATCCTCACGGTATCAATTACATATCATTGGTATAATTCATTAAAATTTACTAATGAATCAACCATGCTGTGAGTAATTTATCAAATAGATCTTAATTGAGAGAAACCCCAATGTCAGAGTTAAAGTGTAATGTTTTTGTATTGTATTAATGTATAGATTATTTCATATCATACTATATGATAGATGAAATACATGTCTGTGATGTCTCTTTTTTGATACATTCATGGCATTCCATATATTATCTATCCTATTTATATGGTATTAATGGATCAATTTCATTAAAATTATTCTATTTTCCTAATTTTATTGCGTATCATATTAATCCAAAAATTCACTTAATATTTTAAGGACATAATGAAAATCTAAAAAACTCTTAATAAACAACCAAAAACCATTTTTCGATAATGTTTATTAAAATCCTTCCATTTTCAGTCAATAAAACTTTACACAAAATATCCTTATACATAGGCTTAACAATGTGACCTAACAAACCGTAGTTGAATTAAATATATATCTATTTTCATAAAGAGTAGATATGATAGGCCCCTTACATAGTGTATGTTCTACATAGTCTATTAAGGTTATGGTGTGACTTCATTAAAATATACTCATATCTCACATGCACATTTCCCCCATAAGATATATCAAATAAATCAAATATATACATAAAATATCCTTATTCCCATGACACCCATTAACCAATAAAAATGAATATTATCAATATAATATATGAAATATCATTATTTATTGATTCTAATTTAAATACCAACATAATAAATGAATAAATCACATTTTATTCAATATCAATATGTGAACATCACTTGAATTTCATCAATGTTGTCTGTAAATATGATAAGGGACAACTATTAATGGGCGTACATTTTATTAGTCTAACTAAATACTTATCTAGATGAATATTCTTATCATATTATAAAAAAATACCACCATTTTCATTCTAAAATAGACTAGATGGTGAAAATTATATTGGCTACGACCCTGAATGTCATCTTCATAGGGAATTACTCAAAAATTTCATCCATATATAAATATTAATATTAATATTATCTCGCCAACATTATATAAAATGAAATTATTATAAGAATACACACCAAAATGTATCGTTTATTGATTGAGATTCCATGGGGTATTCATAATGGGTTAGTCCAAATAATAAGTATGCAATTATAATCACATGAATCCACTACACATTCTAATATTTTCATTTCACACAAAAACACATTCTACATAAAATGATTAAATGATTAGTACAAAGATACATTTTATACATTTAGGGGATACAACCATTCCACCAACCATATAATTTAGATTTAATCACTCATAGATTAATAATAAATTTACATTTCTTTTATTTTATATACATGATAAATTAATTAATCATTAAACCATTATCATCAGTATTGTATGACAATAGACTGTATATGAATGTCATTCTCCTATAGGGATAAATGTTTGATAAAACTATCCATGAAATTTGGAACCATGCCCCCATAATACACCATAAAATAAAATATATCAATGATATATCATAATATATTTTATTTTTCAAGGATGTATTTAATAATTTTATGATATTGGGGTTACTTTTCTAGATAGATAGATCCATTTTTATTGAAATCATAGATCGATCCCTGAGTGCTTTGAACCATCTATAGTTCATATATGAACTTATTAAACAAAAAACACTCAATTTAATCATGTGACCTAAATAAAAACTCATGATATATTTTTTATCGTATTATAATAGCCAATTTTTAACACTTCCATTTGGTTTATCAAATATTCAGGAAAGACATCTAACAATATTTATTTTTCACATCATCTATTTTTTAGAAACATTCATTTTTATGCAATTTATATGGATATTATACACTCCTCTAATTATTAGTTACATATCAATAGTATTACTCGATTACATAATAATTTCCATCAAAATAATCAAGATACTCTTACTATAATTGGATACTTAAAAATAATTGTAATATCATTGTCAGAATAAGGTGATGTAAAAAACATATAATACCTGATAGAACCAATAGTAGATTCATATGGAATTGTGACAGTCCTTTGAAAACAATTATAAGGATCCATAATATTGGTATCATTCATAACATGTTACACTAGTGAATACCCATTCTGTATTTATCAATGCCAAAGAACATTTAAAATAATCATGTGTAGGCTTCTATATTGAGTCTCTGAATCCTCCAATATATATATATATATATATCCATACATAGTATGTATTCTTATTCCTAATGTTTTCATTTGAGAAAGCACTTAAAATAATCATCATCAATGAGTTTTGTTTTAAGATGTAATTTCCAGTAAGAAATATGACAAATATTTACAAAATTAAATATATAAGAAAAAATTAAATAATCCTCTTGTATATTTAAGAACCATCCTTGTTATTTATGAAACCATGTCATTGATTACTAAATAAAAATGAATATTCCATTTCTACGAATATTGATTTCATATGTAAATGAACTTTTCTAGATTTTATACCAAATCAATCTCTGTAGAATGTTCTAAAATTATATGTTCTATAGTATACATTCCATGACCAAATTTTTTTTGTTACGGATATAATTATTTTACTTCCAACGGATATATCTCATAATCTAAATGATATTTTATAATAAGAAATATCCAAATGGAAATTATCATCTTAATATTTTAACATGTTTATTCATAGTCAATATCAGTCATATTTTTATAATAATTTATTAGTTGGAATGAATTATAATAATAAACACTATAGTTTATTTCAGTTTTCTAATGAAAGAAAAATTATTTCTATGGGTATATCCTATTCAGGTGATCTACATTTTTCAAATAATTGTTATTGTACATAGAAACCATTTTATATTCTATGTATTTTAACCATATCATGATATTATATATCCCAATGGAATACTAGTAGATGATAGGTTCATATTTAATAAAAAATACCTCATTATAATAAGATATGGGAAATATATATCTCATGAGATTTTAATGAATCCTATCACACTATTAGTGTTACAATTTTAATTGAGTCAGCACTTCTTTGAAAAATTAATCAATTGGTGGATAAACATTGACCTCTATAGAACTTCCTATTTATTGGTCTTAAATTTGACAATTTTTATATTCAGCACATTAACAACATGATTAATTTTTTCCTTCATAATGAAATAACATTTTGGCTTTACACAAATTTTGTTCAGTTTTATTACGGAAATAATATCACATAGGTTACCTTGGATAAGAAAATAATAAAAACATTTCAGATTGGGAGTTAAACATTCATGAATCCAAACATCATATGAATTATTTATATCAAAATATCATTTTAATGTTCATAATGGGACATTTTCTTATCCATAACATATGTTGTACCTTTACAAATATATTTTCTATCATGGTTTTGTAAAAATGTGGAATATATTATTAAAAATTCATAGAAATAAATAGTATGGTCATAGTTAATCATCATTGGTTAAACAATGTATGATTCCTTTCATTAGAAATATAATTCCATTGTGGTGTTTTGAGAGTACATAGTTTTGAAAAATATCACAACATCTAGGATGATCAATGAATTATTATATCCAGTATTTAACACCTATGTTTTATTGGTGGATCATTTTATATTTTATTTTATTATTTTATATTTTACTATAATTCTATTTTAACATTGTAAACATTTCATTTGTCTCATTAAAAACACATATGAATACCAAAAAAGTCACCAGGAAAGGAAATTAAGTACCTAAGTCGACCACTTTCTTTATTACCAAATAGTCCATATAAACAACTATGTATGAGATCAATAGTCTAATGGACCATTAAATTTTTTTATAAAACATTTTTTCATCAAAAATAATAAAAAGAATCTGTTTTTAAAAAAAATCATAACCTAATGGTTCCAATAATATGTCTCTATGGAGAGTTGGGATAAATTTCACATTTATATTATGAAGAATAGAATTCTATAAATATGTCGGATTATAACATAACATAAAAATATAATATATTTGTTTTAAATTATATTATAAATTTCACAAAAATATAAATTCTTTATTAAATTCAAAATACATAAAAAGTCATTCATATATGGGTAAATTCTTATTCATAATAGTGAATGATATTCTCTTCCTATCTAAAAAAGATATATAAATAAAATTTATATTTATAGTGAGAAAATAATGGAATTTTTACAATTATTTGAATAATCCACCTAGTAAACTAATATTATAAGTGTTGACCACTATTGGGAAAAATAATTCTTGTTTAATGTTATGAATATATATATCACCCTTTTATATACCTCCTATATCGGAGTATATATACTTTATTTAATATGTGTGTGACATATTTGAAATCCAATACTTCTGAGTAAATGTTAGTTAAATAGAACAATGAAAAATAATCATTCAAACTTTCATAATTATTTACATTAATAATAGTTATCAACCATAGATACCAATATTGTAATATTTTATACATCAAACCTTTTATAAATATCAATAATATTTTCATGTGGTTGGACATTAAACATAATATAGAATACAATGGGAGATTATTATGTATTATATCTTCTAATAGAAAACATGTATTACAATTACTCTCAGAAAAATATGATGATAGAATAAATTATATAGATTTATTAATACAAGATCCATATTACCTAATTACATACACCAGATTGATCATTTAAAAACTAATTATTTATTATGTATTCCCATACAAATAAATATGAAGTATTCAATATCTTTGTCATGACCCGTTCTCGGGGCCCCTTTCGTGACTTCCCCATGCCCGCCTTCCATAGGCCAGGGGCTGGAGACTAGCACCAATGGTGTAATTCTTGATAAAAATGGAATGAATTACCTTTATAAAAGTAAACAAACACAATAGATTACGCAACTGAAGTAAGAACTATGTAATTATGAATACAAAAGTAAGTGCTGAAGGGAAAAGGGGCCGGAAATACAAGCCCAACAGTAAGTACAATACAACTAAAAAGCTAGTACAACTGTAGTAAAGTAAAATAGCAACCACTGGGTCGTCCTCCGGGAGTCCCGCATGAAGGGTGGGTACATATGGCCTCCTCAGCACCCCAGCTCCATCTGTCCGGTCCGTGTTCGTCTTGCTAGGTGGTCCACCTCCGGGTATCGTCCAACTCCACAAGTCTCCTCTTCGATCAGTGTTGTCTGTCACCTGCATCCAACACAATGTAGTGCGGGCATATCCTCTACATGGGTGAGTATACAATACTCAGTACAAACCCGGAGACCCCCAGAGGTCTCCCAGAATCAACTAAGGATAAACCATAGAAGAAAGATACTATAATGAAGTAACAACCAACTATAATTAGGTATGTTCCAATACATATACCTATGTCATCAATCCCAGTTCGGCTCCAATACTCGATCCCAAGAACAACCCAGTCCACAGAAGAAATAAGTCAATCAAATTGATGGTAACTATTGAATGTCAAGACACATCTCACATAAGTATTCATCTTTCGTATAACGATATAGAGGATCAGATGTATTCACTGATTCATATAAGCTGTCGAAAATATATAGGATACTAGACCAGCTAAGTGTCGGACCCACGTAGGATACAAGTACAAAAGTCAAACTATCAGACCCACATAGGATAAAAGTACAGTAGTCATCGTTGTCAAACCCATGGAGGATTCCAGTACAGTTTTCATCGCAGTCGAACCCACAGAGGATTCCAGTACATTTGTCATCGTTGCTGAACCCACAGAGGATTCCACTATAGTAGTCATGGTTGTCGATCCCACAGAGGATTTTGTCCAGTCTCGTTGCTGTCATACCCACAAAGGATTCAGTCCAGTCTCGTTGTTGTCGAACCCATGTTGGATTCAGTCCAGTCTCATTGTTGTCGAACCCCCCGGAGGATTCAGTCCAGTCTCGTTGCTATTGCAGCCAGCTGTAGGGTCCCCAAACACAACAAACTCAATTCTGAGAGGATCCACTCCTCGAGCCAAAGGGGTCGATACATAAAATATCAGGATGTCCAGAGTTGATGTATCCCTAAGTTTCGTCTCATCAAAAGGAACCCAATGTGACATAATACACATCAATCAGATGTCTGGTCTGAGAGATATTGGCTTTTCTGTTCCAGGGGCCCGGTTGGAATTACGCTCATTCTAAACCCGGTTGTTTTCAAATGTCATCCAAAACTCACTTAGATTATCTCAAAATGACCGTATCGTCGTGAGGATCCCAGTTCCATAGACGGTGCATTGATCGGACGCGAGGTTTTAAAGTTATTCGCATTTAAGCGAAACTGGGCCGACCCATCAAGCCTGGTGGCTGGCCCGGCCCGGCACGGGGCGGGGGGGTTACAGCCCGACCCGGTGGAGCATGGACCAACCCAGTGGGGAATTGTCCCACCCAAGGCTGGGCGCGGCCCTGCCCGGATGGCGTGGACCGGCCCGGCTGGGCACGGCTCGGCCAGCTGGCCGAGCAGACTGGGTGGCACATCCCTCGATTTTTCGAAATGACTATGCCAAGCGGCACTGCCCTCCTGTCTGGTCAGCCGAAGTTCATCGGTATTATTGGCGTGATCGGCCCACACGCACGAGCCGCTGTTCCCCCAGCACAGCGCCCTCCTTATGTCGTGGGGTCTTCTTATCCCGACTGATCGCATTCTGGAAGGTTCGTCCATCGAGTGGCCCAAGGAATGCAGTCTACGGTCCTCCATAGCTCGGTACCCTCGGGGCACTTTGGTTCTTTCAGTCCGGCCAGCTTTAGCAGGCCGGTTCTTCTTCGGCCAAGCAGCCTGCGGTTGTGGGTCCTGGTCCTTCCCTCTTCGCGCAGCACTGGTGTCATAGTTCTCTTTGGGCCGGTGCACAACCGTCGTCGCTGCCACCACCTTTAGTCGTCACCGCCCCCAATCGTCGCCAACTCCAGTCACTGCCACCTCTTCCAACACGGTCTCCATCACGAATAAAAAGAAAATACACAACGTCGTCGGGCCATGTTTGTTTGTCCCTCTCCCTCCGCATTAGGAGATATCCATTGGCCATAGACGATAACTTTCATCAAAAAGAACAAAGGAATAATTTATTCTAATTAAATTATACAATCACCCTACCTCAAATCATGGTTCATTCATAGTCGGAGTTGTGGGGTGGCGGGGTCAAATCAATGACATCAAGGAAGAAGTAGCTGAGGATGGTGGGTCGTCGGCATTCCATGAGGGTGGATCCTTCTCCATTGGCTTGGTCGAAGATCGAAGGAGATGACCGTCATTCTTCGGTGGATATTCGTTGGCAGGATGGTGTTCTTCGTTGAGAGAAGAACATCATTCTTCTATTTCTTTAGAGCCTTCCCAAGGTTCTCCCAACACAACTGGTGCCAACCAAAAATAATATCTAAGGCTATTATTTTATTCACACCAGAATTTAAAAATTCAAACACATTAATTAATTAATTGAAGAGTTCCATTAATTAATTGGAATGTGTTAGGAATAATATATTAGAGTTAGAAGGAGGTGGAAAGTCACAATTAAAGATGGGGAGTTAATGGGCAATTAAGGGGAGGTGAAAGGGTTTGGGTTCGTGTGGGCCCCACCACACTAAATACTTAAATTGGAGGTTATTTGGGGTGTGGGACCCACCCCTAACTTCCTCTTGGAGGGAACAACCACCTCTTATAATAAAATTGTGTATCACCCCAATTCTATTTAATTTAAGATAAAATCCCCAAATTATAACATTCAACCCGCATAAAACGCAACTGTAGTAAAGGTCCCCTTAAGCGAATATTGGTGCTGCGAGTTCATCGGTGTCCTCAAGATTCAATTCTAAGAACCTGTTCAAATTATAGAAAAACCTGCTTTTACGTTTACTGAATGTACCTGAACAAAGCTTCCAAAATTGATTACCGGCACAGCGGGCCTCGGAATTATGTGTCGTCCGAAACCACAGACTCGTAAATTTAAAAAATATTTAAGAAAAAATTTTCCTTGATTTTTATGGTTCTTTAAAATATTTCTTTATAAATATCCTTGAATCTATGTTAAACATGTTTAGTAACCCATTAAAAATAGCATTGATATTTTAACGAATGAATAGTAACAAAAAATTATGAAAAATATTTATAAAAGTTTTTATTTTTGAATGTTTGTTGATTAGTTCATAATATATAAGCACTATATTTTTAGTAATGTCATTTTATGCTTTGAAAATATGTTTTCATCAATTTCGGAATTTATTATTTCATTTCACTTGATGAATATAATTAATTTATACAGGTGTAAGAAATTTTTTTAGTAATCGAATACAGATTTTAAATGTATCTAAAAATATTTTCTTATTATTCATTATCATGATATTTATGAGAATATTTATTGCACAGGGGTGAGTGAATATAAAAAAATTTATTAAAACAAATAACTTGTTTCCATGAAAAAGTTACATTATATGTTGAAGTTAATCCTAAATTTACATATGTAGTTTTTAGTTAGAAATAATTTTATTATATACATTGTTATAATCCTTTCACAATATTTTTTCAAAATTTAATTTTATAAATAAATGAAAATTTTAATAAAGGATATTTTTATATAGGTAGTGATTTTTAGTATAATAAATTATATTAATCAATATTCTTTTTTTCTTTTAATGAAATTTAATGATTGTATATTCAATAATTTATTTTTATAATCATTTTATTAATTTTTTCTGGTAAATAATTGAATCAATTTATGTTTTGATCATAAAAATTAAATTTTTTAAAATTGGTTTTGTTGGGGGATTTCACACTTATTTAATTTTAAATTCCACCATATATAAAAATTGAATTTAGTAAAATTGTATGAAAATTATTATTCATGATGACCAATATAATCTACATGGATCAATATAATTTTATGTCATAGTTAATATCAATAATTATTATTTTTCTCTGTAGTTATTGTTAAAATAAATTTAGATGATGTTAAACCAAAAGAAAAGAGTATTATTACGACCCATATATTTTGAATTACTTTTTAATGATGATCTTTTTTTATTATCTTATCATTCCATTAAATCCATTTCCATATGGAGCCACCTGATAATAAAATTCCTTTATTTAATTTAAATATTCTATGAAATTCCATTGTTTTGCCACCACTCACCAATAAAATTAATCCCCTTCTCAAAAATTATTCATTAAATTTGAGAAATATAACTCCACAAAAACCTATTTTAATACATTTATAGAATCATTCCATTAATTCTATAAATTCTTTGATTCACCCAATTCAAGTCCAACATGGATTAATGTTTAATTGTGAGGTAGTCCCTCAATGATTTGTTATAGATCATAATAAAGATATTTCAAATTTATTAATTCATCTACATCCTTTATATATATTCCCTACAAAAAACAATTATTTATCAATGGTAATAAATATATTTATATTTCATTGGGGTTATGGATCAATAATTTTCCACGACTTTTCAATCTAATTGATGATGAAATATTCAACTGATTGTACATGTGGACTACAATCACCACATAAAAAATGATTAATTTCTAACCACCATCATTATTGGTATTTTATTATGAAATATTTACTTTTTATATAAGATATTTATGTTATTATATTTATTACTGTAACTTTCCTCTTCCGGGTGCCTCCCAGAGGTTCCTTGTACACATTAGGTCACATGGACCGAATTACATTTCCATAAATGTCGGAGGCTATCAACTAGTGAGAAGGACCTTGGGTGTGATAGTGGAGAAACTATTCCGTCATTTTCTGAGTAATGTAGCAGAAATACACAGATAAAAATTGTAGAAGTAGTAATAATACCATACAACAGTAATCTGTGGAAGACTAAAAGTAAAAAATCAACTAAAGCACACATACAAATGATGCATGTTACATATGTATATGAAATCATTCCAACAGGTCACAATGATGAAATACAACACTAAACCAATGTAAAAAGGATAAGAAGTAAAAAAATCCAACATAATCACAAGCCACAACTTGGTCCTATGCCCCCCAGCACAAAAGAAGTCATGTACCTGAAGTAGAAGGGTGATTTCCCGTATCTATACCTGCAATAATAAAATCTATTTGGGCCAAAAGGATGACCCAAAAAGATAGTGAGATGACTCTCAGTAGGAAACCACCCAATGAATTGTTCCTAACAGTCAGTGAATATATATATTAGGAAATATGCTAAATGAAGCAATAAACAAGGAATTAATCAATTATAAACAATCATACGGTTTCAATTACATTTATTTTCATTTATAAAAACATCCAATCTAACATAATATATCCTTTGATAAGTTCTCATAGTCTAACCCCATTGGTTTAGATTTAACAAAGACTCTCTGAGGAAGAACTCAGCATAAATTCCCCTTTTGGTCTCTTAACGGTAAACTACAAACACTATGAGGAAGAACTCAACGTCCAATTCAACTTGTGGTCTTGCAACGGGGGACTACATATAATATGAGGTAGCACACAAGTCCATCCACCATATGGCCTCGTAATGTAAAAGTAAACACTCGCCCTGGGGAAGCCCTCGGTGTCAATTCCCCCTATGGTCTAACTACACCAGGTTCCAACAGCCTTGTGAATTTCAATAATGCACAAGAAATGTTTATAAGACAAAGAAATCCTCAATAACTACATTGATAAAGATCTACGAATAATATCACAACAACATATAATATAACACCATCTTAAAAACACTAGACATAGAATGAAAATTATCTTATCAGGCAAGGCTAGACCAAAAGATCAATATCAAAACAAACAAGTGAAAATAGCACCATAGCCTAGAAAGTAACCCTATTCACAAACAAGATCCCTAATCCCAGAAAACAATCTTAGAAAGAATCAACAGTTTTAATATCCCTAAACACGTAATACCCCAATCTAGGTTATTGGATCTTTTTCATATAATATTCAAATATTATCTACGTAATGGGACAAACCACCTACCTCGATGTTGTATAATCGATACACTCAAGCATCAACCATTGAATCAACATTGGATGTACTAGATCTAAAAAAACACAAAAAACACTCAACCAATGATATGCCATGAAAGAGGATAAATAAAGTAATGAGGGTCAATAAGATGAACTAAATCACCTTGGCAATTACAACGCAATTGACGGTGATAGATTTGAATAAAATAGGATTAGTTGGGTGCTTAGAGAAGAATCGTTGGCTTCATTCGCTCTTAGACGAGACTGGATGAGAAGGGGGATTTTTTGTGAATGAGATGTGACCTCTGACCACTATAACAATTAAAAAAATTACACAGTGTGTCTTTTAAAAGTACACAGTGTTTATATTCATTTATCGAGCCCCACTTTAGGAAATCTCCAAGTCACCCCACATGGCCATGTACTCGGCCCTTACACGACCAGTACACTCTCACCCATGACAACTTGGTACACAATATGTACTTCTAAGTACACGGCATGTAATCCGTAAATTTCTAGATTCTCCTTTTTATCAAAAAAAACTCTAGAAAATATAAAAACATACCTAAAAAATGTTTGGGTTCTTACAAACATACACCTTAATGAAATTCTTCCCCACATTTCCCTAGAAATGTGGCATAGAAGATTAATCCTAGAATAGCTCCAACCAGGGTTATTGTACATCAGCCTTCGTCTCCCATGTCTCGTCATGTACTGTTGGGAAAAAATCCCTCAAGGTAACATTGTAGTATTTTTAGGAAGATTATGTTTGTTGACAAAGAAGGTTTTCATGTAGAATTGAAGAGTTCCCGGGAAGTTTTTGACAATTCATGTTGAAAAATAATGATGACAAAGGAATGAATGATCTGGAGGTGGTACAAAAGAGCAGTACAAGGTGGTGCAGTCTCCCAGTGTTTGCCAAATTTTTGCGGTCCAAAATTTTGAGTTTGATGAGCATCGTGAAAATATGACTTCCATGAAGATCATAATTAAATTTGCAAATGGTATGAATTTCTCAAAGAGAGGCTTCATGGTTTGGATTTCACGAAGACCAGAAGAATGGAGGCGGTGATGCTTCGTGATTACGTCAAAGCATCGAGAATGACAGAGGCTGAAGCGCAACGCGACAGTGAAGGGCCTGGCAAGGGAGATTCATGGTGATGAAGGGAATTGCGAGGGAGATTTCTGGTAAAGGCGTGAAAAAATTAATAGGATTCTCGGAGATTACGACGAGCTCTACGATCGGAAAGGTATCATGGTGTTTCAAGATTTTGACAGAATTCCGGCAGAAACATCAGAGCTTCATGATTTTAGATGACATGGCATTGACTTCGCACATAAAGTTAGAGGGTCGGTGGAATTTACTATAAATAGAGGCCGACCCCCTCGAGAGAAGTAGAGAGAATTTATAGAAAAGATCTTTTGCTATCGGATTACGAAGGTGGTTCGCGTAGCAAGTGTGCTTCGCGAAAGAGGAGTTTCACGGTGGTTATTGTAGCTCTGCGAATGTCGTGAGCTCTATGTTGACTCAATGAGCTTCATGAGGGAAGTTTCTCTCCAAAAACATGAGCTTCGCAGTAGTTCTTCACAGTTGTGATTCGCGAGAGTGCTTCGCGAAAAGGAAAGAGCTTCAAGAAGGCTTCTTTGAGCTTCGTGAAATTGAGAGCCTCGCGATATAGGGTGCTTTGCAAAGGTACATTCCAAAGGTAGTTCCCCAGTGGTTATGGGGAAAGGGATATTCATCAGTGGATGAAATTAGGACTTCAACAGAGCATCTATCAAAAGTTGAGGATGTGGGAATTTATGCAAATGAAGAGACCTACGGGTCTATAAACTGTTAGTTTGTTCCCTTCCAAAGTAGTGAGCTTTGGAAGAGGAAGAAGGTGATCCTCTCCACCGACAGTGTGCCAGAGAGAGAGAAATAGGGAGTGACCCTTGGGAAAGAAATGAGCTAAAGCTAAACCATGCAAAGTTAGTGAGCCTGGGATAGAGTGACTATACCCGAACATTGTAATTCATATCTAGTGAAGAATAATGGAATTTGGTACGACCGACAAATTGTCAGCGTATGATTCTTGGAACTAGCCCAGTGTGGGTGAACCAAGTAAAAATCTTTATGTCTGCCTATTTACTTCCCTGCAATGCATTCAATAATCATCATTAGAAAAATAAGTAAATAAGTGATCATACATTACACACAAGAGCATACAAAGTGACCCTCGTAATAAAGAGGTCAAGATCTAGTGGGGTAGGAAAAACATTGTAAAAGAATATCCATATCCTGATTCACCACCCCTCTCAGGGTATATAGGCCCCAATTGGCCCTAACAATTGGTATCAAAGTTCTGGTTTCTTTTTTCATATTTGTTTGCATCGACTTACTGTAGTTGATCTGTGTGGTTGAAAATACAGTTTTCTCTTATCTCAGTCTGCCCTGGGAAAGGGAAAATCATCCAAGAAGAATCAGAAGTCCAGTAATTTCTCTCAGTGTAGAAGTGTATATGGAAAAAGTGTGATTCAGTTAAAAGAATCAAACAGTTTACTGAAAGAAGGTCTGGATGAATCTAACAGGGAAAATATTGATTCACTCAATCATGATGTAGGAATGAGTGAAGTACTCAAACATCAAAGTGACACCTAAACAACTGATGATGAAGAAGTTGAAAGAAGGAGGCCAGTAGTAGATGTTGTCAACATGACAAAGATATTGGACTAGAAGTTGGATGAAGAAGTCAAATCTAAAGATATCCAAATCAAAGTATTGGAGATTGAGGTCAATAAGCTAAGAGGATTAAATTAATGGCTTATTGATGTGGTTACTGACCTAGAAGATAATAATGATTCTCAAGGTGATAAACAGAAAAGAAATGGAAAGAATGAAAGGAAAACAAAAGGAAAGTGTTTTTGAAGAAAATAAAAATTCTAATGAAGTTCAAAATATGAAATCCAGAATTGATGATCTAGCTACACAACTGCATGAGCTAGTTCAGGAGAATCAAAGGCTACAATAAGAGAATGTATGTTGTTCAGATTTTTTTGAAGAATAAAAATTGAAAGTGATGGTGAGAAGTGACATGGTGGAAATTCTCACACAGGAACTAGAAGATGAGATGAATAGTGGAAATAATCTCAGAAAAAAACTCAATGCCCAAATTGAATCAATAGATATGAAGATTCAAATGTTGGAAGGAGATCTAGTATCAGTGAAGAAGGAAGTGGAGAAATAAAATGCTAAAGGAAATCCAAAAATGAAGGATTACTTACCCTTTCTATTTGATTATCCTTCGATAGGTGATGACGTAATGAAAAGAAAATTTTCTATTTATGAAAAGAGGAAAGAACAAATTATCTCATCTCAAAGACCATACTGTCTGGGAACAAATGGTATTGGATTTGATGAATCCCCTCTCGTGCAAGATAGAAAGAGAGTTTTGAATAGTTCCAGTTGTGAAAGAAATCCTATAGGTGCTGGAGATAGGCCTAAGAGGACAGTAACAAAAAGTAGTGATGAGATGTTCTATTTTTGCGGGATTCACGGCCACACATCAAGCTTCTATTTAGAGGCTCATGAATACATATCAGGCTGTGAAAATAGAAACTTTGATGAATTTGAGAATATTTATAATCATCTTGAGAAATCATAGATTAGAGTCTCTCAAAGTAAAGCATTCATAAAATGCAATAACTACTGAAGAATGGGACACAACATGAATATTTGTTAGGAAGCTCAGGAGATCAGTGTAAGAGGAAGAAGTATAGCTACATCAAAATATCGACATAGAAATGATGAATTTAGGTATGTCTTTGATGGAATATGTTTCATATGTTCTGATCATAGGCATTTGGCCAGACAGTGCAACAAGAAGAAAGAAGGGAAGGAAAAGAAACCCAGAAAGATAATTTCGACTCTAGTGATGTATAATGAAAAATTATACATTGGAATAAAATGTGTTAAGTTGAAGAATAGGCATACAGTCTAAGGGGAAACACATGGAGCTAAACGAATGGTGTATTTTTCACCTCCTCTTTCACACTCACAACCGTCCTCTAAGATAGAACATGAACATATCTAGAAGAAAAATGGAGGAAACACAATAGTTGTGAGTATGGAGAATGTACATTCAGTGGAGGACCCACCACCAATGAAAAAAAGGGTGGCGACTCATATATCTGATAAAAGGTAGATAAATAAAGAATGCATTTGAAAATTCACAAGTCTTGTGCCACGGAGAGGACTAGAAGAAAAAGGAAAATATCTGCAATGGTGGAAGAAGCAAGGGAAGATGACAAGCAAGGAGATTCCTGCTCAGAGAAATAATCAAGGAAAATAGAATTTTTTAAGAACCTTAAAGAAGGAAATGTGTACTAGTGGGTCTATACCCCATTTGATGAGAAAGGTCGGGCCTACAGAATCTATATATCAGGAAAAGGCTCGGCATGTGGGTAATTAATGCTTAGTCATATGGAAAGAGCAGTTGAAGTTGGCCAGGCAGCTGGAGGAAGCAAGAAAAGAGTGTTATGTACTCCAAGAAATAATAAAAGGGTTGACCCATCAGGATAAACTAATACCCTCATCTTGAGGATTCGAGAAACCTCCCCTCTCCCTATGTATATAAATTCTATTAACTGATGATTCAAATGTTTCAAGTTTTAGGGAGATACGATCCAAGGGGAAGTGGCATCTAAAGATGCAAAGTGGAAAGGTGATATGCTTCAGAGTTTAAATTGACTGAAATCAGGTTCCAAAGACGAAGGAAAAAAAAGAGGAGAAACATAACACAATAAGAAATTATTGTGTAATTAACATTATCTCTTGTTTCCTACACTGAGTTCCAACTCAGTAGGCTTAGAGATTTTGTTAATGGCTCAATGCTGAGTGCCAAACTGGTATAAATGATGCAGGTTGAAAATGAGAATAGATGGTGAAATAGAAGAAGAATTTTTGTTGGCCTAACCCCGGAATATATTGCATAACATTGGGGGATCATTTAATAACAATGTTAGATGCAAGAGCCATGAATGAAATAATTGGATGACTCAGCTCAGGTTTTTCCTATTGAGGGAAGAATGAAACACAGGGAGAATCAGCATAATAATCAAGCATCTCATGCTTATCTTATTTTGATCTAACAATGTGGTATCAGCTCACAACATTCAGGATACCATGAAGATGCGAGGGAAAATAAAAGGTGTGTCAACAAAAATCTGTGAGAAGAAGATCAAAGAAATGACATCATTTGTAACGACCCAAAGTTTCATTAATGGAAAATCCCTCTTGATCCAGTTAAATGTTTCTTTATGAAAAATGTTTTTATAAGATGTCAACTTCTTTAAGTTTTACGTTAAGATTTGTGACCGTTACTTTTATAGCCGTTGAACAGTGATCATCTGGGTAGTTTAAATATAAGGCTTTAACGAACCAATTTTCTACTCAGACAAAGGAAGCGATGGCCTCATCCAGTAGAATTGCCCCTTACGAAGCCCATTTGTCGGAGCTCGGAAAGGAGGTGGCGTCTTTGGGCTTTTCCCTTGACCAAGCCCAAGCTGAGCTTCATCAAGTCAAGCTCGAACGTGATCGTCTACGGGAAAAATGGAAGTTGATAGAGATTACCACTCGAGCAATGTTATCCGAGCAACCCCAAGAGTCTGTCACCATCGCACACCTTACCCTTAGGTCTTATGAGGCTATTTTAAGGGGTTATGTAACAAATAAGTAGCACCATGTTCATGTACATTATTTTTTGTATATAATAATGAATATAATTTCTAGTCATTTTTGATACATTGTAATTAGTTTTTAAAGTACAAACGGTGTTTTTAGTTATTATTTAATTAAGAATTATATTTTATTAAATTAAAGGATTTTTGAATTAAATAATATTTTAATAAAATATTATTATTAATATTAAATTAATTTTTATTAAATATAAATGATCATGTAATTTTATGAATGCAATTAAAATTTTTATTAAGGTTTGAAAGCCATTTCTGTCAAAACACGTGAATTTTTTATAAATGTCGGTTTTTATTTTTAAAAATTAACATATTTAGAAAATTATTTAGATAAAATAAATATTATTTTTGGAATCAGGATGTCGAAATTATCCAACGGTGAATTTTTCATAATTTTCTGAGACAGTCAAATTTTTGGGTAAAAATTAAATACCATTTAAATATATAATGTGTTTTATGACATCATAATGACCCAATGGTGATGTAATAAAATACCATAATCCTTATGTTCGGCCAATATATGTTTTATCATTAAAATAATGAGGTTTTGGGTTTGTTTGACTCACTTTTCAAAGCATTAATGGAGCCCTCAAGACTTATTCAACACTTTGCCTTTTTAAATTAATTTCCATGGGAGTGTGACTCACCTCCACATAAGCAACCCTAATTTTTTAATAAGTTCGGACCTTGGACTTATAAAATATTGTTTTCCTCTTTCCTTTTCCAGAAACCATGGGCAAATACCATGGGATGGTTTGTGGTTTGGATTATTTTAATATAAGGGGTCCCAAACCTAAATAATAAAGAATTCTCTCACCTTTCCTATATAAACCCACCCAAGCTCCCACTTCCTCCTCACCCAAAGCCCTTGAAGTTAGTCCAACCTCTGCCCTACTCTCTCTAGAATCCTCTCAAGGTGCCCCAAGCTCCCAAGAAGCCTCTCACAAGCCTCTCTCTAGCCTTTGGAAGCACACTTCCAAGTAAGGGTTTTTCTTCCTTTCTCATTTTTGTCAATTTTTCTTTAAGTTGTATTGCCCTTTTAATTTCATTTATGAATTTTGGGGTATGGTTTCGCACCTCTCCCATACTGCCCTCTTATTGTTTTAATGATGGGAGACCCCTTTCTCTCTCATTAAATGCCTCCCATGTACTCTCGTTACTATGCCGAAATTCCGAAAGGAACCTTTTTCTCCTCTTTTATATTCAAGCAATACTTTTGTATCATGAATCTAAATTCCTTTTCAATTGTTGGGACATGTATCTATATGACCTTCTTACTGTCCATTACCTATAAATATGATGAGGAACCCCTATCTCTCTCATCAGACTTTTTTTATGAATTTTTATATCACGCCGTTACGCTGCCGAAATCACACCGATTTTCTAAGCCAATATCATTGTGTAGTGAATACCATGCCCATTTCTCCATCAAGGGTATTCACCTTTATGCACATTTACTTATTGATTGTAAAGTTTCATGTATGAATTCCACATTCCTTTATCGTGGAATAAATGATTATGTTTTATGAATCCATGTTTTATGATCCATGTGGCACACTTATGCATGAAAGGAAATGTTTAAGAAGGGTGCGCCCTGATAGCGCTCCAATGCATTGGGTAAAGTATAGTATCATGATACGTCATGTTCAATGAGTATTGACTCATGCTAATTCAAGTGCAATGAGGTTTTACTCGTGCTTCAAGTGCAATGAGGGTTTACTCATGCTCCATGTGCAATGATCCTTGGCTCATGCTAATTCAATGTTAAGTGTTGTTGCCACATTTCCATGTTATGATTATCATGCTTTATCATGCCTTTATGTTCATGTCTCTCTTATGCTCTATTGATATTCCTATTGCCTAACATGTATTTTACTCCTCATGTTATTCATTGTCTACTCCCTTACTGGGCTTTATAGCTCACCCTTTTCTTATGCATGTCCTCAGGTTATCCCATGCAATGCTAAGTACGAAGGAATGTAGTGGTCATGTAAAGGAAGTTTTCAATAAGGATGTTGTATTTCAAGTTTAAAGTTTTTATGTAATGATCCTAAGCCCCAAAGACACTAAACCTCTCGATATTCTTTGTTGTATCAAGTGAAGTTTTATGTAATAAAGCATGTTTAAGTTGTAATAAAAAGCAGGGTTGTCATAGTTGGTATCAGAGGATAGGTTTAGTTATTTTTGGGATTAGGAAACCCTAGTAAAGCCTTAGATACAAGACTAATCATAATAAAAACATCCCTAAGTTTTGGTAAATACTAAGTAGGTGGTTTATCAAACAAATACATCCCTGTCTGGATACGAGCAGGTAGAGGCGGCTCTGGCACAGATGTATCCTAGGGGTAAACCCCGAAAACACCGCTTTGAGCTAGACTCGAACGGGAACTGGTGCACGACAACGGGCCTTGCTGCACTCTTGGTTACGACACTCCCGGGGGATATGTTTTGATAAATTCACAATCTTAGTATGAACCCTTATTAAGGGAAAAATTCCCCTAAGGATATATGTTAGAAGGAAGATCATGAAAATCCTGGATTTAATCCTATAGACTCATGAGTTAAAGAGATTAAAGTTTATTTATAAGTCATCAACTTTTGTCTTTGGATTACCCTTTATGTGTTACCCCTAACTTTCCTTTTATTCCAGCCAATGGCCGGTAATAGGAGAACTCGGGCTAACAACCGTTGTGAAGATCAGTGTGATGATTGTACTTATGAGATGCCCAATCCAATGGGAGCGGGAATCGCGAACTTTGTCACGCTTCTCTCTCAGCTAACTCAAGTTTTGAATAGAAACACTGGTCAAGAGGAACGTTCAACCCCCCCTAAGAAAGAACAAGTCGCTATTGAATGCTTTATGGGACAAAGGCCTCCTACTTATAGTGGATCATCCAATCCCACGATTGCTGGACAATGGATCAACTCCATTGAAAAGATATTCTCCATCCTCCAATGCTCTGAAAAAGAGAAGGTTCTCCTGGTGGCTTATCGTATGGAGGGTGAAGCTGATCAATGGTGGAAGTTGATCAAAAATACGAAGCCTGAGGAGGAGATCGAAGCTTTGGAATGGAAGGTATTCCGGAAGATGTTTTTCGATAAATATTTTCCACGCACCCTCCGTCTTAAGATGGAAAGGGACTTCCTTTCCCTCAAGCAGAAAGATGAGGAATCTGTGGGAGCGTACGAGGCAAACATCACAAGGCTTGCACGATACGCTTCTGGCTTTGTCGTTACCCCTGAATGCAAGGTTGACCTCTTCTTTGGTGGGCTGAAGCCTAGCTTGCGGAAAGCATTAGCGATCCGTGACTTCGACAGCTATGAGGAAATTGTTCGATGTTCCCTCAAGGTTGAAATGGAGATCAGAGAATCACAGGGGTATCATGGGGACAAGAAGCGGAAGGTGGACTTCAATGCTGGTGGTCCGATGGATAAATCCAACGGCGCTAAGAAATTCCAGCACCCCACTTGCCAAAAGTGTGGAAAAAAGCACCCTGGAAATTGCCTTAGGGGGACAAGAAAATGCTTCAAGTGTGGAAGAGAAGGGCACCTAGCTGTTAACTGTCTACAAGAAGGACCCACGGCTGCGACGGAGGGGAGGAACGCTCTGTTCAAACCTCAACGCGTTGTTCAATGCTTAAAATGCAAAGAACCGGGTCATTTTGCGAATCAGTGCCCTAATCCAAGGGTTATCAGAGGCAATCAACAACCTCCAAGACAGCAAGGAAGAGCTTTTGCCATCACTTCTGCCGAAGTGAACCCCGACAACAAAGTGGTGACAGGTATGCTAGTTATTCATTCAAGAATAGCGAACATACTTTTTGATTCAGGTTCTACGCATTCTTTTATATCTCAAAAGTTTAGTAGAACAATCCCTGCACCACCACAAATCATGGAAGTAAAGATGTCGGTGAGTATGGGAAATGGGGCAATCATTGCATCCCATGAGTATAAGTCCTCCCCTGTTATAATCTGTGGATTGAATTTCCCGGAGAACCTCGTCATACTCCCTTTGGTGGAATTTGATGCAATTCTTGGCATGGATTAGCTTTCATTATATAGAGCCAACATAAATTGTCGGGAGAGGGAAATCACACTCCATATGGAGAATCGACCCCCGATTCTTTACAAGTGTCAGGAGGAAGATGAATCTCCTTTAGCTCCATCATCTCAAGCATGGATATTACTTCCTTATGAGCACGCATATCTGGCTCAGATGATTGAGTCCAAGGAAGAAACCACCATTTAAGAAATGCCTATTGTGAGGGAATTCACTGAAGTATTTCCCGAGGAACATCCTGGTCTTCCTCCAAGAAGAGATGTTGAGTTCTCAATTGAACTTATACCTGGGGCGCTACCAATATCCAAGAATCCATATAGAATGGCTGTGGTTGAGCTTGAAGAACTGAAGAAACAACTACAGGAAAATGTGGATAAAGGGTTTATACGCCCAAGTGCATCACCATGGGGTGCACCAGTCCTCTTCGTCAAGAAGAAGGATGGGTCAATGCGGCTTTGCATCGATTATCGTGATCTTAACAAAATCACGATAAAGAACAAGTATCCTCTCCCAAGAATCGATGACTTGTTTGATCAGCTGCGTGGAGCACAATACTTCTCCAAGGTCGACTTGCGGTCGGGATATTATCAAGTAAGGGTGAAGAAGGAAGATATCCCCAAGACTACTTTTCGTACAAGGTACGGGCACTATGAATTCATAGTAAGGCCTTTTGGACTCATCAATGCTCCAGCAATATTCATGGACTTGATGAATAGAGTCTTTAGAGATTACCTAGATAAATTTGTGGTAGTCTTTATAGATGATATTCTAATATACTCCAACACAAGGAGGACCATGAGGAGCATTTAAGAACTGTACTGGAGACTTTGCGCAAGGAGAAGCTCTATGAAAAGTACAGAAAGTGTGAGTTCTGGTTGAAGGAGGTCTCATTCTTGGGCAATATCATCACAAGCAATGGGATATCTGTGGACCCCTCCAAAACAGATGCAATTGAGGGATGGCCGAGGCCAACATCGGTAACTGATATCCGTAGCTTCTTGGGGTTAGCTGGATATTATCGACGATTTGTGAGAAACTTCTCACGATTGTCCAACCCTCTTACCAAGATAATTCGAAAGGGAGTAAAGTTTGCTTGGAGTGATGAATGTGAAGAAAGCTTCAAGGAGTTGAAAAGGAGGCTTATCACTGCACCCGTGCTCACTTTACCCACATGTGGGGAGCTTTTTGTGGTATTCAGTGATGCTTTGAAGAAGGGCTTAGGATGTGTACTGATGCAGAATGATAAAGTGATATCCTATGCCTCAAGACAGTTGAAAATACATGAGCAAAACTATCCAACACATGATCTGGAGTTGGCGGTGGTGATCTTTGCCTTGAAAATCTGGCGGCATTATCTCTATGGAGAGAAATGTGAGATATATACTGACCATAAGAGTCTTAAATATATATTCACACAGAAAGAGCTTAATATGCGCCAGAGAAGATGGATAGAGCTCATAAAGGATTATGACTGTTCAATACATTACCACCCTGGGAAGGCGAACAAGGTGGCGGATGCCCTAAGTAGAAAGGATCCAGCAATTCTATCAATGATGAGAATTGAGAAGGATCCAATCTTCTTAGACTTGATGAAGATGGACGTGGGAATCATAAAGAAGGGAACATCATCAATCCTTTCACAAATGATTGCTCAACCATCTCTTTTGGAAAGGTTAAAAGATGCTCAAAAGGATGATGCGAGAATCCAAGAAAAAGTGGAAGCTATCAAAAAGGGAAAATCCTCAGAGTTTAATGTTAATGAAGAAGGAATTGTGCGGTTTGGGAAAAGACTATGTGTCCCATCGAGTTCGGAGCTGAAGAAGGAACTTTTGGATGATGCACATAGTTCAAATTTCTCTATTCACCCAGCGAGCACAAAGATGTATCGAGATCTCCGAGAAAACTTTTGGTGGGATAATATGAAGAAGGAGATCGCCGAATATACATCAAAGTGCCTGGTGTGTCAGCAAGTGAAGGCAGAGAGGCAGAAGTCTAAGGGGATGATGCAACCATTGCCCATACCAGAATGGAAATGGGAGAACATCACCGTGGACTTCGTCACTGGACTTCCAAGGACATCCAAAAGCAACAATGCAATCTGGGTTATTGTGGATCGTCTTACAAAGACCACACACTTCATTGCTATTCGAGAGGATTTCTCTTTGGATCAACTGGCACGGATATATATCAGGGAAGTGGTACGGTTGCATGGAGTACCACTATCTATTGTGTCTGACCGAGATCCACGATTTACCTCTATGTTTTGGAAGAGTCTTCAACATGCTCTGAACACTGAACTGAACTTCAGTACGGCCTATCATCCTCAAACTGATGGCCAATCCGAGCGGACTATCCAAACACTTGAGGATATGTTGAGAGCGTGCTCAATGGACTTTAAAGGAGGATGGGATCAACATCTTCCTCTAGTTGAGTTCTCTTATAATAATAGTTTCCACTCGAGCATCCAAATGGAACCACATGAAGCCCTGTATGGGAAAAGGTGTAGAACACTGGCATGTTGGGATGAGGTCGGTGAACGTAAGCTGCTTGGACCAGAAATGGTCGAAGAAATGGTGGAGAAGGTGAAAACCATTCAGCAGCATATCAAGGCAGCCCAAAGTCGACAGAAGAGTTATGCAGATAATCGTCGACGAGGCCTTGAGTTTAAAGTCGGAGACATGGTGTTTTTACGCATATCTCCGTGGAAGAAGGTCATGAGGTTTGGAAAGAAGGGAAGTAAAGTCCAAGGTACATCGGCCCCTTCGAGATTCTTGATCGTGTTGGGGCTGTGGCCTATCGACTAGCACTTCCACCTACTATGGCCAAGGTGCATGATGTCTTTCATGAATCCCTCTTAAGGAAGTACATACCAGACCCTTCACATGTACTCTCTTCCGAGGTGGTACAATTAGAAGACGATCTTTCTTATGAGGAGCAACCAGTGAAGATCTTAGATCGTAGAGAAAAAGTTCTACGAAATAAGACAATGCCCCTCGTCAAGGTGTTGTGGAGAAACCACAAGTTTGAAGAAGCAACATGGGAGTCGGAGGATATGATGAAGCTAAGTTACCCACATTTGTTTTAGTGTGGGAAAAGGAAAATTTCGAGGGCGAAATTTCTTAAGGGGGGAATGTTGTAACGACCCAAAGTTTCATTAATGGAAAATCCCTCTTGATCCAGTTAAATGTTTCTTTATGAAAAATGTTTTTATAAGATGTCAACTTCTTTAAGTTTTACGTTAAGATTTGTGACCGTTACTTTTATAGCCGTTGAACAGTGATCATCTGGGTAGTTTAAATATAAGGCTTTAACGAACCGATTTTCTACTCAGAAAAAGGAAGCGATGGCCTCTTCCAGTAGAATTGACCCTTACGAAGCCCATTTGTCGGAGCTCGGAAAGGTGGTGGGGTCTTTGGGATTTTCCCTTTACCAAGCCCAAGCTGAGCTTCATCAAGTCAAGCTCGAACGTGATCGTCTACGGGAAAAATGGAAGTTGATAGAGATTACCACTCGAGAAATGTTATCCGAGCAACCCCAAGAGTCTGTCACCATTGCACACCTTACCCTTAGGTCTTATGCGGCTATTTTAAGGGGTTATGTAATAAATAAGTAGCACCATGTTCATGTACATTATTTTTTGTATATAATAATGAATATAATTTCTAGTCATTTTTGATACATTGTAATTAGTTTTTAAAGTACAAACGGTGTTTTTAGTTATTATTTAATTAAGAATTATATTTTATTAAATTAAAGGATTTTTGAATTAAATAATATTTTAATAAAATATTATTATTAATATTAAATTAATTTTTATTAAATATAAATGATCATGTAATTTTATGAATGCAATTAAAATTTTATTAAGGTTTGAAAGCCATTTCTGTCAAAACCCGTGAATTTTTTATAAATGTCGGTTTTTATTTTTAAAAATTCACATATTTAGATAATTATTTAGATAAAATAAATATTATTTTTGGAATCAGGACGTCGAAATTATCAAACGGTGAATTTTTCATAATTTTCTGAGATAGTCAAATTTTGGGGTAAAAATTAAATACCATTTAAATATATAATGTGTTTTATGACATCATAATGACCCAATGGTGATGTAATAAAATACCATAATCCTTATGTTCGGCCAATATATGTTTTATCATTAAAATAATGAGGTTTTGGGTTTGTTTGACTCACTTTTCAAAGCATTAATGGAGCCCTCAAGACTTATTCAACACTTTGCCTTTTTAAATTAATTTCCATGGGAGTGTGACTCACCTCCACATAAGCAACCCTAATTTTTAATAAGTTCGGACCTTGGACTTGTAAAATATTGTTTTCCTCTTTCCTTTTCCAGAAACCATGGGCAAATACCATGGGATGGTTTGTGGTTTGGATTATTTTAATATAAGGGGTCCCAAACCTAAATAATAAAGAATTCTCTCACCTTTCCTATATAAACCCACCCAAGCTCCCACTTCCTCCTCACCCAAAGCCCTTGAATTTCGTCCAACCTCTTCCCTACTCTCTCTAGAATCCTCTCAAGGTGCCCCAAGCTCCCAATAATCCTCTCACAAGCCTCTCTCTAGCCTTTGGAAGCACACTTCCAAGTAAGGGTTTTTCTTCCTTTCTCATTTTTGTCAATTTTTCTTTAAGTTGTATTGCCCTTTTAATTTCATTTATGAATGTTGGGGTATGGTTTCTCACCTCTCCCATACTGCCTTCTTATTGTTTGAATGATGGGAGACCCCTTTCTCTCTCATTAAATGCCTCCCATGTACTCCCGTTACTATGCCGAAATTCCGAAAGGAACCTTTTTCTCCTCTTTTATATTCAAGCAATACTTTTCTATCATAAATATAAATTCCTTTTAAATTGTTGGGACATGTATCTATATGACCTTCTTAATGTCCATTACATGTAAATATGATGAGGAACCCCTTTCTCTCTCATCATACTTTTTTTATGAATTCTTATGTCACGCCGTTACGCTGCCGAAATCACACCGATTTTCTAAGCCAATATCATTGTGTAGTGAATACCATGCCCATTTCTCCATCAATGGTATTCACCTTTATGCACATTTACTTATTGATTGTAAAGTTTCATGTTTGAATTCCACATTCCTTTATCGTGGAATAAATGATTATGTTTTATGAATCCATGTTTTATGATCCATGTGGCACACTTATGCATGAAAGGAAATGTTTAAGAAGGGTGCGCCCTGATAGCGCTCCAATGCATTGGGTAAAGTATAGTATCATGATACGTCATGTGCAATGAGTGTTGACTCATGCTAATTCAAGTGCAACGAGGGTTTACTCGTGCTTCAAGTGCAATGAGGGTTTACTCATGCTCCATGTGCAATGAGCCTTGGCTCATGCTAATTCAATGTTAAGTGTTGTTGCCACATTTCCATGTTATGATTATCATGCTTTATCATGCCTTTATGTTCATGTCTCTCTTATGCTCTATTGATATGCCTATTGCCTAACATGTATTGTACTCCTCATGTTATTCATTGTGTACTCCCTTACTGGGCTTTATAGCTCACCCTTTTCTTATGCATGTCCTCAGGTTATCCCATGCAATGCTAAGTACGAAGGAATGTCGTGGTCATGTAAAGGAAGTTTTCAATAAGGATGTTGTATTTCAAGTTTAAGGTTTTTATGTAATGATCCTAAGCCCCAAAGACACTAAACCTCTTAATCTTCTTTGTTGTATCAAGTGAAGTTTTATGTAATAAAGCATGTTTAAGTTGTAATAAAAAGTAGGGTTGTCATATCATTGAACAATGATATAGTGAAAAGATTTTAGGTGAAAGAAATGAAGCCACCTAAAAATTAATCAGTGATCAAATTCCTGATGAATGTGTTGAGAAAGAAAGCAACAAAGGGGGAGCATAAGTGACTGATGCCGATTCAGAAAATAATTGGGCATGGGATATTGTTTCGAGGTTAGCATATAAAAATGTCATCAGGACTAAATCCATCATTCACAATAAGATGAAAAAAGATGACACAATGATTCAAAACAATGCATGAAAGGTGTGCAAAGCATACTCCCAGAGAGAGGGTACTGATTTTGATGAGACATTTGCACCGGTTACAAGGATAGAGACAATCATATTATTCCAAGCCATTGCAGTACAACGAAATTTCAAAGTGTTCTGGATGGATGTCCAGTCTGCATTTCTAAATGGGTTTCTGGGAGAAGAGGTGTATATTGAGCATGTAGATGGTTTTTTCATTAATGGGGATGAGAACAACATTTTCAGGCTGAAGAAGGCATTATATGGGCTGAGACAAGCACCAAGAGCATGGTACAGAAGGCTATATTAGTATTTGAAGAAGATTGGTATTATGCATGGGGGAATTGATTACAATATATATTTTAACAATAACAGTAATCAAAGGATGATGAGTCTGGACTAGGAAGAAGACATAATATTTGGATGATCAGAAGATGCATTGTGGAGACAATATTCTGAATACAAGAAACATTAGTTCAAAATGTCTATGATTAGTGAGCTGATGTTTTTCCTTGTTTTATAGGTTACACAAGGTAGGAATGACACATTCATTTCTCAATCCAAATATTCTAAGGAAGTTTTTAAATGATTTGTAATGGAAAAGTCAAAGGAGATGAATATCCGGTTGCTACCCAGATAAAATTATCAAAATATGATAATTGTAAGGCAGTGAATATCAAAGAATACAGAGATATTATTTGGAGTATACTGTACCTGATAGTGACGAGACATGATATTGTTTTTTCCACCTGCCATGCAGCGAGATATCAAAGCAATCGAAAGGAAATCCACCTGCTTACAGTGAAAAGAATACTTCGGTATATCCAGGTCCCAATGGATTTCGGCTTGACATATAATGATAAATCTCAGACAGAGTTATTAGGATATACTGATGCAGACTGGGCCGGTTCTGCGGTTGATAGAAAATCAATGTCAGTTGGTACATTCTCTCTTCGTGGATTGTTTATTTCTAGGATAACCAAGAATCAAGATTTCATTACATTGATCACCATAGAAGATGAGTATATTGTGGCCACTCAAGCATGCACATGATTATTTTGGATGAAGCAGCAGCTTAAAAATATGGTAGTTGAAGTGAAGTCTCCGATCAGAATCTAGTGCGATAACTCAAATAAAAAAAATCTTCAAAAAAATCATTTCTATAACTCAAGGAGAAAGAACATTGAGATAAAGTATCATTTTATCAAGGAGAAGTTTGAGCAGGGAATTGTGAAGTTGGAGTATGTGCCTACAAAGGTATAGGTTGCAGACATTCTGAAAAAGGCCTTACGCAAAGAAGTTTTTGAAATGCATCGACTAGCTCTGGGAGTTCAGTCGACTCCCTGCACTTGAAATAGTGTAGATGTGGACCCCCCCCCCCCACCCCCTCTCCCTAAGTTAATATGTGTTTTTCCCTAATGTGCTGATAAGTGTTCTATACTATGTTACAGACTACAAAGGAGTGACCTTTGGCTTCGTTGACAATGGGGGGATAGTGATTGTTCAAGGGGGAGATAGTGTGGATATTTGAGAAATCATGATACATATCGGGAGAAGCTGACCAGCGGAGTAGCCAGATAAGGGGAGAAATGAGCAAGGGGGAGATTTTCAAATCTGACGATGCTAGAAATGATCCATCAAAGAATTTATATCACGACAACCGAGGATTGTGATAAAAACATAAAAGTGGTGTTGGAATGGTGAAAGAAGGTATCCAACTATCACCAATTGGTATCAGTGTGGTTCAACAATTTGTCTCAATTTAAGAATTGGTATCAGGTTGGAATCGACAATTGGGTTCTGACATGAACTGATTCATTGATGATATTTTCATACTACTCCTATTTCTCATGATGATCATTGCTCATTTGGGCTTCGAGTACGTGTTATGTGAATCCTTGAATGCTATCAGAATCGCAAGAGGAGAATGGTGGTAGTAGCAGGAAGAAGACTCAGTGAGATATCAACATGCAGAAAATCATTCTGAGAAGAGATATCAAGAATTGTCAACAAAACCAAAGGGGGAGATTTTTGGGAAAAAATCCTTCAAGGTAACATTGCAGTATTTTTGAGTTGATTGTGTTTGTCGAAAAAGAAGGTTTCCATGGAGAATTGTCGAGTTCCTGAGAGTTTTTTGACAATCCATGTTGACAAAGAATGATGAAAATTGAATGTATGATCTGGAGGTGGTACAAAAGAGCAGTACAAGGTGGTGTCGTTTCCCATTGTTTTCCAAATTTTTGGGGTCCAAAATTTGGAATTTGATGAGCATCACGAAAATATGATTTCCATGAAGATCATAATTAAATATCAAAATGGAATTAATTTCTCTAAGAGAGGATTCATGGTTTGGATTTCGCGAAGACTAGAAGAATGGAGAAGGTGATGCTTCACGATTACATCAAAGCTTCGCGAATGGCAGAGGCTGAAGCGCATTGCGACGGTGAAGGGCATTTCAAGGGAGCTCCACGGCGATGAAGGGAATTGGGAGGAAGCTTTGCAGCGAAGGCGCGAAGGAATTAACAGGATTCTCCACGATTACGATGAGCTCCGCGATCGGAAATTTTCCGTGGTGCTTCGTGATTTTGACATAATTCCGGCGGAATCTTCGGAGCTTCACGATTTGAGCTGACATGGCGTTGACTTCATGCGGAAAGTTCTAGGGTCGGTGGAATCACCTATAAATATAGGCCGACCCCCTAGAGAGAAGTAGAAATTATTTTCAGATAATATCTTTTGCTCTCGGATTGCGAAGGTGGGTCGCGTAGCCAGTGTGCTTCGCGAAAGAGGAGCTTCGCGGCGGCTATTGTAGCTCGGCGAATGTTGTGTGCTCCACGTTGACTCAGTGAGCTTCACGAGGGAAGTTACTCTACAACAACTTGATCTTCGCGATAGTGCTTCGTGATAGTGCTTCGCGAGAGTGCTTCGCGAAAAGGAAGGAGCTTCGCGAAGGCTTGTTTGAGCTTCGCAAAATTGGGAGCATCGCGAAGTAGGGTGCTTTGCGAAAGGTACTTTCAAAAGGTAGATGCACAATGGTCAGGGGAAAAGGGATATTCATAAGTGGATGAAAGTAAGACTTAAACAGAGCATCAATCAATAGTTTAGGATACGTTCATTCATGAAAATGAAGAGACCTATAGGTTTATAAACTGTGAGTGGATTCCCTTCCAGAGCAGTGAGCTTAGGAAGAGGAAGAAGGTGATCCTCTCCACCGACAGTGTACCAGAGAGAGAGAAATAGGGATTGACCCTTGGGAAAGTAGTGAGTTAACCCTAAACCTTTCAAAGGTAGTGAGCCTAGGAAAGAGTGACTGTACCGAACATTTTAATCCACATCTAGTGAAGAATAGTGGAATTTGGTTTGACCGGAAACTTGTCAGCGTATGCTCCTTGGACGTAGCCCAGTGAGGGTGAACCAAGTAAAAATATTTGTGTCTGCATGTTTTCTTCCTTGCACTGCATTCAAGGCATCATCATTATATAAATAATTAAAGAAGTGATCATACTTTACACACAAGATCGATCAAAGTGACCCTTGTAATAAAGTGGTCAAGATCCGGTGGGGTAGGAAGAACATTGAAAAAAGAATATCCATACCCAAATTCACCCCCCTCTCAGGTTATATAGGCCCCTATTGGCCCTAAAATGTACTCACCAGTGTATCCATACAACTCATACATGAGAAACTATTTATCCATAAAGAACAGTTGCACTTCCATTATCAATCCAGATATGATTCTCTTCTAGTGATGCATCCATCTCTAGCACAACCTCCTCTAGTTAAAAAAATGGGGAGAGTATGAGTTTTAATTCCATAGTTGATAATCCTTGGTTACATTTTACATAATCTAGTACGACTTATGTTATGTCAATTGATATAAAACGAGCTCAACTCTCTTCAAAACCTCAAACGGTCAAACATATCTTGGAGAAAACTTTCTATGTCTCCTAATCCTCATTTGTCCCTGCCTCGGTGTGACATGTAGAAAAACATGATCTCCATTCTCATACTCCATAACTCATATTTTTCAATCATAATAATACTTCTGTTATGATTTTGTGGTGGACATCCTATTACAAATCAACTCAATTGGTTTTGTGTACTCATAAACAAGACAGGGTCCCATCATTACTGCCTCTCCTTCCTCCAGCCAACATAAGGGAGATTGGAATGGCCTATCATACAAAGCCTCATAAGGTTCTATATGAATTGTTTCTTGAAATCTATTATTGTAGGAAAACTCCACATGATGTATGTGATTCTCCTAGGAACCTCCAAAATTTTGGACGCATCCTAGATACATATCCTCTATAACATGAATCGTACTATTAAACTGTCCATTTATCTGTGGGTGGTAAGCGGTACTCATATGTTCATGTGTTCCCAAATCCCTCTATAATAACTTTCAGACCCGAGAAGTGAAACATGCATCTCTGTGCTAAACTATGGAGTGTGGAAACCCATTTAAATTTAAAATCTCATGGAAGTGCAACCTTTCTGTCTAATAAACATTGGAGGACTTTTTGATTGGAATGATGTTTGAATCCTTGCTGAGTATATCGATGATAACCCAAAATAAATCATTCCCTCAAGGTGACCTTTGTAAACCTGTCATGATTCCCATCATGATATCATTCCACTTCAACTTGGGATTTAGTAACTGCTGAAAAATCCCTACTGAACAATAATGATCCTCCTTCGCCTATTAACAGGTGGAAAACCTCTTGAAAAACATAGAAACATCTCTCTTCATACCTGACCACCAATAATCATTCTGCAGATCTCAATACATCTTGGTGACACCAGGATGATGTACAGAAACTGGGGAATGAAAGTTGCGAATCAGCTCTTCATGCATGTCTGTTGATACACAAATTCACCCATGAAATGCAAGATCTCATCCTCGCTGATTTTTGTCCAGAAATAGGGACCCCCATGACACACTATCTTGTATGACTAGTCCTTCATAATCCAACAACTTCTTCATTTTCACTCAACCATGAATATTAGAGGTATCACCAATAGAATAATAAAACTTTTTACAATGTATGTCATGCACCTCTAAATGTATCCCAGAGAACAGAGCCATAAGCAGCAACACACAATTTGACTCCTAAACTGCCTGTATCTAAGACCTCCTAGTCAACATATCTACTACTGCATTGCCTTTCCAATGTGTCTAGAATAGCTCAAATTAAATTGACTGATGTTACCCAACCCACATTCACTTTCTCAAATTCTGACCGTGCTATGTAAATATATAATTAATGCTTTTGTGTTGGGTAAAAACCAAAAAATGCCATCCTAGAAGAAAATGTCACCATATATTGTAAATCATGACCAACTACAGCCACCTCAAGATCATGTGTCGGTTAATTCCTCTAATGTGGCCTCATATTATGAGACTCATACGCAACGAATCCTTCCCCCAGCATAAGCACAGATCCTAGCTTGATACCAGATGCATCATATTACACAATATAACTCTTCCTGGATTTGTAAATACTTTTATTGGTGCTAAATTCTACCTACCTTTCAGCTCCAAAAAGGCTGACCCAGAATAATATAGCCACAGGTACTTCACACCATTCATAGTGATCCCCGTCAGTGATGTCGCTATGCATGAAAAGTCCTGTATAAAACAGCTATAGTAACCAGCCAGCATGAGAAAACACTGTACATCAAAAACATTTATCTGTTGCTCCCAGGAAACTACTTCTTTAACCTTTTCTGGTTTTAATGATACTCCTACCACTGAGATAAAATGACAAAAGATGTGAATTTGGTCAATCCAAAAGTGTAATTTTGAGATCCTAACATATAAATGATGCTCTCTCCGAGTCCTCAAAATGATCTCAATATGTGTTGCATGGTCGTGTTGAGTGTGAGAGTACAACAAGATATTTTCCATAAAAACTACCATGAAATAATGCATTTATGGAGGGAATACATTGTTCATAAGTGCCATGAAAACTATAGGCACATTCGTGAGACAGAACGACATAACCATATACTTGTATAGACCACACCTACTCCAAAAGGCTCTGAGAGGTATGTAAGATGGTATAACGTGAAACTGATGATTACATGGTCTCATATCAATCTTCAAAAACATCTTATCTCCTCGAAGCTGATGAAATAGATCATCAATACTCAATAAGGGATATTGGTTCTTAACAATCATATGGGTCATCTTCCAATAATTCAGAAAAAGTATGAGGGTACCATCCGCCATCTTCACAAACAAGATAGGTGAACCTTAAGGAGAAGTACTGGGTCTGATGACAAACATTTCATGTAACTCCACTAACTACATATTGTGCTCTTATAACTCTAGTGTAGTAATCCTATAAGGAGAAAATGACATCAGTGCCACTCCTGGCACATGCTCAATAGAAAATTCCACCTTTTTCTCTAGAGTAAATCCTGAATAATCTTCTGGAAACACATCTTGGAAATGATCGACCACTAAAGGAAAGCCGAATTATGATGTCCCATAGTTATCTAGATATAGACCTACAATCTAGGCTATAACTCTTACCTACCCAGGGTGATCAGGTCCAGATCTGCATTCTTGGATAACCCATTTTCCTTTATATAGAAACAAACCACACTATGGTGTTGTGAAACTCACAGTATGATGATAATAGTCGACAACATCCTTGAAGGGAAATAACTAGTCCATTATGAGAATGACATCATAGAATATCATCTCTATGACATAGATGACCCATAAGAAATGACACCCACAAACCTCAAGATGACACTCCTTGCACTAACATACAATAGTCTTTCTAGTCCTAAATGGAGTGGCTAGCATCAAGATATTAGAATAAGTAATGATATAGAGACCATGGCTCTCCACAACTGCCACAGATATGAAACTATGAGAATCACCTGTATCGAAATGTGAAGAAGCTAACACATAGGAAACTAGGATTGTACCATGAACTGTAGAGCATCCATGATTTTTCTTCTATTGGGTCAACTCCATTGCAAAAGGCTGGCATGTACCACAACCATGTGTCCCTGCCTAACCACCATGTTGTCACTAAAATCCTGCCAACTCGATACCTCAGTAATGACTTCCACCTCGGCCAGAACGGCTAGGAGTACTCCAGTTTCTAGATTGATGTGAAATTGGATGTCCATCTCCTAAATTAGGAGTCATAAAAAACTATAATAACCAATTACTGGTGAGATGAAATAACATAAATGGTGAAGAGGATCCATCTTTCCAAAATATTGGAACTCTATTGGGTCTCTGGGGAAATACGACCTTGTATACCTGCCCTTCCCACACTGGTACCACACCACCTGGCTACTAGAATATGTATCCCGAGTCCTCCAATATCATCATGAAGACTCCCTACGGAACTTCCTACTACCACTAGGAGGGGTACTATCTCTGAATGTCGAACCACCATATCTCAAAGCACTATAATCCCTCAAATTACAATCTGGGATCGATTCCTAATTGATTATAGAGGATTTGGTAGTCAACATAATGATGTTCATCTGTGATCAGATTCCATGCCTGAGACCATCCTCACTCTTGCCCAAAAAAACTCATCATACACACGAAAGGGTGTGATACGGTGAAACTATTTGAAGAAAGAAGAGTACTACATGATAGAGAGAGTGCTCTGTTCATGACTTTTAAACTCTTGGGCTCGATCAGCCCTCAATGTCTCTAGGTATTAGTAATCATAGAAGGCATTCTAGAACTAATCCAAAGACATAACCTACTAGCGTCCCGCCTCGGATATCACATCCCACCATCTCTTGGTGGAATCCCAAATCATATATGTAGTGAGATTCAACCTCATCATTGGAGGAGTCTCCAGATTCATGATGATATAAATCTTGGCTTCTAACCATTAAATTGTAGCCTGAGGTCCCCCTTCCCCATAGAGAGTGGAAGGAAGCCATTGTAGAAAAACCAGCATCAATTCTTCCATAGATGGGGCGGGATGCGGTGCTCCCCAAAATGTCTATAAAAACCTAATGAAGTCCTCTCAAAATTGGGCATTGAAAAATATATCCGAGATAATGTCTTGGGCCATGCCAGTTAAACTGAAGGATCTGATGGTAATCCCTGATCAGCCATATTCGGTGTCTGATCATTGCCTGTATCTATCATATAACCAGGGGACTTCATGGTGGCATGACTAGGCAAGGTCAACCACACACCTTAGCTCTATTTTATCAAGGAAATAAACATAGAAGTGTAATAAAATAATAGGATAAATAGAAAATTCAATTTCATCAAAATAGGGATACACTACGTTTATAATCACCTACATGGCATGTTCCCTTATGTCTTTACATGGGCATGCACTTCTTCCCAAACTGGTTGTGTAACATCCCATACACATGGTGTGTTCCACCCAAGACTTGGCATGTACTTGAATCATTTTCCCCTATCTGAGTTATTCTACATGACTAACCCACATGGTTTTCCTAAAACCATACCACATGGCGTGTTCTCCCTGAACAAAGCGTGTACCACATATGATTCAACTGCCCCAATCATTAGTGACATGGTTGGTGAATCGACAAACTCTACATGGTGTGTATATTCTAGACATGATGTGTACTAGAAGGATTTCATCCACTCATGTCTTCGGTCACACAGGTGGACACATGGTCTATACACACGACGGGTACGTCCAATATATGGCATGTTTGACCAATGATTTCCTGACCCTGTGTGTCTCCCTACAAATCCATAGATACAGTTAGAGACTACATGGCATGTAGATATAGTACATGGCATGTATTTCAGAAAAAAAAGTTCCTTCCCATACAAAATGATACCTGGAATGTATTCAGTAATACTAACCGTGTATTCTAGTTTTTCCAGACAGTAATTCCCAGAAACTACTCCGAATCCATGAAAACACTGACATGAATATTAAAATTCCATATTATGATCTGTGAGGTCCAATAATCCTCAATAATTAAAACATGGAATATTGTACATGTCACACAAAAATTATTACAATTAATGTTCAATTTGATCCAACAAATTTTGATCCATGAGGGTCCATAACACCTCAATAACTATATTTCGAAGTTCATGAAAAAAATCCTTACACAATACAATACATTATTAAATTGTAGGTATTCAATCATGACATCAATCACAACAACCTGCACATCTAGAACAACATCTATCACAACAACATACAATCACTAACCCACCCAAAATGGTATGGCAATAATGCATAACATGTGACATCAACAAGTAACAATATGATGCATGAGATGGTATACCTTCATCTCATCAGATTGAAACATAAATGAAAACTCAATAATATCATTAATAATAGCACAATTCTTTTGAATCATCCTATAGTGAAATCAAATCATCTCTTAAATTGCAAACCAGAAAATTGCGATAATAAGGGTAAATTAGTTTTTCCATATACATGGGTTAGCTACTCATGAGAACAACTTATTACCAACTACATATTTTTTCTTATACCTAGCTCAAGGTTCCAAACAGAAAGTCCAATAGAAAAGAAACTTCCTTTCATACCACTTCGTAACGTCCCATTTCCAAGTACCGCCAAGAAGTTCCCCGTACCCGGTTGGTCAAATAGCCTCAAGAAAGTTTCCCCAAATTCTATAGGCTCCCGACTATCTATGAAGGACATGGGTGTGAGAGTGGGGAAACTATCCCATCATTGGAAGAGTAATTTAGATAAAATAAAATGATTACAAAAAGGGAAGAAGTAGTAATAATATACAATTGTAATCATCAGAAAAGAAGAAGTGAATAAACAACATGAGAATATATATAAAAGATGCATGTTACATATTTCTCAGAAAACAAAAAATAATTCACATTGCTGAAATAAATTACTAAACCAATGTACAAAGGAAAAAATGTAAACAAATCCAACATTTTATCAAGCCTCAGCTTGGTCCCATGCTCTCCATCTCCACAGTAGTCAAGTACATGAATTAGAAAGGCGCTTTCCCTAATCTATACCTGCAGCAATATAATCTGTTTGGGTCCAAAAGCATGACCCAAATAGTGAGTGATATGAATCCCAGTAGGAAACCACCAAATGATCAGTGCCTAATATTTAGTGAATATATATAGTAGGAAATATGAAAAATGAAGCAATAAACAAGGAAGAACTCAAAAGCTAAAAATATTATAGTTTCAATTACATTCTTTTTAGATTATAAACAAATATCCAGTCAAACACAAGAAACCCTTTGGGTTGTTATAATAATCTAACCCCTATGGTTCTGCTTTAATATAGACTCTCTAATGAAGCACTCACCATCAATTCTCGTGATGGTCTCGTAACAGAAAACTATAAACACTCTCAGGAAGCACTCAACATCCAATTCCCCATGTGGTGTCGCAATTTGGAACTACATACACACTGAGGGAGCACAAAAGTACATCTGCCCTTTGGTCTCATAACATAAAAGTAAATAGACACTCTCGGGAAGCCCTCAACATCCATTCCCTATATGGTATAACTTCACCATGATCCCACAACCATGTGTAAGTCATATGTGCACAAAGGATGTTCTACATCCAAAGTAAATCTCAATACCTTCATGGATAAATAAATAAAATCATATCACAGTAACGTATAATATCACACCATCTGTACAACACTATTCTTGGGAATCAAGGAACATATCAGGCAATGTTATTCCAAACAATCAATATCAATACAAACTTGGGAAAATACCTCCATATCTTGGCATGTAACCCTATTCAAAAAACAAGAGCCCTATCTTAATAAAACATTCATAGCAAGCATCAATAGTGTTAACATCCCCAAACATGAAATACTTTAATATAGGGTATTTGAACTTTTTGATATATTATTCAAAGACTAACAATGGAAAGGCTCAAAACACCTACCTCATCATTGTAAGATTGATATACTCCGGCATCGGCCCTTGAATAAACATAGTACATGGTAGGTCTATAAAAATGTCAACAACACTCAACCATGCATATCTCAAGAGAAGATAAATCCTAGAATGAGGGTTTTGAAGAAGGAATAAATCATTGTGGTGATTCCAATGCAATCGAAAAAAGTTGATTAGGAGAACTGATGGAGGTTTGGGGGATCGGAGAAGAATCATTGTCTTCGATCACTCTTGGATGAGACGGGCTATGAAGAAGGGTTTTCTGTGAATGAGACACAACCTCGGTCTGATATAATAATTAAAAAAAATTGTACATAGAATTTATTTTAAATGTTCACGGTGTGTATATGCTTTTACTTGGCCTCGCATTTTCCAGTCTTCAGTTCAACCTAGATGGCCATGTACTCGGTTGTTACATGTCCAGAACATGGTCACCCCTGGTAACTGGGTATATGGTGTGTACTACTAAGAACACAATGTGTAATCCATAAATTTCTAGATTCTCATCTTTTTCTCAAAAAGGCTTGGAAAGAAAAACCAATAGCTGAATAGAATGTATGGGTTCTTAAAATTTTTTTATTTTTCTTTAAATTTTTAAATTTTATAAGTCCATAAAAATAATAAATGTAAACATCACTCATCCATGTGTACGGTCTTACATCTCGAAGAAGTGAGGTAAATCATTTTTCCACAACTAGTTTATATGAATGTTTATAAGTATGTATATAACTAATATAAATGATTGTTTATCATTATTAATATTTTTGATATTTGTAAACCACCATCAATGAGCATGGACTATAACAATTAGATTATAACATACATGAACAATTAATCAATTATAACTCGAAATGAGGATGATAATGATTGATTTAAAATCAATTGTTGTATAATATAATATAGTTATTTAAATATATCTAATTTTTAATTTAATTTGTATCTTTTTGTATTCTCAAGAAATGGTAAATAAATATTTTTTTCTTGTTTGAGCAACATTCTTTATATCATTTTCTACTAATCTTTTCCTTAAATATTATTACTTTATTTTAAAAAAAATTAGTATTCTATTTCATATGAAAATAATATTAATTAAGGTATCTTTTACACATGTATTACATACTACAATAATATTTTGACCAAACAAATTCTATTGATGAAAAGTTTACATTCTACATAAAATGTGGAATATTTTACATTTTCACATAAAAAACGATGAATAGATTTTCCAATGACCGAAAATAATTTTTTTATTGTATCCATTATAAATTTTAAAATTTTATTTGAATAATAATATTTCATAATAATTTTTAAATCACAACATTAAGAATACATTATTTCAAAGAGATATGTTTATCTTTATCAATAATTGTCATAGTGATAATTTAATGGTATTATCTTCTATAATAATACAATTTAATGTTTTTGATTAAATAATATGGATATAATCTAATGTTAAAATAACATTTTAAATATTTTTTGTTGGTTTTTGATCATAATGTTGAAATGGTAATGGGATTGTATCCTCTACATGGGTTATGATATTATTAAATGATGATTGTCTTATGATCCTGTCTGACGCTTATGTATTGATTTTATTATGTTATTGGAGGTCCTGGATTTATATATCCCTCAAAGGCATTAGGTAAATAATTTAATATAATGGGATAACATTTATTGGAAAGGGATGTTAACAATGTTTACTATGGGACATTTTCAAAATATTGTCTGAAGAGTGAACATGTACTATAGAAATGAGAAAATGGGTTGTGATATTAATCTTCAATGATAGTCTTGGAAGTTATCATTTACTAAGGAAATTATTTTTAATCATCATATGTATTCCATAAAAATATTTCATATTCATGTGATAGTTTCTCATGCATTACTATTGATTATTGTTTACACCACATTCTAATGTATAATTTATTTTGATTATTAAATCAATATGTATATTCCATTATTATTTTCATTAAATTAATGGATATGAATTTTTATTTTAATGCATATGTTATCTTACTATTATGATTATTTTATGATCATTTATGATCGTAGATGAATATATTATTTTTACCATTACATATCATATGTGATCACTATTTTAAATATTTCCCCCTTACAATGATATATATAATTGTTTAAATCATGAAAAGTTTATGAACTGTGATAGTTGTAAGAAATTCTATGGAATATGGTGTAGATTATTCATATACTAGAATTTTTTTAATATCTGTTTCCAAATAAAATAAAAATATTTTATAATTAGAATGGATCATATTTTAATAATATTAAGTTTTTTTACTAGTATGATGTAGTTTTTGGGTAAAATTGTTTGTTTCACTATAGCTTATATCCAAGAACGATCTAGTAACATTTTCAAACTAGATCGAAGGATCATCTGTGAGAACCCAAATAAAAATCCTATATATGGGAGAACATATGATGTTATGGAAATGAATAAATTCTTACTTCCCATGTAAAATAGATCCCAATTTGGATATTATATTTGGATTTATACATGGAATAAAATTATCTAGGGTTGATACCTTTGATATGGGTATGATGATTATATATCATCCATCATTTAGTTACATGTTTAATGAAACCATGCGTTATAAATGTTCTAATAATCTCAAAGGATATTATTAAGTTAATTCAAAATTATTTCAAGATTCATTAAAAACTATCTGAATAGATAATGATATTAGATAAACTAGGATATACCCAAGGTGTCATATATTTAAAAAATTATTTCTGTATTTAGACATATTTTTTCAAGTTTTCATGATTTGATTATTCCATTTTATGAAGAATGTAAACAATTCATAGGATTATTATTATAGTGATTTGTTGGGGACATAATGAACTATAAAAAATATAATTGGGTTGAAAAATGAAACAATTATAAACCGGAGAAAACAATTTTTTGGGGGGATTGAATGGAAAATATTTTTTCTAATCTTATACAACATTATCTAAACTTGGGTCACATTGATCATCCAAATTATAAAATATGGAATAACATAATATTGTGTGATTTATGAGGAAACATACCCCATTTTTAGTGGGTCACATGCTCTAATAATTAATGAATAATTATTTATTACAATTTAAATTTTATGTTATATTAATCAGTGATTGGTACATATAATGGTTCTCAGAATAGTTTATCATTTACACGTAGAAGTAGATCTGGGGTTGATTCTTAAAAAAAATATGTTAAAATTGTAATAAATAGAATATATGGATGGGGATGATTTTTTTGTAATATTGTTGAATTTATGCATGCCATGTGCTCTTATTATGATAATGTAGAAGGAATTCCATGAGATTTAGAAGAAGGATGATGAATCCATTGGATGTAATTATGGAAATTTAACATTCCTTGAAGCATTCTATTAATGTATAATAATTGAACAATAATATACAATTGATAAATTATTTAAGGGATTAAAACAATATTTCATAAGGAAATTATCTTGTAAGACATAAGTATCCATTTAAAAATTGATTAGTGTTTTATAAATATAGAAATGGAGATTAATGTAACCCATCATTCTTTAGTTTTTTGTACGAAATGAAATATAGAATTCAATAGAAATTACAAAAAACATTATAAAGGGAAAATGTTGAGTATTTTTGTATGTTAGAAGATAGGAAATAATAATGTTGGTAATTTTTTATGGGTGATATTAAATTTTTTAATTATCCTAATATTTATATTGGGATATTTAATTTCAAAGTACGGTAAAAATTTATTTGATTATGGAAATGGTGAGAAATATCTATAATATATACCACCAATACTCAAATGTAATAAGTAAACTGTCTACAGACATCATAAAAAATTGTGATCAAATTTGGGTTTACATGAGGATGATATATTTATGTATGAACTTAATCCTAGAAACCAATTAACATCTCGTCAAATTCATATCATCGATGTGTGGCGAGATAATTTAGCAGTAAAATGTACACTTACCATCCACTATAGAATTGTTAATTTCATATTGGGTTATATTTAATCAAAATATTTTATAAATTCATTTTTGAAAACACTGAATAACATTACCACCGAAATTATTACTTGTTTAAATAGGAGTTAAAACTCATAATTGTATAATACATGCAATCCAAGACAATGAGTCTTCCACTATTAATGATTGAGGAAATGTTCCCTCTAAAAATAGTTCTATTATAACCCATTTTGAAATTGATTATATTTTATATGTGGATAGGATTTCATTATATAAATCCCATTTTAATTTAAATAAATGTTTCTAAATTTTGAAATTCAAAACTAACATGTGTTTTTATATCAGTGAATGGATCAATATTAACATCCAATGGAATTTATATTTGTGAATAGGTTTTCATTCCCTTTAGAGGGTGTATTTATATCAAAGGGGTGTTGAGAAAAATTTGGTTGATGATATGCCTAGTAACATATAGTTTTCTCAAATAAAATCTTGAAATAAACCATCGGGTCTTACCAGAAGGTCATATGACACCCTCTGTAACTCCCCATATTTAATAAGAAGTCAAATATCAAGAAAGATATGATTCTTCCAATGGGGAGACTATAACTTATGTATCATTTTATAGGGTCAATAATCGACAAGAAATAATATAATAGATAATAAGATTACTCATGATAATGGTAAATATGTCATAAATGTCATACAAATAAAGAAGCTCCCTACATGGAAAACATAACCAGTGTAATAAGTAGTATATAAATAAATTGAGAGGTATTGTGTCCTATAGTTTCTTATCTAGTCATCTATTATCTATTCAAATAAAGATTCAACCATTTACCTCATCCCCTTTCCCTTCACTTGATCCTCCATGAAATATAACGTCATATAAAAATGACTGAATATGTTGTGAGTACAAGACTTAGTAGAACACCATTACTGTTCCTTAATCCTTATGTTTTAATTTGATGTAGTGTATTCCATACTAATTATCACAATGTTACATGTTAAAAAAATTCCAAAATCGAGTGTCTATGAACTATATAATCCACCAAAAACCCTGATATGTTCTTATGTTCGCTCCATGCTAGAATTCAATTGAATATTCCAACCAACATCTTAACATCATATCAAACCTCAAACTTCTCAATAACCATAGATACCCCATTCCCCCCAGATTATAAAACACCAAAAATTCATGTCGTATATCTATATATGTCACAATAGATACATTCTTAAGAAGATAGAAAAACATGCAATTTTAATGAATAAAGGTTAGACCAAACTAAGCAAAAATTACATAGCAGTATCTATAGATTAGGTTACATAGACATCACACCACACTGTTTCAATGCAGGTATCATAACTAATCATTTTTATTCCTCGTTATCATCTCATAGGGCTCTTATCACTCCTAATAATCATTCACCTACCTCAGGACACACTAGGACATCATGCCCTGTTATCCATCTTAGTCTCTAAACTAAGTCACTTAATGTGTCAGAATATTCTCCCTTGTAATTATTCTAAGACAAAAAAACCCCACTTATATAAAAGGTAACATGAATGAGAAATAATAGGAAAACATATACCAAACATATCTCAAAGAGATAGTGACATCATATTTCTGCCACATATCAATGAACACGTGTTAAAAAACATATCTTTATAAAATATAAGATGAAATTAAATTAAAAGATTGAATCAAAAATTAACATGGAATCATTCTATCTCAACAATTCTCATGTAGTAAGGTCAAATGGTTTAATGATCTAAATATACATACAAGAAATCACAATTCAATCATGAATATAATATATTTAGATACGATAATCATACCTTAGAAACTTGTATAACTAGATCCCAATAAGGTAAGGAATTTATATCTCAAAATTAATTTATGAACATTCAAGGATAAAACACTATGTGTTGATGATAGTTGGATTGGAATCCTCCACTCTAAATAAGAAATAATTGTGACCTTATATCGTAATGTTTGACACTAAAGGTTCCCCATAGGTCCCTAAACCCAAAACAAACAATTGTTTTTCAAAAATAAATAAAATATCACATCTGATGATACTATCTATCTGAAAGGTAATTTCTGAAATATAATTAAAATGCCAAGTGTGATGATAATTTTTCTCTCCGAAATAATTTGTATATTATCTTTTAGGTCAACACATGAGCTCCCAATAAACATCATAAGAAAAATCTTCTTTTTTTAATTTCTTATAAACTCTCCTTTTATAATTACCCTTTTATAATAGTCACAAATTTTCCATTTTAGTCATATTTTGATAATTTTTCATAAATTATCCATAGGTAAGTATCTTTAATAATATTTTCATAAATTGTATTTTATAACTATATTTTGATAATTTATTATATATTATAATCTATAATTATTTTGGAAACTTTATGAGAAAGTATCATTATTTATTATATTTTTCTAATTTATCCAAAATTATCAAATTAAATGTAAATTTTGATAATAAATTAACATTTTACAATTTATATACTATATATTAATATTTTCAATATAACGGGTTTCTAAAGATAATTAAAATATTAAATAGAAAATTCTTATGTGTAATTTCTCTAAATATCTGACATACAGAAATACTATTCCTCACCTAGTGTGTGCCATATCCAGTATACCTAACTATGGTTTCATAATTTTCATATGATTTACTATTTGGGAAATCATTTGTTGAAGACAGTAAAAAATTATTATATAACTATTCAAAATATATGATCTGACTAAATGTTCAATGCTCACAAATTTTAAACCCTTCCTTAGGTAAAAAAATATCTTCATACTAATAGTGGGATCGTACGTGTAATATGATGTACCATTTAGTATATGTTTTTTTAATAGAAATATAAAAAAATTTAAAAATAATTTATTATCACATGTGATTTTAACAAATGTCTAACACTCACAAATTATATACCCCTCATAGGGTAAAAACCAGGTCCTAGATCTAAAAGTGGAATGATATTTCTCATATGATCCACTATTTGGGAAAAATTATATAATATTTTTATTAATCAAGTGATTGTAATTAATTTATTTAATATATTTACTTCTTCTAGGTTTAGGCTCCAAACACAGCAAAATGTCACACTAAAAAATACTAACATTGAAAATATTTCATATAATTTTTTATGATGCTAGAATTAATTTTTATCTTATGAAATCCCTTAAAATAATTGATTATGTTATTTTATATATAAATTAAAATTTAGCACAATCATACATAAAATTAATTTAAAAAGTTGTTTTTATTATCATTAATTATTTAGGATATCACAATTATACTACTCTTTTGACAACATATCCTCATGATTTATATCAATACATCTTCTTTAACATCTAAAACCACTAAGCTCAAAAAATAGAGTCGAGATTCCAAATTTCTTTTTGGATATATTTATTATACCAAAAATACTGGACTTGTAGTTTTGTCATTCTTCACAGAACCTTATTGCCTCTATTTATGATCCACACTAGATGCTACCCAAAATAGTCATTGGTCTCAAGCTCAACTTCTTCAAAATTAGCATCATGAAAATTTATAGGTACCACTGAATATATGATCCATGCAACATGTCATGCATACCTCGATAGATATTGGGGATTTATACATGATACCCACTATCCATATAATATTGAATGTCATAAAGGGTAAAAAATGAGATTCTTTTTTTCCATTATTCCTCAGATGTCTCTTGACAAACCGATGATTCACTCAATAAGAAAATATTATCTCTTTTAAAAAGCTACAAAGGGCCTCCTCCAATAGTAGACATAATATTGATATCTACTATGATTGGTGATCATCATCTTCACAGTCATATACACCCTCTTAGAGGCCTCTGAAACCACACTGATCTCATAACCACTTCCTCAAATACCCCTTTCAAACAAAAGGTGATCAACATATTCTTCCATATAGACCCTCTTATGGAGCCATCTAAATTGATTCTTTGTACCTATTATTGAATTATAAATCATTCAATTAATGGTTATTATTCACTGACCCCTCTAATGTAATAATTATATATCAAATAATATCCTCTAATATGACTATTATCTACTCAAACTATCTATCAATTTAGAGATGGTACACTATTCTCAATATAAGCTCATTTCATAGTGATTTCTACAATCCCATACAACAAAATAGTGAAAACATTTTTATCCATATGAAACAAAGATCAAATGAAATCCATGAAGGTATATGTTCTATCAGTCATATAGCATTCCCGTCAACTCTACTAAATGAGTCTCTCTAACATTTAAGAAGTGAGTGGAAATTGTTGATGACAAAAAATCACCCATACTGCATCACCACTCTTATTGGTCCTCATCAACCACATCAAAATTTATAGGGTGATATCCTCCTACTTCCACATAGGTATCAAGTATGGATGTCACACCTCAGTAAGATGTTGGTGGTCGACCTTCACCATATGATAGGTAAGGCACATAGAGAAAATAATAGAAGTGTACCTCTTCATCACTGGACACCAGAACTACCACTAAAAGTCATGATACATCAATGTTTTACCATTATTTAATCACCATCTAGAGGTATGGTAATACATAAAAATGTTCTCTATAGTATATGTATGGAATACTATTCTCACATGAAGTAAAATCGCACAATTCCATCCATCAACTATCTGGGTGTTAAGTCACCACCATCTTATTGTTCAATCATCACATGAAACAGTCAATCTACCTCATGACCATTTGTCACCTAGTTCACAATTTATGATGTGTTCAATAAATGAGAAAAAAATAAAATAAACCTATTCATTAGAAGCATCGATCCTATGGTTGACAAAGAGCCTCATTATAAGGCACAACTAATCAAAAGGGCTCTCACCATGCTCCAACTCTACATTCATATTACAAATATGATAATGAAAAACAACAATAGGATTCCCTAGTTCATACACATTATCAATGTAAAAAAACAATATATACTCAACATAGTACAATTGTATCATATTCTAGGCCCTCATTTTGATGATATAGAGAACGATCATGTGATTTATGTATGTAAAATATCTCTCTCTAAGGAGATAATATAGACACCACCTCAATGTTTGAACTAGAATTTGTATATTCATATCATCCAACAACACCTTGAGATCATTTATCTTGGTAGGATATATATTATACATGGTTATCAATATATATGTACACCTGAAATGATCCTTATCTCTATATGACTTTCTGTTTCATCAGAGTCTTTTCTATATCACTGATTGTCTTAATGATTTCACTACCATCCAATGTTTCTTGTCAGAAATTTATTCTCTAGTAGGATATAAAATGATGGAATTGAAAGTCATCAAATTGTTGGCCATAGCAATAGACATTAATGCCTATGTCTAACACTAAGAGAAAATATTATTATTTAATTAGGCACACTTCTCTATCCACATAGTAGGTGCAGGAGGATCATCAACTACATTTTCTTATTGTCTTTTGGTAACGTAGAAACATCCTCCATTGTAGAATAATTTCATCCCCACTTCACACATAGTTCAACATCATTTTTTGAGTAAAAATATTATATAACATGAATGATCAGTTGAACATCAGTATATCCTATTCAATATATTGGATCACATAGTGATTTTGTAGGAGTATACTAATATCCCATGTTATAGCCCTCTATGTAGTTACCGTTGTCCTCAATGTTGAATTTTAGTCATAGTAATCATGTATATAGTAGCACCATATAATTTTCAGTTCAACTATTAAAATAAAATAAAGATATATCATACAAGATGACAATAGATATATCATACAACATGTTAATAGAAATATCATAGTGGGTAACAATCTTAAACATATATCACAAATCAATAATTTATGTAAATAACTATTATAAATCAAGGCATCATGAATACATATATATGAAATGTGAATCTATATTACTTATTAGGATGCAAGTACCCATAAAAATATAATAAATAACATATCAATATCATGTTTATCAGCTAATGTGAATTTTATAATTGTTTAAATTAAAATATATCTTTCCAAAATATGTTAAACTAGGATGTAAACATTAAAATGTGGGTAATAAAATGTAATAGATCCCCTTACCATTTTCCGTCCTTCAAATATCATGTTTATACTATCCCAGCCCAAGGAAGGTAGAAAAAAAAGTTATTGAATTTTATTCCTCTCATGCTAATTTTAAATATCACAACCAGAACAATTGGGTTCAAGCAACAAGGTCACAAGACATCATTTGAACATGCATATATAAAAGAGGTTGTTGGATAGCTATAGGGTTTTTGTGTAACATTGGGGAGACTATAAATTTAGTATCATTTCATATGATCAATAAAAAAATATAATACATAATAAATAATTAGTGTATGCATATGGAATTAACAAAATCAAATATAATTAAAAAAAATTAAGAATCTCCCAATGCGAAATAAATGGCCGTTGTAATAAGAATTAGATAAATAATGGTAAATAGAAGGTCTTGTGGATTCATACATACCCTGACACTCTCTTCACATTCTGTAATAGATTATACATCATATGTTCCTATTCTTCCATAGAATTATTCATGAAATATAATAGCGCAACAAAAAATCCCATGTATGGTGTGAGTACAAGACTCCTTACGACACCTTTAAAGAATATGTATACCAATGTAATCATGTATAAAAGAATATTACAAAGTAATGATCAATGTGTATTAAGAATAATCATTCAATCCAAAACTGAGCAGTCGTGCACTCACCATGGCAACCCAATACCCTGACCATACATACTTCACATCATCCTAGAAAACATCAGAACAATATTGAGAATATAAACATGTCCTAGCTGGAATCAAGATTCTTGATACATGCACTAGCCTCAGGCCCCCATGCAAGACCAGACTAGCCCATAAAACCCAAATTCTATATATATCACATGAGATTCAGGTTGAAGAAGCTTGATGGATATATACATCTCAGGCCTCATGGTCACACCACATCAAGACATCATGAACCAACATTATCTCCTTTTCCTTTCACCTAGAACATAATTCCCTATGATTTCCATGGATTTTGAGTCACTAATTAATAACATTACCCATGTACACCACATATTTTTATGATTAGTCACGATCATTGTGCCCCATGGACATGACACACTAAGTCATCATGACCCATTATCCATCATGGTCTTGTCATCAAGCCACATGCAGTGTTTGATCATAGTACCCCCTTAGTGATATCGATCCAGGATAGTTCCACCTATCACATTGGTAACATTACATGTGATAATATCATAACAATTACCATGTATATCTCATGTAAACATTAACATCATATCATTATCATATGTTAAGGCACAAATATCAAAGAATACACCATGAGTAAATAAAGGGTAATCATATATAATAAATGTCAATAAAAAAATCAATATAGAACATGGATATATCTATAATTATAATGGAGTAAGGTCGTTCAATTTCATGGGCTACAGACACACCCACAACTAATCACAAGTCAATCACATATATAAAAAATAATAATATGATTATCGTATCACTGTAACTTGTATAATGAGATCCCATGGAATTATGTTTTTGTAGATGAACTATAAAAAATTTATTAATTAAAAATAATACTAAAAGAACTCGTATAAAAATTCACATTTGAGATTTATCCTAATATCTTATGAGAAAAAAAAAATATGTCCTATCTAGGGTTAAACCCGCATCTAAGACCCAATAGTTGTCTTGTATTTTTTATATGAATCACCATTTTAAACATATCAAATTATTTTCATAAAAATATTATAATAACAATATTAAATAAATTATCATCACATATGATTTGACAAAGAATCTAATACTCAACAAATATTATACCCCACATATGGTAAACACCACATATCAGACCTAATGGTGGTCATAGGTTTCACATCAGATGAACCATTCAGGAGATATTAATTTATTTTCGAAAAAAAATAATCAAATAAAAATTTTATAGAACGTATTACCATATGAGATTTACTTAAATTCATGACTTTCATGAATTTTAAACCCCACCGTATAAATATAACTTATCTCGAACCTAACTTGGGTATCATATGTGTCCTAGTTTTCACAATTTTGGAGATATTTAAATATGTTGGATAAATCTAACACACTTAATATAATTTATTTTATATTTTTATTTCATGTTCGTCGAAGATCTAGGGGCCCCAAAATCTAAGAACAACATAGATACTAACTTGAAAAAATATTCCATAGAATATTCTATAATTTTAATTAGATTTTTACCCTTATAAAAATATCTAAAAACATTTATTATGTGTTTTGAAATGAAAAAAAAAATACATATTCTCAAAATAATACATATATATTATTAACAGATATGGTTATTATTATTTTAAAAGATATACCAAATTATAATTGAACTTTTTCTAGAATATGTACCTAGACATTAAAGATGTATTGATGTTGATTTTTCAATATAACTTATTCTCGGTGGTCCACATATTTCAAAGACTCTGTATTTAATGGCATCGATTCGTTTGTAGCTATTCAATCAAAGAATCTCGTTAGAATACTAACATGTGATTCATTCGGCATAGTAGGCAAAAATATAGTTCAATAACACATTTGTTAAGAATATATTTGGATAAATGTAGATATGAATTGAATATGATGATCATAAAAAAAATAAAAAAAAAAATATATTCAATTCCCCTATACTGATGAGTTGTTTTATCAATTACAAGGATCTCAATATTTTTCAATGATTGATCTTTCGAATGGATACTACCAGTTGATGGTAAAAAGTTAAGGAATAATTAAGAAATAATTATGTTTGGGGAATGAATAATAAGTGTTTTTTATAATTTCATTTGGTTTCACAAATTCCCCCACTACATTTATGGTTTTGCATAATAGCTTATTTAGATATTTCCTTGTTTAGTTTCTGGAAGGTATTATAGAAAAAAATTTATTTCGTCCAATAGAAAGGACAATCGTGAAGATCATTTACTCATTATCTGAATATCCAAATAAACTAGAATATTTATGAAATTTTTACCATGTGTGAACTTATAATTGTATAAAATTTCAACTTTTGGTATTCCTATCAATCGAATGGTCACCCACATTGTATGAACAAAATGGTCGGTTAGATTTATTATATGCAGTTTGATGTCTATACAATCATTCAAATTGGGTTTAACATTTATGATTATCCTCCATAGAATATATCATAGGATACCATGTCCATATCATAGTACAGACCTACATTCCAGTTTTAAGAGATAGATTGAGGTTTCAGACACAATGTCACTTAGGGACTGACATTAACCAAGAGGATAGCAGATCGGGATCATAACACCATTTTTGTGGGAATTTTTTCCTACTCGATGAATCCAATATTTATTTTTTATTTGTTTGGTAATATCTTATTTATCCCAATACGAGAGCATTTACTCAAAAAATTGATTAATTTTGGTGTCTTTCCATGTGGGAAGGGGGTATATTTACAATTATATATATATATATATCCAAGGTTCATCATCCATTTCAAATTAGTGGGTAGTTACATATATTATGAAACTATAAAAATAAAAAATATATATTCCACTGACTGGGGCTTACACAATGTGGGTCCCTTATTTGGGAGAGGTCTATGATGAATATGATATAATCATTTAAAATCATTAATCCCATGTGATCCATGATGTGTGTTAGAAAAAAGGGATAACATGTAATTAGTTTCACTACATATTGATGTGGGATTTAAGCATACGTACAACCCTTCAGATGATTCATATGGAGCTTGGGCCTTCTATAGGTGTCCTATATATGTTGTTACAACACAAATCTTTGTTCTCATTGTTATTTTGTTTTCATAATAAGATGAAAGATATGGAAATACTATTTGTGAATGGTAGATTCTAGGTCATGATGGTTCGAATGTGGGATATATATGGGGACTTTCACTAAAGGGGATTATAATTTGAGCATGAGAATTAATAAATTATCCTCTTTATTCTAGTTATAGATTGAATTATAGTTTTTTAGTTAATTTTTATTAGGGAATCTAGCCTGATTGTTTCCTTCTTTATCAGCTAGAAAAATTTATTATGCTATGTGACATGTACTTGATATGTCCTGATTGTCTTCAAGGCATATTCTGATTATCTTCTTGACATGTCTGAGGATTTATCGACATGTAATATTTGTTTAGTTTCAACGTCCATATAAAATAACATGATCTGGTTGACACATCTAATAGATACATCATAATCTTCATGTCATGCATGGAAGGAATCACGTGAACAAGGTCTTCATTTCATGGGGGTGTCACATTACTTGGATAAAACATCTTTGGTGGGTGGGCACATGATTAATAGTGAAATTTCTAAGGGGTGACATATGAACTAGTTTGTAGTTTTCCTCTAAAATCGTTAGACAATGATGACAGATCTGGAGGGTGTATCATAACCCATCTGTAATTTTTGGAGGATGATTAATGAATTGGTTGACAGGTGATGGTTTCACCAAAACACATGGGATACATGTCTAGAGTTCATCACATGATTTGGATGGAAATCCTATAGGACTTTTCAATAAATTTGTTGAATCACTAGAGGGAATTTGGAGACTTTATTGATATTTACAAAGGACATATCATGATTGAAATGGAATGTTGGGAAAACGTTTCATGACTGAAGAGACATGTATGATTGTTTCCGCATGGTTTGGGCGAATCATGAAAAAAAAATGAAGATCCAAGAATCTATTTTCACATTATAAATATATCTTTATTAATCATTTATTCATCCATTTATTTCATATATTCATAATATTTTTTTAGTGTTATCTTATTTTAGGATTCACATAACCCATCAAAAATATGGGACCTCCATCATATGACTCTACCAACTTTCCATAAGTCATTCACAAGATCTATAGAGTGATCATCCCAAGTGACAATTCATGTCATTTAATCCATTTAGTAATTCATAAAATCATTCCAGGAGTAAAACCTTTTAGATAGAGTGAATAAATTCTCTTATATTCCCACCCCTTTCCTCCCAAGCATGACCGATCGTGGATGAAATTTCATTATCAAGTGGTAGGGATTGCTACGCCTAATTTTCAAAATTATATGGTACATTTTAGAAAATTTATCTTATATATTTGGTTATTATTTGGTGGAAGGTTTTGGTTTCACATTCATCACATGATATTTTCATTGGTATTTCATAGAACTACTTGAAGATAACGATAATGAGAATCATACTCCATTGATATTTTAATTGGACATAGGACGATCAATTGGATTTCACCTAACGATGTAGACATGTAAAGTATATTCCACAAGTTCTGGTAGACATGTTTAGTGGCCTTCTAATGATAATGGTTCACATGTAAATAATTTCTCATTATTGAAAATGACTTCAATGGGGCCATTCATTTGAAAAATGTATCATTTCGAGTGTGCTTCCTCAGGGTCCTAAAAGAATGGTCTAAGGATATACATGGGATCAGTTTTGATTCCTCATGGTCCAGATCCCTTTATAATGATTATCATAATATATAGTATTAAATAGAGCTCACTTCATTATCATTTTTAATTCCATATTTATTTTTCAAGGGCTCTAAATATCATGATTTTTTCCATGTGTTGTTAAGGACAATAAAACTTTTTTCTTGTGATGTGTCCTGTGTCCAATAATGGTTCCTATGTTGATGAGAAAAAAAATTCATCGATCAAACACTATAATTTTTTATAGAGAAAAATTGGTAGTTAAAATTAAAATGGGAATGTCTGAGACCCATCCCAAGATTAATGTGACATGTCAGCAGGCTCAAGCCTTACAATGTGGACATGTAACAAGGGAATTATCGATAAATTCTGAAACTCATGAGCATGTCATAAGAAGAATATTTAGAGTATAATGTTTTTTCTTTTATACATATTTCACCATTTATTCCTAATTGTTTTGGGATTATTAGAAGGATAATGTAAGTTGAAATGTCACATAACAGAGAGACTATTGATTTAAATCCCTTTCTTGAACACCAAAGCTTGTTTAGAAATCATTTCATGAACATATAAGCTTTTCAAAGGGGTTCAATATTTTCCCATATAGGTCATACACTGAACATGACTCGATTACATAGCCTTTCGATGGCCATGCAATCATATGACCTTTTGATGGTTATATGATATGTGTTTCCTAGAAACTATTGTTAATTGTATTTGTGATGAAAATAATAACCATGATTCGGTTATTTATTCCATTTTATATTTATTGATGATCATTTAAATGGAAGTAAATTCCCCCCCCCCTTAGGTGAAATTCTCTATTCAAGAAGGAATCAATTTTAATGAATGTTAATGCCTGCTTAAGTATTTCTAGTTGCCGCTAATATGATTCTTGGGTAATGTTTGGCCTTCTGAATTCCCTTTTGTATTCGAAGATATTATCCATAAATAGGGGAATGGAAAGGATCTAATTTAAAAAATAATGAACTTCTCCTAACAACTTGTGATTTTCTTCCATCAGAAGACCACATTGCTAGATCTTCCATGAGAATGGATCCTAAGACTTTTCAATGAGACTATTTCATTATAACAGTTCCATGATTTCTTGTATTCCATAACAACATATTAGACAAATTATGATTTGAATCATTGTAATTTTTGAGGTATGGGATATATCCTTGGATGAGTGGTCTTTTTATAGGTTATTCATGATCAACAAGATCAGTCATCTAATCGTTTGGTTATTATGTAGTTCGCATGACCATGATAGGGTCACATGATAACATGTATTATAATGGGTCAGGAAGAAAAAAGATTTAATGATGTTCATGATACACATTAGATATACATAAGTCATTTATTTTTCAATACCAATATCAGGTCAATCATTATTGGATCCTCATGTGGTTTATACGATGCTCATGAAGCTTCTGGAGTATTATATCACTTTTGAGGAGTTTTTGTCTTCATTTTTTTGACACATGACACTTAATTTTGTTCGGATAAGATCCCAATCCTATTCAACTTCAACTATTTCTAGAAATATGAAAATTAATGTTTGGAATCATTACACTATCATCTGATATCAAGTTTATTCTAAAAATTATATTTTTATGAGGGTCCACTAATCGAAAAATCTAATATTTTCTTTATCAAAAAACTTCCCCTATATCGATTTAGGCTATTGGATGATGTTTTTCATTCATTCAACCGACTGAATTATCATATTTTCGGAATTAAAATTCACTTGATTGAATTCAGATGATAATAACCAAGGATATCTATCTTTTTGTATGACGGCCCCATAGGTAGTCCTATATTATTAGAAACAACCCTACTTGTCCAAATCGATGATATTTATCCAACCATCACATTTCCCAAATCAACATGAGAATATTTTTATAAAAAATTATTAATGTAGGTGGTATCTATATCTTTAAATGGTATATTCACAGTAGTGTCCATTTTTCCAATGAAAGGATGTGACAATTTTTCTATAAATGGAAATGATCAAAATTTTCCATCCAGCTATTTGTTATGAATAATTAAGAGGATGTATGGGTTTCTCAATTAATTGTTTAAATTTTTCCATATCTTCTTAAAGAATATATTATCCATTGGTTCCCTAGTTCCAATTCATTCCATCTTTTGGTAGATCTATCTACTGGATTGGATATACCCTATAAAGAGATGTTTGAATAGTTCCTTCCAACATCAAATGTCTATGAAAACCCTAAAAAAACTCCATCATTAAATGGTTACAATCACAACATTGTGAAATTAATTTTAATGAAGTAACTTAATATTCCCTCACATATATTTTTTATGACTAGATAAACTTTTTTCTAGGTTGAAATGGAGTTCAACTGACTGCTATACATCCCCAATAATTCCCATCTCACAATTTTCATACTATTAAATGTCATATTGTAACATCCTAGATTATAGGGAATATACAACATGGGGATATCATGTGAGGTAGAAGATACCCCCCAAAATATGGTAGTCAATTTTCATGTCTATGATATTTAATGAGAACCTTTTCTTGGACAAAGATGCATGCTTTTGAATCTGTTTCAGCACGCTGGTAATTGAATCTCAATTGGAAGAGGGGTGGTATCGTAATATAGTTTTCCTAACTCTTGAACACCTCTACCAGCTTCTAGGCCATATCCAATATAGAAATTCCAATATAAAATGGTGGTCCAATCCTATTTTTCTTTGGATAGATAAGAGATTATTTCCCCTATTAGAAATAGCATAACACTACCAAGATCAATTATAAATCATTCCACTCTAGGATTTCAATAAATTATTGTATTGAAGTAATGAATTTATATCCTAATGTGGTTGATGACATTTTTATACATTATTATCTTTACAATTTTATGCCTTACCCTATACTGACTGGGGAAATTATTTATAAAGGTAGAAACTCTATTTAGGAATGGTTATACAAGTTCTCTCTTCGGGATGTGTTTCTCATAGCTTCTATGGATGAGTTTATTATTTACAGTCCATTTACCCCACACTAGTTTTCTCTATAATTCAATATCTTCTAATATATTTCACCCTTCCCATTAGTTTTCATATGGGGAAAATATAATCACATGATTGTCCACCAATAATGTATTATATTTTCTAGTGAGGATACCAATGTTGTGGTTATCAATCCACCTTTTGGAACCCTTTTCAAACAAGCATTTTATTATGTATAAGTATGATGGGAAGCCATTCTGAGTGGTGTGTTGAACATATTGGTCCATCAAGCAGACATGCCATGTGCACGACCAACCCCATTTTAAATACCAAAAATGGAAAAAAAATTCAATTTCTCAATTCTTTGAGGAAGTATGCACATATTAAAAATAAAAATCCCAATAGTGTATTATAATTTTTCAAGGAATATTTCAATTCCACACAATTGACAGATGGTACATTTTTTAATACATGAGTAAATAGGTATCCTCTATTATTATTCACCATGTCATCTGATTATTCCTCCTTTAGATCTACCTACGCAAAAATGTTTATAAGATTAGAATAAAATAGGATAATTTCAATAAATATTAAGACATTGGAAACTGAGACTCCCATAGAAAAATTTCATTACCCAAAGAACATCTTCACTAGTCTTCCACAATTTTGGGGTGGGTTACATAGACTACAATAAATTATATGAATTCATGTGAAAAATCATCCTAATTTTACAAGTGTTGGAAACTAAAAAGAGAAAATTGGGCATTTTTAGTGAAGGGAATCCCCTGACAAAAAAAATATACAGAAGCAACAGAGGTGTTTGAATAGATACATAAAATTAATTTTGTACTATGCACCGACATTAATTCTTTGAGAACACAAATAGAAATATATGAGTGTATTGTAGAACACAAAATGTCATGAATTTCAGAATCATCATCCAAATTATCTATGACCCAAAAAATAGGCATGGGTATGAATACTCTAATTAAGACTCATTGCCATTGGGAACTAGTAAAACATGCAGGGCAAGTGATGTTTTTATACTCATTCAATACTTCTTATCAGACCCTTGTCAATTTAGGAAAATCCTTCGATCAGTCCTAATTTTATTATGATCTTAATTTTTTTGTTAAATACATTGGTATGATTTTAAATATGATGATCCCTCATTTTCATTAAATAAATGAAGTTATCCTTCGAACATTAGATTTTGTTGTCAAATTTTATTTAATTAATGTTCTGAATGATATTTTATTTATCAAATACAACATATATCATCAACGAAATCCATACATTGAATACAATAATATAAACGTGAATTCTATAGTTTCTATTATAAAATAATAATAGTTTTTTCATGACAAATTCTCATGATTTCCAACTGGCATGTGATTCCTCATTGTTTTATATCCTCAATTTATGATGATAATACTAAATTTATTTATGGATAATTTTGGTAGAATTTATGCCCTTAATAGAGAATTCTCTTTCTTTTTCTAAAGTCGGTGACCATATAGATCATTGATTTTATTTTTAATAAGTCCATGTAGTGGTCCCCAAATTCATAATATCTTATATTTTAGTGGGCATAGAATTTTATTTTTTTGATTCCCACCATTTTATGGGGGTTTGACCATATTTTTAATGCATTTTACATTTATTAGTCCTCAATATTTCCCAAATCACACAAATTGCATGCCTAGAAAGTAATGTCATGAATTTTCCTCAGATTTCCATATCAGGTTTTCAAATTACCAAAACATTATTAACAGTTTTCCTTGATAATTGGATCATTTTGTGATATAGTTTAGGATCTTTTAGCTTTGACGTTATATTTTGACAATTTAAGGTACCCTAGCTCTGACCATCTATTATAATAGTTCATTCCCATTTTGATCAAATATTTTTATTGTTGGAATTTATGTTCTTATAGATAAAACGATATTTTTTTTTATTTTTGGGTATTGAATCATAGAAATTCTATTTTTTAGTTTAAGGTATTATAGCCCAAAAATTTTTAAGATGTAGTTTTGGTTATTCTAGATGAGATCTTCTATATTTGTAGATTAGGTTTTTCTACTTTGGATCTTCTTTTGATGTCTTTTAGTGGCTCATGGATTAGAAAATCTTGTTGTTTTAGTTTAAGTTCATATATTTCAGACCTTCTATTGATATATTAAAGGATATTATGTCTTGGAATTTCTATTGCTATAATTTATGGTCTTATTGATCTTTACTTCAATTGTTGAAGTCTAGGATCTTCTAGATCAAACAATCTTTTTTTATAGTTTATGTTAATCTAGATAGATTATTTTATTGTTATAGTTCATGTTTGTTGAAACCATGCTTGTTCTATGCATGAATTGGAGTATGGTTTGGGTTTGTTTTCAGTCCTCAATGGAAGTTCAGAATGTGTGCCATTAAACTGATCATATAGTTCAAGTAGAAAACAATATTGAAGGTGGAACTATTTTCTAGTGTTTTCCAAATTTTTGGACATGAAAATCATAAAATTAAGACATATATTGTTGGAAAGTGGAGGTTCACACAAAGAGGATGTGGTACAAAAAATAAGGGAGGTGCGCACAAAAAATAGCCTCATGTGAGAAAAACAACGTGGTGCACGAAAAACAGCAGCGTGCATGAAAAACAACGTTGTGTGCGGAAAAAAGTGGTGTGCACGAAAAACAGTGTTGTGCGAAAAACATAGTGGAGTGATATTTTCTGCACAATAGGTGTTCTAGAATCAAAAATCTGTAAAATGGCAAAGCCATGGGCTGTGTGACAAACATGGAGCTCTGCACGAAAAATAGTTTCTGCATGAAATGTATTGCTTGCAGAATGAGAGGTATTTCTTGCCAAGATGTGTTTTGTGCATAAGGGTCAACGACAACTATAAATAAGAGGGGACCCCCTCATTCCGAACAGTTGAATACATAGAGTTGATCTGAGGTCTGATGCATGTAAAATGTTCGTGGAAAGGTAGTTGCGTGAAAAGAACCGAGTTGTGCGAAAAAATCCGAGCTGCACGAAAAAAGACGAACTGCGTGAAAAAATCCGAGCTACATGAAAAATATGGGGTTTCTCAAAAAAGAAAAAGTTTTGTGAAAAGGAAGAAGTTTCATGAAAACAAATTGGTGTTAGGTGAAATATTATACTGTGAAAAAAACATGTATTGTGTGCAAAATTGAGATCTTGCACACAATGGGTGGGTGTGCGAAATAATTAGTGTAACATGTTTGCACGTTCTAATTATCCCATTTTTTTGGTTCAGTGCATTCAAGTGCATCAATTCTGGACTTTGATGCAAGCAGGGTCTCATGCTATGCAGATTCAATGAATTCAATTTAAATATATCGAAGTGACCTTCATGTCTATAAACTGAGTGGGACTTCACCAAATACAGTGATCCAAGGAAAGTCAGCAGGATTAACCTGAGAGACACAATGTGCTATCCCTGAGCCATTGTAAAGTCATTGTTCTAGGAACAGTGTGATTGTGACCAAAACTTATAATCCATAAACGAGTGAAGATTAGTGGATTTTGGCATGACCGACACATTGTCGGTGTGTGCTCCTTGGACGTAACCCTTTTTGGTGAACCAAGAAAAAGTGTTGTGTCGGATTCCTGCTTTAATTTTTTTTTGATATATCTAACAAGTTTCTACCAACATGGGAACATAAAACACCACTTTAAGAAGAAAATATTGACACCTTATTTCATCTCTCCCCTCTCAGGGTGTTCTGAAATCCTTCAAGTTGTATCAGAGCCAGGTTAACTGGTGATTGATATGTCATTTACCGTTAAGGACAATTCACCCAATGTCAGTGGAGTCCCTCTCTTCGATGGAAGTAATTTCTAGATCTGGAAAAATAGAATGAGATCTCATCTAGGATATATTAGAGTGGGTTTCCTTTTTTCATTTGTGTAAGGAACACATTTCACTGATCCAACAGGCCTGTAAATGACTAACATAGACGTGAAAATTCTTGATGCAGATGATAAAGCACAATATTCACACACCACAACCCTTTCTGATCAGATCTATCTAATGTTTATGAGTTTCACCACAGCAAAATCCATGTAGGATATACATGAAAATATTTATAAAAAAGATATCAAAGTGAAGGAGGAAAAAATACAATTCTTACACAATAGTTTTGATGATCTGAAGATGCATCCAGAAGGGAATGCATACTCATTCTACAATCGAATTACTGATGTTGTTGGAGTAATTCGAGGTCAAGGTAATGAAATAAAATACATTGATATTGTAATGAAATATTAAGAATACTCCCACCCCTGTACAATGCAATGGTGTCAGCCCTCGAGGAAAGAGATAGTTCTAAACTTTCTCTGGACGATCTACTGAGGAGTTTGGTGTGATATGAAATGAGAGTCAAATCAGATGATTCTAGGACTCAAGTGAGCAAGGAAATGGAATTAAAATCCATGGATAAACAGAAAATTTCAAAATATTGTAGTGGTTATGATGAGATTAAAAATAAATCCTTTCTCTCATTTCAATGAATTTCCATAAGTGAAAATGGAAATTCATAGGGAAGTTAACCCTTGATTGCTTTCATTGTAGAAAAGATGGGAACATTTCCTCTCAGTGCATAAGAAAGATAAATGATTAATATAGTGAAGATGCAAACATTGAGAAGCCTTAGAAAAGGTATTTCATAAAGGGAGACATAAAATCTAGAAATAAAGTGCTGAAGAAGAGTTTTATCTATGAAAAGGAAGATGATGATAATGAATTATATGAAGAAGAAGAACCAGAATTTAAAACTATAAATGAGGCTTCCATGAGGGAAACTATTGAAAAATCAGAACCATAAGAAGATAATGGTTGTGACAATCAGTTGAAAACTAATACCAATTATGAGTTGAAACTTAAAGAATTTGTTTGTAAGCTTAAGATCAAATTTATGATTTTAAATAAGTGGTGAGAAATTGTTGAAGAATCGTCTGATAATGTTGATCAGCTTGAAGTTGAAATTTAATGAATGGATGAATTTTTTAAGGTGCAGTCTAAAATTCTTGAAATCATAGATGATGTAGTAGAACTAAAGCTGAAAATTGAATATCAAGGAAAATTCATCAATGATCTCACTACTAGACTGGAGTAAAAGACCAAGGAAATTGATAGTCTTGAAGAGGAAGCTATTAATCTTAGAAGAAAACATGAGAGTGAATCAATTTCAAAAGAATCAAAGATGAAAATACAGTTTGGAAGGATCTCAGATGATGAGCTGTTGGAGAGAGGAAAACGTGGTTCTAATGGAGTTGAAAAGAATCTGAATAATCAAAGACTTTATTTCATGGAAAATAGTGGAATAAGTTGTGCGGTAGAGTCCTCAAATGTTTTAAATAAAGGTGACAAAAATAAAGTCAAACTAAAAGTGGGTAATATGGAATGTTCAGCTGAAGTGGTAATGTAGAAACCCCCAATTCAATATAAAATAAAAATAATATTATCCTCAAGCCTCCTACAAAAAGAAGTACAAAAAGTAATTTCACACAAAAGACAGAATGAGCATAAACAAGTAGTGAGAAGACATTTTCCATCATGAAGTTTCAGTTCTATGGATATTTGGTCCATAGGATGTCTTATTGTGAATAGGTGAGAATCTATCTAAATGGAGAAGATATGGGAGTTCAACAGTGGAGAAAAAATTAATAACATAATTATTTTATAAGAAACAATTTCTATGGATATTGTTTTTTTTTCTAACAATGGTCATAAGGCTATTAATTGCAGGCAGAGGAGTGACATTGACACCTGATATTGGAGCTCGAGACAAGTCAAATCAGGTCAACATGTTAGTGTTTCTCTCAAAAATAGGTTTTCTCCTCTTAAAGAAGAATTTTACTATTAATAACCAATGTAAATGGAATAGAGAATTAAAAATACATTAGTATTCTACACTCAATCCATTGTCTTACGGAAGGAAAAAACGAAAAGTGAGAAATCCAACCTTATAGAGGTAGCCCTCAAAGCAACAAAAAGCAACAGTACCTGGATTCAGGATAGAGGTTGTTCATCTCATTTGACAGGTAATGTGGTTCTGTTAATGGATATCAAAAGGAGGGTTGATGGAACAGTACATTTTGGTAATGATGGAGCTCTGAAAATCAAATGTAGTGGAAGCACAAAATTAGAAAATGGAATGCTAAAGAAAACTAAATTCCACTATGTAGATAGACTACGTCATAATCTCCAAACTGTGTGTTAACTCTGTGACTCAGGACTGAAAGTTACTTTTAATAAAAAAGGATTCACTATCAAGGTAAAGACATGAAATTCACTTATGAAGGGATGTAAAACATAAGGCAACCTATATCAGGTTGATAGTAAAGAAAGAAATTGTTACATGACTATTGAGGAAGAAACAAACATGTGGAATCGGAGATCGGGGCACATCAATCCACAAGACATGGAGAAATATCAAAATTGAGGATTTTCATGGACATTCCAAACCTAAAGAGGGGACGTGAAAAGTATTGTGATGCTTTAATTTGTGGGATTCTAGTCTATAATTCATATTGGCCAAAGAAGAAAAGGGCATCACATCTTCTTCATGTCATTCCTATAAGTTTACGTGGCCCGATAAATGTTGTTAAAAGTCATGGAGTAAGGTACTTCACCTTTTTCATAGATGATTATAGTAGAATGGCATGTGTAATGGTTTTATATAGGAAATGAAATGAACTTTAATGTATAAAAACATATCATCGAATCACCAAGAATGATACTGAACAGAAAAATCAAAGTGTTACGATCAGTCAATGGAGGGGAATATATGTACATTGAATTTGAAAACTACATGGAGAAGCATGGGATACAATATGAGGTAGCTTCCATGATAACTCCATAGAAAAATTCAGTTTTTGACCGTATAAATCGATAGGTGAACAACATGAAAATAACTAAGATGATTGAGAGTCGTATGTCACAACATTATTGGAAAGAGCCTGTTCAAGCTGCAGTGTATATACAAAATCAATCATGAATTTATATTGGTGAGACAAAGCCACTTTATGAATTGGGGCATGGAAGGAAGCCCTCTTTGAATTCCTTTTCTATTTTTGGAAGTAAGTGCTTCATTAGAAACAATGAAGGAAATCAAGGGAAATATAGAGACAATGCAGATGATGGAATTTTACTTGGATACTAAATGAGAAGCAAAGCCTACAAGTGTTACAACAAGAGGTTAGGAAGGATTGTGGAAAGTTGTGATGTTAAGATCATTAAAGAGAAATATATAAATGCTTCAAGGAATTAATATGCTGATATGATAGAAAGTGAGTAAGAATGTGAACATGGAGTAAATGCACATACCGAAAATATTGGAAGGCGTATAAAACACTCAGGAGTCACATCATCGTGTCGACTCAGAAGAAGAGGCTAAAGAGGAATCATTGGCTGGAGAAAATGCGATTGAACCTCACAGGAGAAATTGATGACCTGATATTGATCCATCAATCATAATTGAGGACAGGAGTGAACCTACACAAACATGGAGGATGAGAAAAAATACACAATATCCATTTCTATTAGTTATGGATCCATCCTGATTTGAAGAAGCTACAAAGGATGAATCATGGGTGAAATCCATGAATGAAGAGTTAGATCAGATTGATAAGAACCAGACAAGGGATCTAGTCTAGAGACCCGAATTTCACAATGTGATTAGTAGAAAATGGATCTTCAAAAACATGTTTTATGAGCATGGAAGAGATATTAGAAATAAGTCATGACTGGTTTGTAAAGGATATTTCTAGACTGAAGGTGTTGATGTTGATGAAACTCTTGAACCAGTGGCAAGACTGGAGTCAATCAAAATTTTCCTTATCATGGAAATCCAAATAGGATATAATTTATATCAAATGGTTGCCAAGACAGAATTTTTGAATGTTGTACTCAAAGAAGAAGTCTACATTGAACAACCAGTGGGTTTTCTTCTTGGTACTGATGAAGCAATGTTTTCCAAACTAATGAAAGCACACTCTTTCATGACATAGGCACAACGGGCATGGTACTCTCGGCTAGTTTCTTACATCAAGATGCTAGAATTAAAAATAGGATGAGTAGATCACAATCTCCGTGTGATGAATTTTCCAAAATATCAGTTCTTGGTTCTAGTTTACATTGATGACATTATATTTGGTGGAAGCAAGAAAAAAATAGTTGACGAAATTTCCATAAATATGAAAACAGAATTTGAAATGTCCATGATTGGGGAGCTCACATATTTCTTGGGGCTGTTGGTGATTCAAAAGAATTATCACACATTCATTTCTCAGGAAAAGTATGCAATAGAAATTTTGAGGAAATTTAATATTCATGGCTCAAAACCATTGTCTACTCCAATTGCAGTAGGAACCAAACATGGAAAGCATGTGGATTAGACCTCTGTAGATCCCACAATGTATAGAAGAATCATTGGGAGCTTATTGTTCCTGGTAGCAACATGGCGAGACATTGTCTTTGAAACATTCTCAGTGTAATCTAAAGGAACAACATATGGCAGCAGTAAAAAGAATCATGAGGTTTATTCAAGGTACTCACATTTTTGGTTTATAAATTATTGCAGGAAGGGACAGTGAGTTATCATCAATTTATGATTTTGATTGGGTAGGAGATCTGGTGGACAGAAAGTCCACAAGTGGTGGAGCTTTCTATATTGGGCCGAAATGTGAAGGACGGTTGAGCATGAAATAAGAACATACTTCTCTTATTACTAATAAAGATAAATATATCTATGTTACAAGGCATGCACTCAACCACTACGGATGAAGAAACAGCTAACTAATATTGGTGATGTGGTGAAAAAACAAATGGTGATTTACTATGATAACAAGAGTGCAATTGATCTTATGAAGAATCATGTTCTTCAGTCTTTTACAAAAACATATATAAATTAGTTATCACTTTATCAATGAAATATTTGAGCAAGGCATGATTTGAATGGATCATGTGGGAACTGATGAGCAAGTGGCTGATATCCTGACCAAGCCATTGTCAGTGGCTACGTTTGAGAAACATCGGATGAACCTCGATCTTCAACCACCTCCTCATGCCTAAGGCGCTTACAAAATTCCCCTATCTCTAGTTTTGTTAATTGTTTTTTATTTGTTTGTGGATATGATGAAGGTTTATGGAGGAGATACTATCCAAGGTGTGTATTGAGATGTTCAATGAGAAAATACCATTCTTTGGGTTTTTTTCTAGTGGGGGTGAAGTAATAAATTCAGGACATGTTTGGTATCATGATTAGAATTTGATGATAGGATAAGAATAAATACATTTGACATGTAATGATTTTGGGACAATTTAAGAGAATTTATTGGGCTTCACTGATAATTCAAAAACAATGAATCCAAATTCACTCATCCCCTCTTGTTTTCTACATTTACCATTACTCATGTAGACTTAGAGTGTTGGCTGAGTTGATTCTTGAATTTATCGTTTGCATGTGGCTGGTGCTCTCTTGAATTTATTTACTGATTTTCATCAAACCCAAATGGGGATATTGTTTCAGCCATGGTCCTTATCTGCATTAATAGGAGTATGGTTTTTGTTTGTTGACAATCCTCTGTGGAAGTTCATAATGTGTGATAGTAAAGTGATCATACAGTTAAAGTAGACAATAGTATTGATGGTGGTTATCTTCTCTTCAGTTTTCCAAATTTTTGGAAATAAAAATCAGAAAATGTAGACATAGGTTGTCGAAAATAGGAGGCGTGTGCAAAGATGAAGTGGTGCATGAAAAAAAAGTGGTGTGCGCGAAAAATAGAGTGTTGCATGAAAAACATCATGGTGCATGTAATAGTGGAGAGATATTTCTCATGTAAGAGGTGTCTCAGAATCAGAACATCAAAAAATGGAAAAGGCAAGGGTTGAGTGAAAAAACATGGAGTTGTGAGTGAAAAACGGTTCCTGCATGAAATATATTGTGTGCAGAATGAGAGGTTTTGCACTCCAAGATGGATTTTGCACGCAGGGTATGGAGGAAATTATAATTAAGAGTTGACCCCCCTCATTCTTTACGGTTGAAGACATAGGGAAGATCCTAGGTCAGATGCGCAAAAAGGGTTCGCATAAAGGGAGTTGCGTGAAAATCACCGAGCTGCATGAAAAACATCGAGCAGCGCGAAAATGGACGAGCTGTGCGAAAATGTTCGAGCTACATGAAAAAGATGGGGTTTCATGAAAAATATGAAGGTGCGAGAAAATGTATAAGTTGAAAATAAAATTTGAAGTTGTGCGAAAGAAATTGGTGTTGTGCGAAATATTTTTCCACGCTAATATCACGTATTGCATGGAAAAGTGAGAAATTGTGACCAAAGGGTAGGTTCTGCGCAAAATCATTAGTGTAACCTGTTTGCACATTCTGATTATCTGGTTTAGTGGTTTAGTGTGTTCAAGTGCATCAATTAAGGACTTTGATGTAATTAGTGTTTCGTGATAAGAAGAGGAAATGACTTCAATGTGAATCTATTGAAGAGACCTTCACTTCTATAAACTGAGTGGGGCTTCACTAAACATAGTGTGCGAGGGGGAGTCAACGAGAGTGACTCGAGGGACATAATTAGATATCCATGAACCTTTGTAAAGGTAGTGTTCCAGGCACAATCGGATTGTGACCAAAACATGTACTCCATCTACAAGGGATGATTAGTGGATTTTGGTATGAACGACACACATTCGGTGTATGATACATAGATGTAGCACTTTTTGGTGAACCAAGTAAAAGTGTTGTTTCAGCTTCCTACTTTTATTTTTTTGATAGATCTAACAAGTTACTACCAACGTGGGAACACGATCCACAACTTTAAGAAGAAAATGATGATACCCTGATTCACCCCTCCTCTATTAGGCTATTCCAAGTTCCTTCATGGATCATATATATTTGAACTTCTATTTCTATTGTTTAAGGTATTCTAGATCAAACATTCTAATTTTTTATGTTAGTATCTTCAACCTCCTACTATTTAGTGGTTCGGTTTTGGGTCTTCTAGGTCATACAATGAAATTTCATATATTTTAATGTATTATTTCCATGAAATGATTGATGAATATGTAATATTGGGAAGACATAACCAAGGTGAACCAAAATAACATATTTTTCTATGTTCTTGTAGTGTGTTTAAATTGCTCAATGGGATAGGTTTTACTTTCCTACAAGGAAGATATACCTATTATTGGAATGTAAAAGCCCTTATGAATCGCCAGAATTGTCAAAGAGATGAATACCCACTATTTTCCATGGTTTATGAAAGATTGGGGACATTGTATAGGTAGTTGGTAAAAATATTAGGGTGGTTGAATCCATCAGGATAGTTGAATATGGGATGTGTAAATCATGTTTTCATGAGATTCAATAGTTTATGCATGGAATGGGTCATACATTTTGGTTATTTTAAAAGAAAAATATGATTATTAGTTCCATTATGGTTTCACTGGGGTTCAAGTGGATTATATTTATTTCACATAATGGTGAGATTCATCTAATTGGTAGTTCAAATCCCTTATTCACGAGTCTATAAGGCCAACATATAGGTTCAAATAGATTTGATTCCCATTTAATTTTTATGTCCATGAATGGATTAATAATATTTAGAAATTTAAACTATGAATTGGGGTACAATGATAATTTATATCCTGTAATGGTTCTTCAACCCCATTTATGTTTAGAATTTAGTTGGGAGGCTCGGGCCCTATTCCAGGTCATTTTGTGTCTTGTGGCGAGGGGAATCAAAAGGATCTATAATTAAATGTTTCATTCCTTATTTTAGAAAGCATATAATACATGATGACATAAAAATGATTTAAAATATCATTTAATAGATTTATATTTTGATTTTAATTCATAGTCCAATGTGCTCGGTTCAAGATTAATGATATGGGACAATCATGTCAAGAATTTCCGAGAACACTCTATTATGATATGTTCTGCCATAGTGACGTTTAGATAACCAAGATCAATAAACCCTTTCAATAGGAACATGATATCCCTAGTTTTTAGGTAATATACCTTTTTCATCTGTATTATTTTCAACCAAAGAGATTATGTATCCTTTCAAATGACAGTGAATGTTTATGGGTGTCCCAAGGTGATCTAATCATGAAGTGTTTTATAGGGAGAGTGTGATATTCAAGAATATTCCTATAGCCCTAAAATATTTATCTTCTCCAAATGAGCATATTATCATTGTAATTATATTGGACAAACCACATAAAAATATTTTTCATATACCATGGCGTCCAGCAAGAATATATCAACATTATTAGATCCTCAAAGTGTGACTTCTGAGATTTATTCTCTAAATTTGTTCTAATCTATGGAAATGAATACTTTAGAGTAAGGAGTCCTAAATTATTCTTATTAATACCATTATGGGTTTTCAATATGGATTGTTTTGGACCATTAAAGGATAATTTTTTATAAAATTACATATTTGACTGAAATGGACATATTTTGGGGGGAATGTTAAAAAACTACCCTAATTAGGATACCCAGGGTCATGATTAGTAATATATTACTTTTGATGGTAGGAAAAAGACATTATATATTTATATGTCAGTCGAATAGAGAGATTTATTTTCCTTTTAATAGACATGAATGGGTTATGGAAGCCTAAGATGCTCAAGGTATGAAGTGTGATTTATCTGTTGTGAGGCTTAAAAGGTCGCAGATGAACCTTGTACATTGGTTTATCAGGTAAGTCTCTTATAGTCCATTGATAAGGGATGAAAATGGGTTACTTCCAACACATTTAAGCATCATTTATTGGGGATAATTTTTAGTGATATTTGGATTTCATGAAACCATAACATTTTCTATATAGTGTAACAAATTGTGGTGAAGATGTATTATACTCCTTATTTTTTAACATCAACCAGTAATGATGTATCCATTCCTTTATGTTTAATGCCATGAATGATGGTTATATGAACCTTCATAAAATTATACAAGTTATCTTTTGGGACACATTACACTGTTCATTGAATTTAGATGTAGGGGGAACCATTTATTCATGCATGTTATTTTTAGTGGGTAGCTATATACTGGAGAAAATAATGATTTTATCATGTGTGAATGAAAGTGGTATGTAGATGTGAGTTATGATTAGACAAAAAACAACATGTATAACTCAACCATCATTGAAAAGAGTTATAATTTTCTTTTTTATTGCAATTTAATATCATAAATATAGGACATTTACTATAGTGGTCCATACCATATGTAATTATGAGTTTTTTACCATTTATATATTATGGGTGAACCTTCTATTAATGATTCTAGTGTCCCCATGTATCATATTATGTAAGGGATAATTATGGGTATAATTCGTGTATGAGCACTTCCTATGAATTTATAAACCATATGTTGGTAGGTGGGCGTATTCTTGTAGATTGTTTTTGAAGTTCCATGTATTGGATTTCTAGTAATAATTATGTATCCTTCGATGACAGTAATAAATAAAAACACAGTTCTTCAATGGTAAACTCTCTACATAGATATGAACCCTACATAGTGGTGGTGGTGTTTTCATTGGTTATCACCTGTTATTGGCTATTTGAGCATCAATATGTATCATGTAATGATAGGAATCAATAAAAAATTGACATTAAACAGTAAACTCTCTATGCATGTCTGATCCAAATGCAGATGGGGAAATTTTACTATTGATTGTTTCTTTGTACCTTGGATTAGAGATTCTTGTGTCACTAAATATGATGATATGACCTGAATCCAGAAAATCATAGTTCATAAGAAACTGTGATGTCTAAAATTATATGGATATGAAGTCAGATCCTTGATATGAATCAAGGAATATTAAAATTGGACCATAGAATATAGGTATGGGATTCAAAACATATATTTCCATTTCAGGAATAAATCCACTCATTGTTCCTAAAATGAGGTGTGGTTGGAGTCAAACAACAATGATAGAGTTCCTCTTTAGCAAGGTTGAGGGAAGTGTGAGGTTTTATGTCATAAAAAATACATCAACCATTATAATTAATTACAATAAGAGAGGAATAATTGGGTTCCATTTATAGTCAGGTATCAATGACCATATTAACCCTATCGTGATCTGATATGTATCTCTTATTCTGGGAAACCATTACCAAAATTCCAAACCAAATATGAGCCAATATCAATGTGAGTATAAATGAATGGTAAAATGTACTTTCATATTTGGGATAAAATTAAATAAATGTAGGTGAATTTGTTATCTTACTGTGGAAAGTAAATTCAGAAGATATAGGATTCCCTATATATCTCATTGATATAAGAATCAAGGAATCCATAGTAATTGAAAACCATGAATATTACTATCAATTGGTAAGGAAATAAACCATGTAGTTTGATTTCAAGCATTAATGAGGTGGTGAAATAATATGAATTATGAGTAATATTGTTGATGTGGTCAAGAATAATGGTCTTGGTGGCACTATAAATCCCTGTATGAAAATAATAAATCCACCCATTGTTCAAGGATGATAAATTACCTATATAGATCTGACTGACACATAGGGATGTAGGAATTTCATATCCCCTTTTAATAGATCCATCTCACGTGATGTGAATAATTGGTGAGGTGATGCTTCATTTGATGTTTAATGTCATTCAGTGATAAATAATCCCATTACGTTTACCTTCATGTGTAATGAATGGGTTCTGTATTGTTTAACATCATTTTGTTAGGATGTGAGATGTAGTGATGTTTAATATATTGTGTATAGGAATTCATCTAGACTATTAAACATCATAATTTACAGATGAGGTCTATATAGTTTAACATCATGTAGTCCAAAAACGATACACAATAAAGGTTCACATCTTACTACTAGTACCTATTTGTATGGTTTATTGTCATGCATATAGAAAGAGTTATGTATAGTTTAATGTTATAACATCAGTTTATGGATGGATTTTTTGATGGAGTGAAATTCATATGAAGCCATATATTATTTGGGGGGGTGGTGAAAAACATTACCCATAAATTATTGAAAGTGTGTATTCTCCATTGTGATATAAAATATGTATGATATAATAACATTTACATACGCGTTCTAGATTAGCTGGATTTTTCATGGAATCATTGGGGTTCTAAGATCCAAAACCTATTATCCATGATGTTACCAATCGATGTGAGACATTTTATTGAGTTCATTTGTGATCATATTCTAATAGGCTTTATGTATGTGAAATGTATGCAACATGATCTCGTCGATCTGCTAAAATTTGACCAACCCCTTGTTTGATTTCTCATCACATAGGATTTTTTCATAGATATCCATATGATGTGAGGGAAACTAGAAATCCATCGTTTACTATGCGAAAATTGTTTTATATAAATAAATATGGGGTTTCTTGTGTGTAATAATACCATGTGGTAATATTAGACCATTAGTCATGAATATGCTTATCCAGCGAGGATTTATTGTCCATACATACTATATTAAATGGAATATTCAAAAATATCTTATTGAAGGACTGCATGTTTCCATTTTAGATACCATGAAATTTAGATAAGCGATTTTACATTATTTTTTAATCATGATACAATTTTTTTAACTCCATAAAAAAAGTCATTTCTTTTTCCATCATTGTCATGCTAGGGTCTCCAAACATAGTGATGATTTCTTATTTCATGAAGATGATGATATTATTCACCTGAAAATCATTGAGTGGTATTGGCACATCCCATTGGGAGATGATGTTTTTAGTGGTATGGATTTACTAAAACTAATTACTTTTCCTTGGGGGATATGGCCCCAAAACATCTATTCAATATATGAAAATTGTCTGTTATAATTTTTTATATTAGAAATTTTGGGTGCTCATGGAGAATTATTTCATGAATCTCGAATGTCTGATATTTCCATGTCAATTATTCATATCTCATTTTAACTATCTTTCCATAGAAACTCTAAAGCTAGATTTAGTGGGAGAGCCTGGTAATAGACTAATGAGAGCCACACAATCCTATATGGAATTCATCAGTGATGTTGGGTTTCTCTCTTTCATCATTCTATTTAAGGAGTGTTATCCAATGTCACTCTTATAAAGGACTTTGTGTTCATTTTTACTAACCGATAAGGTGATGATCACTTCTATTTGTTTATTATGTTCCCTTTCATATCGGTATTTGGGGATTTCATATTTTTGAGATAATAAATTATAGGATCCAGTTCTAAGTAGTTAGTTTGTGTTGTATGTTATGTTTGAATTCTATAGGCATTGAATTCCTCTAAGGCCTACGGGCCATGTAATACATAAACCTACGGGCCTTCTAAAGGTTCCACCTCACACCTTGAATGGTGGATTATAAAAAATCAATAAACAAATGAAGGCCTTCGGGCCAATGGAGGGGGATCCATCCAAATAAGGGTGTATATTGTCTTATCACGTTCTGGAATAGTTTTGAGCTCATTGATTTTATTCTTGTCACAAACGATAAATGATGGGACCATACATTAGTGTTTGACACGGAAGAAGTCATCCTCTTAATCAGGATCGGCTAGGAATATGGAAAAACTAAAAAACATGTCTGCACAAGCATTTTTTTACTGGGGTAGATGATCCAATTTGGTATCCAAAAGTAATTACACTGTTTTCCCTCTAATAAAGCAAGTGAGGGGGTCTTTTTTTTTATTTTTATGGTGTATTCACCATTGATCGACTTTATTAGTAGCTTAAAATACCATTTTATTTTCAGGTAGGATATTTTATACAATAGGGATTGTTCTAGGTTAGTGTTTAAGTCATTTTATATGGGAATTTTAGTCATTAATACTTTATATTGTTAGAATGAGTATGGAAAACACTCATAGTTTGGAAACCAAATACTATCTTTTAGACAACCTGATTTAGTTTTTAGTTTTCCAATGCTTTTCTGGAAATACTTCTAGAGACACCATCAAAATCATATCCCTTCTCTAGGGATTATTAAGAACACATAAAACCTCCTCATCTTGATGTTTGTTTCCCAGTAATGTACTTTCTATGGTGAGATGTTCTTTGAGAAAATCTTGTAGGTCCTTCCATTTCACTAACTTCTATGACATGAACTAAATTTCATACCATTTTAGAATTACAACCCTTGGAGGAAATCACCCAGTCAATATAGGGTGACCAAGTATGTATATGATCTATTTAATATAATTGAATATGTGGACTCTATGGTGAAACATGTAATGCATCATCTTTTACACTGTAGTGATTAGTATGATGCAGTTCATCCTGACATTAGAATATCAGTACTCAGTTCCAAGCATCATTTAGATAAGGTATTAGATAATATTATCATTCCTTGAATTTAGTTCTAAATAGAGGATATAACCATGATATCATCCCATTTTAGACACATATATGATGATTTATTTTCCATCCACAAGCAACATCTGTACTAGTGGATGTATTAGGTAATGCATTAGACTTTTGAAGGATTCTAGGAATTGATCATTATATTAGAATAAAAATACCTTTATAATTATCATGTTGAATCTAAGTGATTATACATCTATATTGTCTATGATATTATGAATGTATGATAGCTTAACATGGTCCCTCATTAGTTCTGTAATATTTTTTTAGATGACATTTCCATAATTACACTGTTCATTTTGTGACAACCTATATGTTGTAGTGGCCTAAAATATATCCAAGTAATTTTCTTAACATTACTCCAAATGTGAATTTTAGTGTAATAATCATTATAATATGATGCCACAACCTTTTAAACCCTGTTTTAGGATCTGTTATGTGATAACACTACTGTTTTTGTTCGAACACTAGGTTGTCAAAAACAATATTTTACTATTCATAATAAGAATGGTTTATAGATATATTAAATGCTATGATGTAATATAGGTCATTCATTAGTTAATCCGAAAATAATTTATTAATAATATTGTATTTCATATGGTTTTCTAATGTAAATCGGTTCCTTATCATTAGGGCATATCATTATCGGATTATACCCTGAATACACATTCATGAAGGAAAGTGCATGAAAGCTTTCTATTTCATCGATCAAGATTTAATTGACTGTTAATGTAAATAATTTATTTTGGGAATTTTGATTAAGGTCTCTAATAATTATTAATTGGCTAATATTCCAATTACAATTCCTAATAGGGATGATTATTGCAATCCATCTAGCATATTTCACTTTTCAGAAGAAGAAAAAATTATTTTATGAAGTTGTAAATTTCATCATCTACCTTAGTAGCATAACTTGGTTTCATCCCCTTGAAACCATATTGAAGCATCAATAGTCATTGGGTACGTTATTATGGGTTTTAGTCACGTATTGATTCGGTATGAAAATTTCTGTTTAATTGCAAGCACATATGTATAGATTTTTTTTGTTAGAAATTATATTTAAATCTCTTTCTTCTTGAGAGTCATGAATATACTAATCAATATAGGATGATGTTATTCTTATATTACTAGATTTAACAAAATGAGATCACAAATAGGGTTTTATATTCAATCCCAAAATGTGGTGGGTGTGTTCCAGAGGTCATCCTCTACCTCTTTCGCCTTTGAGTCTATGGAGAAACTTTCAAATGATGTAGGAAATATATGGGAATATATATCATTGTATGGGTAAGGCATAACATGTAAAGAGAATTTGTCATTTGATTCTACTAGAGTCATTATAGATAGTTTCCATATATAATTTACTTTTACAGTGTCACTCAGGATTAAAGGGTCTCAGAAATTTGGGATTCATTCTACTACACCAAATATATTTATGGGTATCACCTAATCAGTATCAAGTATACTCTGGGACCTCATCAGGGATGTCCCTGTGATTTTGTGTGATGAAACATGTATATATTCACCAATCATTTATTGAATGGCTTCCTTTCAAAGAATCATTATTTCATATTTGTGGCTTCACATGACTCAATGTTTGAATTGTAACCAAGTAGTATACCCACCATTCAATCAATGTGGCATTTCAAAAAGTAAGAAGTGGTTAATTATAACACCTTGTAATTATGAGACCAAATACATGAATGAAACACATTATATATGGTGTCTTTGTATATAAATAATAACTCTTCATTACATGTGCGGCCCCCAATGTGAGATTTGAGAATAATCAACCCATGTTGTCTTTGAGCACTCTTAACACACCCTTAAAGGGTAATCTTTTTGGGATATAATACCCCTATTTTATATCCAAAAGGTTTTATGGTCTGAATCAGGATGGGGATGATCCTAGAACCATTTAAAATAATATCCCTTTGTATTTAAACAATAATGAGTTGGCCTAAAACATATAGGTGTCTAATGTGTCCCTAGATGTCCTCATCCAAATCATGATCTATGAACAAAGTTGTGAAATGTTTTTCATATGTAATAGTATATTCTTATATAACTCATATGAAATTCCATTTCCCTAAAAATCATATAGGATTTGGCGGGAATCGATGAGTTCTTTTCAATATTTGTTTTTCTAAATATGCAACTCATCCAATGTTGGGAGTTTTGCTGGGATGCCCACTAACAATTTTAGAATGATGCACTTTTTGGAATAAGGTCATTATTTCCCAAGGTGGGGTTAAAATTTATTATGTGGATTAGTGTCTAAGGCATTTGATATAAAAGACCCCTTTTCATTGGAATGGGTAATTATAGAATATTCTTCCAGTAACATAGGTCACACTAGGATTCCCTGTTGTCTGGGATTATCAGAAGATCTCAATCTATCCATATGATCATGTTAGATGACGTGGTATGGATGAATATTGGTGGATTTAAGAAATTTACATGTTTCTATTTGAATTATTGGATTATTTTAAAATATTTATCATATTAATATATATACTATATAGTGATGTAACTAGAATATTAGGGCTTACCATGCCTTCGTTGTCCTCTACATCCTAGGATTATGCACCTTGGACATCCATCTCCTTCATCAAGAACCTCGAACTAATACATGATGTTATATTCATCATGGTAGAAGTGGTATTCTATTTCTATTTCATTAACAGAATAAAATATGATCTCTTCATTCAATGGGGTATATGTTTCTTAGGGTGGTTTCAATGATTTGGTTGTCATAGAGATGAAATATGCAAGATTAGAGCTTGCGTTGGAGATAAATATGACTCTTAATCTTTTGTATATTATTTTTATTTATTATAATGTTAATATCATGGTGGAATATTTTATGACACCTCCCTATGAAATGGAACCATCATGGGATTCTTTTGATTTTCTCTCAAGGAGGAATGTGCTCGGTCAATTGTCTAATGAGTAATATTATTGTAAAACTTCATTCCATGCATGGATGGATCATTTTTCTTATAAAACACTTATTATAAAAATGATATGATTATGAAGGTAACCTATACTGGGGAGATATCCATTATCACCTTTCTAGAATTTACACTACTTTAGAATAAATATTTGAATAATAAGTGATTTCAGATGTTGTGACCTATACTTCTATGGAATGGGTTGTAATCGAGATGATCAGTGAGGTTGATCTAATTGGGGTACCTTTGTTGTGGGAGCATGGGAACAATATTATACAAGGATGAAATGAAATAACTAGGGACTTTCTCTTTCCAAAATGATTATTCTTCATTCTTACATTCCTCAAATCCCATGTGAATTTGTTCTCTTATTTCATGTAGATGAGGGTCAATTAGTTGTTAATGCTACATGATTGGAGCTGTTGTGTGGTTTGGAATATTTTTAGGTGCTTGGAAGGGAATTATTACTAGATTAAGGAAATATCTCCATTCTCTTTCTTACAGGCCCCTTTCTTATATGTTGAGGTCATGAGTCCAGATTAACTCAGGTCCACTTTAATGAATCATCCAAACATAATGTCATTTATACAAACTCTCTCTTTGATGTAGATATTTTATTGGGAGAAGGGGTTTTAGTATCTTTTCCTAGAGATTTCTAGTGAAACATTATAATTGTTTTACCTATGAGGGAGGGATGATGATTGAATAGGATAATCTATTCTATAAGGATATGAAGTCACACAACCTCTCATTTATTTATCTCTTACTATTCCTAATGTGCAAAATTTATTGTTTTCTGAAAAGGTATAGATTTAATGGTAAAGGAATTGATGATAATGAACATAAAATCGTACAACAGAACCAATTAGAAGACTGTCGTACCAAAAAATGGATGGCACTATTGTATTTTGTGTAGAACAACTCATATTGGTCCACTCATGCTAATCTCAATAACCCATTAGCAGACTAAATTGATATTCAATGTGTGTAAGATGTGGATCTAAGTATCCCATGCAATAAAATATAGATAATGTAGGATATCAAAACCGAGGTGGGCGTAAGGGTTCATCAACCAATTTGGGATATGTTTTTGTCATGATTTATAGGGGTGAATAAATCATACATTTCTTCCATTCAAGTATCCTTGGAGTCAAAATCATTAAAAAGTTTTGGAGAAACAATTGTTTGAGCCTCCACGCATCTATAGGGAGAGTGTGGTACATTATGAGGTGGTCACATTTTAATATCGATTTCATTCTTAATTAATTTTAATACTAAATTATATCCCTAAATATTGATATGATGTCACCACAATGGAGGGGTGTCATGATCATTTTTTAATCCATCATATATAAATACTAGTTTCCTTGGTGTGGAGTTAGTTTGATTCTTAGATTCCTCTATTATAGTTGGATATGATATTTCAAGATTTATAGGGGGACGAATATTCAACCTTACCTAAATATGACATCTAGTGGGAATATTTACCTAGATTAGCTCTTCATTGATTTGTATGACATCTTATATCTCACAATAATATTGTGAAAATGGTTCATCATTGGAAGAAATTTTTTCTCTTCTTGGTGATTAGTGGGTTATGATGACCTCATTCCAATTATCATTATAAGTGTTACTTTTCTAATGTTGGAATATAAATATTTAGAGGATCCAGGTTTTGGATTATCCTATGGTCCTATATATGTATAGACATTGTTTGTGCATCCATATCACCCTCCACACAGGGTATATATTTCATATTTCATAACTCTACCATTGGGTCTTGATCAACACTATCTGTTTTTTTATTCTGATAACATTAATAATTTTGTATCTAGAAATGGTACTTTCCAATTACTCTCAATGTAATAGGATTATTATTAAATACCTAAATCTTGTTTTTTTTCGAATCCTTATCCATATAAGATATATTTTTCTTACCAATGCTAAGGGGTTTGACTTTTTTCATCGTAAGTTCCTTTTTTCATTGACTATTTATAGGGAACTCGATGGAGTTTTCAGTCTTTTATATCGAATAAGAATCGAATATAATGTACATGTATTTTGATTGGTGAAATATATGGGACCTTAAGCATCTATATTTAGCTTCAAAAAAAGATAGGAATAATTCAATTTATAGTGATGATGATGATGAAAATTCCCCCATCTCAATGTGATGGGGCCTATTCGTGGTTTCCATGGTCATTTTTTCTTTCTTATGTTGAGTAAATTATTATTCTAGTCAAGGATTTGATGACTCATGGGATATGGATCGGGATATAAATTCCCTCATTACAATACACTATGGATGATATAGAACCACTTTTGATTTCCCCAAGTCCCTCTCAATGAATGACAAACTGTGTGATAGTGAATGAGATAAATATATACATAACATTGTGGTATGGATTTAAATTTAAGCTACTGATGATATTTTCCAAATCATCTCAAAGATGTATGATTATAGAGGTCAATTAAATGGTAGATATTCCCCTCTACATGATGGTCTGGGTTCTCCCTTGGATGAAATCTATGGAAGCTTATATTTTAAACATTTTTATTTGGCACAATTGTTATTGTGTATGAGTTTGGTGTAGAGTAAGTCCATGATGGGAGTCAATCTTTACAATGTTTTTTTGGGTTAACAGTATATTTAACTTATGTTCATAGAATGTGTTCGTGTTTGTTAGAGGGAAAATATTTAATGATAGAGTGAAAATATTCACCCTCCTTTTAGGATTCATTCCCATTGTTAAAGATCGAAAAATCCATTATACTGACCAATTGGTTCATGCATTAATAGGCCCCCTAAATCACAGTAGTGGCTATGAAATTATAAGATTTGACATTTTGGTAGATTTTGTGTTCTATGAGTGTGGTGAATTTTAATACTACACACTTTAATCAACCTCAAATACTAATTGATGACATGGATTCATTTATCCATTAACAATTTGTTGTGATGAAATGGAGGCAAGGGTGATGTGGGACTATGTTGTTCTAATCTGGTTTTAGGTCCCAATCCATGGAGATAGAATCCCAACCTCACTGATTACAATGTTTTTTATGGTATAAAGTTGACCCTTGGATACTAGATATGGGAGTTGTATAGACGTCAATTATTGAAGATATTACTATATAATCTATCACAGATAATGAATGTACTCCTTCTATATCTCAAATGAGATCTCGTAGTTATATATGGTCATATGCCCAAACATGGTGGTGAATCTGTTTTATAATAAATATCTCTATATTTCAGATTTTCCTTCCTCTTCATCAAACCCACACACATCCTCATATTTAGATCACAAATGTTTCTTTCTGGATTTTCTAGCTAAATGTGGTGGAGTATTGTAATATTTTGGAATGGAACTATATATGGTTTTCCCTGATGATTTAGACACCTATCTATATTATAATGTTTTAGTTTTTAAAACCTCTACATATATATGTTTTTTGGAAGGGGAATTATTTCCTTGTCCTTGCGATATATAAATTTGGAGAGTTTGACTAATAAATTTGTTAGAAGTATATTCCATTTGATAATTTCTATCAAACATCCTCAACTACATTGTAATTGTGATGAATAGGTATCTGAGCCTTATTCTGTATCATGGATAGAATATTTCAACTTACCTATTGGGTTTGTGAATGAATTACGTCATGTAGTATAATAAGAGATGAAATTTGTTGACCACTGTATGATATAATGGGAGTATGATTGAAATTCTAAGAAGATTCTGTAGTATGCCAACGATATTCTTAATGGTTCGTAAGAATATGACCTTTCCTATAGTTATTTGACAGAATATTCTAGTCAACCATTGATGAAGTGGGAATATGAGACCAGTTAAATTATAAATTATAAATTATAATATGAAAAAATATATATGGAATTGGCTAATATATACATTAAATAACTCTTTATAGCCTCAAAAGGATACTGGTTCATTCTTTCATTTGTGGAAGTAAGGATATGATCTTGGATTCATTTAGACAAAGGAATATTCCATGTATCCTCCCTGAATATAATACGAGACTTTATGAACGCCTGTTCCACACTCACATTGTAATTATCAGTTAGAACACAGATATGGGTCTGATCATGGACCTTTGTAATATGTCCCCATAAATTTTTGAAAAGGCAATGATCCTCTCCAAATGATTGTTCCAATATCACTTGGTGAGCCCCATCTATAATGTAGAAAATAGTTCAATCATGGGAACTGAAATACATCAATGGTATTTCAGGAAATGAATATGATCTAGTCCTAGAGATTTCGGGACTCTAAATTTTTCATCCACTATTTCAATATGAATATAATATCATCTATGTTCCTCTTCATTTAGTGGAATATATCCATATTCATCCTAGAGTGGGGAAATAATGTACACATACCCTGGAGAAACAACTTGTAAACACTGATCAGAATGGTGTGATGCCCTGGATTTATGGCTAATGTTATGCACCTTTCTCTATATCTATTCAAGTGAAAGAATATGCTAGTTTATTTTTGAGGTATTTCAATAATGTTGTGACTATTATTCATATTGTGTGATAGATTATTAGCCTATACATTTTATGTCTCCAACATATACTATGGAATATTCATGATGGAAATTATATTATCATTTCAAATACCTATGGCAATGTGATCCATATTTGTGTGAGATACATTTGATAGATATTATTCAATATCACTAGATATGTATTCATGAAATATTCACTAGGTCATCCCCTTGGGTTCGTAATTTTAGTATTATTCCAAAGGGAGGCATCCTACATATTTGGTATTTAGAATGAATCATAATTCATGTGGATCAGTTCTTTTCTCAATCCAATGGTGTATGGGTATGTATTATTACTCCATGTGAGAGATTAGGTCCTAATGGATGAAATTTTAGGGACATTGGAGGACAAACACTATGTTGGATTCTCATTTTTTCATGTTACCTAGTAAGGCATCTTCTACATTTTTATTATAGAAGGAATCATAATTTTTTATATCTATTTGATCGAGTCTTAAAAAATGAGGTTTTAATAATATATCCCTGGGAAAAGGTAATCATGTCATTGGAAAACATGTGGAAAAGTATTGATTTCCATCGAGACATGTTTTAAGTGTCTACATCATTTGTATGAGGATAATTGGAGTTGCCTTTTTTACTAACTCAACATGTCCACAGATAGTCTCATGAGCTTATTTACTTATCTAAATTTAAGTATATAATACGAATGAAATATATGAATGGAATCAAAAGATAAAGGATGAAATGTATATGATTTTCTTCCTGAATTGGTTGACACAACTATTGGGTGTTACATAATCAAAAAAGAAATGCTTGGAGGGAGTCCATTATCTTGGATGACATATCCTAATGCCATCATGATACATGGACAAAATATTGTGAGGTTTTCATATGACATGAATAAAACATATAGAAAAAATACCATGAACTAGTTAAAATGCCCTAGAGTTTCCTCATTACATGTTTCAAAAACCTAGAGGATGCCACATAAACCAGTTGTCATGTCATGGTGACTGTGCAATAACCAGTTCACATCAATAGAAATTTTTCTTATATGAGTGTTACATCATTTCAAAAATTTACAACATGATAGTGTTAAAAGAAAAAGATTTATTGTTTTATTATCATGGGATAATTAGGAACCTAAATTAATTATTAAAATTCAAACATAAAACTTTTATTTTAATTCTAATTCCATATCCTTCAAATTCTCACATTCTACATAGTACATGTAGTCACCTGAGGATATAAATCCATGTAATGGGTGATCGAAAAGACAAATAATTGGATAAATAAAGAAATGAATCAATATTACATGAGATTGAATAATCATAATATAATAAATGGATTATAATCATAATCATGATATAATGAATAAGGTAATTGCATAGAATACGAAAACTCCTAAAAAAGAAACGTCATGTCTTAGCGGTAAAATACAACAAAAATTTCTGAAAAAACATTTATCATATTAATATAAAACAAATTTTTTATAATAAATATATCACAATTGAGACAAAATCTAGTATCATGTTATTTAATATTTCCTAATATCTCATGAGATACAACACATTATCAAGTGCATTGGAGTGATTTATAATTCTAGCCACACCCATCACATCATAACATTTAGATAATCATCCAATCCAGATAGATTGTATATCATTGAAAATCAAGATGAAAACCATATAAACGTATGTATATCATAAGTATTTAATGAATAATTAATATATATATGAACAATATAAAATCAGAAAACATATTTGTTATAAGATTCAGAAATTTTGAGTGAAAAAGAAACAAATCCATAAAATTCAAATTGGGTTATGGAGAGATGATTTATTTAGGAAAATATTTTAATTATTAATAAAATCATATTATATAAATGAATATACTATGAAATCAGTGGTAATAATAGATAATTTACATTTAATGTACTTTATATGAACATCTATACTATATACGGTTTGAAATATGGAAAACCTATAGTACGAGTATAGGGTTCAAGAATCCCCTTTCTATATGTCTAAAATAATTATCCACATTAATAATATATATAATCAAAATAGAATGAATAATTACTCATTATTATAAATAATTATCATATATTATAATTATTATCATTTTATTATGATCATTTATGATCCTTTTAAAGAGTTATAAGGTTTAATATCTATAATTTTTGAGCGTTCATTTTCATGGTTTCATGGCCATTTTATTTGTATATTATTATTGAAACTTGGTACAATGAAAATGATTCTATAAATGTGAAATTAGTTTTTATTAATTATTATATATATGTTCAAGTAGCCTCATATATAATTTATTTATAGGGTATTAGGATTATTCAATTGATGAATCATTGATGAAAATCCATTAATTGGTTTTGGGGAATTTTTTTCCAGTGTCATGAACATGTATCATTTTATTTAAAAAATTACTATATGTTGATTATAGTACATGATGAAAGTTAAAATATTAAGATTAAAATATAATACTAAAATAATAATGTTTTTCTAACAAGACATAATGGGGGGAAATGGAAACTAAATACTTTTCCTCTATAAAGGTATTGAATCGACACACCACAAATAATGTTTTCATTTGTAGAATAAAAGGAGAGAGAAGATAATGGACATTAAATTAACATAATAAAATTCTTGTAAACATTTTACACCATAGTAATCATGTAAATTTGAATAGTGTCAGAAAGGAGAGGATAAGAAACGAAATGTAAAGAGAGAGGGAATAATTATTTTAACTCTTGAATTGTTCCTCCTTTAGAACCTCCTTAAGGAACATAGGTTTGGTCTATTATGAGGATAGACAACCTATGATGTAGGGAAAAGGCTTTATAAAGTAATTGAAAAAAATAAAGATATTCTATAAGGAATAAATTTTTTGAGGATAAGTGGTTGTGTGGGGAGGTATTTATAGGGGATGAAAGGGGTGTTTTTTATTATTTTATTCAAAAGTTTATTATTTTGGGTTTTGAATATAAATATTATTGATTCTTGTGACTTCATACAGTAAAATGTTCATCCATGTTTGAAACAATGGTTTATTACCTCATCCATACATCATCCATAGATTAATAATTCTTGTATTTTTATTATATCATAAATTATCATATTTAACTATTCACAAAATTCAACTATTTTAACAAAACACAAATAATTCACCATAACCATTTATTGATGTGTAGATTTAAGTAGTGGAATCTGTTTTATGAAAAAAATTATAAATAATAGAAATATTATTTTTAGATAAATTCATAATTTATTACAAAAATAATGTTTTTAATATTATAACTAATTTCATGTCACATTATAAAAATGTCTATTATCTCAAAAAATTTCCCTTTTTATAGTATAAAATAATTTTAATTTATATATTTTATGAAAATATATTTTATTCAATATAATTATATAATTTATAAAATTTTAGATAATCATTTACATGTCAGAAAAATAAAAGCATTTAATTGACAATTTATTAAAAATATATTTACATATATGAATATTATATCATATTTACATTAAAATTATGCCTAAATTTAAATATAAATTTATAGGGGATGTTATTATTCTATTGTGTGGAAAACAATTCTTAATGGCCATGTTACTATTCTAATGGTTAGGTAAATATTTCATCAGAATATGCTATATAATATCTATAAATATTACTAATTTATTTATTCATTTATGAGAAATTTGTTTTTATTGGGATCTATATATGATGTCTGTTTTTTATAAATATAAGATGGGGAATTCCATTTATAATATTTTGGTACAATACGTTCTTCCCTCATTTTGAAATTTCACCATAAAAATTTATTTTACATACAATGTTGAACACATGTGAGGGTACTCCTCCTTCATTACATCCTCAAGTTCCTATAGAATTTCATTATAAATATGATTCCTCCGGAACACATTAACGGGTATTTTTTTGTTTCATTGGAATTTTTCACTTTTTTCGAACATATTTTCTAGATTCCACTTGTATGAGAGGTCATTTTCTAGTTGTATAAACTTTGGATTTAGTACATTTGATGGGACAGTTGTGTACATCATCATGGGTGATGTATGTAACACATTAGAAAATTGAGCCATATTTTTTGGATCTTCAAGATGATTGGAAATTTTTTTTATGGGATTAAGGATCTGAATGGGGATAATGCACCTAGGGATAAGTATCTGATTATTTACAAACCACGTGAATCTTTCCCTTAGATATATTCTACAATGTCTATATTTCCAATATTTGACTCAAAATCCCTACACATGTTTTTCAGAAAACTATTCTGCCACGTTTGAGGAACAATGATAATTTTTGGACGTATTGAACATTATATATCACCAAATTCATAGTATCTAATCCAATTTGGTTCTGTTCAAATTCTCCATCCAAACAGGTTGGTGTTTTACATCGATTCACATATAGAGCATCACATGGATCCATATGAATACTCGAGTAAATGTCATTTTTTTATGATAACTAATATAATGAATAATAATTATAAATAATTTATATTTTATCCTTGGATCACAATTATCTATTATCAAAATTGGTACCCCATCCAGCCATACAACATCCATTACATATATCATGAAATGTAATTTAACTGAGAAATATTCCTGAATATCTATAATGTGGGATGTCTTGGGGGGTTGATACCCACAACCCATATTGCATTATTTCATTTTGATGTCATACTGAGAACAGTGAAAAAATCAATATTGACATCCTCCAATTTCACATGGGTATAGGAAATGGTTTCATCATCCTCTTAGACTTCAGTCACTCTTAATTAAAATTCTTACATTACAAGAACCTTAAGATATAATCCCAAATCTCCTTCATCATGTTATCCCACTATAATTTCTCCAAAATTACACGACACATATTTGTACATCTGTGAATAATAGAAATGGAGATCCATGTCAATTATCCAATATACCATTCATTATATTATGCGATAAAGTTAAACATAGTCTCATTCAATACTAAATCACTCTATAATAAAAAATATGCAACTCTTATGAATTTATTCCTTTAAATTATTCAAATTCTATTGGAACTCTAGATCATCTCTTTGTACATCCTCAATATTCTTTTGGATAGTTTTGTCAGAGATCTTTTGGGAATGGTATGATGTATTCACTATTGTTATGATTTCGAAATCCGTACTCTGAATATCCATGAAGAAAATATCTTTCTCAATTAGCATCATGGATTTTGGTGTAGGATACTTTTTTTGTGTGAAGAACATCTACTAACATGTTTTACATCCTAGGATGGATAAAAAATAAAAAAACGTTTGTAAATAATACTATATGTCCATCTCGTTTGATGTATATTGATCACCAATTCATTGAATACATGATTTAGTTTATTTGGACTAGTATATGTTCCACACATCTTACCATATAGATAGTGCCTCTAAATCATTAGTGTAAAAATTTTAGCTCCTAGGTACTGATCGTGCAATGATTATTTTTTCTCAATGATATTTTACTATTGTGTGACAATGGCTACAACTTTATCATTATTCTAAGGAACAAAACACAATCCTTTCCTTGAATAATTATTTTGGATCACAAAACATTATCCACTTGTCGGTAGTGTGAGTTTATGTCTAATAATTTTTCTATTTTTCAACAAAAATCCTTCCTTACCTTCTTATGTCAAGATATTATTTGTCTCATTACTATTTATCTTAGTCATCATGAATGAAAATTGTGATAAAATTCTCCAAATAAAACATTAATAACCTACTAATCTATATATACTATGGATTTTCATAACACTATTGTGTTTTGGCCATTCTAAAATTTTCTTTTAATTGTTCCTCATAAATTCCCTCAAATGTGATTACCTATCACTATAATGTGACTTTCTTCACCTAAAAGTCACACTCACTAAACATAGTTCACATCTTCTCCTTCCTTAATGTTAGTAGAAAAATCCATTGATGGTTTTCTTGTTCCACCTTTATCTTGTAGAAGTTTAGAATAACACCGATAAAAACTACTATAAATTTTTTAATGTAATCTCTACAGACACTATTCATTGAATAAAAAAATATTGTATAGGCATGGGTATTTTAAAAGGGAAATACTAGAAACTTATAGTGCATATACATTGTACAGATGATTTTCATATTAATATATTTCTTATTCACCTTAATTTTATGATGTCGAGAATGAAGATCCACCATTTAGAATTCATATTCTCTATTTGGATTATAAAATAAGTCATAAATCAATTTAACATGATAATTTTTCATTATGGTTATCTTATTGACCTCCCAGTAATCGATACACAACCACGTTGATCTATCATTTTTTATTACAAAGAGTATTGGAATAGGTTAAAGTGATGAAATCTAGTGTATGAAATATTTTAAAAAATTATTTTTCATATACTTATTAAATCCTCCACTTTAATTGGGGCCATCCGTTGTAAATTTTTTTAGATATGACTGTCTCTTTATATGACTTCTATTGATAAATATACAACACATTCTTTGAGAAGTAGGGGTAACTCTTTAGGAAACACATCAGTATATTCCTTCATAGTGGGAAATTACAATAGGTTAATACCATCCATTGACTCAACCAGTTGCATTCCATATTCTTCTTCATAGGGAATCTATACCCATAATGTTGATGAATTTTCCAAATGAGATTCATGTTCTTAATTGAATCTATAGAGTATCTTGGGACAATTTATATCAAAAAATATATCTAATTTTCCATATAGTTGATTTTTATTCAATATAATGTGTTCTATTTTATTCCCATTATATTATCAAATTATACCAAGGGAAGTATCCTAAGATTAAATATATTAATCATCCCACAAAAACTAATAGGAAAGATTCCATAACATTTGTTTCAATGATCACTCCACTATGTTTTTTATGGATTACTCCACACTAATGTATCTTATATTAGATTCAGTAGTTATAGAAAACATAAGGGATTTAATGGAATGTGTAGAAAAAAAAATAATACATTTTCCCATTCTGGAGTAAATATAATGTTTTCCTGGTATAAATTCCTTCTTTTTTTCTAATTTAGTAGTTATGATCATATAATGTTTCACATTCTATTTTAGCTATGGTAGTATCTAACACCGATTACCATCTTGGTGTTGAGGTTTAGTTCCTTGGATTAAAATTTATCTTTCTCTCTATATTTTAATCATTGATACATGTGTGGTTCTCTCCTTTACTCTATCATATTGGTCAGTCTCTTCATGTTTCTCTGGCATTTTAGAGATTTTTTGCCTTGTCCCTCACTCTATAATAATTTCTCAGCACTTTGAATAAATTTCAATGTTGTTTTCCCATATTTTTTATAATGTGTGGTTGGATTATCTATCTTCCTTTTTCATATAATCTTACAACTTAAAAATACATTCTTATATTCTAATATCCATAACCATGGTACCATTGTCTAGACTCCATTTCTACTTTGAAAACACATAAAAACACTTATTCATAACTCTAAATGTCAGATATTTCTACAAAATTTAGAAGATTTTGTTTTAAACCACATAATAATATATCTATTTTCTACCACTACTGATTAGAAAAACCAAGGTGTACCTTGAAATCCTTTTGAACATTTATTCACATGCTATTATATATTCACCATCATTTTTATTTATCTCTATGAATTCAATCTACATTTTTTTAGGATGATTTTGAGGAAAATACTTATTAGGAAATATTTTCTGAATATGATCAAAATACGTCTCTTTAATTTTATAATTAATCATGGTGTTTTTAATTAATACACACCATTCATCTACCTCACAACTAAATGATAAACGTATAAAGTCACATTTTTTCCTTCATAGAACACTATAGAAATGTAATGATCTTATCCATTGAAAAAATGTTTATCAAATGACCCATTACTTGTTTGTGGTTTTTTTCTTAAATGAATCGAGTTCTATATAACCAAAATAAGTTGATGGCGGATGTTTTACATTTTTGAAATTATAATACATATCCTAAGATTGTTGGGTAAGGAAAACCATGATATCTTGAACTCCTCCTACCTTGGAATTTTGAATATCTTTTGGTTAATCATTTCATTGTCCTTTAAATGAGTTGTTGGGTTGGGTCCTCCTTGTTCCCACAATTTTCAAAAATAGAAAAGTTTTTACAAAAAATTAAGTCAACATGTCATGAGTAAATAATTTATTCCTTTATGGAATTTACTATATTGGGATATCTTATGGGATCCATATGATTAAAATTTAAAAAAAATCACATATGATTAAATATAGTTAGTATCATACAATGGTTTATCACTAGAATTATCTAATACAAGTCCCAAATTTAACTAATCCATGATATGATAGCTACTATAGTGACCTTACATTTTCATAAAGGAATATTACATCATATTGCATGTAAACAACATTCCAGTGTTACATTACATTTATCATATGGTTTAGTATCTTGAAAAAATTACAACTATACATATATTATTCAATATAAAACATACAAATTTATTTGAATTTTTCGTATTTATCCTTATAAATCACATATTATTTTCATTATATATATTCTCCAATGGTTAAAAATATAAAAATGTCTGAGATCAATGTTTAGTGATCTAATAATAAAAAGGAATTAATCATTATAACATGGGTGAGAATAATAATCATCATCATGACATAACCATATGATAATAATCAAAATACTATGATGAATAATTAGATAAAGTAATGGAATTTGTGAATTCATTAAAATGAAACATCATTTATTAGTTTTAAAATTCCACACATTGTAGTGAAAAAATAGAAGAACAAATTCAAGCATATCATATGTCAATAATAATAACAATATTTTTGTGATAAATATAGAACCATGTTCATGTATATTTCACATTATCTTACGGGATACATCACATTATCAAATACGTTAGAGAACTATTTAATTCTGGGTACCCATGTCACATCATAAGATTTTCATAATCATGAATGCCATATAGAATGTATAATAGTCAAATTGATGATGTAATATATATAATGGAATGGGTTTCATAAGGATTTAATCAATCACATATAAAAAAGAGGTTTAAAAATTATAAGGTAAAAAAATATTGGGTATAATATTCATCAATTTAGAGTGATTAAGAAACAAATAAAGATGAGTCAAAATGTTTGTTGGATAAAAAAGTTCATTTAAAAAATATTTTTTATTTTTAGTAAATTCATATTGGAAACATTTATGTCCAAAAAAATAAATGGAAGGATAATAAAAATATATTTAACTAAAATTATATGAACATCGATTCAGAAAATGCTGTGAAATAGTTTATACCCAAATAAAGAGAGTTGAGTTTGAGAAACCCCTTACCTTATATATGAATTATTTATTAACATTAATATCCTAGATAATCAAATAGAATTAATAAATTAAAAATTGAAGAACCTATTATGGAAATTTTTTTTCATGAAGATAATTTTTGGCCTTTTATGTTTCATATAATTTAATCTCATCATTTTGGATGTATTTTTTTCATGGTTTCATTGTCAGTTTCATTCAATGTTATTATGAAAGATTATATAAAATAGAAATAATTATCAGGAAGTGAAATTATGTTTTAAAAAAGAAATTATATTTCTTCAAATGGTCTCATATGTAATTTGGTTATATGGTATTATTATGATTCACTGGATAAAATGTTGGAAATGTTTTAATTTATTTTGGTGAGGTCAAAAACCATCATAAAATTTAAAATATCAATTTAATTCCATGATTATATATTAATTATAGAAAATTATAATTGTTATAATATTTATATAAAAATTAAATTTACCATAATAATGGTTTTATTTCGGTCCTTTAAGGTGGTATTTGAAAATGAGAACTTGTCATCCCTGAAGGCGGCGAATCGACACATCATGGATGATGAATTCATGTTTAGAATAAAAGGTGAAGAGAATAGATTAAATGATATATATTAAATCAACAATACTAAAATAAAATTATATATATGAATCTACAGTAATCATGATAATTTGGATAGGGGAGGTGAGGAAATGATACAAAAATAAAAGAAATTAAAAGAGATGTAATGATGATTTTACAGCTCAAATGTTGTCTCCTTGAGATCACCCATAAAGAATGTGGGATTGGTATTTTATTGATATCAGAAGTCCATGTTCTTGTGGAAGGGTCTTGGGATGGTAATTGGGAATAACATTGAAAATATATAATACTCTTATTTTTTTGGAGAATAAGAGTTGAGAAGTTGTATTTATTGGGAAAGATATAGGTTTTTTTAATTATTTCATAACATAGTTTTTTTATTTTAGATCATGTAAATCAATAGTGTTGATTATTATGACTAAATAAAGTAAAATATTAAGGATAATTAGAACTAATGGGTGGTAAACTCATCAATACACCATCCATGACCATATAATTCAAGTATTTAGCATATATTGGAAATTATTGTATTTCAATATTCACCAAAAACTCAAATATTTTATAAAAATATGAAAAATTAAACCTAATACTTTTTGACCACTAGATTTAAAAAATGGACTCCATTTTATGAAAATAATTTTCCCAACATTATAAATTTTATTTTAATTAAAATCACCATTTCTTCGAAATATATTTATTTTTATAAAATTCAATATTTTTTAACACTATTAAAATTTAATTAAGAACACATAAAATTATTTTATAATTTATGAAAACTAAATATTAATCTATAAATATTTTTTATGAAAATAATTATTATTTTTAATAATTATATAATTTACATTTTTTAATTACTTGTTTACATTTTACAAAAGCACAAACAATTAATTGATTAATTTTTTTAAAATTATTTATTTATCAGAATATTATATAACATTTTACATTAAAAGTTTACAATATTTTATTTTTTACTTTCAAATGTGGTGTTTCTATTCTATTGGATGGATTACTATTCTTAATTTTCATGTTATAATTGCAACTACAAGATTACTATTTCATCTTCATAGGTTCCTTAATTTCTACAAATATTACTTATTTCATTCGTAATTTGTGAGAATGATGTTTTTATTAGAATTTGTATGTGATGTACATTTTTTATTAATATTACAAGGTAAATAACATTGATAAATTTTTATGTCTCTATATGGTTGATGTGTCCTGGTGACATTACAAGACCTAGAGGACCTGTCTTGGAGCCACCACATAACATTGGAAACATATTTGGAGGTCATCATAAGATTTGTATACAATGATCGGATGACATATCAATATGTGTGTGTGGGGGGGGGGGGTTGATTAAAAACACTTCATGAAACATTCTTGACATGTATTAAAGACATAACATGAACTAAATGTCGTTTCAATGGAATGTCACATAGCCTAAATGACATGTCTTAGTGTTGTCGCACGATCTGAGAGTGTCATGAGAGGTTCATTTAGATTAGTGAATGTATCATATCATATGAATCCTTTTTTTTTTATCATTTTACTCCTTCCATTATTTTATATATTTCTCTATTCAATCCAATGTAAGCTTATTTTAGGTTCTTCAAAACCCATCCAATCTCTATGATCACCATTACATAATTTGGTTTCCAAACTAGAATTCTTTCGCATGATCTATAGGGTGATCATTTGAATACATTATAAAATCCTTACAATCCTTTAGGTGATTTTGAAGATCATACCTTGAATAATAGAATTATGATCATGTTACTAGATGCTCTAATTTGTTTACTCATATGCTATCGTGCATCATCTATCATTGATATATTTTTATGTGGATGTTTCGTGATTTATTGGCCTTACATTCATAGTTATACCAAACCTTGTAGGGATTATATCTCATTAATATTGTCTGCTGTTAATGAAATTTTTGACACATTTTTTATATGATCATTCCATGGGACATTTATGGAACCACCTGACAATAGTTATTACTAAAATGTTCAAATTATTTTGGACCCGGTATAAAAAAATATTTCTATGGACCATGTAGACATATCAAAAAACCTAAACAAGGTTTGTATGACATTTATAGAGGAAATCATGATATCAGGATGCCTATGTAATGGTTTTCACGTGGTTGAAGATGACATGTTTTGGGTTGTTAATGAGGCAATTTATGGTTTTCATGAGATCATAGTTAGGATCATACTGAGTTATCTTGGGGAACTCTGCATGATAAATGTTGATTTCTAATGGTGATGATCCCTAGTTTTTCAATGATAGTCATATATCCACTTCATAATAAGAATTTATCTTTTGACTATTAATCTCATCCGTTATTTTATAATGCTTGGGATATTTTGGTGTTGTGAAACTATTATAAAAAATAACTCTACTTTCCTGTGATGCATCGTGTAGACAATAATTGTAATTTTAGTGACAAATGTGAATTTTTATGGAAATAATCCTCTTATTATTGATGGAGTTGAAGTGGCATCACTGAATCATATGGGTGTTTCTGAGACCCTTTGAATGGTGACTATTAAATGTTAACAGGATCGTGTGTGAAAAGTCAAAAATGTCATCAGGGGCTCTGGAAGGTCTGACGATCCACATGACCACCTCATATGTAGATTAATTGCCATATAAATTATCCAATTATGAATACTTTATCTCGTTATTTTAGAAGTGTTTTGGATTATTTTTAGCCACATGCATGTTAGAAATTTGCATTGTGTGGTAAAGATTTCTTGGAAACCCATTCTCGATCACCAATGATTCACAGGATTCCATTGAATTAATATGTATGTTTTTAATGGGGCTCTTACTTATCTCCCTCAGGTAATTATTTGTGATTTATTCGTTCTCATGACCTTCTGATTGTCATGAGATCACATAACCTTTTGAAGGTAACATGATCAACATTTCTTGGAAACCTTCCATTCATTTTCCTTGAAATCGAAATAATACAATGTTTTTTGGTGAACTTTTAGGGAGAATCAGGAGAAATATTATATCTTGAAAGGGTATATTGGTCAATCTGTAAATGATAAATTTTATTGAACATTGGATTATAAAAAAAATCTAATATCAATATATGTCTTAGAATGGATGTATATTATTTGAAATTAGATAATGATTACTGATAAATATCTCATTAACTCACCTTTTTAACTCATATGGTACTTATGTTCTTTTGGAATGATGATTTGATAATACATTCTTTTAATTATATATATGGTTAAAAAATAATCTTTTCCTAAATGTACCCTTCAATAGAGAACGTACTATGATGTATAGTGAAATATCAATTAATGGGTTGGGTTTTTTCATTATGATCAATTATATGTTCATATCTTATTTAAACCCCCCATTTGATGGTTATTGAGAAAAATTTGGGGACTCATGATTTAGGGATTGTAGTACAAATAATTTAATTAATGATATATTGGCTTTATCATTGTGGAAAATTGTTTTACATATAATTGGATGACAAATTATTATCATATATATTCACTAAAAAGTATTTGAATATTCTACAAAAAAATTATTGTATTTTATTATAGATTATTTATGTTCAATACTTTACCACCATAGAAAAGTGAGAGTGTTGGATGATTCTTTCATTTTAAATGAACACACTAGCTTATCAACGTTTAGGATCATTGAAGATAAAATAATTATCATATTTTAATAGATGGATATTGAAATAATGATTATATCGGTGAAATTATATCTCTCTCAAATTTTCATTCAACCATATATATATTTATGTATTGAGAAAGAAAAAATTGGATATGATGATGCAAAAGATTGTTAGAAATGTTCATATATTCACTTTTTTTAAGGAATTATAATGTTTAATTAGCGATTATGTGTCCCAATAATATGCATGATGAGAAAGGAAGTGTTGGATGATTCTCATAGAACACCATTCCCTATTCATACTGGTAGTATAGTTATGTTTCTAGACATGAATGTGTATATATGGTGAGATAAAATTATGATAGATATTGAAGAGTAAGTATTTAAATTTCTATTATATTACCAATTTATGTACTATAAATATTTGACTAAGGGGAGTTTAGAACTATTTCTCATGAAAAAATTAAATTTGGATAACCAGGCCTTGTATTTTGTCATCAAAATCAACAAAATATGTTAACTATATATTTCAAAATATTTTGTAGTCAATTTACTAATAAATTATATACACATAATTTCTATAAGAGAATATTTTTCCATTAATCCAAATTCCATTATATAAATTATATAAGTGGTAATTTGTATTTGGGTAACATATTATATTTCACATAATCAGGATAGGTGGTTTAACATAACATTTAGAAGAAGTCCCCAACAGGCTCTAGATATATTGTTTTTTTCAATACCACCCATTATCCATAGATAGATAGTCATTCTATGAAAGAAAATAAAATCTTAGAGGATATGTTTGAGATCCTTTTCACTTTATTTTATAGTATTTTAATATCCACACATTCCTTTAGATGAGTTTTCTAACTAAAATAACATTCAATCATGATTTTAGATGGATCATTATTATATCCTCTATTGAATGAAGTTTAAACCACCTATATGATGGGATAGAGAATACGATTTTGTGTTATTGGTAGTTGATCTAGATGATGAAATTGTAGTTCAGAGTATATCCATCTAAAAAACAATGTAGATTAGAGTTGACTAAAGTGTTAATTGTTTGTTAGATATATTATTTGTTGGTGGTGTGATGTTATTCTAATAAATTGTCCAATGTAATATTTTAATGATATTTATATAGTATTGAAATCTAATCCCTGGTTATTTTTTCCCTTTTGAGATCCATGCTGATATTGGGAATTTAGCTTAATAATTGTCACTCCCACAAAATTTATTGTATATTCAGGATATGTTTCATATATTTTTCCTAAAGATGTACATACCTGATTCATCATATGTTATAGAATAATAGTTTTTATTTTTGAAATATGATAATTGTATGGAGATAAACAAGTAGAAATATTGGACAATAGGGAAAAATATCTATGAAACAAAACAACACACATTATTAAATTTCAAAAGAGGAATCAAAATTTCATTGATGTTTTATGGGAATCTGAGAATGTGATAATGTAAATATATATATTCTATTTTTAATATCAATTGGGTGGAATTTTTAGTGATAAATGTTCTCTATGGGGGTTATTTTGTAACACCCTATGTTTTTATATAGACTTCTTCTATAATAAAAATATGTATTTCAAGTATTTCCTTACACAGAAGCTAATGTCTATTTGATATAAAAAATTGAAAACAATAATATCCTAACTATTAAATTAGAGTTTATCGATATTTATGAACATATAATGAATAATACGAAGAAAATTTTCAAATTGTGTAAATTTATTGTTTACTATATAACAAATACGTACACAGTTTTAAGTAATTTAAATTTATGCTTTAAAAATATCTTATTATAAAGAATTCATTAAAAATATATTTGAATATAAAATTTATAATTAATTAATAAAATTTTCCGTAATTTTGTTTTACTAAATTAATACCATCTCTTAATATATCATGTTAATGTTTGGATATGGTGAAATTTTAGTATTTATCTAATTAGATAAATATTTTCCTAAATACATTAAAATACTGATTATGTTAATTATATTCATTTATATTAAATTAAATTTCCCATTATGTATTAAAATTTATCTTAATATAACAGAAGACACTTCTAATATTAAAGAATTTAATAATTTATTTTTGAATCATCATTGTAGTATATTTTGTTATATGATTTTTTGGGTTTGTAAAAAACATTTCTTAAAAAATTATTTTATAGTTGCTATGTGTTTTTATATAATAAATTTAATTAATATTTATTGGAACATATTTTCCATTATATATATATATATATTATTTAATAAAATTTTATAAAATTTATTTAACTTTTTTACCCAAAAATGATGGGAAGTGAACTTTATTTTGATATTAAAAATAAGTTTTCAGAAAACTTTATTAATTTTGTGATTCATGAATTTTTAAAATTATAATATTCCATTAATAAATATAGTAATTATTAAAATATATTAATTATTTTTAATCATATTAATTTAAATAATATCATAGTTTCAAATTTTTTTCTTGAATAATACATGAATCAAAAAATTTACCATAATTAATGTAAAAACAGTTTTTCCAGATTGGGGGTGGGGGTAAACTATGATAAAAGATTATAAATTCAATAAAAAATACAATTAATATTTCAGTATGATATTTCAACCTTATTTTATCCAACCTTTAAATCATGACCTGTTTTGTGTCGCGTTTGTGTGAAAAAAGTGAGATTATATACATGAAATATGTTTACCAAGAATATAATTTTTCCCTCCTATAAAATATAAATGTGTAAATATTATCCTTTTTCATTCACACAACTTGATCCACCAAGGTCAATAAATACCATCTCTAAACCGGTCAATTAATCTGTACCATCATCATAGTGATTTTGGTCTTATCTTACAACCAATCCGTTAAGGATAAATATTAATGCCAAATGAGGTATTTTAGTGAAGAATTATATATCCTAACCTACATCATTAAATATTATTTCTTCTAAAAAAATATAAAATATACTTATTGATAAAAAAAATTATAACTATATAATAATTAATATATTGACATTCAATTTTGACAATTTATAAATAATTTACGACATTTTCTCAGACAAATCATATATGAATGTATCAATAAAGTGTATGTGTAGACTACACCTCCACATAGGGATATAGTTAATTTTCAAAGAACATCATTCACAGATAGTTCATATGATACATTTAATTTTCATATAATAGTTTTATGTTATTATAATTATTATGGATGGGAATAATAATAAATATATTTCTTTCTATCCAGCCATTGATGAATGGAATAATCACTCATGCGTATATATGAACTATCATCATGATATTTGAAATGTTATTAATTTTTCGATGCTAATATATAGGAATGGATATAATTACATATAAAATAAAAGATAATTATATTTATATCATGCATAAAATTATGATGATAAAGCAACCTAATCAAAGTGTATGAACTATAACAGCTCAAACAAAATATACAAGAAAATTGAATTAGTTATCCCCAAAATGATGATGATAACGAATGATTATTAATTAAGGATTTAAATGAGGGTATAATTAAACCATGTATAGAATTATTGTAATAATTTTTTTTGGGAATTGAATTATATAAAATTTAAATTTATTATACAAGATATACGGGGACTTATAAGGGAATACATATATAGTTTTCGATTTTTTGGTTATAATATATTATTTTACCAGTATTGTTTTTGAATTACATTTTAATTATTAAACTTTTTGATTTATAGCTACCAAATGTTATTTATTCTTCTTTCTATGTCCTTTACTGATACTAGTATACTTTTCTGTATTTATTCTCTCTTTATGTTTCATGAAAATTAATGATTGTTTTTTTAAAAAAATAATTTATTTATATCCAATGTTTGTATTACATTCCCTAAATTTACATATTATATTTATAATGTTCTAAATATTTTTAGTAATTTCATATAATGATTCATACTATTTGTTTCCACCAATGTATTACTTGTTATAAATTTATTTTAGAGGAATCTTTTTGGTGTCTTCATAAAGAGGTAAATTTGACTTTTTATTGAAAACGAAAAATGAATTTGTTTTTTGTTTCGATATAAAATACATGAATATTTTCATACACATAATATATATATATATATATATATATATATATTTCATTATGGGATTCTGTTTTATTACTAAAAAATGTTTTCCTTAATATTTCTAAAAATTATAGATTTGGAATAACTTATTTCAAAAAAAAATGGTATTTTCCTAATAATATTTCATAAAAATCATTAAATAGTATTCTCTTATTTTTTTTAACATTATTTGATAACTAATATAATATATTGGTTACATAATAAAATTTAATATATCATCATTCTTTCCTTTAATGGTTTATGATTTTTATTATTAAATTTTTTTGAAACACATATCCTTTCCAAGTGTTGTCATGCATAGGTGTTATAATTATTTTATGATCTTACAGAACAAAGTTTTATTGATTTAAATTTTTGATCATTCAACTCAGAAGAATATATACCTAAAATTCATTGGGAAAATAATCATATTTCAGAAAATTATATAGACTGGGATATGGAGTTGACCCACATTAGTTGAGTACATTACATGATATTATTTTCTAGGGAGAGAACCATGACTATGTAAATTAAAAGATGTGGTGGGAATCAAATACACTATAATAGTATAGGTAGTGATACATGAATAAGTATATGATTTTATGTGTTTATGATTATTCCAATAAAATTTATCTTATTCTCATTATATGTTATCAGATATTTTGATTAATTTTTTATAATACTTTTCTATAATGTCATAGGTATTTTAAATGATAAAACATTAAGAATTTATTCATGACTATGAAAAATGAAATCATGCGAATTATTTTAAATTATTAATATCATGTTCCAATAATCATATTCTTATCTTATTATCACTTATGACCATTGTGTAAAAGGTTTTATCTATTTCATAATCGATCATATGATCTCACCTGTTCTTATGTATCCATTTCTGAAGTTCTCAAGAGATGATTTAATTACATTATGTTTAAGAAATGTGATAGTTGTAAGGAACAAAATTGGAAATGATTTTGTCAATTTTAGAACTAGTTGATTTTTTATCAAATTTTGAAAATATAATATCTGTCATGATGTAACCCACAAATACCTTCTACACTTGTAGAAAAATGAGCATGATACAAAAGGGCCGCCATTAATATGTCTATGTTGGTGAATATTTATGAGTAGGAACATAACACATATGCTATGACTCAACATAATGTAATAGCACACTCAAACAAATAGTTCCAATAACATCCCATGTAATTAATAAACATAAATATAAGATTTCATATATAAATATAAACATTATACAACCTATTATGATTGTGAAGCGTAGTGTCACTGGGAAATTAGTTTCATGACATAATAACATAAAATAAGGGTTCAACATAGTTGTTTAAAAATAGTAAAATATAATTTTGTATTCCTTTAATATTATGAGGCTAGATTTCATAACCATGGGGAGTATATAAGAATGTAGTGATATATAAATCCATATAGGGAAATAATCAATTCCAAAAATTAGAATTGTATTACATGTCTACCAAAAATAATATTAGTAAGACATAAAATGGATGATAATCATAATCATGAACATAAAAGAATATAATATGATTGTAACATAAAAGAGAAAAATAGTATGGTTGAAAAAAATAAATCATGACTTCATAAAAATAATACAAAGCTATCTCCCAAGTCATCATTAAAATTTTGTTCTTAGGATAAAATTTCATGATGATAAATAGAATATCATTTGATAAAAATATTATTAAAAGAATCATAGGGATATAAAATTTTAGGACGACACATCAGTTTAATGTCACGAAAATAAATTTTTTTCCAAATATATTATAAAAAGTAAGGGGGATTTCATCCCAATTAACCCAAGTATTAATGATTTGTTGGTTATATACAAAGTAATCTAAAATAATTGAACAATAGGTAAAATATGTTGAATAAATGAGATTGTAAATTGGGATGGGTATTCACCAAACCGATGTTTTTCATAAAAAATCATTGGATAGTTTCAGAAGCATAACTAAGGTACATATAGATTCATAGAATGGACTAATGGGTGTGAAATTTGGTATCCCATTAAGTGGTAATTATTTTGATATTAAGAGGTATGTTTTAAAGAACATTATAATAGGAACAATAGTAAATAAAATGTATTAATATAAATAAATTTTTTTAATATTGAGTAGAAGGAGAGGAACCTTTACCATGATAGGGTACTTGTAATTTCATGGGAGGATAGGATTAAGATGTTGTAGGAATAGTGGGAGGGATTTAGAGAGGGAGTGTCATAGTAACTTCCTACTTTAAATGATTTGAGTGAAGATGATAGATTTCATTAATGGATTTAAATATTAAATGAGTATATAATTCTTTATTAATTTCCAATAGTAGATTTTATACTATATATAAAAATGAAATCGGTTCCACAAACTATCTTAATAATATTTCCATTCATTCATATAAATAGGATGTTTGTTCCTTATTTTTTAGGTTAATGACTCAAATACTTATTATAATACCCTTTGTTACATGGTAGTGTTTCTTGTTTATAAATAATTGACTTTAAATACATAAAATATTTTATAGGTTATTTGAGAATCATTAAGGGTTTATAAAATCAGTAACATTATTTCAAATAAATATTATAAATGGGGGAAATAATTATTTCTTTTATACACTTTATATTGTTTAGTAAAACATTTTTTTCCATTTAGGATTTAATAGTACTTACCATATATTAAAATCATATCTAATTGATTCTAAAAAATTCACCTACCTCAAAAAAATTGAAAACATTACCACTGTATAATTTTGATATGTTGATTTCAAAACTAAAATTTATCTTATCCAAAAAAACTCTAAATTTTTAAATGAACATTTTCGAATAAAATGTTCATTTATAATGAAATAATTAGTTTTTATTATCATAGTTTTATGACCCAAAAAAATTACTTTTAACATTGTAAAATTATATTATCATTTATATTTAATAAAAATTATTTAATGATATTATATTATGAAAAATATAATTTGTTTAAAAATTATTCATTCTATAAAAAATGTGTCTTGATTCATTCTATATATTTAAAAATTATAGTTTTTTTTAAGACAACAAAATCAAATTTTTTTCATCATATTATTTAATAAATATAAAATAAAAATGATGATGAAAAATATAACCATTATTTTATTAAATATATAAATATAAAAATTCATATTACTGGGGTCAATATTCATTACCCTTTATCACAACATTAAAAAGAATATGGTAAGGGGTTTTGTGGCATGATTTACTTAGTGTGGTTAAACGTACATCGTTTGGGACATAATATCGCTATGCTTGAACAACCCACGTAAATTGTTTAACTCACGATTTATTGTCAAATCGGGATTTGATATTGGTTTATCGATATTCCCAAGCATTTTATCTCCCAAGCTTTTAATGGATAAGGGACAATTGTAATATTATAAATGGTTTGGATTTGTAACAGTGTTTTAAATCATCCATATAATATAATTCTTCCCCAACAAAAAATGTAGAGAATGTGTTTTCTATATCTAAATTACATGATAATACTTTTACACATTATAAAACATATTTTCATTTATAATAGTTTGGTTCATTATATTCCTCCCCCTTTATAAATTTCTTCCTCAAAACATTACATTAATTCAGTAATATATATTAAGGTTCATTAATTTCATCACATCATCCAGTTCCCATATTTCTTCTTTATGCTTTTTATTCCATTTTATAATTTTTACTAGGTGAGTTTTATTATTTTGTAGAAAAATGACAATAAAAACTATTATCATGAACTTATAATAATATTTTTTAAGATAATTCTAAAAAATTTACCAAATTAATATCAATTATATATGATGGGTATGATATATACTACGTCATGTGGGATACATGGACTACATCATCATCATGAGATAGGTTTGGTGCATGTTCTTGTCAACATGACACTGCTCTGATGAGATAAAGGATCCCAAATGGGGTGTTGTATCTAGGAATAATCATTATCATATGCACACCACTCATGATCATATTCCATGGCGATATATGAAGGATCACGTTATCTCTGACATTAGAATCTTGGTTTTTTCAATGATTTTTTCTATAGATTTTATCTCAACTTTTTGAAAATTTAATATGACATGAAATGTATTGTACCTTATCTATTATGTTATGGATAAGATCAATTCTCCCCAACTTTCATTCCCTAACCTCATCCCAAAATGTTGTATTCTTCCACCTTTTCCAATAGAGATCATCGTAATGTGCCATTATAATTCTTGCATGGAATCCATTTTTATATTTGAACTCTACATGTAGAAGAGGATCATCCCTAGATACATTCATATTCGTTGAATAATATAACATCATATAATACTTATTTGTAATGGTTTTTTCATACTAAGCATTAGTGTGAGGGTGATATATAGTTTTGAATATCAATTAATGATCCATATCATAGTGAAATAATTACAAAAACCTCTAGGTAATACTCGTATATTCATCAAGTATAATAGGTAGTTGAAATACAAGATGTCCTACCAAAAACCCTATGTTAATATTGTTTTTATGGTCAGGATATAAATCAGACATGATAGAAATTCTATGTGAAATTCTAGGTGAAATTGTTTTAACAAGATCTTCTACCACCCAACTGGCGTTATCAATGTTAGGAGTCATGGGAAGTCCAATAATAAAATCCACCAAAAATTACCATTTCCCAACTAGAAGGGGAAATTATTTAAATATACCCATATAATTATGTCAATCCTATATGTAATTTTGTAATGTCAAGAATTGAGATACAAACTCTACAATCCCCTACTTCATGTTATCCTACAAATATTTTTTCTACAATAATATATACATCATATTTATTTCATGATGAATATAGAAGTGTGACCTATGTGGATCATCAAGATGTTACCACATGAGTTATGGGCTTTATGGGACACAAATACATATTCCAAATAATATAAATCATTATTTTTAATTTAATAATTCCTTAATAGTTGCTACTTTTTTCCATAGAACCTCAACATCTTTCTCAATGTCTTTGATCCCTTAATGTTTATATGGCTGAGTACTCAATTGAGAAAGGTAATATAAATATACTTCTAAAATTACCATTTCCATCCATTTCATGTCGAAGAATATTGTTTCCCATGTAATCCTGTTGGCGCCAAAATATTACATAAAAGGAAGGAGCGAAAAAAATCCCCACCCGCTACCTCATGATGCACCGACGGGATGCACCCCCGAGCATCGCGGTCCCGCGAAGCACCACAGGCAGTAACTCTCCGCGAATGGCCTGACATTCACAAGCCCACAGTGAAGAACAGGAGGCGGTAACTCTTAGCAAATGGCCTGACATTCGTGAGTCCGCCATAAAGCACCGGAGGTGATAACTCTCCGTGAATGGCCTGATGTTTGTGAGCCTGCCGTGAAGCACCATAGGTGGTAACTCTCCGCAAACGACCGGACATTTGCGAGCCTGACGCACAGCAACGACCGCACCTTCGCGCCGCGTGAGTCCCAATTTGCGGCGCCCCTTGCCTATAAATACTGGGTTCCCCCTGAGCCCAACGGACGGACAATCCGACCTTTCAGCTTCTCAGCTCCTGAATTGCGAAGCACCCTTCGCCCCAGGAATCATGAGCTCCGCGAGGTACTTCTAATTCGCATGACGCCTTCGCCTTGTCTCGTTTTCAGACCCTCCTTCGAGAGGGATTCCCTTTACAACGCTCAAGGGAATTCGCGAAGGAGGGGGATTCCCAAGGGAACTCGGGCAGCCGCGGAGCATTTATGCTTCGCGAAACCCCCATCCGGGACTAGTGATCCCCATGCTAAGGGCGGATCGCTACGTATCGCGAAGCAGACTTCCTTGCGAAGCCTTGCTTCGCGAGGCATCTCTGATTCGCGAGGTAGTGCTCCGCGAATACTATTCCACTTCGCGAAGCACCCCCCATCCACACCTATGCCCCATGCTAAGGCCAAGGCACTCCACTTCGCGAAGCACACTCCTCTTCTTGGAAATTCTCTTCCCGTTTGACCCTCCATGTTTTCACGATGTGATTTCAATGTCCCACAGACAGCATCTCCTGTAGCGTTGCTTCGCCTAATGCTTCTTCTCATAGGCATACTAACATATATTGCTTCTTCGCATAGCCACGCTAACGTGGAACCCGCGATGGTTCGCTCTACGACCCCCCTTTACCACGACCTTACTGGTAACTTCCCTCCCCTAAGGAGTGAAGGGTACCGGTCATGTAAGTCCAAGGGGTGCGAATTTGACCTACCTCGTCCGAGCTACAGTATGTTAAATTTTTAAGCACCTCATCCTCAACACATGACGTTAAACTCTGACCTGACCCCGTGCCTCGCACGCAGGGTCCCTCCAGCTCGGACATTTTTTACGCCACCCATCTCCATAGAGACGGGGTCACCCCCTCCACAAGGGATGATATCCTACTTCTCGGAGTAGCGTATGTTCATGAGAGAAGGGAAACCACCTTGGTGTAAGCACATAGCACTTCTTGCGGATGGTAGCACCCATGCACCTCCGTATTTCCCCACTGCCAAGGTTAGTGGAGGGAGTGATAGGGAACGAGTCACCTCCCATCATTGGTCCCAAATCCCTCTCTTGTCGTGATTTTCCGTACTTCGGGACTCCATCCTGGAGTATGTCCTAGCACCATGGGCCGCCTAACGCATAAGCCCCTCTTCGCTTTTCACGGACGCACCCTTCACAGTGTGATCGTCAGGTCCTCGCCGCATCTTGTTTCTCACACCGAGCATGACTCACGTGGGTAAAGAATTGGCATCGGCCAGGACAATACCCCATCTAGCATGACGTTAAACTGTATGTCGTCCAGCATGACGTTAAACTCTATGCCCCTGTCCAGCATGACATTAAACTGCACATCCATTTGAACTACGAGGTCTTTGATCCATGTCAAGGCTTGGTACGTAGGACGCCTTCATGAGGTTTAAGCCCACCCACCATTTATTCACGTCGAGTTCACTCTCGTCCCTCATGATATTAAACTGCATCCCAGTCCAACGACAAACTGTTGTGACTCATCCATATTGAACTACGGGGTCTTTGATCCATGTCAAGGAATGGTAAGTAGGAAGCCTCCCTGAGGTTCAATCCCATCACCCATCGGACCAAGGTCCACCTTCACGTCGGTTCCCCGACGAAGCCCCCCCCCCCCGAACTACGAGGTCATTGATCCATGTCAAGGCATGTTACATAGGAAGCCTCCTTCAGGTTCAAGCCCATCTCCCATCAGACCAAGGTCCTTTCCTCACATCGGTTCACTGACACCAACACCATTTTGAAGTACGTGGTCTTTGATTCATGTCAAGGCAGGGTACGTAGGAAGCCACCACGAGGTTTAAGACCACTGGCCATCATTTATTCACGTCAGGGTTCACTCTCATCCAACATGATGTTAAACTGCATTCCAGTCCGACGGTAAACCGTCGTAACCATCCCGAACTACGAGTACATTGATCCATGTCATGTCATGGTACGTTGGAAGCCTTTACGAGGCTCATGCCCACCACTAGTGGACCCCCGGGTCTGATTTCACGTCAGTTCACCGATGAAACCCTTTGAACTATGAGGACTTTGATCCATGTCAAAGCATGATATGTTGGAAGCCTCCTAGAGGTTCAAGCCCACCACCCGTTGGCCATCCTGACCTTCTTCGTATCAGTTCGTCAACACCAGGGCAACCTAGTGTGTAAGCCCCACACCATCTGGACCAAGGTCCTTGATCACGTTGGTTCACTGACACACCATTTGAACTACGAGGACTTTGGTCCATGTCAAGGCATGGTAGGTAGGAATCCTCCACAAGGTCCAAGCCCATCACCCGGTCGTCCTGACCTCACTCACGTCGGCTCACACGCATCTTCGCTGGACGTTAAACCTGCGGCATACACTGTGTTAAATATAGGAAGCTGAGGAAAACCTCAGATATATGCCTATGGCATATAATTCCCCACGATTGATGTGGGATGCCTAGGGCTTCCACGCCCTCATGAAGCCCTATGACAAGGGAAAAAAGACATACACGCCAGTTCCCCAGTGTTCAGACATGCTACTGATGCCTCGACATGACTACATCCCCGACTGAAGGTTGTTGCCCTGACCAGACCCTTTGGAATGTCCTGACAGAAGCAGTGTAATTAACCTGCATCCATGGAAACATGGAACTGGGAAGAGTTTCATGAACAACGTATTAATTCTATTAGGAAGACCCGGAGTAGGTGACGAGTTCTGAGGAGGAATCCAAGGAAGGTAGAACCGGCATCCCATCATCCTGGTTTCGATAAATAATCAGACGTCCCTGAATAAGGAGCGAATGATACCCGCCTTTGAAAGATGGAATGTGGGGCTATAATGCAGTGCATCCTCCTCCACATATGGACAGACGAATGCGCGTGCGCCCCGGCAGAAATTGTCGGAAACAAAAATGGTGAACCTGACGTGAAATTTCTTATCCTCAATGTTCATATTAGTAGCGTTCAAGACACTAGTAGATTGACGTGTCACCGGATCTAGATATCTGGTGTTGGGTCCCGCCAAGAAAATGGAGGGCCTGGTGGGAAACTCACCAGAAATTGGGGCTGTAGAATTTGGGGAAACTTGTTGTGCAGTGTGTTGGTATGGATCCTTATAACAGACATGGAGAATGGAATGAATCTGGGGAAATGGTTGTCAACCCTTTTCCTTACAGTGCTGATGAGTTGATCTCTCTATTTCCCAGGAACCAGGTTGCTGCCATGGAGACGCGATCACCGTCCGCTGGCCTACATAGGGGAAGGGGCAATACTGGCACAGCTGCCCCGCATGGCTCCGCTGCCGCCACGACGACCACTACATCCGTGAATACAGGGCACCCATGACCCCTCTCCCCATCAGAGATCATCCAACAGAGGGTGATCAACAACCTTGTACGCTGGTACAAGGAGGAAGGGGTCATCCCGACTTGGGATATGGCCCACATGGACCTGGAGGCATCCAGGCCCCGCCATCAACGCCACCCTAACAGGCCGCACAGGGATCCCCTACTCCCCACCCAAACGTTCAATCGTTTCGGGAGCTTGTCCCCAGAACGCCTCGATGACTCCTCACCCTATGTTGATGAGACGAGTGATGTTCGTCTCGGCCCACTCAGAGTCTCGATCCAAGGGCTCCAGGAAAGGGCTCCCATTTGGCAGCATCAGCACCATCGTCCGACTTCACAGGAACAGTAGGTAGGCTATACCCCTGCACCACCTCCGCCAGCTCGTCTGACCCGACGTCAGCACCGGGCCCGGGCTGAGGACGCTCGCCAAGATACGTCGACGTCGACAACTGCTATGGCCCAAGCCACCGCCGACCTACATAATGGTGTTACTACATACACTGAGCAGGGGCACTCCTTCACCCGACCGGGATCGGGGCCTCAGCCACCCCACGGGAATGCTAGGTTGACTCTCAGGGTCACAGGCCCGAGAAATGATTGTCGATATCCAATCTACGGTAGCGTCACTCCATATGGAGGTCCTCTCCGTACCACCACTCCACAGAGTGTGGGATATCCCCACCCTGAAGCCCGTCACGGAGGTATGCCTTGTGCTACCCCCGTCCTGATGGAAGACCCGCCCCGCGGCGGTGATGCTGAGCGCGGAAACCTCTCCCGCGCCCACTATACAGGGTATGGAGTCCCTCCTCCTACCCCCGACCGCCGATCTGAGGCACTATCCATCCGGTCCTTCTACAACGTGGGGTCCTCCCTAAGTCCTCTCTGCAATGGGCGAAGGTACTCCTCACCCCAACAACTCGAGGAGTGAAGGTCATCCTCACTCTTCCCGCATCGACTATGGAGGTCCTCCACATGCTCTTGCCAATTCCAACAGAGGCTCCTCTTACATGGGTCCTCCCTATGTACCCTTCGACATTTTCCCAAGTGCCCCTCGCACCTCGGCCACCTCGAGCAGGGGCCCTCTCTGCCACGATGGCAGCGCCGCCCTAACACTACATATTGAGAATCGACCTTGTCCCAAAGAGCCACCCAGGGGAAGGAGAGCATGCTGTCGCCGCCACAAGAAGAGTCCTGGGGGGCCCGGTTGGAGATCAAATCATCCCGTTTATCTGATTCTAAAGAGAAATGCGACTCAGAAATGGAACCTTCTCCCCACTACTCCGTGTCAAGAACTGGGGCAGGGACGAGGCGCATCAGACTCATTCTCCCATAATGTGAGGTCTTCCAGATTCCCGCATCCCTCCGCAGGTACATCCAGGAGGATGAAATGGTTGAAGTTCCACAGGTTCCTACTATGTAATCACCATCGTCATCACCATAAGCGCCCTATGCCTCTACCAAAGATCACAGGGAGCTGTTTTGGGGACTAACGACGGCAGAGAAACGGCGTGACCCATCACTGGTGACCGCGGATCCTGTGCCTGAAGCTATGGCTATCATCCCATCGTATCGTGATATCGTGGTCAGGTCACCTCACTCTTCCGAGGATGGCCCGGAATTCGGCAGCCAATCATCTTGTTCGCCGTATTCTCCACCGCCAAGTTTACTGTCCCAGCGATCCGCCTCCGTATTGCTACCGGTCCATCAGCCACCCCTGGTTGATGAGTAGGGAAATACAGGGCCAGACCCAGAGTCCGAACCCAGGAGCTTCTGGAGAATTCTCACAGCGGATCACATCCCATAGGAGTTCTGGCCGACGGCGGTGCCTATCATTCATGCACCAGAGTCCCTTACCCCAGAATAAGTGGGGTGCTTTTTCCAAACCCTATGGGCGACACACTTCCTCCTTCGTTATGAGTGGGTGATGTACCCCAGAAGTCGAGATCACTTTGAAGAAATCGACATGCAATGCCGCAAGATCGATTTGGCCGCACTCCCTGTGTCCCATCACCCTGAGTCACCAGGCCCTCATAGCACCCTTCAATGGAAATGTGTTCAGAGTTTCAAAGTACTCCATAGAGTCATCATGGAAGCTACCCCCCATGTGCATGTCTATGGTTGGGGACACTATGACGCTCTCCTCTTCAGCCCTATCCGAAGGCTTCCTAATTCGTTATGTGACATTGAGGAATTCCCTTGAGAGGGGTCATGGTCCACATGGATGACGTAGTGGACAAGGAAGACGATCTTGAATTTCTCTATTGAGACTTACCCCCCCCCCCCCCCCGGGGGGGGGGGCATACCGCCACTGTTGGCCCCATCAGGGTGGGTTACCCGTCAGCAGAGGAACCTTCTAGGCCTCCCTGTACTCACCAAGTCACTAGTACTTGGTCGAAATGCTGGTACGAGTAAGGAGCTTGTCGGAACAGTCAAGACCTTCGACCCATCCGCCTCTATACAGAAGACAGATGAAGATCCCGATAAGGCCACGTTACGCCAGCATCTTGCCGAGCAGAAGAGGCTGGTTGACGAACTCTTGGACGAGCGCACTGCAGAGCGGCGACCTGACTATGGTAATCCCAAGATGGGGTAGCAGGGGCAGGAAAATTTCCCCCTGGTGAGACGCCTTCGGGCAACCCCGATCTGCCTACTCCCGCAGATCGGGCAGAGGCCGGAACATACAGAAATAGGGTGTGATACGTCTCGCCAAACCCTCCTGAACGACGGGGAAATATGAAGAATCTAGTACATGTTCCCCGAGTCACCCCACAGGCCGTTCCGCTAGTCTCTCCATGAGCCGCCAAAGCCATCTACTGTGTCGAAGAACCTGGGAACGCACATATGATTAGGGATCCCCTCAAGACAGGGACCCCCACCCGGATGATCTTATATCAGCACTCATCGCCCACCTCGAAGCGCTGGAAACGCCGCAGGTGGAAGTCCCACCGGATGGCAAGACGTATCTCGCGTGGGTGAATGATATGCCCGCACCCCTGGGTTTTGGGAATCCCACTTTCTCGCCCTTCAATGGGATAGGGTACCCGCCACAGCATTTGGCCCCCTTTTCTTCCAGGTGTGGCCCCATGCTAGGGACTCCGGCCCAGCAAGAAGCTGCCAAGATCCAATGTTTCGAGCAGACATTGGAAGGTCCCGCAATCTTCTGGTAATGCCAGATCCCTATCAAATCAGTGACCAGTTGGGAGGATCTCTGCTGGAAGTTCCTATACCAGTTCAGCTCCACCACACGGAAGACCAACATTGCAGACCTCTTTAAGTGCAAGAAAAGGCTTGATGAGCGAGTCGTAGATTTTACCACTCGGTGGAAGGGACTTACATACTCCCTCGATATGCCATTGACTTTGGAGAAATTACTGATGATGTGTGTAGGGAACGTTAAAACAGATCTGGTACCTTCCCTGATTACCCAGAACTACCTTGAGATAAAGCTCAACGCCTTGAGGTGGCTTTGCAACAGGCTAGTCAGGCATGTTCGTTGCCCCCTATGATCCCAGCCAGGAGGGCTGCCAGAGCCGAACTCACCATGGTGTCCAAAATAGAAGCCCATGGAAGTTGGAATTACTGCCAGTGGAACCAGTCCCACAACCCCATAGAGGTCCTCCACCTCAAGCGTAGGCTCCTTCCCAGCAGCGACCACCTCAGAATTGACAGGTTCCCCTACGCAGTGCGCCACCCCCACCTGGGTGAGACAATCAGGCCCCGCCTCCTTGGAAGGCCCCTCCGGCCCCTCATCAGAACCAGGCCCCCAGGGCCCCCTATCCAGAAAGAAGGCACCAGACTTATTTTTTCAAAGAAAATCAGGTCTCTGGCTACTTCCAAAGTGCTCTAGAGCAAGGGATTGTGCGCCTTCCCGAGTGCAGAAGACCGTTAGAGGCGATTCTAACAGATCACCCCAACTACTGTCCTTATCATTGGATTATTGGGAACACCATCAAGAAATTCTATGTGTTTAAATACTGGCTTAAAGACCCGGTCAACAACAACATAGTCAGGTTGGGGTCAGCCCCAACACACGTAGCAAGTGTCTTTACTGGGTCAGATATTGGTAGTGATAGCGAAGGCAAGTGGCAGTAGGTTCCCAACTGTGGGTCCCAGAAATACGACAATTGGACGGCTCAAAAAACCTTCTCCCATGCCCATGGTATCATCCAGGCACACCTGATGCAGCCGGAACCTTAAGAAGAAGTATCCAGTACCTTTGCATCACCTTCACAGTCGACCTCTTCCCAAAAGGGCAAGCAGCGACGACGCAAGAAGAAACAACATGCTCTGCCAGTGCAGTCGTCATCCCACACTCTTGGAGACTTTATGCCCCCAGAAATGGGGATTCCTCCCAGAATCCACCCGATAGTGGATGACTCATTGAGCGACAGCCAGAGGTACGCTTTGGTTAACACTATGGAGCTGGTAAAGCCCTATATGACCCCCGACAAGGAGAAACACCAGGTTAACCCCCCTAACATTTCCAGAAGATGTCAACGTCAGCGGAACCACAACCAAGCCGGTCATCGAGGCACGTTAGCAGGCACTGTCAGCCAGGCCGTGCACACTACTGAGGCCTGACATCAGGCTCAGCATAGAGCTCAGCGCACGCAACCCAGTCTAACACCCTCAGCTCTACATCCATTGTCGTTTGTGCTACTAGATCAGGAAGAGATTCCTCGTTCGTATCACAGTCAGTCCTACCCAGCTAAGGGCATGTATCTGCTATCCTATCTTAGTCCAGCGACTACTCTCTAGGCTTCAACTAGTAGGAAATGGGATATGCCCAGCACTATCGAACCGTCGGTTCAACTGGTAGGACCCGCTATACCCCAAACTGCAGAACAACCCCCTATAAGGAGAGGCTCGCATTTGGAACAGATGTATGATGTCTTGAAGCACCTGGTCGGCATTCTAGCAAGCCTTTCTTTCTTTGAGGCCCTTCTCCTATCATCTGAAATGCATGAGGCACTTTCCGAGGCCCTAAAGAGCCCCCTCCTTTTTGAGACATAGGTGGCGGCCGCAGAAGCTTTCTATGTCGAAGAAATTGAGAATTCAAATTGTCAGTTGGTTAATTCATTCTCCGGTGAAGATGAGAACCCTCCTATACAGGGACATATTTTCCCGATGTACATCACTGGCCACATCAATGGTGTGGAAGACTGTCGCTACCTAGTTGACACGGGTTTCAGAATCAACCTAATTCTGACACAGACACTACAAAAGTCGGGTCTGTCTGATGATGATTTAATTCCCTCTGACCTCAAAATCCATGGATACGACAGGACCGAGAAAAACCCAGTCGGCAAGATCCACCTGAAGACGCATTTCGGTGGCCTAATTGCCAGCTCCGAGTTCATGGTTTCCTCTCAGGACACCGCCTACAACGCGTTGATAGGTAGGCCATGGCTCCTTCTGCATGCATCAGTCCCTTTGTCATATCACCAGTGCCTCAAATACTCCCTCAAGGGTCAAGTAGGCGTTCTCCAAAGAGATGTGTCTCCAATCGCCTCTTATGAGGCCCGCTATCTCGATGCTGATTATTACAATTATACGAATAAGAAAATCCTTGTAGGCGAGGATGAACCAGCCCCGGTCACAAGTGATCCCTAGTCAAGCATGGATGACGCCTACATCCTCCCGATCCACCGATTAGAGGCCACGATCCCCAACATGGGGCAATGTTTTGTTGTTTCAAGTATGAAAGGAAGACATGTTCTCATGTCCATGCAACGGCGGAAAATCACTTCATACTCCTACACCAACCAGGTTCAGGTGATCCTGGAGCCTCCTACCCCTATGCGGTATCAGGATGTCATGCTTATGACAACGGCAATACGTCATACGTGTCTCTTCCTCCGGGGTGGAATCAACCGACTCAGGCCGATGCGTCACCACTACTTTGATATCATCAAACGTGGCCCCTTAGGCTGAATCCCAAATGGGACATGGTCAACTGCCTTCATTGCTATGGTCTCAATGGAGAGTGAGCCTTCAGATATGATGACCACTGCTTCACAAGCCAGCACCAACTGCCCCTCAGGCTTTGATAGCCCAGAAGTATCTCCCGTTGCCGGAAATCCCCCCACGGGTGGAGAGGAAGACCTGGAGGATTCTCCCCCCGCCTTTGAGAAAGGTGTCTTGACCACGGTTGATGAACTATTACAGGTGAACCTTGGTAGCGAGGAATATCCGAGACCCACGTTGATCAGTGCAGCCATGTCCCCCGAGGAGCAGCACTAGTACGTGGACTTTCTCAAACAACATCGTGACGTGTTTTCCTGGAGTTACGCTGAGATGCCAGGACTAGATCCTCAAGTATTCGTTCACCGTCTAGGCTCATGACAAACCATCATGGGTTTAAGCAAACTCCCGGGAAGATGCACCCTTCTCATGGTGCAATGGTTGAGGCCAAAGTTGACAAACTTATCAAAGCCAACTTCGTAAAGGAAGTCCAGTTCCCCAAGTGGCATTCCAACATTGTGCCAGTCAGTAAAAACAATGGGTAGATCAGAGTCTGCATCGACTTTCATGACCTTAATCGCCACTGGCCAAAGGATGAATTCCCACTCCCGGTGACTGAGTTATAGATGGACGCCACGATCGGGTTCCAAGCTCTCTCTTTCATGGATGGGTATTCCGGGTACAACCAGATCCGGATGGCCCCCAAGGACATGGAGTCCACTGCCTTCAGGGCTCCCCAAGGTACCTTTTGTTACCAGGGAATTCCCTTCGACTTGAAAAATGTAGGTGCCAGTTATCATAGGTCCATGCATCGCATATTCAATCCAATTCTCGGGACGCTGGTGGAATGCTACGTAGATGACCTAGTGGTCAAATCACTCCAGCACCAGGACCATCTCAAAGACCTCAAGAAAGTGTTCGGTTTCCTCTATTCTTGTCACCTGAATATGAACCCATTGATGCGTGCCTTCTGGGTGAACTCTGGGAAGTTTCTACGCTTTTTTGTTAGATACCGAGGCATTGAGATCGACCCAGAGAAGATCAAGGCTATCATCCAAATGCCTCCCCTGAGCAATATTCAGGAACTTCGAGGTCTCCAAGGCCACTAAGACTATTTACACTTATTCATCGTGAATCTGGCAGGAAAGTGTAAGCCCTTTTCCTGACTCATGAAGAAAGGCACCGCTTACGAATGGGATGAAGAGTGTCAGACCACCTTCGAGGAAATCAAGCAGTATCTGCTCCAACCTCCGGTTTTGATGCCACCCGTCTCCAGAAATCCGCTGGTCCTTTATGTGACCACCCTAGAATGGTACCTCGGTGCACTTCTCTCCCAGAATAATAATGAGGGTACTGAGAACAGCCTCTACTATCTCAGTCGCATGCTTCTCGATACGGAGGTCAGATACTCCCCTATCGAAAAGAGTTTCCTTGTTCTCATCATTGACGTACAGAAGTTGCGGCATTACCTGCAGCACCATGAGGTATAATTGGTCTCTCGGGTAGACCCACTGATGTACATCCTGAACCACCCCATGTTGACCAGCTGACTAGCACAGTGGGTAGTGATTCTCCAGCAGTTTGATTTCAGGTTCGTACATCAGAAGGCCATTTAGGAATAGATATTGGCAGACTTTTTAGCCACCGACCCAATCTCTACAGATCAGTCCCTAGACCTGGATTTTCCTGATGAGGTGATCCTCTCAGTCGATCATGTCGTCCCATGTTGGCAAATGTACTTTGACGGAGCCTCCCGGAGCCCCACCAGTAGGAGTCTCAACGATCATAACCTCAACAGAGTGGGCCTGGGTATCATCTTCATTTCCCCAGCGCAATCCATCCTACCATACTCATTCCTATTTTCAGAAGGCTGTACCAACAACGAGGTAGAGTACCAGGCTCTCATCACCGGCCTCAAGTTGGCCCTTGAGATCGACGTGCCCCATATACGTGTGAAAGGAGATTCCGAGCTGATAATCAAGCAGGTCAATGGCGATTATGTCGTTAGGAAGACAGAGCTTGTTCCATTGCTGGAGTGTACCCTCGGCCTAATGGCCCTATTCCCCTCTCGGCCAGAGGTCACCCATGTCCCTCAGTCACATAACGGTCGAGCTGACGCATTTTCCGGCTTAGCTTCATCACTCACAGAACCCGATCAAGATAATTTGATCATACATGTGGCACACCGGAGAGTCATTTCCCTCGTCACCCTAGGGGAAAATGATGGCCTGCGGGTAAGTCATCTCACCGTTGGTCCCTCTACGTCAGGGATCCCGGGTTCCTCAGACATAGTGGTTGAAGACGCTCCCGACTAAAGGGCATCGTTTGTTGAATATCTCCGAAATGGTCGCCTCCCGGATGACCGGGCCGAGCGTGAGTGAACTTGACGCCGTGCCCTGCAATTTACCCTCTAGAGTGGCCCTAGTCATGAACAGATCCTTTATAAGCGGAGCTTCGATGGAATTATCCTCCATTGCATTCTAGGATTAGACATCCCTCGAGTTATACAAGAGGTTCACACCAGTTCTTGTGGTGCCCATCACACTGGGCCGAAGCTGTCCCATCAAATCCGGAGGTTGGGGTACTTCTGGCCCTCTATGTTCCGCGATTTTATCGGGTATGCCGATAAATGCCACACATTCCATGTTCACGCCAACTTCCTGCTTCAGCCGTCGGAGCCTCTCCACCCCACCAAGTACTCTTTCCATTTGCGGTATGGGGACTTGATGTAGTGGGACCATATCCACCGGCAACATCTTCCCAGTGTAGGTTCATCCTGACTGCTACAGATTTCTTTTCTAGGTGGGCAGAGGCAGTTCCAATCAAAGAGGTCAAGGCCCGTTCCATCATCGACTTTGTGAGCTCCAATATTATCCACCGGTTTGGGGTCCTCATACCGTCCTCACCGATAACGGAACCAACGTCCGAGCGGATGAGATGAAGAAATTGTACGCCATGTACGACATCCGTTCGAACCATACCTCCCGCTATCATGCGCAGGCAAACGGACAGATCGAGGCGTTCAACAAAACCCTCTCTAGCATTCTACAGAAGATGGTTGGTCAGAACATGGAAAGTAGGCCAGACAAGCTCCCCAACGCCCTCTGGGCTTATCATACGATGACTCAAAACTCTACCCAGGTGACCCCATATTCCCTGGTATATGGGCCTAAGGCCGTCCTACCCATTGAGATCCAGCTGCCATCACTGTGCACTGCAGTCTATGACCAGCAGGCGCCAGATGAGGTGTCCTAAATCCGTCTAGCTGAATTAGAAGCACTGGATGACAACTGGCATCATTCCCTGCAAAATATAGAAATGAATCAGGATATGATAGTGAGGGCCTTCAACAAGAAGGATCGCCTCCGTTCTTTTCTACAGGGCGACCTAGTTTTGGCCCTTCGAGCGCCAATGATCCCCGGTAGGAAACCGCCCAAGATAGAACACTAATGGGAAGGGACTTATATCATCCATAAGGTTTATCCCAACGGGGCGTACTCCATGGTGTCCATGGATGATGAGCGCATAACTCCTCCCACCAATGCCCGGTTCCAACACGTCCTTAAACTGTATGGTCCTGCACGACCTTAAACTACATCACCATCCTGCAGGATGATAAACTACAAAATGATCCGAGCACTATGACTTTAATCTAAGATCTCCTCTCGTCCTTACTGCAAGATGTTAAACTGCAAGCAGGTCAGGCCTTCCTGACCGAGGCTCAACCTCAGTCCCCTTTGCCTTCGTTGACTCGGACCCTCTTATGGGATTATATGTTGTGGTGTAGGATTACATCCTCATTCACCTTGGGTTATCTGCCGTAACATACATATACCCAGTTTAGACACATTTCTCATCCATAACAACATTAAACTACATGGCCTTAAAGAACTTTATATGGCTTGATTCCCATCATAATGGGATACGTTGGAACACCCGGACGTTTCGTCCGTTGGCCCAGTCCAAAAGCCAAAATCTTCCCCTCAGGGTCAAAACATATGGCAGGGTTCACACTTTTTCCCCAACTCACATCGATCAAGCCTCGACCCGACTGCACATCACCCCTAGAGATGTTTGCCTCTTTCATGGATGGATACAGTTATGATTCACCCACTCCTTGATTGGGATTCCATCATTTTTCACACCCGGAGGGACCCCCAAGAATGGCCTGGATACAACACCCATGGGCTCTCCTATCGTTAGGGGCCAACGCCCCCGAGGGTTTCTGAGCAAAAAGCCAATACAAGTCCCATGTTGCGGATTTGGTCAACGGTTGACGCTCATTTGTTTCTCCCATATCAGGTCACCATAGGAACACTGTGTTTTGAACATGGTCAATAGTGTCCTGGATCCTCGGGTCCACCCCGAGATGGACCAAGCATCGAGTGTGGTAACTCATTCTGCCCCATCCTAAAGCGACAAACATCCCTATGGGTTGTGCCAACGGTCGGGCCCACAGCCCAGATTCTCATATAGGATTGTATGGTGTGGTGTAGGATTACGTCCTCATTCACGTCAGGTTACATGCCATGTCATACACATCCTCAGATGAGATACAGTTCTCTCTTTCCCCAACCTTGTAACAAGACGTTAAACTGAAAGTTAGTCAGGCCATCCTGACTGAGGTCTACCCTCATGCCTCCCACACCGAGGTCCAGCCTCAGGCCCCTTGGCCACCTTGGGCCCCTGGCCCTCGTCCTTATTGCAAGACGATAAACTGCAAGCAGGTCAGGACTTCATGACTAATGCCTATCCATCAGGCCCCTTGTCCTTTTTGGGCCCCCCGGCCCAGGTCCTCTCCTATAGGAGTGTATGGTGTGGTGTAGGATTATGTCCTCATTCACGTTGGTTTATTCGTCGTACCATACACCTCCCTTGTTTTGGGGTATATTACTCCCCTCCTCATCTCTCTTGACGTTAAACTGCATCTAGAGAAAAAAGTGTGGCTTGATTCCCATCCTCATGGAATATGTAGAATCACCTGAATGTCTAGGATTCAGGTCCAGCCCCATCTCTCGGGAATCTCCATCCCATCTTGGCTCCTTGGCCTACCCTTCCTCCATGAGGGGATTATGTGGTGTGATGTGGTGCTATGTCCTCGTTTACGCCAGTCTTGTAATGACCACGCCATGTACCTCTCCCTCCGGAGCTGTTCCGTCGACCCTTTTCAGTGGTTCACCAATATGCCTATGGGAACTTCGGTTTATTACCTGGAATGAAATACTTTACTCAGTACACGTCCGCACCCACCTTCCATGCTTTGTGTATCCCTTCATCAGGGATTTTGTCATCTTTCACACCCAGAGGGTCCCCCAAGAACAACCTGGATACTACGCTCAAGGGATCTTCTACCGTAATGGGCCAACGCCCCCGAGGGTTTTGGACAACAAATCAATAAAATCCCACGTTGAGAATATGGTCAGTGATGGATGCTCGTTTGTTGTTCCCACCTCAGGCTAACGAGATATAGAGACTATTTATTCCGCCATGGTTAACAGTTTTAATCTATCGCCACGCCAACCCCATTAATCCCAAAATGTCAGTTACACGATTCACATCCTTCTCCATTTTCATCATGTCCAAGTAGAGTCTCGGAACTCTTGGTACTATTCCTCTATGGATGCCTGCGTGTTGGGGGAACAAACCGTGTCAAAGGTGTCCTTCGGGGCTCTCTGCTGACTCCCCTTTGATGGATGCCCCAAGTATTGCGATAAGGATTCCCCCTTGTTTTCCACACCGAGTTTAACTCACGTGGTCTTAGGGATCAGGTTGACAACTACGCTTACTCAGGAAGTTGTCTCCATCCTTGGTCCGAGCTCTATGACCATAAACTAAGATCCTCTCAGAACTACGTTCAACTTGATTCTCATACTAATTTGATACTTAGGAATTCCCAAAACCCCTATCTTTGGGTCAAGCTTGTGTTCCGCTAATTCACCTCTTTGGTCCTGCACTCAGGACCCCGACTACAGGACTGTGTTTCATAGTGCGGGATTATGTCCTCATTCATGTCGGGTTTGCAATAGCTGCACCACACGCACCCCATTCTATGAGTTATCCCTCCTATTCCTTGTACCACATGACATTAAAAGGCACACTTAAGAACTATGTGTTGCTTGAATCTCATCCTCATGGGATACATAGGACCACCTGAATGTATAGACTTCGGGTCCAGCCCCACCTCTTAGAGATCTCCTGATCTCCCGGTCACCTAGGCCCCTTGGCTTTTCCCACTCTATGAGGGGGATATAAAGGTATGATAAAGGGTTTTTGGCACAATTCACCCTTTTCCCAAGAATCCGCCATCTCTTCGCCTCCATCAAGATGACTCCCTCGACCCCTTGTAGTGGTTCACCTATGTGTTAACAGTACTCTGGTCTAGGACCAAGAGTGTCAGATTCAACTTGGTCAAGTTCCCTCCGCTTTTCAAGCATTGTGTTTCCCTTCATTCGGGCTTTCATTATCTTTTATACCCAAAGGGACCCCCAAGAACGGCCTGGATTCAATGCCCAAGGGCTCTCCTACTGTTACGGGACAACGCCCCCAAGGGTTTTAAGACAACAAATTGATACAAATCTCATTTTGCGAACATGGTCAGTGGTCGATGCTGATTTGTTTGTCCCCATTTCAGGCTAATGCGATAGGATTCTATATTGAGAACATGGTCAACAATAATCCTTTGTCGTCACGCAAGCCCTTCCCAGCCTTGAATGTTGGATATATGATTCACATTATGTTCCACCCCATTGTGTCCAGGTGGAATCTCGATACTCTTGGCGCTACCCCTCAGTGCACCTTTGCATATCAGGGTGATAAAGCCGCAATACGACATCCTTCTGGGCTCCCCTGGTCCGAGCTCTAGGATCATGAACTAAGATATCCTCAGAACTACGTTCAGCTTGATTCCCATCCTCATGGGATACGTAGGACCGCCCAAATGTCTCGTTTTCGGGTCCAGCTCATTTGGGTTCTAATCACTCCCCCTTCACCTCTCACCTCTATGTGGGCCCCTCGGCCTGAGGTTCCTCTCTCGGGACTATGTATGGTGTGATGAGGGATCATGTCCCCATACACATCGGTTATATCGCATGACACCATACACATTCCCCGACTAGCATCATCTCTACTACGTCTGCGCTCCATGACGTTAAAATGCATGCTTGTTCCTATCATACGACCATAAACTATGAAATTTTCGTCCTGGCCGCACGACGAAAAAAGGCACTGCATTGTGGTGACCTCATTGTAGAGGAAATCACGTTGGTTATTGGTCATGTGCCATGCCATTTGTCAATGCCCATCATGGCTTGATTCTTGTGGTGACAGCAGGGTTTGCTACCCTTGGCCTGTCGCTTCACAAAAAAAACACTCATCTTTGAGGACAAACATGATTTGTCAAATTCCGCTTCTTTTAGTTCAAGGGCCAAACCCACACTTCCCTTTTTTCCTGGCACTGGTACCTTACCATGCCACCTTTCAGAACTACATGAGGCTTGATTATCATCTTTATGAGATACCTAGAAGCACCTAGGTACATCCCTGCAGGCCTAGCCCAACCTTTGTGTTCAGTCCCTAGACTCAATCATTTCCCCATAGAACACATGGTAAGTAGAGTTTAGGTCCACATTCACGTCGAGTTTTGTAACCGCCTTGCCATGTGTCCCTTGCTCCCCTTACCCATTCTCGGCCCGAGCTCTAAGACCGTAAACTAAGATGCTTTCAAGAAATACGTGAGGCTCGATTCTCATCCATATGAGATACGTAGGAATGCTCGGGAACTTCCACGCGGGCCCATCCTAACCTTCTCTTTTGGTCCCTTGACCTAAAAATTCTCTCAAGGGGGTCGTGCGGTGTGATATGGGATTATGTCCTCACTCATGTCGGGTTGTTCACCGCACCGTACATACCCACTATTCCCATTCACGCCAGGTGTTTGAGTTACTCCACCATGTTCCACATATGATTCCTCCCATCCAAGGTCTGAATTCTACGACCCTAAACTAAGATCTTCCTATGGGAATGGACTATTCTCCTCCTATTTAATACGTCTCGTTGTCGTATTCAGATGTGTTTTGACAAAGAGCCCGAAGTTTGGCATTTTCATACGGACATTCCCCCCATACCATGACCAAGCTTCGTGAGCTCGCTATTTGGATCCTCATCCTCTTCCACATCCAAAAGGACCCTCGGACAACATGGATACTAGTCTTAAGGGCTCTCCATGGATGATGGACCTAAAGGCACTCCAATCATTTCGGGCCAACGTCCCTGTGGATCTCTGACAACATTTGTGACATGGTCCCGTGTTTCGAACATGGTCAACGAACGACCCTCATTTGTTTGTCCCCATTCAAGGCTAATGCGATATAGTTGCTGGATTTCCACCACAGTGAATAGTTATCCTCAATCATCACGCCATTATCATTGTGATCTAAATCTTGAGCGCCATGATTCACACATTTCTACTTCCTCATGTTCAAGTGGAATTCCATCATACTCGGCTCTTTCTCTTCGTGCATCTAGGTGTGCCACAAGATCGTGTTAATGTATTTGGGCCGGTACTCACCGAGCGTCCCTTTTCCCTAACCTGCCCCTTTCTGTGTCGGGAAAGTCCCACCACTAGTTCTTGTTTCCCACACAAAGCATGACTCACGTGGTCTTAGTAGTTTTGGTAGGATGTGTACCAACACAACCGGGATTCTCATCATCCCGAAGGACGTTAAACTACGCTTTCAGAACAACTTAGGTCTTGAATCCCATCCTCATGTGATACGTAGATACACCTAGGCATCTCACCTTGGGTCCTGCCCCAATAATCGCAAAATCATGTTCCTACCCATTTCCGGCCCTCTGGCCTCACCCCTCGGGAAAACTAGGTAGCTGTAATTTTGCACTGAACAAGCTCATGATGCCCCAAGATCCCATTGGGAAGTGACAGACACCCTCGCCAGAGAGACCTTGTACTAAAAAAAGGAATTATCATGATCAAACCAATGCACGCATATGGCGTACTCCGACCACAGTGGTGTAATTACATGAGTGTTGGATTCTGTCCAGACAAACCATCACTCTGTATTCCATGCTTTGTGTGCCCCCTATTCGGACCCTTGCCCCCTTTCATGTATGAAGAGACCCCTAACGGCCTTGTCTCATGCCGCATCGGCTCACCTACCATCCTGGGCCAACATCTCGGAAGACTGGTCATGTTTGGCAGGACCCCCTAATAGTATGGATGCTTGACCTAGGGTCCGCCTACTGTCCTATGCCAACATCCCAAAAGATTGTCCGAAAACATTTGTGACATGGTCCTATGTTTCGAACATGGTCAACGGTCGACCCTCATTTTCCCCCCATTTCAGGATAACACAGTAAGGATACCGCTTTTCCTCCATTGTTAACGGCTTTCCTTTATTGTCACGACATCCCCACAGTGCTCCGAATCTTGGGCATCGTAATTCACGCTTCCTGTTTTTGTCTGTTCGGGAAGATTTTACTTCCCCTGGTGTTGCATCGTTCGTGTGTGAGAACCTCCTTCCCCGGCCAGGCCTCTCCCATCTTCCAGAAATCCGGACTGGTTATCCAAATCCCGGATGCTCGGAGCTTGGTCTTCACTCCTATTTTAGGTGGGACGAGAAGGAAACTATCTCCTATTTCTCACACCGGGATTGACCCATGTGAGCTTGGGGAATTATCGTTGAACGTCCTATAAAAATTGTAGGGATGTAAGGAACCGATACAAACAGTGGAAATCGTGCATGCTACGACATTCAAAATAATGTAAGACGAAATTGAAGCGCAAGGGTACCAATAAAATTTTTTAGTTTGTTATAGTACCCGGGGGTCGACTCCCCCGATGGACGGGTTGACCCCGTCAAAAGAGTGTTGCAGCTCCGCCACCCTTCGTCTTGTAGCGTCCATGACTTGTTGTTGCTGACCTAGCTCCCGCTCCTCCTCAGTAGCAGCGGGGCACAGTTCTTCAGCTTTGGTTCTGGCCCTCTCTACCCCAGCCTGAAAGGCATCCATCTTTAAAGAAGCTTGACTCATATGCTCCTCTGCCTCTGCCATCTATACCTTCAACCGTGTGATCAACTCAGAGTGTGCATTAAGAGAGGCTGAGTGCTCATCCGCCCGGGTCTGCATCTGTTGGACCTCGCTTTTAGCCTCATGGATCTTCATGATGTTTTTCACCTTCCTCCGCTACCAGCCCACGATGAGTCCACGATCATGCTCCCAGATCTTCTCAGCCATAAGATCTCGGACGAGTGCGTGAGGGCGTTGGGCATACAATCCCCCAGCGCATAGTTCGTGTTGCCACGAACGAAGTCTGTCCATTTCGTCCATCCATAGCGCTTGGGGGTGTCCTTGATGAAGCGTGTGATCATCATCCACGATCGGCGGCGGACTATGCTATTGTCTTCCTCATCAGAGGCTGTTTCGTCCCAGTCGGTGCGATTGGTAGGCTCGTACGCAGGATACGCCCACAGAAATTCCTCGGTAGGATTTACATCTGGCATCGAATCCGACGCGACATCTGGCGCCGAAGAAGGCGCGACAGGACTAGGACCGGCCGGTCGATTCTCTTCTTCATAGTCTACCTCAATGACCTCGGGCACAACCCCGCTGGTGGCTCCGCCAGTGATGATGTTTGTTGCAGGTCGGGGAGATGGGGGGACTATCACCACCATCACCAGCATGCCCCTATGAGGGCTGCCACCAGACATCCCGACTAGCCTTGCCGCAGCAGCCCACGCCAGTCGGAGAATTGTACGACAGAGAGGGACATAAACGTCAATTGGCATAGTCTACATATGACAACAAGGAAACCGGTAGAAGAAACTTATTGAGATCGACCTCCGGGTGTTGCTCGTGAGACGATACTAACGGGACCCTGATGCGAGGAGCTCCGTATACTATTGGAAAGTATGGAGATTCTGGAGGAGCTACCTCAGGTGCCCGGGTCCCACAAGATGTGGAACTGGACACTGCCATAGGTGCGGGTTCTAAAGGTGCTGCATCATTACCCGACAACGGGCGAAAACGAGACCTGTGAACAATTTCCTCATGCATGGCTCAAACATCAGTGAGAAGTACATAATGTCCCAAGAACAGACCATGAGGAAAGAAGTTTGAAATCCTACCTTGAGAGCCTCTCTGAAATCACTGTATCATGATCCTTGATCTCTGACATCGCCCTCCTCCAATAGGCTCCCTCCTCCTACCTCATCCTCCCGAGAGGAGTCCTCTGATTCTTCGGGCAGGGGGAATCGCTCCCTCAGATCGGCAGGTGACAACTGTGGGGGGACCGTTCGATCCAGCAGTACCCTCACCCGGTCTGTCATTTGGCGAGGGACATCACTAGAGTGAACGTAATCCTCCAACTCATCCAAGTATTTCTCTGCCTCTGCTGGAGACGCCATGAAACCATCCTGGACTGTGCCTATGCCCGGTAATTCTATCCCGAGGCGATTCAAGTGTGCCTATATCTCGGGTGGACTGAGGAATTGCCGGTTGACGTCCCAAATGTCCCATGCCTCCGTAAAGATGGCATCCTCTGCCATGTCAATATGACACAGCTGGTTCCCTAGAGCCTGAGTGGATATCCTACGAAATTTCCTCGGTGGCTGCCCCTCCGGATGGCACTACTCTTCCGGAATCACCAGGTCCTCTCCTGTTGCCACACCCTCGGCCGGTGTGTGTGTCTTGCCACCATGGAAACCCTGCCACCGGGAGAAGCCCTTGCTGCCCTCTGACCCTGACGTTGGGATAGAGGAGGTCCACCGTCACCAACCCGAATAGTTGGATGCTTCAGCATCTCCCCTGGGTAAGCAGCCTCCCAGCTAATGGCATACTCCATCACCAATTTGAATGTGGTGGTGGATGGAGGCAATGTGATTCACATTTTTCTGTCTTCCCATGTAAACATGAGCCACAACTACCTCATCACACACGAGTGCTCCTTGTGATGCACCTCCCAGTAGACCTACGGGGTCAGCCACTGGTGGCACCGGAACTGCCTTGCAAACCGATGCGGGGTATACGGTTTGCAGAGCGGCTCAAGATCCACTCGTGCCAACAAAACACCACCTCGAAAGGCCTGGAGGTAAGCCCGGTTCCCTTCCGTTCCCCGACCGTCGTCAGTGAGTTTCCCCGACGGCAATGGGAAGGGGAGTAAATTAAACACATCCACCCTCCACAATCGGTTCAGCACCATAGGCATGGTTAGTTTTAACGGGAAGCTCCTGACTGCATTCAGGATGGAGGGGTGGAAGTTCGATCCCTGTGGCGAGATAGGGTTTGGGTATTCTTAGATCCCCCTGATGTGCACCGCAAACCACACATACAGGAGGTGATAGGTCTCACATATCCTTGGTGGCTTTTTGTCCTCGCTAATGTACCGAAGCATTCTGTACAGCTTGGAAAGCATGGGAATCCTCATATTGACCTGCTGCCCCATGGCCAGCATGGACGCCATGATAAATGAGCTGGGCCACACCCCCATGCTGGTATCCCTCTCTGGTAGGATCCAACTGGAGATGAGAGCCGCAATGAATGCTTCCATCCTGACTATTGGTAGTTGTTCAGTTCTGACACTAAAACCCCAAGTCTTCTATTGGTTGTCCTCCAAGACCCGCCAATACAAGTACACCTTACGCCGTTGGTCCGCCCTCGGACAATTTCGAGGCCTTGGAGATAACTCTCGATTCTATGGGAAATTCAGGAAGCGCTTGAACAACTTCTTAAAGTGGACATCCCTCACTGCCTCCTTGTCCTCTCCAGGGACGAGTGCCATCAGCACCGGCGCCGGTCGCGGCATTTTCTCTGTATCCTACCACATGCTTGTGACGGGGAGGAACTCATCATACATGGACCCCAAGATCGGAACCCTCGAAATCTAGTAAACATCCCACAAGCTGATGCCCACCTCCCCGTGGTGCATGTGAAAAGTATTGGTCCTAGACGACCATCTGCTCAGCAATTCTGGCCTCAGTTGTTTCAGTTGTTAAATGTGGAATTGGGAGTCCCGTGCCGCCTCATATAAACCCACTCTTCTTAGCTCAGCCCCAAACTATCGCATGAGGCACCTACCCAGTAGGCCCAGGCCCAGTCATCAGTAATGTTGCCACCCTGGCGCAGGTCCCACTCATCTGACCACCCCTTATTCGGATCCTGCAATACCGCCTTCATCATGATATGGTACAAAGGAGGGGATGTCTCTAGTTGCAGTGGCTTCCAGTCAATATTGTTCACATGGTTGTAGAGACAGTTGGAGGTAACAGCTGCAAAGTCCTCCCGTGCATGACCATCGGCTACCCTGAACCATTGGTGCTGACATGTCGTGCTCCTAAACCAGCAAGCTGGTTTATCCCTACTCGCCTTAGGGATGAAGACGTCATCCCTCAAACCGAAGCTGTACAAAGGAAGCTTATTACACTACGGATAATTCTTCTGAACCTCCGATAGAAGCTCTGCCAAATAGTTATGGTCCGAGTGGCTTCGAACCATCTCCCCAAGGCCCAGACAATTGGCCATCTCATCCCTCCGGGCGGCATCTGCATGCACCCCTAGCACAGCTTCCCGATGGGCCATTTCAGTTCTGAGAAAATAATTTTTCAGAAAGGATCACGAAGCTGTGTCGCGAAGCCGACTCCCAAAGATATCTTGCGAAAACTAGCCAAGAAGTCGGACCTAGGCTGGAAAATATGAGTTCTCTTGGCACGGTCGTGGAGTCGGAGTCCCGCCGTTCACCGAGAAGCTCTATTCGCTGAGAGCCGGCATGGCATATGCGGAGCTTCGTGAAATCGACAGTAGAAAAGGACAAGAAAATCACGTGAAGAAAAAATAGGTTGGTCCCCTATTTATAGGCGGAAACCCCTGGATCATCACAGCGTACCCCGCCCGTGCGGAGTATCACGGCGCATCTGGATCCCAAGGACGTAGTCAGCACCGCCGGCCCCCTTCACGAAGTCGCATCGCAAACCACAGAAAATTATGGCGATTTTCCCTTATACTTCAACCCTTCATCCCTCCGCAGCTCCAAGTATAAGGGGGGGGGGGGGGGGGTTTGGCGCCAAAATATTACACGAAAGGAAGGAGAGAAAAAAATCCCCGCCCATTGCCTCGCGAAACACCAACGCGGAGCACCCCCGAGCATCGCGGTGCCGCGAAGCACCGGAGACGGTAACTTTCTGTGAATGGCCTGACGTTCGCAAGCCCGCTGCGAAGCACCAGAGGTGGTAACTCTTCATGAACGGCCTGACGTTAGAGAGCCCTCGGCGAAGTACCGGAGGCGGTAACTCTCCGTGAACGGCCTGACGTTCGTGAGCCCGCCGCGAAGCACTGGAGGCAGTAACTCTCCACGAACGGCCTGATGTTCGCGAGCCCGCCACGCAGCAACCACCACCCCATCACACCACATGATTTCTGCTTCGCGGAGCCCCTTGCCTATAAATACTGGGATCCCCCTAATCCGAACAGACAGAAAATCCGACCTTTCGGCTTCTCAGCTCCCGAATCGCGAATCATCCATCACCCCAGGAATCATGAGCTTCGCGAGGTACATATACTTCGCGTGATTCCTTCTCCTTGTCTTGTTTTGAGCCCCTCTTCCGAGAGGGATGCCCTTCGTGAAGCTCAAGGGCATCGCAAAGGAGGGGGATTCCCAAGGGAACCCAGGCAGCCTCGGTGTGTTTATGCTTCGCGAAACACCCATTCTGGACTAAAGATCCCTATGCTAAGGTAGGATTGCTACGTATCGCGAAGCACACTGCCTCATGACACCTTGATTCGCGAGGCATCTCTGCTTCACGAGGTAGTGCTCCGTGAAAACTATTCTACTTTGCGAAGCACCCCCCCCCCCATCAACACCTCTACCCCATGCTAAGGCCAATGCACTCCAATTCGCAAAGCACACTCCTCTCCTTAGCAATTCCTCTTCCTGTGCAACCCTCCAGGTTTGCACGATGTGATTTCAAAGTCCCACAGACAACATCTCCCGTATCATTGCTTTGCCTAATGCTTCTTTGCATAGGCACGCTAACGGCTATTGCTTCTTCACATAGCCATGCTAACGTGGACCCCTCGATGGTTCGCTCTACGCCCCCCCTTTACCACGACCTTACTGGTACCTTCCCTCCCCCAAGAAGTGAAGGGTACCGGTCATGTATGTTATAGAGGTGTGGAGTAAACCCACCTCGTCCGAGCTGCAGGAGTATAAACTGCCAAGCACCTCATCCTCAACACATGACGTTAAACGGTGACCTGACCCTGCGCCTCGCACGCAGGGTCCCTCCAGCTCAGACATTTTTTACACCACCCGTTACCAAAGAGACGGGGTCACCGCCTCCACAAGGGATGATATCCTCCTTCTCGGAGTAGCGTATGTCCATGAGAGAATGACAACCACCTTGGTGTAAGCACCTAGCCCTTCTTGTGGATGGTACAACCCATGAAACTCCGTATTTCCCCACTGCCAAGGTCAGTGGAGGGTGCGATAGGGAACGAGGAACCTCCCATAATTGGTCCCAAATCCCTCTCTTCGTTCTTTTCCACAGTTCGGGCCTCCATCCTAGAGTAATTCCAAGCACCATGGGCCGCCTAACACATAAGCCCCTCTTCACTTTTCACGGACGCAACCTTTGCGGTATGATTGTCAGGTCCTTGCCGCCTCTTGTTTCTCACACAGAGAATGACTCACATGGGATTATATTTGGCATTGAAAATGACAATACCCCGTCCAACATGCCGTTAAACTGTATGTCATCCAGCATGACGTTAAAATGTATGCCCCCATCCAGCATGACATTAAAATGCACATCTATTTGAACTATGAGGTCTTTGATCAATGTCAAGGCATGGTATGTAGGAAGACTTCATGAGGTTCAATCCCACCCATCATTTATTCACGTCGAGTTCACTCTCATTCTGCATGACGTTAAACTACATCCCAGACCAATGAAAAACTGTTGTGACTCATCCATATTGAACTACAGGGTCTTTGATCCATGTCAAGGCATGGTACGTAGGAAGCCTCCCTGAGGTTCAATCCCACCACCCATCAGACCAATGTCCACCTTCTTGTCGGTTCTCCAATGAAGCCCCCACCCCCAAACTACGAGGTCTTTGATCCATGTCAAGGCATGGTGCGTAGGAAGCCTCCGTAAGGTTCAATCCCATCTCCCATCGGACCAAGGTCCTTTCCTCACGTCGGTTCGCCGAAACCCACACCATTTTGAACTATGTGGTCTTTGATCCATGTCAAGGCATGGTATGTAGAAAGCCTCCACGAGGTTCAAGCCCTCTGCCCGTCGTTTATTCACGTCAGAGATCACTCTCATCCAACATGACGTTGAACTGCTTTCCATTCCGATGGTAAGCCATCGTAACCATCCCGAACTACGTGGAATTTGATCCATGTCATGGCATGGTATGTAGGAAGCCTTCACGAGGTTCAAGCCCACCACTAGTGGAGCCCTGGGACTTCTTTCACATCAGTTCACTGATGAAACCCTTTGAACTGCGAGGACTTTGATCCATGTCAAGGCATGGTACGTAGGAAGCCTCTCAAAGGTTCAAGCCCAACACCCGTTGGTCATCCCGACCTTCTTCGTCTCAGTTCGTCAACACTCGGGCAGCCTAGTGTGTAAGCCCCACACCATCTGGACCAATGTCTTTGCTCGTTTCGGTTTGCCGACACACCATTTGAACTACGGGGTCTTTGGTACATGTCAAGGAATGGTACATAAAAAGCCTTCATAAGGTCCATGCCCACCACACGGTCGTCCCGACCTCACTCACGTTGGTTCACCCCCGTCTCCGCTGGACGATAAACCTATGGCATACCCTGTGTTAAACATAAGAAACTGAGGAAAACCTCAGATATATGCCTACGACATATAATTCCCCACGCTCGATGTGGGATGCCTCGGGCTTCCATGCCCTCAAGAAGCCCTAGGACAAGGTAAAAAAGATAGACACACCAGTTTCCTAGTGTTCAGACACGCTACTAATGCCTCGACGTGACTAATTCCTCAACTGAAAGTTGCTGCCCTGACCGGACCCTTTGAAATTTCCTGACATAAGTAGTGTAATTAACCGGTGTCCATGGAAACATGGCGCTGGGAAGAGTTTGACGAACATCGTATTAAATCTATGTGGGAGTCCGAGACTAGGTAACGAGTTCTGAGGAGGAATCCAAAGAAGGGAGAACCGACATCCCATCATCCCAGTTTCGATCAAGGAGCAGACGTCCTTGAATAAGGAGTGAATTCAGCCTGCCTTTGGAAAGAGGGAATGCGGGGCTACAATGCAGCGCGTCCTCCTACGCAGACGGACAGACGAATGTGCGCACACCTCGACGGAAAGCGTTGGAAACAAATCCACATCAAGGATAGGGTTGTAGGGTCCTTTATACTCAGAGTATCTACCACATTGTTTACCTTCCTATGATGTTCGTAGATTGCAAATTAATAGCCCTAGACTAGCTCTAACAACATATATTTTTTCATATTGACATTAATTAATGGGAATATATACTTTAGGTATTTATAGTCAGTATTTATTTCTCACTTATCCCTATATAGAAAATTCATCCAAATCATCAATGTAAAAAAGGTAATTATTGATCATGAATTTTTTTTCTCTACATATTTATCCATAATAAGAAGGATAAATATGCTTTCACTTATTCATATTTATTGAGTAAAAACCCCAATCACTTTTTGGATACATAGTTTTAGATCACAAATCTTCTCCCTTTTGTGGGTAATATGGGAAAATGTGATGTTATTAACATCTTTTAAAATTAATTAAAACTACAATGGCATTCATCATTCAAAAAGAACATGACATGCTTCCTTTTTATATAGTTTAGTGGACTTGAAAAAGATGTGATGTTTTGAAAAAATCAAAAATAATACCAAGATAATCTCAGGAATCTATGTATATCCACAATAGATGTTTTTTTAGTCATCGTTCAATTTCATTAGTTTTTTATGGATATACATATATCATATTTTGTTTTAGAACATAGATTAGTGAAGTCATTTTCTCAATCCAAAACACACATTTACATTACTTGGAAAATAAAATTTTCTTTTTTGAATCTTCATTATTACATTTAAATAGTCCTCATATTCCTCATTTCTATTGGAGTTGATAAAAATATCATCTATAAATAATATAGGAAATTTATTATGGTAATACCTCATTACTTTATCAAAATTTCCATTGACATATTGGGTGAATTATTTAGTGAAAATGGAATCAATTTTAACTCATAATTCCATAATTTTTTCAGTTTTTTTATTTTATACTCAACAAATCTAAATTATTTATTTAATTAAGTGATTATAATTAAACGATATCATTGGGTTTCGGCTATTATATGATTGTTGGTCAAAATGGCCATCGGATCCTAAACATATAACGTAACAATTTTTGTTTATAAATACTAGTGATCATGGTTAATTAATACAGAATGAAGATTTGATAGCCTCATCTAGTAGAATTGGGCCATTCAAAGCCCATATGATAGATCTTGGGAAGGAGGTTGCACCACTAGGCTTTACTATGGACCAAGCCCAAGCCGAACATCATCATCTGAAGCTTGAACGTAATCACTTATGGGAGAAATTCATGATGATAGAGGTCGCCACTAGGGCAATGTTGGCTGAGCCGACACAAGATTATATCACCATAGCACACCTTACACATAGGTTCTAGACAGGTATTATAAGGGGCTATGTAACGCGACCTTAACTGCTTTGTGAAATCCTTTGACAAGTAAAATTGTTATTTCTTTTTATGGATAAGTTTGTAAATTTCAAATTTCCGGATAAATTTACGACGTATATTATTGATTATTTTTTTATAAAAATAGATATTTTAAAATATTTATGTAAACCTTAAATAATTAATAATGTGTAATTATTTACAAAAAAGGTCTTATACTATTTTGTTCAGTAGAAAATTTAGAGTCTAATAAGATCGAATTATTTTTTGGTGAATAGTTAATTAGGAATAGTAATTTAACGCATGAATTGTAATGTGACCAAATAGAATAATAATCTCACCAAATAAAGTATTATAATAATTTAGACACCTTGATTAGGTAGTGCAATCCAATAAAATAAGTTAATAATAGTTTTATAAATTATTAGTTAATTAATAGTTTTTTTTCGGATGAATAAGGTTTTTATTTAAATATGAATTAAAAAATATTTAAATATTTTTTTTCATAAAATGGAGTTCATTTTTAAATTCATATCATCTATATTAGGTTAAAGTGAGTTTTTTCTATTTTACATAAATAGTTGAATTTTCGGTTAATAGTGATACTACAGTTTTCAGTTTCGGTTGTTTAATGACATCATTAAGGATGTAATAATTATGTAATTTATTTTTCAACATATAAAGAGTATGATAGGCTATGAGGTGTCCCATGTGGCCGATACCATGGGAAAATATCATGTGAAAGCACATGGTTTTTCCAATACCACCGATAAGGTGTCCCATGGAAATTAATGTTTTTCCCCTCACTCCTCCAATAAATACCAAGCCATTCCCCCATCAATTTCAATCCAAAATCATCCTCAATAAAGATCTGGCCTCTTTACCCCCAATGAGTCCTTCCAAGGTTCCCTCAATCCTCCCATTTTCCCAACCTTCAAGCTTTCAAAGTTACTTTTCAATGTAAGTGAACATTTCACCCACCTCTTTTATGTCATGACGTTCTTTATGTTATGTCTTATAATTACATTTTATTAATTGGGGGATTGTTAATCTATATCTTTACTACTGTCAATTACCATTAAAAATGATTTTAGACCCTATATACACTCATCAATAGATTTTTTGAATTTTAAGTGACATTTTTAGGCTACCAATTTTTTTTGTAAAAGAAATCGCATCTTGTCTTTGCTTTCATGTTTTCTTTTCATGTTGTATGAAATTAAAATATCCATAACATATTCTTATCTCCATGTTATACTGCCTTTATACTGTATTATGTTTTATTTATGAGTGGATTACCCTTTTACCATCTCTTTATATTATTTTCTAAAACCATGTTATATAGCTGTTATGCTGCATAAATTTCATCTCAAACGTTCTCTCTCTTTTTGTCAAGGAATTATCTTGTTTTATTTATGTGAATACCCAGACCTATTTCGTTTTTATGGGTGTTCATAGATACAAAAAATTATATATTTCAGTATTGAATTGACATACATGTAATCCTCACTCCGATTCCATTAGTTTTAAATGACATAACGATATTATTTTTTAGAACCTATAAAACGTCAAAATTTTAAAATGAAACCTATATCTTTTGTTCTCTATGGGATATTAACGGATTTTTTGATTATGATCTATGTGGATCATAAGAAAGTATGGACATATTAAGGTTGTGACCGGATATCTCTCCATTTCATTTTGTAAATAATTAATCTATAGAGATGACATGTTTCACGATACCTTATTGAATAACATTGGAAATTTTTCTGAAACCTCAGGGATAATCCTTGGTAATATGTTCATGAATGTCTAAATGAACATTTGTAGCAACATATTCAAGTTATTATTCACGTTATTTTTATCATGATATTCCTACTATTCCATTGCTCCTGTATTTATGATTTTTATCATGTTCTTATTAATATTGATCACGATCATAGGTAAATGGTTTCACTTGTTTTCCTTAGCGAGCCTTCTGCTCACCCTTTTCATTGATGTATGTATCTAGGATATGAGAGATGTAATTTCACTTATGATGAACTTATGATGAATCCTTACAAGTGGATTATAATAATTTTCTATGTTGTTATCAATTTTTATTGTTCCGGATTTCCAAGATAGTAGACATTAAAGATCCTATGTTTGTAAAATGTAATGAAAAGTTATATATTAAAAATACGGGATTTCATATTTATATTTAGGAATATTCATATATCTATACTGAAATTCTTTATTCCCATGATATATTTCATCATTACAGTTAGATAGGCTATTAAATTCTCATAAATGAATGATGAACTATTATTCAATTCAATAATATCATTACTCTTTCTAGTTGATTTAAGAAATTTCTATACTGATTGAGATTTAATAAAAACAGGAGATGTTATTCCAATAGAGAATCCTAAATTTTTCTTTTTCATATTCTCTATAACCCATTTCAATCATCATATTTATTTTAAAATGATACCAATGAGATCATTTGTAGTAAGATTTTCAATTCTCATGTAATTTAAGTTATTCTATTTTATTCCAATTCAATAGATATAATTTGAATAATTTTCTCAACAATGATTCCATATATTAAATATTTCACTACATGTGAATGAATAATATTAACAATGGTCATAAATATTGGAATCTATTTAGCTAATGATTCTACATGTACAAAATTAAAGCTGATACTAAACTCTTAACATTTCTCTTCAACTTTCAATAACATCCAAAGTCATAATGTGAGTAACTTATAATATCCTACATATACAATTATATTCTTTACATGATGAAATTGGACAATAGGTAATTCCTATGATTGAACATTTTAGAGTATTCCTTACTATATAATTCAGTTACCATTAAAAAAAGGTGTTCTACATGAATTCATATGATCTAATTTACCAATACCCAAACCTACAATATTATTTATTGGGAAAAAAATTCTTCCAATTGCTTTAATGTAAAATAAATTTATAGTAACAAAATTTATATCAAATATTAATAACATACAATATATAAAAAAATAATTGAAAGTATAGAAGTATAACCTACTTTCATACCTATATATAGATCATATTTGTTTATGGTGGAAATAATAGGGGGATGGGTTAGAGGTTAATCATTTGAAAAAGGGAAAAATAAAAAAAACGTATGTCAAAAAGACATGGATCATACATTGTTTTTTTATTATAGATTTAAAATTGTATCAAGAAGATAGCATACATATAGATGTTATTACCAGTATCATTGAAACAATGATAAAATACTTTAATAGAACAATATGTAAAGAACATAATTTTTAATATAAATATAGAATGGAATATTTGAATTTTAGAAACATGTAACTCAAAACGAATATTACATTAAGAATTAAACAAAATATTAATAAAAGGTAATTAGACACATTATCCTTAATATTTAGGGATGTCTAAAATCATGAAAAATGATATATATGAAATTATTATGTATTTTAATGATATATCTTCACTTAACATGATATCCCTGAATACGATAATCTTAATGTATTTGTCTTATAAAACCATGGAAGCCCTCAATCTGATATATCAAATTAAAATCTATAATTCTTATCAAATGATTCACTCAAAATGAGAATTTGTGTCTCTACCTTCCTAGTCTTTGAGTCCATTGATCTTATTGTTATAATTCATCATTCATCCAATCCCTAGAATCCTTCTATCTAACCACAATCGAACATAACAAATAAAAATGAAGAAAATTTATATATAATTTACAATACATAGAAGTATTCATTATTAATGAAACTATACAAAACATTTCAATTTCTTTGGTCAAATCTTTCATGGGTGCTAATATCCTGGAGAAATCAAGAATGAATCTTTGATAGTAGCATGCCAACCCAAGGAAAGTCCATACCTCCATCATGCTCCGGGGTGGATCCCATGCTAACGTTGCCTCCACCATGCCTGGGTCCACAGCCACACCATCTGCTAAAATAATGTGTCCCTGAAAGTGGACATCCTTTATCTAGAACTAACACCTCAATAGTCTCCCGTAAAACAGGAGCTCTCAGAGTGTGTCCAGAACCATCATTAGGTTCCTTGTGTGCTCCACCTTGGATGTTGAGTACATAAAGATATCATTGACGAAGACCACCACAAATAGATCTATATTGGGCTGAAAGATCCGGTTCAAGAGTCCAATAAACACTGTTGGGGATTTCATCATGGTGAAGGGAATCACCAAGTACTCATAGTGATCGTAGCGACATCTAAAAGATGTATTTGGTATATCCTCATCCTATACTCGCAATGGGTGATAGCATGATCATAGATCTACCATCGAGATCCATCGTGCCCCACTTAACGGGCCAAATAGGTCATCGATTATCGGTATTGGAAACTGGTTTTGGATTGTAACTTGATTCAAGCGCTGGTAATCCAAAAACAGCCTCAAGCTTCCATTCGTCTTTTGGGAAAACAACATTGGGGCCTCCCAAGGTGAAACACTGGGTCTCACAATGCCCTTCCTCTGCAAGTTTTCCAGCTGCGCCCTCAACTCATGGAGCTCTGTAAGAGCCATCCAATATTTTGATATTGATATCAATGTTGTCCTGGGTTTCAACTCAATGCATAACTCTACCTCCTGATGAGGATGTAGTCCGGGGACATCCTTCGGAAAGACGTCCTCGTACTCATCCACTACTGCAGGAAATTGGAAACTCGTAACATGAGCTGCGCCAAGGGCTAGGGTATCCAAATGATACGAAATCGGTTGTACCATCCTAAGCACGAGTCCATCTTGTGTTTCCTGGGTCTCCTTTTCACTGACGAAGGATAACCTCGTTACATCACGACAGACACACCGCACCCTTTTCCTAAAATATTTAATTTGGGCCTGAACTACGGATAGCCAATCCATACCAAGAATGAAATCTCAAGGCCACAATTCTACCACCATGAGGTTCCAACTAAAAATCTCACCTACAAGGGTCAGGTCACACTATCTGCAAAGGTGTGTGATCTATGAATCTTCTCCAGTTGGTGTTTCTATGTTTAAGGGTCGAGTACACAGATCAATAGGAATCTCAAGGTCTCGAAAAGGATAAGAAGCCCAAAAATAATGACTAGCACATCTGTCTATCCGTACGACATCAAGAGTAGAAAAGACACATATTGTACCTCTAATCATCCCGGGAGTACCTAAGTCATAAGCCTATGTTGCCTACAGCTGTCTCTACCTCTGTCTACCAGCCTCCTGAGCCCGGGGTGGACCTCCTGGGGGTGGTGGTGGCAAAAGGTCAATATGCCAACAACCTCTAGCTTCCCCTCCAGCTTCTCTACCATGTCGAACACCCAACATATCTGTCTGCTCCACACGTAGCCTTTACCTCGGTGGTCCATCCGCTGCTCCCGTGTCAGTAGTATGGTAGGTCGTACAATATCCAGTGAGATGTCCCTTTCCATCACATGAGTATCATTGCCTCTCTCGAGGTTAGCTGGATGCGCCCTGTGAACCCTACACGGAAGATCACCAGTCATGAGATCTCCTATGAAAACATCTCCCATACTTGGGTCCCTGACGTCGGCTCCCTAATACTGAGTTCTCTGCTTCAGCTTGCTCACTATTGACAACTACTGGCTGTCTCTACAATACAAATAAGCTCCCGACGACCAATGCCCGCTCAAGCACCCTAGAATAAGTAAGAATTCTCATAGAGATGTTGCTAGCTTAGATGTCTTTGTGCAAGTCCCACTCAAAATTCTGAGCTCTGAAGTTCTAATCCCTTACCATATCAATCGAGTACCGTGAGAGATCCGTAAAACTTGATGAATAGTCAGCCAATGTCATGGTTCCCTGGTGGAGTTGAAGAAGCTCTTGTATATGTACAGCTCTTAGGGTAACAGGTGAAAACTAGTCCCTGTAGCGATTCTCAAACTCTGACCACGCATGATTCGTATAAGGCCCCAGCCTTAAACCTTACATAATCTTAAGTTATTACAAGATTACACATTGAGGATCTTTTCGGGTTTAGTGTTTTAGAGAATTAGAACATAAAACATTCATTACATTCCACATATAACCAAAGTGGTTACATAAGGATAGTATTCATTTTTCCCATCAATGGAAACATATTTAAAATAAAACATGGATTCATTCTTGACACTTCCTTAACACTATCATCATATCATGTACCTTTCCCTTGACATGTGTCAAACATTTCAAAAAAAACATGGGATTAGCATAAAAAACTCAGTAAGGGATATAAAAATATGGAAAGGAAACATGGGTACATATACACATAAGAATGAAATCATACTTTAACCATAAAACATAAGCACATTAACATACCTCATCAAATAATGAATAAATTATAGAAATCATAAGACATAAAGGTAACTTGAGGCATTCATAACATTCTTACATAGGGAGTAACCCTCTTGGTTACGTTTGGAATACCCATCACAGTATATTCCCTAAATCTCTTCAGAGAAACCTTAACGTTTCACTCCTTCACGTTACCCAATGCATTTGAGAGCTATATCAGGCTCACCCACCCTTAGTTTATTATGGAACCACCCGTCTTCATAATAATGCCCAAAAACCATAACATAATCGTATCACATAAAACATGCATAAAGGAAACATAACATTTCCACATTTCAATCACAAGATATCAATACAAAACATTGATATAATAAAAACGTTATGAAGCCCATTTTCAATACCAAAATAAAAGAAAAGTAAAACATGTTATTTAATTTTCTTTTAAAAAGAAGGCATGGCTTGTAGTGGAAGCCGAAACTCAAATAATGGTCACGCCGGCGGATAAGTCGTTGTTGCCACATACGTATGACAAAAACATTCCCTTTTGTCATTTAGTAAATGCTTCGTATAAAAAATATTCCTTTTGAATAAACGTAAAAGTCATAGGGGTTTATACACCATATAAAAGAAGGTTGTGTATAAAACAAAATATGCCTCAATGAAAAGAGATTGAGACGAAGTCCCATACCTCAGGTCCGACTTGAGTCGGTCATTCTTTAATCTCCTGAATAATAAACTTGAGATAATTTCTAATTGTTTAAGAACCTTTTTCTTGTTCATTATTCCTTTCATATCACTTCTTTCTGTGTCATGAACACTATGTAATTATTTAAGTTAATAACGGTCGTTTTAACGATCATTGGTACTTGAGTCAAAAATAAACCCTTTATAATTACAAGTTGTTCATGTATCCATTATATTTAGAATTATAATCATGATTTATATATCATATATAACATATATATCCAGTATATACATGCATTTATAATATTAAATAATCATTTAGGGGTAAGAAATGAAATGCACCGTTCATGGAGACGGTAAGCCATACGTACGCATGAACGCTACTTTCATTTCTATTCCGTATTTTATAGAATGGAATCATAATGATATAAAGGTATATTATAATTCCAGTGTAATATCATATATAATATCATAACTCCATCCTTTATACATCCCACATATGGTATTAACGAATCAAATCTCTTTGAGGGGGAGGTAGTCCGCACTTCCTTAAATGATGATATCGCGTTTACCCATAATAGAAACCATAAAGGTATGCCTAAAATGAAAAATACAGAAGCCTAAGGAAAACATAAACATATTATATATCATATATAAATACAGTGTCATCTTAATGGCCAGATTTGAAGGTGTTAAAATAATGTTGAACAATCATCGTTTCGGGAGGCCGAAATTCGCCGTCCACGGAAACAATATGTTCATTAACCATTAGATGTAGGTGTGTGTAAGTTTATCTAGAATAATTCTAATAAAAACATCCTAGTATATTGAAGATACTGGATTTGTTACAAAAAATTAATAAAAAGAGTTTAGGGTGTTGGAGAAGTAAAATAAAACAAAAGGACTCAAGTGAAGACATTACCTTAAAATCAGGTAACTCCCTAGGGTTTGAGCTCAAAGGCTTCCTTGGGAAGACTTCTGCCCAATGTGAGGCTTCAAAGAGTAAGAGAGGGATTTGGAGAGACTAAATGGGTAGGGATTGGCCAAGCCAAAGGCTTTGGAAGTGTGGGTAAGTAGGTAGAGGTGGGGGCCTTTTATAAGAGGAGAGGAGGGGCACTCTTGGAAAGCAAAGAAATGTTACTTTATTTTAAAATGAATTTCGGATTCAAAAGGTCCCACATTGATATAATTCGATGGTAATGTGATAAGGGTTCTAAATCCACCCATACAATAGTTTTTGTACATGTGTAGGTCATAGATTTTACATTATCATTTCATTTTATTTAAATCCATTATTAATGAGGTAATCGCTGCATCACCATGATGTCATAAATAATTTAAATTATTTAAAGTATAAAAATGATACAAAAAATACTATGATGTAGGAATTCTTTTTATCTTTACAATTAATATTTATAGTAAAAAATCTGACTTGTATAACCCCATGTAAAATGTTTTTTAGTAAAATAACTCATGTTTGTGTCATTTTTGCTTTTACATTAAATAAAAAGTTATTTATGTCATTTCCCAACCAATGTGGTTCCATGGGGTCCCCAGGTTGACCCATGGATTGTCTTGGTCGGCCATGACACATACAATAAGGGCAGGACATGTGTCTAGGTCATTTCATATTATTAAAAAATTATTTTTACCTTAAACTACAATAATTACCACTAATCGCTATTAAAAACATAAAAGTTACTATTCACCAAAAAAATTATTTTAATCCCATTGAAAAACATTTTAATTCATAGTGACAACCATGTATGTCGGATTTTTGAAATTAAAAACACAGAGGTGGTAAAATTTCATTTAAACGAAAAATCAGTTTTTTAAGTACCACTTACTGGTTTCACTATTCATCAAAAATTGATGTTTTTCAGAAAAATACCAAAACTTCACCCTAAGATATATTTGATATTATGAATTCAAAAATGTTGTCTATTTTATAGAATTCAAAAAATATAAGTTTCATTAAATAATTTAATAATTAATTCCCATTGTCAGAGCAAATAGCGTGTTTTTATGAAACAATAAGCATCAAAAGATTGACACTAGTTAAAGTCCAATTTCAAAGTGAAATTAATTCCAATGACCACTATTGGATTAAATGGTAAAAATATATTCTAATTTCACATTAAAACAAATTCAAAAGATAATCTAATCATATAAATAAATTAGATTAAAAAGCAGTTTTGATGTAAAATGCAGTATTTTTTACTATTCATTAAAAAAATGAACATTGTCAGAAAAAGCAAAAAATTCACACAAAGTAAATTTTTATGTTCCAGTCATAAATAATAAGTTTATTTTGACAAAAATATCTTATAAAATTGTCAAAATATATATTTAAAAATGGTTTTCCATCAAAAGGCAGTAAAACAATCTTTTAAAAATATTACTGTATTCCATGCTTAAGATTGGATTTATTTTCCTTTTAAGCCTCTAAAACACTATCTAATTCATTAGTAGACATAGATAAAAATATCTATTATTCATTAATTAAATGGGATGTTACATCCATCCCCCCTTTAGAAAATTTTCTCCCCACAATTTATTTACATATCGAATAAATGGCGGTACTTATCCCTCATTTTATTTTCAAATTCCCATGTTGCCTCTTCCATCATGTGGTTTTTCCACAAAACCTTTACCTGATTAATCACTTTATTCCATAACACTTTCTCCCTGTGGTCAAGAATCTGGACCGGATGTTCCTCATAAGATAAGTTCTCTTCTAGCTGAACTACCTCTAGACTCAAAACATGAGATGGATCTGGCATATACTTTCTCAACATCGAAATGTGAAAAAGATTGTGTACCTGAGATAAAATCAGAGGTAAAGTCACCCGGTATGCAACTGATCCTACTCTCTCCATAATTTCATATGGTCTAATGAACCTTGGACTCAACTTTCCTTTCTTACCAAATCACATCACACTTTTCCATGGTGAGACTTTGAGAAAAACATGATCACCTACCTCAAAAGATAGATCCTTCCTCCTATTGTCCTCATAACTCTTCTGCCTGCTCTGAGCTGTTCTCATGTGTTTCTGTATCAGTTGAACTTTTTCTGCCAACTCTTCTACCAATTCTGGTCCCATCAACTTCCTTTCACCCACTTCATCCCAAAATGCTAGAGTTCGACACCGCTTCCCATATAATTCCTCAAATGGTGCCATCTGTATACTGGAATGAAAAATGTTATTATAAGAAAACTCAACCAAAGAAAGATGTTGGTCCCAACTTCACTAATAATCCATCGAACAAGCTCGTAACATATCCTTCAAGGTCTGAATTGTTTGTTCTGACTACCCATCTGATTGAGGATGAAAATCTGTACTAAAATTAATTTCAGTACCCAATGACTTCTGAAGGCCTTTCAAAAGTTATAAGGGAACCTGGGATCACGGTTAGATACAATGGAGAGAGGAACTCCATGTAACCTGACTATCTCTTTAAGATACAAACGGGAATGTTGATCTAGGGAAAAAGTATCTCTTATAGCAAGGAAATGAGCAGACTTTGTCAAGTGATCAACAATAACCCAGATTGCATTATTACCTCGAGGGGTCTTCGGCAATCCCACAACAAAGTCCATGGATATATTCTCCCATTTCCACTCTAACACTGGTAAAGTCTAAAGCCTCCCTTTTGGTTACTGCCGCTCTACTTTAACTTGTTGACAAGTCAAACACATCACAGTAAAATCAGCAATATCTCTTTTCATTCCATCCCACCAGTAATACTCCCGCAGATCTCTGTACATCTTAGTACTGCCAGGATGAACTGAAAATGGAGAACTATGAGCTTCACATAACAACTCTCTCTTTAACTGTGAATCACAAGGCACACATAATCTCTTCCCAAATCTCAAAACAAAGTCATTATCAGTGTTGAATTCAGGCAACTTACCTTTCTGAACCAGCTCTACCTTTTTCTGCAACTCACTGTCTTGCTTCCGTGCTTGCTTGATTCTGTCTGATAGAGAAGATTTCACTGATACCTGAAACAAAACAGAAAAACATCCTGCACCAAAAACTTCTTTTCCAAAGTTCATCAAATCCTTAACCAAAGGATCATGTTCCAAACAAAACATTGCTAATGAAGCATTACTTTTTCGACTCAAAGAATCAGCCACATTATTTTCTTTTCCTGGATGGTAATGAATTGTACAATCATAATCCTTGATTAATTATAGCCATCTCCTTTGTTTCATGTTCAATTATTTCCGAGTGAATATATACTTTAAACTTTTGTGAACGGTATATATTTCACACTTTACTCCATACAAATGATGGCTCCAAATTTTTAAAGTGAAAACAACAGCAGCTAATTCAAAATCATGTGTAGGGTAATTTACCTCATGAGTTTTCAACAGTCGTAAAGCATAAGCAATTACCTGATCATTCTGCAATAGGACGCAACCAAGTCTTTTCAATGAAGCATCACTGTATATAACAAACTTACCATTCCTAGATGGAAGTTCCAAAACTAGAGCATTCACCAATCTTATTTTCAACTCTTGAAAACAATCATCACATTCTTTTATCTAGATAAACATAACACCCTTCTGAGTTAACTTAGTCATCGGACTAGATAACCATGAAATATTTCTAACAAACCTTCGGTAGCAGCCTTCCAAACCAAGGAAACTATGAATCTCTGTTACATTTGTGGGTCTTTTCCATTCTTCAACAACCTTTGTTTTTGCAGGATCAATAGTTATCCCATCTTTCGAAACAATGTGACCAAGGAAAGAAATTTGTTGCAACCAAAACTGACACATGATTATTTTCCCATACAATTTATTTTCTTTTAAGGTTTGCAAAATAACCCTTAAATGTTTCTCATGCTCCTATTTACTTTTTTAAAACACCAAAATATCATCGATGAAAACCACCACCAACTTATCCAAAACTCATGGAAAATTCTATTCATTAAGTCCATGAATACAGCAGGTGCATTGGTTATCCCAAAATGCATTACTACAAATTCATAATGGCCATATCTTGTACGGAACGCGGTCTTCGGAATATCTCCTTCCTTTACCTTCAACTGATGGTACCCCGATCTCAGGTCAATCGTTGAAAAAAACTAAGCTCCCTAGAGTTGATCAAACAAATCATCGATATGAGGCAAATGATATTCGTTCTTAATAGGGATGTTATTCAAGGCTCTATAATCAATGAAAAGTCTCATAGAACCATATTTCTTTTTAACAAATAAAATACGATCACCCCATGGTGACATGCTAGGACGAATGAAACCTTTCTCTAATAATTCTTGCAATTTCTCCTTCAACTATAAAAGTTAAATTTGATCCATTCGATAAGGGGGTTTTGAAATTGGCATAACATCAAAAACTAAGTCAACAGTAAACTCAACTTCCTGATCTGATATTATTCCAGGCAACACATCAGGAAAAACATCATGATACTCATTTACCACTGCAAAATCATTATTCTGAACAGTTCCTTTATTTTCAACAATATGTTCAAGGTAACATTAAATTCCATCTTTTACAAGTTTCTTGGCCTCTTGATATGTTATCAACAGTAAGGGTTCATTCTTGTACACAAACTGAAAGTCTTTTTGAAAAGAAACGTCTTTAGATCTACAGTCAATCTTAGCATGGTAAATAGAGAGCCAATCCATACCCAGGATAACATCAAACTCTACTAGAGGTAGAACAATAAAGTTTTCAAGTAGGTTCTTTCCACAGATAAGGATAGAAAGATTCATATAAATTCTTTTTGCCTCAACATTTCCCCCATGTGTTTTTACCAAATGTTCAAGATTCATTTCTTGAGATGGTATTCCCATTTTACTAGAATATTTTTCAGAGATGAAAGAATGTTTAGACCCCGAATCATACAACACACTGGAATAATCTGAAAAAATAGACAAAGTACCTGATACAACTTCATTTGATTGACCGACATCTACTGAAGTAGTTGCAAAGGATTTCACCATCCCTCTCTGCTTATAGTCTAACGGCTTCCCATCACTTGATCTCTTTGTCAGACACTCGTTTGCATAGTGACCCTTCTCATTGCACTTAAAACATTTCACTAACTATAAATCAAATTTTGTCTTACCATCACCATGATCATTTTCAGTGCAATCACGAGCCTTATGTCCCATCTTATCACATCGGTAGCACTTTCCAGAACTCAGAAGACATTCCCCAGCATGCCTTTTGCCACATTTATCACAAACTAGAAACTTAGTTTTCGTACCATCAGACTTTTTTTTTAAAAATTATTCCCTTTCTCTTGCCACCTCGGTCTCTTCTTCTGCTTGTTGTTATAGAACACTTGATCATCGGCAAACTCCATTTCCACCTTCTCATCACATCGAACAATCTTTTCATAACTTTTAAACTCACAAGAAGCTAATTCCCTTTAATATTTTGGATTTAGTCCTGAGTAAAAACGATTGATTTTACTATCAAGGTATCAGATAAAATTTGGAGCATACCATGCCAATCGAGTGAACCTCTCTTCATAGGCAGCCACTGAGTCTTCCTCTTGCCTCAATTCCAAGAATTGCTTTTCTATCCTGTGTCGAACAGCCTTTGGAAAATACTTTTCATGAAACATACCTTTGAATTCATCCCAGTCCAGAACATCAATCTCATCGGCGTCCCTGATATTTTTAACCATCGACCACCACTGATCTGCTTCACCCTCCAAACGGTAAATATCAAGACTAACCTTTTGATTGTCTGAACCCCCCATGGCATCGAAAATCTTCTGCAGTGCTTTAATCCACCCTTCAACTAGCACCGGGTTAGATGATCCTCTGAATGATGGAGGATGTTTCTTCATGAAATGTTCCACCACTGATATGTTCCTCTGCGGTTGATCTGGCTGATATCGTGCATGGATACCACCACCATTTATCTCTTGAGTCAACTTCGCCATTACTGCAACAAATTATTTAGTTCCAATTCCGACCATCTCAGGATGCTGATTCAGAAGGCTATTTCCTTTTGTATGCCTTCTTAGCACTGCTTCCTTGTTTCCTCTGCGGAAAACCATTCTGAACAAACATGTCTTAGATAAAGAAACATGGTAATCTTCAAATGTTAAATCATTTCAATTTGACCATAAAAACAATATTTTCGGATATTCATTTAATAGAATTATAACTCCTAAAGTTATCTAAATCGACCTTTGATACCAAATATAAGGCCCCAGCCTTAAACCTTTCTTAATCTTGAGTTATTACAAGATTACACATTGAGGATCATTTCAGGTTTAGAGTTTTAGAGAATTAGAACATAAAACATTCATTATATTCCACATATAAAAAAAGTGGTTACATAAATATAGTATTCATTTTTCATATCAATGGAAAGATATTTAAAATAAAACTTGGATTCATTCTTGACCCTTTCTTGACACTATCATCATATCATGTATCTTTCCCTTGACCTTTGTAAAACATTTCAAAAAAACATGGGATGTGCATAAAAAGCTCAGTAAGGGATATAAAAATATGGAAAGGAAACATGGGTACATATACACAAAAGAATGAAATCATAATTTAAACATAAAACATAATCACTTTAACATACCTCATCAAATCAGGAATAAATCATAGAAATCATAAGACATATAGGAAACTTGATCCATTCATAACATTCTTACATAGGGAGTAACCCTCTATGTAATATTTGGAATACCCATCATAGTATATTCCATAAATCTCTTCAGAGAAACCTTAAAATTTCACTCCTTCGCATTACCCAATGCATTGGAGAGCTATATCGGGCTCTCCCGCCCTTAGTTTATCACAGAACCACCCATCTTCATAATAATTCCCAAGAAACATAACATAATCATATCACATAAACCATTTATAAAGGAAACATAACATTTCCACATTTCAATCACAAGATATCAATACAACACATTGATATAATAAAAACATTATAATGACCATTTTCAATACCAAAATAAAATAAAATTAAAACATGGTATTTATTTTTCTTTTAAAAAGAAGGTATGGCTTGTAAAGGAAGCCGAAACATAAATAATGGTCACGACGGTGGAGAAGTCCTTGTCGCCGCATACGTATAACAAAAACATTACCTTTGTACATTTAGTAAATGCTTCATATAAAAAAGATTCATTTTGAATAAATGTAAAATTCAAAGGGTTCTATACACCATTTAAAATAAGGTTGTGTATAAAACAAAATATGCCTCAATGAAAGGAGATTGAGATGAAGTCCCATACCTCGGGTCCGACTTGACTCGATCGTTCTTTAATCTCCTAAATAATATACTTGAGTTAATTTCTACTTGATTAAGAACCTTTTTCATGTTCATTATTCCTTTTATATATCTTATTGCCATGTCATTAACACTATGTAATTATTTAAGTTAATAATGGTCGTTTTAACGATCATTGGTACTTGAGTCAAAAATAAACCCTTTATAATTACAAGTTGTTCATGTATCAATTATATCAAGAATTATAATCATGATGTATATATAATATATATCATATATATCCAGTATATACATTCATTTATAATATTACATAATCATTTAGGGTTAATAAATGAAATGCACCGTTCATGGAGATGGTAAGTCGTACGTACACATGAACGCTACTTTCATTTCTATTTCATATTTTATAGAATGAAATCATAATGATATAAATGTATATTATAATTCAAGTGTAATATTATATATAATATCATAACTCCATCCTTTATAAGTCCCACATATGGTATTAATGAATCAAATCACTTTGAGGGGGCGGTAGTCCACACTTCCTTAAATGAAGATATCGCGTTTACCCATAATGGAAACCATAAAGGTATGCTAAAAATGAAAAATACAGAAGATTAAGGAAAACATAAAATTATAATATATCATATATAAATATAGTTTCATCTTAATGGACACCTTTTAAGGTGTTAAAATAATGTTGAACAATCATCGTTTCGGGAGGCCGAAATTCACCATCCACATAAACAGTATGTTCTTTAACCATTATATGTAGGTGTGTGTAAGTGTAGCTCGAATCCATATTATAAAAAAATACTAGTATATTGAAGATACTGGAGTTGTTACAATAGAAATGAATAAAAAATATTTTAGGGGTTTGGAGAAGTAAAATAAAACAAAAGGACTCAAGTGAAGACATTACATTAAAATCGTGTAACTCCCTTTCGTTTGAGCTCAAAGGCTTCCTTGGGAAGACTTCTGCCAAAGTGAGGATTCAAGGAGTAATATAGGGATGTGGAGAGACCAAATGGGTAAGTGTTTTCCGAGACAAAGGCTTTGTAAGTGTGGGTAAGGAGGTAGAGGTGGGGGCCTTTTATAAGAGGAGAGGAGGGGCACTCTTGGAAAATAAAGAAATGTAACTTTATTTTAAAATGCGTTTCGGATTCAAAAGGTCCCAAGTTGATATAATTCAATTTTATGTTGATAAGGGTTCTAAATCCACCCATCCAATAGGTTTTGGAAATGTTTAGGTCATAGAGTTTACATTATCATTTCATTTTATTTAAATCCTTTATTAATGAGGTAATCGGTGCATCATCATGATGTCATAAATATTTAAATTATTTAAAATCTAAAAATTATTAAATAAATACTATGATGTAGGAAATATTTTCAGATTTCTAATGAATATTTATAGTCAAATATATGACCTTTATAACCCAATGTAAAATTTTTTTTAGTAACATAACTCATGTTTGTGTCATTTTTACTTTTACATTAAATAAAAAGTTATTTATGTCATTTCCCAACCAAAGTGGCCCCATGGGGTCCCCAAGATAACCCATGGATTGTATTGGTCGGGCATGACACATCCAATAAGTTTAGGACATGTGTCTAGGTCATTTCATTTTATTAAAACATTATTTTTACCTTAAACTACACTAATTACCACTAATCGCGATTAAAAACATAAAAGTTACTATTCAGAAAAAAATTATTTTAATCCCATTTTTCCAAATTTTACATCTTAATGACAACCATGTATGTTGGATTTTTGAAATTCAAAACACAGAGGTGGTAAAATTTCATTTAAACAAAAAATCAGTTTTTTAAGTACCACTTAGTGGTTCCATTATTCATCAAAAATTGATGTTTTTCAGAAAAATACCAAAACATCACCCTAAGCTATATTTGATATTATGAATTCAAAAATGTTGTCTATTTTACAAAATTTAAAACATGTAAGTTTCATTAATTAATTTAATAATTAAATCCCGCTGTAAGAGCAAATAGCGTGTTTTTATGAAACAATAAGTATCAAAAGATTGACACTAGTTTAAGTCCAATTTCAAAGTGAAATAAATTCCAATGACCACTATTGGATTAAATGTTGAAAATATATTCTAATTTCACTTTAAAACCAATTCAAAATATAATCTAATCATATAAATAAATTATATTAAAAAGAAGTTTTGATGTAAAATGCAGTATTGTTTACTATTCATTAAAAAATCAACATTGTCAGAAAAATACCAAAAATTCACACAAAGTAAATTTTGATGTTCCAATCATAAAGAGTAAGTTTATTTTGAAAAACTCAGCTTATAAAATTGTCAAAATATAGTTTTAAAAATAGTTTTCCATCAAAATGCAGTAAAAAAATCTTTTAAAAATATTATTGTATTCCATGCTTAAGATTGAATTTATTTTCATTTTAAGCCTCTAAAACACTAACTAATTCATTAATAGACATAGATAAAAATATATATTTTTCATTACTTACTTGATATGTTACAAGTCGCATCATCTTGGGTATGGATAACCAAACTCCATCATCGCCCTACAGATCCCTGTAGAAGGCCCACTGCTAGGATCACCATCAGGTCTGCTGGCGTCCTTATCAAATGGAAGACTCTGGCCAGAGACTGAAGCCGGTCCTTTGCTTCCTGGGTGTCATGCTCACCTCAAAACTTGATGGGTCACTATCTCTGAAACTCATTTAGTGCGCTCAGCCTGCGCTCCTCCTCTACTAGTACAGTAGGCACTAAACATTGCTCTACAGATGGTGGAATAGCTGGAACACATCCCGAAGGTAAAAATGGTTGATCTGGTCCCTGAATAGAAGATTCATCGCTATGGGGGGTCTTCCTCACGATCGAGTTACTGGATCCTAGAGGGTGTGTGTCACAGAGGAATCCTATAAAGAAACAAGATGCATCTTAGTCAGTGAGTATATCTGGAGAGCCTACTCAAGAAGGACATGGAAACCACAACCCATTCCCCTATGATGCATGTACCATTAATTTTCCAATTACAACTAGTGTTCTTATGTTCTGAGTCAAAAAGAAAGTTATCAGAGTCCTGGTGTATGGATACATCGGCCTCCCGCACCAACACAGGGGTCCCTAACATAAAATCTAATCTTGAAACACTTAACATTGTTTCCCCAAACCAACTCACAGACTATCGGTCCTATGGTAGAACCGAACACCTCATATACCACTCTGTCACAATCCGTCCTAGTGGGGCCTGAGCTGAAACTCCCCATGCCTGCCTCCAATATTCCATGGGATGGTGACTATCACCGAGTAAGAATATCACTAACATGGGAGGCATTGCCTATAAACCTGTACACACGCACACACGTCTCCAATCCCACAATGCTGAAAAGTAAAAAATGCTAAAAATGGAAATGCTTGCCTACACTAAAATCCCAACCAATAGAGTACGACATGAACGTAATGTATAGTAAGTTTAAAACCCAAGTCCAAAAGTACAAGCCCACCAAAAGAAAGTCTGTAACAAAGTCCAACCTGTAAAGAAAGGTACTGGGACTACAATTCGTAGTCATAGGAACACACCTCGGACAGTCTCATCTCACTGAGCAACGTTCGGTCCTGGTCCACCTAGAATCCTGTCAAAGGCTCGCTCGTCTGCACAAGACACGACACGTATAGGCAATGCTCGTGCAAGGGTGAGTACAACGATACCCAGAAGGACACCCCAAATCCACAATGAAAATACAACATGGGAAATACCACAAAGTAACGATACAGTAAGCTGCAGATAGTATATGTCCACATAACATATAACAAGAATATCCGGATATACTCATACAAGATCGATTATCGCAATACCACAACTAGGATCCAGCTTGAAGATTCCACTAAGAATGTAACAAGAAGAACACACTCCTAGGTCTGAAGAGAGAGATACGAAGCACTCATTCTGGGAGAACACACTCCATAGGTACTTTAGAACATGCTGCCCAGATGAGGATCACAACTAATAGCCATTGGGTGATTCCAACAACTCAGTCTGAACTAATTTTCTAATAAGATGATCGGCGCCCAGGTAAATTTGGTCACATCGATAAATAGAACTCAACCTAGGGTACCAGGAATGAATAGAGGATCCATCTCCAAGTCTTACAGAGGGGATACCATAAACTCTATTCATGAATTATTATTGAAGGGATCATACTTCTGTATGTAGGAAATGATACCAGAAACCATTAGGATAAATACCAAGGGAGAGAACCCTAAGGAATGTAGTCCAAGTCACAGATGGAAATTAGATCAAGCCATGTAAAACTGGTCACAATGTGTGCAGTATGGTTACACACCGTGTTCCTTGGCCCCAGGTACTACACGTTTAATGGCCCATGTCATCTGTCCAAGCTATGTAAAACTCAATTACAAGACGTGTAGAAGGATCACACATTGTGTTCCTTGTCTTCACGTACTGCCCGTGTAAACGGCCCGTGTCTAGAATCGAAGTCATGTAGGAAAGCATATACATGGTGTGTAATTCAAACCACATGTTGTTTCCCATCAACTTGGTAATACCCATGTACCCTGTCCATATGCCCGTACACGGGGTCCGTCCATGTTTCCTGCCAATGTACCAGAACACGGGTTGTCTCGCGTATCTGGCCATGTCTGGCCGGGGAAGGTTATACACACCGTGTCCTTGGTCATGTACCCAACCCCTGTTCGTGTACTCCTAGAGTACACAACAGGTAATCACCGATGAACACACACTGTGTAGCCCATACTACACACTGTGTAGTCAGGATTTTTCATGAAATACCGTCTTCCTCCTCACGCTTGGGCCGATCTTTCAGATCATGATTCTGTCGTCCGTTTTCTACAAAACTCAATGAGTTGGTTCATTTCATTATCCAAACACCGAATCCGGGGAAGAAAATCACAAAAATTGAGAGGGATGAATCTTGATCGATGTTCGTGTGGATCTTGGTTCATCACCATTATAATGTTGAACGAAACCAAATTTCCCTATGAATCAAATCCCCAAAATGCCCGCAATAGCCTATCTCAAAAATACGATCGATCTGTGGGCTAATCTATTCATGGATTAGTCTAAGTTTGTCACACGAATCTAGAACGTGAAAGAAATAAAAAAATGATCAAATGACCAACTTATATTCACTGTGTTTTTTGGAAAAGATTAGGCCGCCGCGTCGTCGTCACCGGTTATGCTCGTTAAGAAAACTGTCGTTGTGCTGGGAGGTTTTCTCCAGAACTTTCCAGAGCCTCCAAGGAAATTCAGGGTTATGGGAATTATAAGACTGATCCCCTGCGAAATCTCTATTTAAATGTAAAATTATTTCACTACCAAAAGGATTTAATAAAATATATTTATTAAATATTTTATTACATTTTTGTCCAAAAATTAGATTTTACCACCGACCTACGCCGGCTGATGTTAGGCCTCGAGTAAGGTAAAATCTCTGTTCTGAATGCAAAAGTGCCCTCTGATTTCAGATCCGAACACCTGTTCTGGTGTTATTCCTCTTTTTCAAGAAAACCCCAGGTGCCCGTATATTAAATTATATAATTTAATTCAAGAATTTTTTCCGGGCTCACCGGGCCTTGGAACTGCATGTCGTCTTGAAGACTTGTCCCAAAATAAATTCCCACATAATATTAAAATAACACATTGATAAATCTGGTACATTACATTTACCTATGCATTTCATCCCACAATATTGAGAATTATGATATTTGAATCCATTTAATCCATTAGATAAATTGTTTTTACCACCTTAATTAAACTCTATTTTCCTCTTAATAATAAAATGATAACTATGAGACTTTTTAGTCTCCATTACCACATTTAGGGAACATGAGAAAATATCACAATATACATCAATGTCATAAATGGATAATCAATTACAATCATTTAGTTTTATCCAACTAAAGCACTGGTAAAAAAAATATTCATAAGTAGTGATTAATCTGTAGATGTTCCTTTGATTTACGGTAACATATGTACCAAACACAATGATGGATTCATTTTCCGTTTTATTATAGAATAGGAAATCCCAATCCATTTTTTTGTTGACTGCTGTGAAATTATTTTTCAAAAAAACATTCTATAATTCCATCGAGTGTCATATTATTTTTCATTTCCATAGGCTTCAAATTTTTAAACAACGTCGACCATTTATAGGATTACCCTCTCATATGATAAATATGTATCCCAAATTTCTCATTATCAGTTCATATAATGATTATTAATATTTCTTTAATGATCTTGATCCACTATTATATGATTAAAGTAACAAAATTTCCATTAAATATCGTTGTCCATTATTAGATAGAGGTATAAATTGCAACTTTATATTTCATGGATAGATTTGGTTGTTCTTCTTGATTCATGATTTAATTATCCTGTAGAGTTATCTGAGAATTTACTTAGATGGAAAAAATCAGACTTCTAGGTGGGTGGGAATATCATATGGGAAATCTTTCCATATCCGCTCATATTGGTTTTATACAAGGTTTCTCCTATTTAAAATAATTAACTAAAAAAATTCAAAATTATGGGTGAGATTTTTTTAAATAAACACATAATCAAGATTCCATGAACATTAATATTATAACACATAAATAATGTACAATCACTACCCTATGAATTTTTATTTTTCATTCAATGTTTTCCATGAACTATATTCTAATATACATTCATATAGGCCATTTTAACTTCATAATGGATCATATAGAGATTGTTAATTTTCCAATTCATATCCCTTCAGAGTGTCAAATAATTAGGGTATTAAGTTTCATTTTCATTCACTAGGTTATGATCGAGTCCCTATAAATGATTTCATTTTTGGTTTATTATCCAAAGTTATATCTATGTTATATCCTTATCCACTTCCTATATCTAGATAGAGATGTTTTTTCATGGTAACAACTTACTCATTATTATACCAAAATAATGGGATGATTTACTATATATAGCCTTATCACTAAGGGTTTCAATTTTTTTTTCTAATCCTAATACCAATATTTACATGAATTTACACTAATAACAACTATGATAACCATTTACATCATACACAATTATTAATGATTTATATGTTAATATTGCACATAATATAACCCCAAAAAATCAATAGGCACATTGCATTTGTGAAATTAGGTACATGATATAATATTTTAAAACCATGGTAAAACATCATTATTTAGAAACATTGAAACATGGAACTATATTTCATTGATATTATGAACCTACTTAGGATAACATAGGTATGTGCATAATAAATGGGTGATCTATAAATCCAACTTAGGAAATCAATAAATAATAACATGAGAAATTTATTACATTTGAGATAATCAACATATAAATATGATATTAAAGTGTCAAGAATCATAAACAAGAATATCAAAGGATGATATATGATGATAAAATAATTGAATATTGGGAATGTGGAAACAAAATAATATATGACATTATTAACTAAATTTGAGGAAAAATACAAAGAAATAATTACATAGTTTTATTATGATGACCTTCTATACACCATATAATGTATATCGTTATATGACAACATTACCAAACACATTGGAGAGAACTTAAATTCTTAACTTACCCATATTTTCATTTCATGTATATGAATAAGTGTTCTACATAGATCATATTAAATGAAGATTTATTTTATCTCATTAATGAAGTTTTTTTAAGTAATGTGGGTCAAAAAATTAAAAATTAAAATATATTAATATTTTTTACCTATAGGTGAATACCCTAGGCTAGAAATGAGGATTGATATTCACTACATAATTTTTTTTCATGAAAAATAATTGGATAACTTTTGTATCATAATAGGTGAATATATATTCATGGGATGGATAAATGGGAATGAATATTTGTCCCTTATTATATTAAAATCATAAGGACAATAAGTAGTATTTTTAGAATCACATACAATTTTGACAATAAGAAATCAAATGGAATAATATAAAGGATGTTCTTGAATGAACCTGAGTTGGAGTGGAACCTTACCCTGAGTTCAAACATCTAAATTCATGGGAGGAACACCCTATAGGCTAGTAGAATCATTGGGATGGATCTATAGTTTCTATGAATGAGTAACCTATTGATAAAATGAGATTTTTGTTTAGTGGGGTAGGAGTTTGGTTTTTTTATATAGTATAGTGGATGATAACTATTGATTAATTCCAAAACATTGGTTTTAGGCTATACATGATAAAGTAATCAATACAAAAAACCATAAACTGGTTTCATCCTATAGTTTTTACCAAATTAGAGTGCTTTAATTATTTTATATGTATACTAACTGAACTCTCTAATATAATAGCCTTGTGGATGTAGAATATAGTCAGGATTATAATGAATTGTTTTTAAATACATAAAATATAAATTAAGTTTTGGAGGATTCATTATATATATATATAATTAATTGAATGATATAAAAATACATTATTTTTTTGGCAGATACATAAATTTTTTATGGATATATTAAGAATTATTTTTTAAATCACTTATGTGATATTATGTTTTTGTAATACATAACGTATATTTATACCATGTTAAATTTTTATTGAAACATTTTACTTTCTCTAAAAATTATAAAAATCCACTATTGTATAACATGGATGTGAATAATTAAAAAATATATATTCATTTTTTAAAAAATTATTTTTCTTATATTTAAAATTAATAAATTCATAGCCAAATACTAATTTATCAAAACATATAACTTATTTTGGACAACAAATGTTTTATTCCACATATAATAATTAAATTTGACATCATAAAATTATATTACTATGTAAAATTTATAAATACTATTTGATAATTACATTTTATTATAAGATCATTCAACTAAAAGATTCATGAATTCATCAAAAAAATTCCTGACTAAAACTATGTATATACAAAATTTTCAATTTTTATTTCATTGCTTCAAAATATAATATTTATTAAACTATTTGTTTAACCCTTATAATGTAATAATAAAAACATAAAATATATTAATTAAATTATTAAAAATAAAAATATAAAAATACAACTTCATAGGGTATAGATTGATAACCCTTTAATACATTATAAAAATCCTTATGGTTTTGTTTTTTATGGTATAATTTGCATGGGGTAGTTCAGTTTACATGGTTTGGACTATGATCTTGATGAACAAGAACTTCTCTAGTAAACATTTCAGTCACTCATTATATATGGAAACTCTTCTTAATATTTTTTACTAAAAATACCAATTTAATTATATTCCCAATATGCCCTTATAAATTGAATTCATAAATGATTATCTTACAAGTCGATGATATAATGGGCCCAACTATAATATCCTTGAAAATGTGGTTACATTATTACATTATCATTAGATAAAATGTGTATCATACCGCTTGGCTAAATAGTTTATTAGTATTTGTGGTATAGAAAAATAATTTAATTTAAAATAAATTTTTAAAATACATCATAATATTCCCATTACTAAAAAAATTATTCCCTTTATCATATCCTCGAATATCATTCAAAATGGACTTCCCATAGTCATCATGAAAAAAAAAATTAACAAAAAATATATCAAAATCCTAGAAAGGGTATTCATATAGTGGAAGATATCAATGATCACATAAAAATTACATGAGTGATAGATTATGTGGAAATTATAATAAAATTTGTATGATCATACCCTTTATGTTAAAGGATATAATCTTGAGTCATGGAATAATGATAAAACATTAATAAGAAATTAATAACAAATGGATCAAATAGAAAAATCCCTAAAAACAAAACATATGATTTGTAATTGTACAATACACATAAGAAAGGAATATTATTTACTTATTAGTCAAGTCTCATTTCCAAAACTGTCATAGCGGAAAAAGTGCCTTACTGAACTGAGTCCACTCCTCATTTTAACCCTATTATTTTGAATTGGTTACACTCTTTTTCAAGCAAAATATTACTTAATCACCTATAAGAATATTCCAACCCTATATTTTTTATCCTAATTCACGCTTTTTCCCATATTGTATTGTTAAATCGAGTTCACCCTCAGTCCAGTCCTCTCAATATCATATGTTTTATAACTTAAAAAAATATTTGGATAGGGATATAGCTCCCACCTATCACATAAAAAAACTATACAGATGTGTTCCAAAAGAACATACATATTCCATTAAATTATAACCCATGAACATAAATTGGCTTTATAAACCTTTCATAATTTCACATCCTATTGAAAAGATATAGGATTGCAAAACAGTATGCCATTATACACATAAACCATCAAGAGAAAGAATAAGAATAGAATCCTTAGATCATTACTCCTAGTAATGTACATGTAAAATAAAATAGTTTTATCTTTTATAAAAAATTATAATTGAATGTCTACTTGAAAATATTGGTTGGGAAAATTTTCCTTCCACTTTAAAATAATTTTTATATAGAAGCTATTAAATTAAAAAGGAAATATTTTATTTTAATGGAACCTTATTATAATATTATATTAATCATCAATTAATTATAGTGTCATGAAATCAAGAATATCCAGTCATGTTGCATTAGTTAAAAAATATTACATACACCTTTTTGAAAAAATTTACAACATCTCTTGCCTATAAATTAACTAAATAATTCCTCTTAAATGGTTTTATAAAAATATAAAAAAATGGTAAACAATAATTATTTATAAAATATTACATTGGAAGTTTAATTTTTTAGGAATACATTAAAATGTAGGAGAAATATTTTCTATTTGGTAATTAAATAGAAATAATTTGAAATAATGATGTGATTGTGAAATAAACCCTTACCATTTTTTAATCAGTCATATTATATACTCTATGAATGAAGGAACCATAGATAGATTTTTTAAATTAAAAAATTTAGTGGATATTACTAATAAAAGAAATCAATGGTATGTATAGACACCACAAAAATGTAGTGTATATGGAATAATTTTTCATAGCAATAAAAGTTATACAAAAAAATCTTACATCAAGTTTTTTTTTCTTTATTCATGTTCAAACTGTCAATCATATTGTACGGACTCTGTAATTCGTATTGTATTGACTCTGTCAATCGTATTGTACTGACTCTGTCAATGGTATCGTACTGACTCTATCGGTCGTATCGTACTGACTCTGTCAATCTTATCATACTAACTCTGTCAATCTTATCTTACTGACTCTGTCAATCGTATCATATTGACTCTGTCAATCGTATCATATTGTCTCTGTCAATCTTATCATACTGACTCTGCAATTCACACTTTTATTACTTTCTTGTTTTGGTACATAGTCAAAAACCCTTGTTTCATATTAATCATACTCTTGCTTATCATCTTTATATATCTTTTGTTTAAACCAATACGATGTCGTTGAGTTAGTTACAAACTAATCAAAATGATGTCATGCTTTCAGTTTCAATATGACCCTTATAATTCCAGGTGTTCAAGTCCCACTTAGATTTTTTGGAGAAATATGACCGTTGGAGGAAATGTGACAGTTGGAAACTGAGGCCTATAAATAAGAGGTCATTTGACGACGAGAGGGGTGATACGTGTGAACAAATGTGAACAACTGTGAACAACGGTGATACAACTGTGATACTTTTCTTCTATCAAGTTCTAGAGAGAGACGCTGTGACTTCTCTCAGGCTTTGTGCTTTGTGCGTCCGATCATCGTATCGAGGGCTTTCAAGTAATTGAAAGACGTAGGTGTCGATTACCTATAAAATCGAGGGTTGTCGGGGATAGGCAGATAGTCGGTCCGATCATCGTATCCAGGGCTTCCGGGGATAGGCAGACAGATGGTCCGATCATCGTATCGAGGGATTCTGGGGGATAGGCAGACAGACGAAGCGATCATCGCTTCGAGGGATTACCAAGGTGGTGGTAAGATAGACCTCTTATCATAGGTGAAAGGATAGCCCTTCTATTTGGGTCAAAATAGTTGTAATACTTTTACATTTCCGCTGCTGTTTGTATTAGAAAAGAATTTGTATTGTTTCTTTTCTTCATTATACATTCAATTGTAATTGTTTCAATTACAGTTATGATATTACGTTTTGTATTAATAGATTCTATACACGTTTTGGTAGAATCTCTCACACTTGTTTTACTCTGATTATTGTATTCATCTTGAATACAATTACTTCACTTTTCCAATAGTATTACATTACATCATACCTTTATATTCAATACTATTGTGGTTTTTTGAATTGTATTAGTTTAAGATCATTTAAACTAATCTCTTTAAATGTTTAAACCAAATGTTTTTAAAAATAAAATTAACCCCCCCCCCCCTCTTGTATTGTTCCATCTAATATACATATACATCTCCACATTCGACCCAACACAAACCATATCTTCATCGAATCAAATTCTTTAGATATCCTCTAACGGTTTATAGGGATGGAATTTTTATAATACCACCAACTTTAGAATTTTTTATAGATCAATTGTTGGGCAAAAATCCCTCAAGGTAACATTGCAGTATTTTTGGTTGATTGTGTTTGTTGACAAAGCATGTTTTCATGGATATTTGTCGAGTCCCCAAGAATTTGTTGACAATCCTTGTTGACAAAGAATGATGAAAAAGGAAAGGGTGATCTGGAGGTGGTACAAAAGAGCAGTACAAGGTTGACCCATTTCCCAGTATTTTCCAAGTTTTTGGGGTCCAAAATTTGGAGTTTGGCGAGCATCACAAAAAAGTGGATTTCCATGAAGAGAATAATTTAATATGGCAAAGGCATGAATTTTGAAAAGATAGGATTCATGGTTTGGATTTCGCGAAGACCAGAAAAATGGAGGCGGTAATGCTTCACGATTACGTCAAGGCTTCGCGAACTTCAGAGTTGAAGTGTATCACGGTGGTGAAGGGATTTGTGAGGGAGCTTCGCGGAGAAGGCACGAAGGAATGTTGACGGTAATGCTCTGCGATTACGATGAGCTCCGCAAACGGAAAATTTCCGTGGTGCTTCGCGATTTGAACAGAATTCTGGCGGAAATAATAGAGCGTCGCGATTTGAAATGATGTGGCATTGACTTCGCGCGGAATGTTCGAGGGTCAGTGGAATCACCTATAAATAGAGGCTGACCCCCTCGAGACACGTTGAGAGACTTTTCAGAGAAGATCATTCGCTCTCGATTTTCGAAGGTGGTTCACGGAGCCAGTGTGGTTCGCGAAATAGGAGCTTCGTGGCGGCTATTGTAGCTCTGCGAAACTTGTGAGCTCCGCATTGGCTTAGTAAGCTTCGCGAGGGACGTTGCTTTGCAACAGCTTGAGCTTCTCGAATGTGATTCGTGAAAAGGCAGGAGCTTCGCGAAGGCTTTTTTGAGCTTCACGAAATTGGGAGCTTCGCGAAGTAGGGTGCTTTTCGAAGGTACATTCCAAAGGTAGTTGTCCAGTGGTCAGAGGAAAAGTGGTATTCATTAGTGGATTAAAGATGGACTTCAACTGAGCATCTATGAACAGTTGAAGATGCATTATTTCATGCAAATGAAGAGTCCTACAGGTCTATAAACTGTGATTTGATTCCCTTCTAGAGAAGTGAGCTTAGGAAGAGGAAGAAGGTGATCCTCTCCACCGGCAATGAGCCAGAGAGATAGAAACAGGGAGTGACCCATGGGAAAGTAGTGATTTGACCCTAAACCTTATGAAGGCAGTGAGCCTGGGAATAGAAGTGCTCTATCCAGAATTTTGTATCCACATCTAGTGAAGAATAGTGGAATTTGGTATGACCGGAAACTTGTTGGCATAAGCTCCTTGGACGTAGCCTAGTGACAGTGAACCAAGTAAAAATCTCTTTGTCTTCCTGTTTTATTCCCTGCATTGCATTCAAAGCATCATCATTAGAAAAAGAAGTGATCATAGTTTACACACAAGGGCAAACAAAGTGACCCTTGTAATAAAAAGGTCATGATCCAGTGGGGTAGGAAGAACACTGAAAAAGAATATCCATACCCTGATTCACCCACCCCCCTTCTGAGGGTATATAGGCCCCTATTGGACCTAACAATAGGTATAAGAGGGATATGTTTCTTTTATCAGATTTGTTTGCTTCGACTTGGTATAGTCGATCTGTGTGGTTGAAGATACAGTTTTCTCTTATCAATGTATGCCATGGGAAAAGGAAAAGCATCAAAGAAGAATCAGAAGTCTGGTAATTTCCCTCAGTGTGAATGTGTTTTTGGAAAAAGAAAGATTCAACTAAAAGAATCAAACAGCTTACTAAAGGAAGGTCTTGATGAATCAGATAGGTAAAAGATTGATTCACACAATCATGGTGTTGTAATGAGTGAAGTACTTGAGCATCATAGTGATACTGAAACAGAAGAAGAAAATGAAGGGATAATAGATATGCAAGCTGAGTTAGAGGCTGCTCTTGAGGAGATAGATGTTTGGAGAGCTAAAAAAAAAGAAATCTAACAATGTTGTTCACGATGCAAAACTCTATATGCAGCAACAGAAAGAAGAGAAGTCTGAGTTGATGGAAGAAATTGAGAAACTCAATTTATCAACACGAGAGAACTCAGAATTAGTTATTGAGTATAATCTTAAGATTGAAGAATAGAAAAGGGAGATCGATGGCTTGAATAAAAAGGTGAAAGATCATGTCAAGTGTATCGAAGAACCAGATATTTCATGTGATGCTAGAAACACTGATGAAATTAAATCTAAAGATATTCGGATCCAAGCACAGGAAACTGAGATCAACAAACTAAGAAGTTTGAATCAAAGGCTTATTTAAGTAGCTACAAATCTGAGGGAGAAAAATGATTCTCAAGATGAAGAACTGCGAAAGAGATTAGAAAAGGTTGAAAAATAAAAAGCTGGTGTCAATGGAAAGAATCTGAACACAGATGAAATTCATAATCTAAAATCCAGAAATGATGATCTAGCTACACAGTTGTCTGAACAAGTTCAATAGAATCAAAGGCTCTAACAAAAGAATGACTCTATCTCTGAATCTGTTTCTCAAGAAAAATTGAATGTAAAGGAGAAAAGTGGTATGGTAGAAAAGCTCACACAAGAATTGGCTGATGAGATGAGTCATGGAAAGAATCTCAGAAAGGAATTCAATTCCCAACATAAATCAAGTGATATGAAGATTCCGAAGTTGTAAGAAGAGATAGAATCAGTAAAGAAGGAACTAGAGAAATCCAATGCTAAAGGAATGAAAAATATGAAGGATTCCATACACTTGATATTTGACCATCCTTCGACATGTGATGATAAAATGAAGAACAGATATGCTATTTCTGAAGAGAAACCACATAATATTTTCTCAGCTCAAAGACCAGAAGGTTTTGGAAAAGCTGGTATCGGATTTGATGAATCCCCTCCCATGCAAGATATAAAGAGAGTTGGGAACTGTTCCAGATGTGAAAGAAATCCTATTGGTGATGGAGATTGGCCTAAAAGGACAGATAAAAAAAGTAGTGATGACATGTGCTATTTCTGTGGGATTCATGGCCACACATCAAGATTCTGTTTAGAGGCTCTGGAATACATTTCAGGCTATGAAAACAGAGATATTACTAAATCTGAGAATAAGTAGAAGCATCATGATAAATCAGAGAGAAGAGTTTCTCAGAGGAGAACATTCATCAGATGCTTTTACTGTGGAAGGATGGGACACACCATGCGTATGTTTCAGGAAGCTCAAGAGATCGATGCTAGTAGAAGAAAACAAGTTGCATCAACATCTCAGCAGAGAATTGATGAAGTGAGGTATGCCTTTAATATAAAATGTTTTATATGTTCTTATCATGGGCATTTGGCCAGACAGTGCAGCAAGAAGAAAGCAGGGAAGGAAAAATACCCGAGAAAGAGATTACCAACTCCAGTGGTACATAATGAGAAATTATACACTGGGAGACAAAGTGGTAAGGTGAAAAATAGGCTTAGAGGCTCAAGAGAATCCCATGGAGCTGAACAAAAGGTGTATCAATCAACTCCTCTGTCGTACTCACAACTGCTCTCAAGGATAGAATGTGAACAAACCTGGAAGATTAAGGGAAGATCTACTCCAGAAGTGATAAAGAAGAATGAATGTTTTATAGAGGACTCGCCACCAGTGAAAAAGAGTGTGGTGACTCAGACATTTGATAAAATCAAGATGAACATAGAATGCGTCGAAAAATCCACATGTCGTCTTTCTCAGCAAGAAGTGAAGGAAAGAGGAAGACCCCTAATATGGGAGAAGAAGAAAGGGAAGATGCCAAACAGAGAGGTTCCTACTAAGAGAAATAATAAAGGAAAAAGGAATTTTGGATGAACCTCAAAGAAAAAAATGTGTACTAGCGGGTTTATACCCCAAGCGGTGAAAAAGGCCGAGCTTACCAAATCTACATATCAGAAAAATGCTCAGAATGTAGGTAATGAATGCCTAGTCATATGGCCAGAATAGTTGATTTGGCTAGGCAGCTGGAGGAAGTAAGAAAAGAGTGTGATGCCCTCCAAGAAAAAATCATAGGGTTGACCCGTCAGGATCAACCATTATCCTCGTTTTGAGTATTCGAGAAATTCCCCTCTCCCTATGTATATGAATTCTTTTAACTGATGATCCATGTGTTTCAGGTTTTAGGTAGATACCATCCAATGGGAAGTGGAATCTAAGGATGAAAAGTGGAGAAGTGATATGCTCTAGGGATTCAATTTATTCAAATCAGGTACTAGAGTTGAAGAAGAAAGGGAGAAATAGAGCACAATAGGAAGTGATTGTGTTATTAACTCTATCTCTTATTTCCTACCTCGAGTTCAAAATTTGTAGGCTTAGAGATTTGGTTAATGGCTCAATGATGAGTGCTAGATTGGGATAAATCATTCAGGTGGAAGATGAGAATAAATGATGCAGGAGAAGAATGATGTTTATGGGTCTAAACAGTGGGTCTAACCCCAGGAAGTGTTTCATAACATAGGGGGAGCAATCAATAACAAAATCAGATGACATATCCATCAAGGAAATAATTGGATGACCCATCTCAAGTGTTGTCGAACAAGAGAGGACATACTGTGGGAGAAGCAACAATGATCAAGCATTTCATTCTTATTTATTTTGATCTAACATTGTGGTATCAGCTGACTGTTTTCAGGATACCAAGAATCCATGAGAAGTAGTTGAAAGGAATGATCCTACTAAATAAGGAAACAGTGATAAATTACTTGATAAACGTGATGAGGAGGAAAGCAATAAAGGGGGAGCATAAGTGACTAATGCTGATTTAAAAATGTAAAATCCTTATCTGCACAATAGTCAAAGAGTTGAGCTGAAATTGACATGTAGAATATCTTTGGTGATTAGCCAGCTCTAGCTCAGAAAAAGAGAATGGAATCACTGCAGTGAACATCGTTTTTATCTCAGGTGGAGGCAAAATGTTTTTCTGATGCAGCTGAAGATGAAAACTGAGATCATGGCATGAAAACATACCTAAATCATATTGAGAAGAACCAGACATGGGAGATTGTTTCGAGTCCATCAGACATGAATGTCATCGGGACTAAATGGGTCTATCAAAACATGATGAATGAAGATGCCATAGTGATTCGGAAAAAAGAACAGTTAGTGTGTAAGGGATACTCCCAGATTGTGGGTTTAGATATTGATGAGACATTTGCACCGGTTGCAAGGCCGGAGACAATCAGATTATTCCTAGCCATTGCAGTGCAAAAAAAGTTCAAAGTTTTCTAGATGGATGTCAAGACTGCATTTCTAAATGGGTTTCTGGATGAATAGGTGTACATTGAGTAGCCATATGGTTTTCTCATTCATGAGGATGAGAACAATGTTTTTAGGCTGAAGATGGTCTTATATGGCCTGAAACAAGCTTCAAGAGCATGGTACTGAAGGCTATATCAGTATTTGAAGAAGCATGGTTTTCAGCATGGAGGATTTGATTACAATAATTATTTCAACAACAACAGTAATCAATGGATGATGAGGCTGGTCTAGGAAGAAGACATAATATTTGAAAGATCAGATAAAGCATAGTGGAGACAATCTTCTGAATTCAAGAAACATGACTTCGAAATGTCTATGATTAGTGAGCTGATGGTTTTCCTTGGTTTACAGGTTAGACAAGGCAGGAATGAAACATTAATTTCACAATAAAAATATCCCAAGGAGGTTTTGAAATGATTTGGAATGGAAAATACCATGGAGATGAAGACTCCGTTTTCTACCCGGATGAAATCATCAAAAGATGATAGTGGCAGGGTAGTTAATTTCACTGAAAACATACAGATTATTAGCAGTTTGCTGTACTTGACTGCATCAAAGACTGATATTGTTTTCTCTATATACCAAGCAGCGAGATATCAGAGTAATCTCAAGGAAATACACATGCTTGAAGTGAAAAGAATACTTTAGTATATCAAGGGAATTGTGGATTTCGGCTTGACATATACTGACAAATCTCAGACAGAGTTATTGGGATATACTGATGTAAACTGGGCCAGTTCAGCAGATGATAGAAAATCAATGTCAGGTGGTGCATTCTATCTTGGTGGATTATGTATTTCTTGGCTAAGCAATATGGAAGATTCCATTTCGTTGAGCACCACAGAAGTTGAGTATATTGCAGCCACTCAAGAATGCACATAGTTATTGTGGATGAAGCAGCAGCTTGAAGATATGGGAGTTGAAGTGAAGTCTCCGATCGGAATCCAGTGTGATAACTCAAGTGCTGTCAATCTTAGAAAAATTCTAGTTCATCACTCAAGGACAAAGCACATTGAGATAAAGTATCATTTTATCAAGGAGAAGGTTGAGCAGGGAATCGTGAGGTTGGAGTATGTGCCTACAGAGCTACAGGTTCCAGATATTCTGACAATGTACTTACCCAAGTAAGCATTTGAGAGGCATCGACCGGATCTAGGAGTTCAGTCACTTTCCCTCACTTGAAATAGTGTGGATGTGTAAACCCCCCCTCTCCCCGAGGAATGATGTGTTTTTCCCTCATGTGTTGATTTGTGTTCTCTACTATGTTACAGACTCCAAAGCCTGGACCTTTGGGTTCGTTGACAAAGGGGGAGAAAATAGTGATTCATCAAGGGGGAGACAGTGAGGCTATTTGAGAAATCCTGATAGATACGGGGAGAAGCTGACTAGTGGAGCAGCCAGATAGGGGGAGAAATGAGAAAGGGGGAGAGTATTAAATCTGACGATGCTAGAAGTGATCGATCAAAGCATAGATATCACGACAGTTGAGGATCGTGATAAAAGCAGAACAGTGGTGCTGGAATGGTGAGAGAAGGTTTCCAGCTATCACCAATTGGGATCAGTGTGGTTCAACAATTGGTATCAATTTAAGAATTGGTATCCGGTTAGAATCGACAATTGGTGTTTGACATGAAGTGATTCATTGATGACCTTTCCATACTACTCTTGTTTCTCACGCCGACCATTGCTCATGTGGGATTAGAGTACGTGTTATGTGATTCCTTGAATGCTATCATAATCACAAGAGGAAAATGGTGTTAGCGACTGGAAGAAGACTCAGTGAGGTATCAAAGTGCAGAAAATCTTTCTGAGTAGGGTTGTGAAGAGTTGTCAACAATCCCAAAGGGGGAGATTGTTGGGAAAAAATCTCTCAAGGTAACATTGCAGTATTTTTGGTTGATTGTGTTTGTTGACAAAGCAGGTTTTCATGGATATTTGTCGAGTTCCCAAGACGTTGTTTACAATCCTTGTTGACAAAGAACGATGACAAAGGAAAGGACGATCTGGAGGCGGTACAAAAGAGCAGTACAAGGTGGCGCCGTTTCCTAGTGTTTGTCAAATTTTTGGGGTCCAAAATTTGGAGTTTGGTGAGCATCGCGAAAAGTGGATTTCCATGAAGAGCATAATTTAATATGGAAAAGGCATGAATTTTGCGAATATAGGATGCATGGTTTGGATTTCGCAAAGACCATAAAAATGGAGGCAGTGATGCTTCGCGATTATGTCAAAGCTTCGCGAACGTCAGAGTTGAAGTGAATCGCGGCGGTGAAGGGCTTTGCGAAGGAGCTTCGCGGCGAAGGTGCGAAGGAATGTTGACAGTAATGCTCTGCGATTACGACGAGCTCCGCGAACGGAAAATTGCCGTGGTGCTTCGCGATTTGGACAGAATTACGGCAGAAACATTGGAGCTTCGCGATATGAAATGATGTGGCATTGACTTCGCGCAGAAAGTTCGATGGTCGGTGGAATCACCTATAAATAGAGGCCGACCCCCTCGAGAGAATTTGAGAGACTTTTCAGAGAAGACCATACGCTCTCGATTTGCGAAGGTGGTTTGTGGAGCCTGTTTGCTTCGTGAAAGAGGAGCTTTGTGGCGGCTATTGTAGCTTCGCGAAACCTGTGAGCTCCACGTTGGCTTAATAAGCATCGCGAGGGACGTTTCTTTTCAAAGTCATGAGTTTCGTGAAAGTGCTTTGAAAAAAGGCAGGAGCATCGCGAAGCTTGTTTGAGCTTCGCGAAATTGGGAGCTTCGCGAAGTAGCGTGCTTTGTGAATGTACTTTCCAAAGGTAGTTGCCTAGTGGTCAGAGGCAAAGAGATATTCATCAGTGGATGAATGTTGGACTTCAACAGAGCATCTATCAACAGTTGAAGATGCATTATTTCATGCAAATGAAGAGACCTACAGGTCTATAAGCTGTGAGTTGATTACCTCCTAGAGCAGTGAGCTTAGGAAGAGGAAGAAGGTGATCCTCTCCATCTGCAGTGAGCCAGAGAGAGAGAAACAGGGAGTGACCCTTGGGAAAGCAGTGAGCTAACCCTAAACCTTGTGAAGGTAGTGAGCCTGGGAATAGAAGTGTTCTCTCCCGAATTTTGTATCCACATCTAGTGAAGAATAGTGGAATTTGGTACGACCGGCAACTTGTCAGCGTGTGCTCCTTGGACGTAGCCCAGTGAGGGTGAACCATGTAAAAATCAATGTGTCTGCCTATTTGCTTCCCTAATTTGCATTCAAAGCATCATCATTAGAAAAATAAGTGATCATAGTTTACACACAAGATCAAACAAAGTGACCCTTGTAATAAAGATTTCAAGATCCAATGGGGTAGGAAGAACATTGAAAAAGAATATCCATACCCTGATTCACCCCCCTCTCAGGGTATATAGGCCCCTATTGGCCCTAACATCATTATATGATCATTATGAAGCGTAAGGTTGAACTTGAAGGCTTAATGATGTGTAATGATGTTTGGGAGGATGTGAATATAATTAATTGAGGTGAGGGGTACTTTAAAAATTTCTCAAAACATTAATTTATAATAACTCATTTTCAATACAAATACAACTAAATGGACACGGATTTGAATCTAAGATATGATAGGGTTTTAATATCATCAAGAAAAATATTTTAGACAAGTTTGTAGACTAATTTAATCTATATTATGTTGATTAACCCTTAGTTGAACAATATTTTTTTAATCTATGTTAACAACATTTAGTCTAATAAAATCTTGTATTGTTTACCCCAAGTATTTCCATTATAACATAAATGGGAAATTCATGACATTTGTGAGCATAACTTATCTATTGTGACATTATTTAATATTTTCATAATATCTGAAAATATTAATAAAATATTATATTCAAAAAATATCATTATTGTCAATTTTGACAGTATTTATCACATTGACATTAATAAAATTAATCCAATAATATATCTACTAGCCAAAAAATTTAATAAACCCTTAATATTTCATACTAGTCTATAAAATTCTTGGATCACCATTATTAATTAAAATTTTATATATTTTAATATTTCTAATATAGTTTATATATATTTTTAATAGAAATTAATAAATATTAGATATTTTTTTTATAAGAATTTATAGTAAAATATTAACTAATAAAAAATTATAAACAAATTACCATGCCGATGATAACAATTAGATGCTTTAAAATACTATTTATAGTAAAAAATATCTGCATTATTAAAATATATTAAAAATATTATACTTATTAAAAATAACAATGTCAAATAATGACACATTTGTTTATTTTAATAATATATAATTTCCAATAGTGGAAAAGGTACATTAATAAATAAAATTTTAAAATTATCTATTAAATGTATGATAAAATTAAACAATTCAGAATTAGTATACAACACAATGGCCATATAACTTATTTTTAATATAGATTGACATGTTTTACCCTTTACCATTATAATAAATATTTCCAATATTGTTATCCATATTGTATAAAAATAAAATTTTCATAGTCAAAAAAATTTAATCCTCCTAATTAATAATATTAAATTCAATTTATCTAATTTAAAATACAAATGTTTTTTAATTTAATTTGTAATTAAACTTGAAAAATGAAACAAAAAAAAGTTTCTTTAAAAAATATAAATTTTTATTTATAAATTGTTTTTAAACTAGATTCAAGTCTAAAATATATTCAAAACCTCAAATTAGATTATTTTAAAGAAAAAATTATTTATTAAAATTTAATATTATTCTAAACCATTATTTTAACTTGTAAAAATTTTATAATAAAATAAGTTTTCTATATGAGTAATTATTTTTCACAATTCATTTTTTGAAAAATGTTTTAACATAATTTATAAAAAAAATCCTTTAAAGATATTGTTAAATTTATGAAATAAAAAAATTAAATTCAATTTTTCGAATAAATTTTATTGAAATTATGAAAATTAATATTCACTTGTAAAGATAATAAAAAACATAGTTTGGATGAAAAAAATATTTGAAAAATTATATGTAATTCCAATAAATATTCTCATCATATTCTATGAGCATAAAAAATATATTCATATTGAATTTGATATTTATTCAAAAAAATTATAGTATTTTGGAAAAATTTAAGAACTATGATATAATATAAATATAATATTTCCTAGTTATTCTAAACATTCTATTGCACACAACACATAATATCATGTAAATCAGGATATTTAAAAATCTAATACCTAGAAATATCAATGATTTACATTCTAACTACTAAAAATTAAATTCATCATTGAAATTAGTCTATTTAATTAAAGGTTTAACCTGTGATAATGCATTCATCGAGACCCACATCATACAAATGAATAATTAAACTTCCTGTAATAAATAAAATGTTCGAAACATAATGGTCACCCAAAGTAACACATAACTATGTTTCCTCTTTGGTAAAACCTTGGTGAAAAAATTAAATGGTATATATAGAAGGGAAAACTAATTTCAAAGCACTATAATGGAGTGATAGATAAAATGATATAGATAAGGTGTGTGAGAACAAAACCATATGGAAAATAGGTATGAAAAAGTCATTAATATCATCATAAATGTTGATAATAGTATAAATTAATAATTCTAAATCTTTTGAGAATATATACATATTTAATTTCATTTCACAAGTACTGTCTCACACATTGGATTTTCCATGAACAATTTCTCCATAATCTTTTACTACAAGAAATTAAATGAAATTGTAATTCATAAATAACTATTTGATCATATGATCCAATATGGGAAGAAATGTCAATACATCAGTCTCTAGTTATATTCCAGAAAAAAGAGTTTGAATATTTAATAAAATACACATAAATCATTATATAGTGATATAATATATTAGTCTCTAAAACCACATCAAAATTTCAAAATAAAAAATATCATAGATGACTACCCTTATGAAAATTCCAAAATATTAAAATCCTTAACATTCAAAATAAAGTAACTAAATCTCAGAAAATAAAATTATTATCAATCTCCTAAAGAACATGATGTAGCTTGTTTTTCTCATATAACAAAAATATGAAATCTATTATACTATATTCTCTTACAATAATATAATAACCAGAATTTCAATAAAATATTAATCAAAACATTCTTGATTTTAAAAATTAACTCTTTCCTCATACCATCAATTAAATAATTCTATAAACACAATCCATTATATCAAAAACAACCATTATCATCATATTACTAGTCGGTTCCAATTTTATAAATTCAATCCTATTTATATTATCATAATCAATAATCTCATTACATCATTATTATCCCTACATTAATGAAATATTTTTTTTCATTACCTTAATCTTGTGTTCTTTAGAAATATATAATTACATCCCCAATCACATTTACTTGGTACCATTACCATTAATCATAAGTTTTAAAATCATGAAGAAAAAACCAATATTAAACTTATCCATAGATATTTCTCTGTTCCATAATAGCCTAAAACTAATCATTCAACAATGTCATAAATTAGGATACATAAAAAATTATTAATTCCAATACCATTATCTATTATTATTTATTTTATTTCATAAAACATATTTAAACTCTTAATTAATCTTTATTCTCTTCATCAGCACCAACTTTTCTATTACTCATATGGCAGTAATGATTATCATCATGAGAATTCCTCATATCTAATCGATTTACATGTTTCCTATACATTCCTATTATAAAACATTTAACTAGTGATGATTCCTTTTTATTAATAATATTATCACCCATATCATTAACCAAACATTTTAATTTACTTTTGTAATTAATTTCATTGGTTTATTATTTTCCCCACCCAAATCATCTTTATGTCCCCTTGAACCATTCTTTTTTATTCCTCTTCCAACATAAATTACATGATGAATATTTAACAATCATTTATTTTTTTTCACACTGAAAATCTCTATTTCTCTTATTATATAGAATAATAATTTCACCAATGTTGACATTATTTATCAATTTTTTAAAAACAATTACTGGTTATAATAACAATTTTTTCATTTTGATGAATTTTTATTTGTTTCTCCTTAGGAAGATAATTGCATTCTCTATCATATTCACCATTATCCCGAATCATATTAGATTCATCAAGTATCTAAAAACTAAAAATAATAATGTGACTAAGAATAATAACATTGGAAATCCAAATAATCATGAGACATGAAGAATTATTCATGAAACGATATTTTTAATTAATGGAACAATAATGTTAACCTTGGTCATCTATGATATTCATTATTAAAATCCTTCATAACTGTTCGAAAAAAGATTATTATGAAAATATCACATATTAGTTTTAAACGAGGCGGGAAATAATGCTGATTGTTCTGAACCATTTTTCAATTGATTATATCTAAATATGCTTTCTTCATAGATTCCACCCCTATGTATATATGTACCAGAGCCACACCAACATTTCATATCCTAATAGGGATGTATTTTTAGATAATACATATAATATATTCCCCACCAAAAAATTAAATATTCATCAAAACATATCCTCAAAGTCAACAATATTAATATTTTCTCTAATTTATTCTTTCCTAAATCAAGGTCCCAAGGATTTTAATTAAATTCCTCAAATACTAATTGTAAATTCACGGGCCCATGTAATGATGAGGTAATGGTTTCATTATTACATTTAAACCACATATATGGTATCATATCCTAATGAACCAAATAGTTTACTATTTATGGAACAATAAAAACATATATTAATTTATAATACATTCCAAATCCAAAAATACTAAATACTAGTCTCATTTAGAACAATATTATATCCCATAGTATATCCCTTCATTTCAATCATAATGGACTTAATCATATCATGTGGAAATAAGAAATAGGAAATAATGATAATAGACTACTCATAAGGGTATGAGTGCAATAGAATCTATTAATGATCACATAAACATAACAAATGTTTTAGGGTATGAGAACAATGCCATCAAATTTGAATATCATACCATGTAGGTCAAAGGTCATTATCGTGTGTCATCATATATAGATTGGTAGTTAATAAGTTATGAATCATATATGAATTAATGAACAAAATCCATTAGATCCTAACATATGAAGTGAATATTATGGAACACAGATAAGCATATAAAAACATTTCAATATTTTTCAATGAGTATAACCAAGACTATAATAGTACAAAAATTCCCTAAATGAACTGGGATAAATCCTCATTCCATTTTTTTAATTGAAATGATTTCACTAAAATTCCAACCCTATACTATTAATCATATTTTTCTCCCATTCAAACTCTATATTACTGAATAAAGTTCAATCCCAATAAATATCATTAATACATGACTGGGATCACTCCCATTTGGGCCGTTTATATGTATAGTGTTAAAAATCATTACCCAATGCGTTGGAGGGATATATAGGACCCCCCATAACATAATGAAAACCATATATATGTGTTCCATAAGAACATAAATAATTCATAATATCATAACCAATGAAATCAAATGTTTTTCATACACAATTCATCATTTTTTCCCATTGAAATGTAATAGGATCAATAAATATCATGCCATTATAATATTAATCTATAAAAATAAATAATATGAATTGTATCATTAGATCATATACCTAGTAAATAATAACAAACATCAAATATTATTATCATCAATAAAATAAACTAAATTTTATTCATCAAATGAAATATTTTTTAACAACAATATACTTTCAATTTTAAAATCATTTTTTATAAAATATGTGAAATTAAAATGGAAAACATTTTCATTGAAAATTAACAGCTATGCCTTTACATGAAGTTGAAAATAATCATTTCATCTTGAAATAAATAAAATACACTCTTGATGCATAAGATAAATGACATTCCTTTTTTATTTTTACCCATAATAACACAATGTTCCTTGATTGTAAAATGACAAAAAAAATCCTTTCATCCCATTTTTGTAAGAGGTCAAATAATGGGATTGTGAAATTAACTATTATCACCTTTTAATTAGTCGAATTTTATTCCACATGAAGGAAGGAGACATATATAGATGTGTAAATCCCATAATTCATTAGTTATGAATCAAAAAAGTTATTAATGGGAGATATATAAACTACCCAAATGAAATTGGAAGTGCATAAGGCTTGTTTGACGTTTAAATAAATGTAAGACAAAAATCCCTTAGCTCAAGTCCTTCCTTTTTTATATTCATATTAAAACCCCATCTTTGTTGAAATGACTACTTTAGATATCCTTTAAAAGTATATAGGGATGGTTTTTTGAGAAGAATATATCCTATATAATTTGTATACGAATGTTGAAAATTTAAATTAGAAGTGTATGGTTTATATTGAAGGCTCGTAGTTGTGAAATAAAATGATATTGGAGGTTCCCATTTATAATTGTTGTGAGGGAAAGATTTGGAATTTCAAAAAATATTAAACTATAATAAATTCATTATCTTTTCAAATACCGCAAAATTAACATGGATTCGAATATATGATGAGATAATTCTATATTATAATCCACCAATATATTTTTGACATGTTCTGTTATTGTTTTATACCTTATTAATTTGATTAACCATTAGTTGCAGTTTTTTAATTTTAATAATGGGGACAATTTTACCAATACTAAATGTTAAAAATTTAATATATAGTGTTTCAATTGAACAATAAACGGAAATTTTATGATATTTTGGACCATAGATTGTCTCCTTTGTCCTTATATATTATATTTTTTAAATAATTAAATAAAATATTATTTTTAGTAAATATTCATTGTGTCAATGTAGATACCTTTCATTACATTTAAATTAAAAAAAAATCAGGAAATATAATAATTATTAAAAAAGAATAATACTCCCATAATATGTTATAATTATTTATAAAATTAATAGAGTACAATAATTAATTAAAATTACATTTTATATTATAATTAATACCATTTATTTTAATTTCTATTTAGTTGAATAATTGTTGCATCACTGTTGTGTAAATAATTAGGTTAAATTTTTAATTACAAAAACATAGGAGTATTCATTACTCTATAATTCGGTTCCCATAAAAAAATTGTGTTCTACATGAATTTACATCATCTATTGCACCAATACCAAAACCTTCTATATTATTAATTGGAAAAATGTTTATATTGAAGACATTAATATAAAAAAATATATAAAAATAAAATTTAAAACAAATCAGAATAACATAAAATATATATATAAATTAAAATCACTAAATGTTTAGAAGTATAACCTCCTTTCATACATATTTTTAGATCATAAGAGATTATGGTGGTAATAATTGGGGGATGGGTTAGAGTTTAATCACATGAAATAGGGAAAAATAGCAAAAAAATATTATATCAAAATGACCAAGATCATACATTGTAAAATGATTATATATTTAAAATTTTATCAATTAACTAGAATACATTTTGGAGTTATTATGAGAATCCTAAAAACACTGATATAATCCATTAATAGAATGATAAGTAAATAAAATAATTTCTTATTTAAATGAAAAATGGAATATTTATCCTGTTGAAACATGTAACACATAAATATTAACACATTAAGAATTAGATATATAAAACATTAATAAAAAGTATTTATACTCTTTAGCCTTAATAGTTAGGGATGTATGAAATCATGAACAAATATAAACATTAAATTAATAAAAATTGAAATTTTCTTTCCTCACCTACCCAGATAGCCCAAAATATTATTATCTAAATGTATATGTCTTACAAAACCATGTAATCTCTTGATCTGGTAGATCATATCCATCTCTATCATTCTTAACCAATGATTCACTCAATTTGACGATTTTTTTCACTATGATTCTTATCTTAGAGGCCATTCATCTTATGCATCAGATTCACCATTCTTCCAAACCATAGAATCCCTCTATCTAACCACAATCTAAAATAACAAATACAAATGAAAAAAAATTATATATCATTTACAATACTCACAGGGATTCTGTAGATATATAAATATCCAAAATAATTCAATATCGTGGATGACGATATTCACACATAACGATCAACCGAAATGTTGAGTTAAAAATTTATCATCTCCCAACTCAATAAATATCTTGTCATATATATATATATATAATTCAAAAAAAAATTATATTTTTGAGTTGGTTTAAATGGCCTCATACTACATTTACATTGATATATCATAAGGATCTATATCTTTTTCTAGACATCTAATAATGAACTGTACCTATTTTCTCATACACCATTTAGTTTTTGAACCATTACAATTTTATTATAGGTTTATTCCAATATAAAAAATTCAAAATAATATGATTATAAACGATGGATTGTTATATTGACTTCTATATTTTTTCGAATACGATAAATTGAACAATGATTAATATAAGGTGTCATTACGTTTTTAGTTCGATGGTGATTACTTATTTTATTCTGATAGGTAGGACATTATCAGACTATTGGTCAGAAAAATGGATCATATGATGTATCACATTCACCTTCAGTCTGATGGATCGGTATGAATAATAAACTTTTAAATATTTTTTCAATTTATAAAAATTATTTTGTTCTTCTTAAAAGTAATTTTTTAAATTAAAACGTATTAAAAACATAGGATATTTAAAATTAGTAAAATTTATTTTAATGAATGTTTTTGGGATTCTTAAAAATAAAGAAATGAAATATATAAAATGAATCTTTTTACTCATCATGTATGATTCATAATATTGGGGGTGATTTATTTGTTTCCGAAAATTATATTGGAGATATATATATTTAAAAACATTATATTCCATGAATCGAATCAAATTACATTAAATTAAAATTAACTAAGAATTATAGGAAATTAATTCCATAATTTTTTGTCAGCGGATGTGTTGTAATCCAATGATTAAAAAAATTACCCATTCATTATATTCATTGATAACTCAAAATCCATGTTTTGAGGCACTGTTCTAATTGTTATAGTAAACATGCATGATATGAATAATTTTGTAAATACAGAATCAAATATTATCTTACCTATTCATGAATGAATAACTTGTGTAATTGTAACAATATTGTTATTAGGATCTAACATTTTTGTGGTAATGTAATATTCTTGACCTCTCTCTAGAGTCATTGGAGGTAGTAATTATCTTTTTCTAAATTATTGGATCATGTCATTGATTATCATTGTATCTTTGTTCATCGAAGTTAAATCATTGAAAAATATTTCAGTGATTGACTCCATTATTCCATCCCACATCAAATTGGCATGCTCATCCTATCATCAATAGATAGATAGTTGACCTTATTGCTACCTATAAATCATTTCTTCTTCACCTTCTAGAAATTCCTTATACATTTCTTCCCACACTATTGATTAGTGGGATATTTGAACCAATTTAAACCATTAGATATATTCATTTTAACACCATAATTAAACTCAATTTTCCTCTTCAAAATCAAATGAGAACTATGATATTTTGTAATAAATATTTCCACATTTAGGTAACATGGGAAAATATCCCAATAGCTATCAATGTACTAATTTGATAATCCATTTCATCGATTTTGTTTCTATCCCAATAATGCACTGGTCAAATTTCATTTCATAAGTATTGAATAATCTATAGATTTTCCTCATATGTATGGTAATGTGTGTACCATACCCCATGATGGATTCATTTACCTTTTTATTTTGTAAAATGAGATCACAATCCACTTTTTGTTGTTGACTATAGTGAAATTATTTTTCAAATAACATTTTCACGAATTCTATCCCCACTAATATTTTTTTCTTTTCCTTAGGCATCAAATTTTTAACCAACATCAATCATTAATCAGATTCACCTTTCATATGATAAATAGATAAACCAAATGTCTCATTCTCAGTGTATATAATGATGAATAATATTTCATCAATGATGTTGATCCATATTTATTTGATTAATGTAACCAAATATCAAGTGAATGTTAGAGTCTATTATCTGATATAGGAATCCATTGCAAGATTATTTTTCTTGGAAGGATTTTTGTGTTCTTTATTATTCATGATTAATTTAACATACTGAGTTTTCTAAGAATATATTCTAATGAAAATCAAAATTAATTCTCCAAGGTGGGTGGGAATCTCATTTAGGAAATCATCACATGTCCACACACATTTGTGTCTTACATGGTTTTTACTATATTTAATAATTATCTACAAAAAAATAAAAACATCTGGGTAGGTTTTATTTAAATAAGCATTGAAACAAGATTCTATGAACATTAATAGTATAACTAATAATAAAATATAATCTGTAACCTATGAATTTTTAGGTTTTAGTATATTTTTTCAAAGAACTATTTTATAATATACATTCATATAGCACTTTTTCACTTCAAAAAGGATCATATCGAGTGTGTTAGTTTACCAATTCATATTCCTCGGGAGTGTCAAATCAAATGTGCACTAAGGTTAGTTTTCATTCACTATGTGATGATCGATTCCCTCTTAATGTTTCCATTTCAAGGTTTTTATCCAATGGTACATCTATGATAGATACGCATCCACTTCTAGTCTCCAAATAGAGTTGTTTTATCATGGTAACCCTGTACATCATATCATACACAATTATTCATGATTTATAAGTTAAATGTCCACATAATATTACCCCATAAAATCAAGATGCCTATTTTATTTAGGAAATAAGGTACATGAAATAAAATTTTTAAACATTGGTAAAATATTATTATTTAAAAACTATGAAACATGAAACTATATTACAGTAATCTATCGAAACATCTTGGGATAACGTAGATTTATAAATAAAAAATTGTAAAACTATAAAACCCATATAAGGGAATCATTAAATAATAACATGAGGAATGTATTAAATTTGAATTAATAGGTATGTAAATAAGACATTAAAATTTAAATAATAAAAAACATGAACATCGATAATTGATATTTGATGATAAAATAATTGAAAAATGGTAATGTGGAAACAACAAAAAATATGACACTATAGAAATAATTCTAGGATAAATACATTGATATAATTATATTGTTTTCTTATGATAACCTTCTATATACCATAAAAAGAATCTCATGATATGTAAACATTATCTAATGTATTAGAGGGATATTAAATTCTTACTGTACTAATAATTTCATATCGTGTATATGCGTAAGTGTGCAACATTCATTATATGACATAAGTATTTGTTTCGTCACATTTATGAATATTATATAAGGAGTGTGGGTCAAAAAATTTAAAATTTAAAATATATTAACAAATGTTACATATAAATTAATACCCTAGGCTAGAAATGTAGATGGATCTTCACTACATAATGGTTTGGGCAAAAAAATAATTCGATAGCTTCTGTACCATAATGGGTGAATATATAAATTCATGGAATAGATTAATAAGAATGAAATTATGTCTCAAAGTATAAGGAAATCATATTGATAATAAGTAGTATTTTTAGAATCACATTATAATTTGGAAAATATGAAATCAAATGGATTAATATAGAGGTCATTATTAAATAATCATAAGGTGGAGTGGAACCTTACCCAGAGATGGAACATCTAAATTCATGTGAGGAACTTCCTATAGGGTTGTGGAATCCCTAAGATTTATCTATTGGTTTTAGGAAAGAGTAATATGATAATAAAATGGGTTTTTTGTGAAGTGTAGTTGGGGTTTGGGTTTTCTTATAAATAAAATTTGATTATAACTATTGATTAATTCCAAAACATAGATTTTAGTCTATTGATGATAATGTAATCAATACCAAAAACCTTAAATTGGTTTCATCCTATAGTTTTTACCAAATTAAAGAGGTTTTAATTTTTTTATATTTTTAATTGTCTAACTCCTTAAAATAATACCCTTGTGGATCTATAATATAGTTAGGTTTATAGAGAATTCATTTCAAATCATCAATACAAAAATTAGTGTTTAGAGGAATCATTAAATATATATAAAATTAATTGAATGATATAAAAACACATTATTTTTGTGGGAAACAAGATTTTGGTGATCGACAGAATATAAAGTATTTATTAAATCAATTGTGTGTTTTTATGTTGTCATAATACAATATATATATATATATAATTTTTATTTTAAAAAAAACATTTTTCATTCTCTAAAAATTATAAAAATCCACTATTGGATAACATAGATGTGTGGAATTAAAAAGATATATTTATTTTAAACACATTATTTTTTTACATTTCGAATTTATTAATTTATATCCAAATCATCATTTATAAAAAAATACTTATTTTTGATAATAAAGGTTTTATTCCACTTATACTAATTAAATTTTATTTTATAAAATTCTATTAAAATCATAATTTAATAAATATTATTTGATAATTACAATGTATTATAATATCATTCATCTAAAAGATTCAAGAATTAATAAAAAAAGCATGATTGAAACTATATATTTGCTAGAAATTTGAATATCTGTTTCATTTGTTAAAAATATAATATTTATTGAACATTTTGTTTAATCATTATAATGAAAAAAATGACAAATATAATCCATAAATTATTAAAAATAAAAATATAGAAATAAATCTTTCTAGGGTATAGATTCATAACCCTTTAATACACTAAAAAATACCTTAGGTTGTGTTTTTATTTAAAAAATTATGTGGGGTCTTTAAGTTTACAGGGTTTGGATAGTGAACTTGATGAATAAGAACTTCTCTAGTAAATAGTTCAGTCTTTCAATATCTATGGAATCTATTATTAATATTTTTACTAGAAAAGGCCAGATTTATTATCTCCCAAATATACCTTTCAAAATTGAATTTAGAAGTTATTATCTTATTAGTCGATGATAAAAAAGCTTGACTAAAATATCCATGAACATGTGGTTACTTTATAACATAATCACTAGAAACATGGTGTAGCATACCTCTTGACTAAAGAGTTTAATAGTCATGGTGGCCTAGAAAAATTTATTAATTTAAAATAAAATTATAACATACATCAAAAAATTATAATTTATAACATCATTATTCCCTTTATCATATCATATAATATTAATCAATAAGAAGTTTCTAGCGTCATGAGGAAATATAACATAATAAAAATATATATCATATTCATAGGAAGGGTATGGATATCGTGGAAGCTATCAATGATCATAAAAAATTTAAATGAGTGATAGGTTATGAGGATATTATAATAAAATTTCATGATCATACCCTGTTTGTAAAATGTCATAATCTTGATTCATGGAATAATTATAAGAGGTGAATCAAAAATGAATAAAAAATGAATAAATGAGAATAATCCATGAAAACATAACATAAGATTTGGAATTGTACCATAAAAATAAGAAAATAAAATAAATCACTTATAATTCAAGAATAATTTCCAAAACTATCATAGTGGACAAAGTTCCTTACTGAACTAAGTTCACTCCTCATTTTTACCCCTTATTTATAAACTTGTATCACTCATGTTCCAACCTTGTATTATTAAATATAATGTTATAATGTTCCATACATGTATTACTAAACCAGATTCCTTCATGTTCCCATATTGTATTACTAAACTGGGTTCACTCCAGTTTTAGTTCTCTTAATATCATCAGTGTTAAAAACATAAATAATTTATTGGAGGGGTATATAGGTCACACCTATCACATAATGAAATCTATACATATATCGTTCATAAGAACCAAAATCTTTCATAAAAATAGAACCCATGAAAAAAAACCGGCTTTACAAATAACTCTTCATTTCACATCCCATTGAAAAGTAATATGATTCATAAAAATAATTATATCATGAACATAAACCATCAAGATAAAGAATAAGGATCACATCCTTATATCATTACCATTTGTAAATAATAAGTTACATCAAATAATTTTATTTTTAATAAAAATTATTATTGAAAGATCACTAGAAAATATTCTTGGGAAATTTTCCCTTCCATTTTAAAATAATTTAATATATACAATCAATAAAATTAGAAAGGAAACATTACATTTTAAAAGAACCTTTTATGATTTTATATTAATCATCAATTAATTATGGTGTCATAAAATTATGAAAATCCACTCATTTCAAGTTAGTTAAAAAATATTAATCCCATAGTTTTTCATAAAATTTACATCATACCTTGTTTGTAAAAAAATGATTCTAGTTAAATGGTTTTTTTAAAATATGAAACACTAGTAGATAATAATTATTTTAGAATTATTAAATTATATTTTTAGTAATTTTAGAAAACATTTAAATGGACAATAAATTTCTTCAATTGGATAATAAAATGGAAATAATCTCAAATAATGATGAGATTGCGAAACAAACCCTAACCATTTGTAATCAGTCAAATTATAAACTCCCAGAAAGAAGAAAACATAGATTGATTTTTAAATCCCAATGTTTATAGGATAATACTGATAAACGAAATCATTGGTTTGTATAGACACCACAAAAAAGAAACATGTTGTGTATAAGGATTTTTTTCATAGAAATAACCATTATAAAAATATCTCTTACATCATGTCCTTCCATTCAACATTCATTTTCAATCCACATATTCACCAAACCCCCTTATTTAGACCTCTTATTATGGTTTATAGGGATGGTATTTTGGTAATACAATCACCTCTAGAATTTTCAATAGATATTTATAAGATTTATATGAAGTGTATGGTTGATCATAAAGGGTTAATGTTGTGTAATGACGTTTGGGAGGATGTGCCTTTTTGTATTTGAGTTGAGGGTTCTTTAATAATTCTAAAAATATTAAATTATAATATGTCATTTTCTATAAAGATACCACCAAATAGACATAGATTAGAATCTAAGATAAGATTTGGTTTTAATATCATCAACAAAAATATTCTAGACAAGTTTTTGTAGTTATTTAATATATATTATTTTTATTAAAACATAATTTAACAATATTAATTTTCCCTATGTTAATAACATTTGGACTATTAAATGTTTGTATTTTTTACATAAAATATTTCCATTTGACCATAATTGGACAATTAATGACACTTTCGAGCATTCTGTATCACATGTGATATTATTAAATATTCTTATGATATCTAAAAATTTAATAAAATATTATTTTCATAAATTATCATTAGTGGAATTTTTAATAGTATTTATCAAATTGACATTCATAAAATAAATTTTCTAAGATATAATCTAACGAAAAAATTTAATACACCCCAAAAATGTGATACTGATTTATAAAATTCATGGATCACCATTATTAATTAAAAAAAAATTATTAAAATATTTCTAAACTCATTTATTTATTTTTTCATGTAATTGAATAAATATTGGATTAGTGTTTTAAAAGAATTTAAAGTAACAAATTAATTACAAAAATATATCAACCAATTACCATGAAGATGAAAACATATATATCATTTAAAATACTATTTATAGTAAAAATATCCTCTTTATGAAAATATATTAAAAATATTATACATATTAAAAATAAGAATGTAACATTTTGAAAAATTAATTTATTTTAATAATATATATTTTACATAAATGGAAAACTGTATATTTAATAAATAAATTTATAACCTTATATTTTAAATGGGAAAAAATAAAACCATTAATAATTTGTATGAAAGGTTGTGGATTTATAACTTATTTATAAACTATATTGACTGGTTTTACACTTTATCTTGTTAATAATTATTTCCAATATTACTTTCCATATTTTATAAAAATTAATGGTTCGTTCTTAAAATATGTATTCCTCCTAAATAATAATATTAAATTCAATTTAACTAATTCAAAAAAATGGTTCTGAATTTAATTTATAATTATACAAGAAAAAGGCAATAAAAAATAGTTATTTAGAAAATATTTCATTTTTTAAATATAATTTTTTAAAAAAATTATTCAATTATAAAATATATTCAAAACCCATAAATATATTATTTTATATAAAAATTTACTAATTAAAATTTAATATTATTCTAAACTTTTAATTTACCATGTAAAAAGTTTATATGAAAATACTACTTTCAATAAGAGTATGTATTTTTCACTATACCTTTTCATATAAATGTTTCCAACGAATTATTAAAAAATCCTTCAAAAATAATTTTGAATTTATGAACTAAAAAAATTAGATTCATTTTTTTTAAATACGTTTTATTGAAATTCTTGAAATTAATATTCACTGGTATAGATAATAGAAAAATCAATTTTGAGGAAAATTAATATTTGAAAAATGAAATGAGATTACCAACAAAATCTGTCATATTATTCTATGATCATATAAATAAATTCATATTTAGTTTGATATTTAACCAAAAAAATTCTTCTAACTCGTACAAATTTAACAACTTTGATATAATAGACATATAATATTTCATGATTTTCTATACATTCTTTTTCACACAACACATGATATCATGTAAATCAAGTAATTTAAAAATATATTTCATAGAAACATTGATAACTAACATTCTACCCCATTAAAATGAATATCAGCATCGAAATACTTCTCTTTAATTAACGGTTTAACACACGATAATTTATTCATAGAGACCTACAACACACAAGTGAATAATAAAACTTCCCTTAAAAAATAGAATGTTGGAAACATGATGGTCACCTGAAGTAACACATAACAATGTTTTCTCATTGGTAAAACCATTGTTGATAAAAAATTGATATATATGGAAGGATAAACTAATTCTAAATTACTATAAGAAAGTAAAATATAACATGTTAATGATAAGGTTGATGAAAACAAAACCATTTTTAAAATAGGTATGAAAAATTATATTAATATCATTATAAATGATGATAAAATTATACAATTTTATTTAAAACTATTTTGATAATACATATTTATTTAATTTCATATCATAATTACTTTCCCACCCATTGGATTTTCTCTGATCAATTTCTACAATATCTCTTACTCTAGAAAATGAATAGAATTAGTAATTCAAAAAGAACTATTTCATTATATGATCCAAAATGGGATGAAATGTCAACAAATATGTCTCAAGTTATATCAATGAAAAAATAATTAGAATATGTAACACAATAAATATAAATCTTTATATGGTGACATAATATATTAATCTCTAAAACCTCATCCAAATTTCAACATAAAAAATTTCATAGAAGACTACCTTTATGAAAAATACAATATATTAATTTCCTATACATTTAAAAGAAGGTCATTAAATTTCTAAAATAAACATATCATCAATATCTTAAAGGACAGGATGTACCATAATATCCTCAACCAACAAAATCATGAAATTTATTATCCTATATTTTTTTACAACATGTTAATAACCAAAATTTCCCAAAAAAATTAGTGAAAACATTCTTGATTTAATGCATTTAATCTTTCCCCATACCATAAATATAATAATTATATAATATCAGTCCATGATATCAAAAAACAACCATTTCCATCATATTACTAATTAGTTCTAATGTTATCAATTTTATCCTGTTAATTTTACAACTATGAAACATCTCATTACCTCATTATTTCCAAGACAACAATGACATATTAAATTTTTTCATTCCATTAATCATTTGTTCTTCAAAAATATTAAATTAAAAACCCAATAAATTTTCCTACGTACCATTACCATTTAACATAATTTTTAAAATCCATATGAAAAAACCGATAGAGGACTGATCCTTAGATATTTCATTGTTCTATAATACTGAAAAAGTAATCATTCAACATTGTCAGGAATTATGATACATAAAAAATTAATCATTCCACTACAATTATCTATGATTCATTGTTTTATTCCATAACACATCTTTCAAATCATAAATAATTTTTATTCTCTCCATCATCAACCATATAACAATTACTCATACGACCAATATGATTATCTTTAGATGTGTTCCCCCTATGGAATGAAATTTCATGTTTACTATACATTCCTATTTTAAAACATTTAACTAATGATGATTCTTTGTGAATAATAGTATTATAACCCCTATCATTATCCAAAAAATTTTAATTTTCCTTGTGAATTAATTTCTTTAGTTTCCTATTTTCCACACACAAATCATCTTCATGTCACCATGAATCATTCTCCATGATTCTTCTTCCAACATACATTATATGAATAATACAGAACAATCACTCTTTTTTGGTCACACTAAAAAAATCTATTTCTCTTATTATATAGTATAATAAATTCACAAATTTGGATACTATTGATCATTTAATAATTTATTTAATGGTTATAATAACAATTTTTGTCATTCTAACACACATTGTTTTGGTTTCTCATTAGGAAAATCATTCCATTCTCTGTCATTTTCACCATTAACCTGAATCCTTCTGGTTCAATCCACTATCTAAACCCCAAATATTATAGTGTGTGTAAGAATAATATCATTGGGACACCACATTATCATTATAAAATAATATTTAATCATGAATGAAAAATTTTAATTAATGGAATCATAGGGTTAACCCTTGTCATCCATGATATTCATTGTTAAAATACTTCATAACAATTCATGAAATGAAATTGTGATGATCATATCACATATTAGTGAAGTTCAAGGTGTGAAATAATTCCAATTGTTGTGAACCTATTTTCAATTGATTAAACAAAATATGTTTTCTTCGTAGATTCCACCCCTGTGATTATATATACCAGGGAAAAAGAAACTTATAATATATTAATTGGGGTGTACTTACAGATAATCCATATAATATATTCCACAAACAAAAATTTATTTTTGATCGAAACATATCCTCAATGTTAATCATAGTCATATTTTATCTAATTAATGTTTTCCTAAAGCTTATTCCCATGGATTTTGGTAAAATTCCTCTAATACAAAATATAAATTCTTAGACCCCTGTAGTGTAAATATAGTGGTTTAATTATTATATTTGAACCACATAAAATGTATCATTTCAAGATAAACCATATAGTTTATTAATTATTATAAAATAGAAACATATATTAATTTAAAATACATTTCTAAACATGAAATACTAAATATTTTTCTCTTTTAGAAAACAATTATCCCCTTTTGTATAACCCTTCATTTCTATATTAGTGAACTTCATCACATCTTGTTGAAAGGAAATATAGGAAATACTGATCATAGATTCCTTATAACGGTACGAGTAGAATGAAATCTATTAATGATCACGTAAACATTACTTGAGTTCCACGATACGAGAACAATGCCATAAATTTGAATATCATACAATGCATGGCATAGGACATAAAGATGGGTCATCATATAAATATTGGTAGTTAATAAGAAATGAATCATATATGAATCAATGATTTAATCCATTAGACAATAATATAATACACGAAAAATGTGGCATACAAATAAGTATAATGAAACATTTCAATATTTTTAAGGAATCACTACCAAGATTTTCACAACAGATAAATTACCTTAATAAACTACGGTAACTAATAATTCCATTTCATTCAATGAAATGGGTTCACTCATATTATAACCCTATATTAATAACCCTATTTTTCTACCATCCCATCCCTATATTTCTGAATAAGGTTCACTCCTAATCAAACATTGTATTACATGATTGGGTTCACACCAATTTGGTCCCATTTTATATAAAGAGATTTAAATCTTTAAACAATGCATTGGATGGAGATATATGTCACACCTTTCAAATAATGAAAACCATAAATATGTGTTCCATAAGAATATAAATCATTCATCATATCATAATCCATGAAATCAAATGTGTTTAAAACAGAATTCATAACTTTTTTACCCATTAAAATGTAATAGGATTCATAAAAATCAGGCCATAATAATAATAATCAATCCACAAAAAATAATAATGATATTTTCAGTTGATCATATACATAGTACATTATAACTAACATAAAATATTTTTACATTGAATAATCACTTGAAATATTTATTGAAAACAACATATTTTCAAATTTAAAATCATTTTTTATAAAATATACACAACTAAAAACTAAGATATTTTCATTTAAAATAATTATCTATTCAAATAAAAAAAGATTATAATAATTAATTCATTTTTAAAGAAATAAAATACACTCTAGATGCATAATCTAAAATACATTCCTTTTATATTTTTATCAAAAAATAATTATGTACCTTGTTTGTAAAATGGAAAAAATTTTCCTTTCAACTCATTTTTATAAGAGGACAAACATTAGAAAACATTATTATAAAAAAAGAAAAATGATTTTTTAATTTTTTAGAATACATAATAATGGAATATAATTATTACCTAGTAGATACATAAATTTTAACAATCATGAATAATGATTAGATTGTAAAATTAACACTTTTCCCCTTGTAATAAGTCGAATTGTATTACATGTGAAGGAAGAAAACATATATGGATGTGAAAAAATGACAATTCATAGGATATGACTCAAAAACTCATTAATGGGAGATATATACACTAAAAAATGAAACAGGTAGTTTATAAGGCATGTTTCCCCTAGAAATAAATTTAAGAAAAAAATCTCTTACCTTATGTCCTTTATTTTTTTATTAATATTAAAACCACATATTCTTCAAAAATTTTAATTTAGAGGGGTGGTTCCAATTTACAATTATGGTTAGGGAAAATTTTGGAATATAAAAAAATATTAAAGTATAATAAATTCATTTGCTTTTATGATACCACAAAATGTATATTAATTTAATAAAAGTTAATATAATTCTGTAATATAATACACCAATGTATTTCTGACATGTTTTGATATTTTTTAGACCGTATTATTTTGATTCTCCTTTAGTTATCATATTTTAATTTAAATTATGGTGATAGTTTTTTCCATACTGAAATGAAATAATTTTTACATATAGTGTTCCAATTGGACTATAAATAGAAATTTTAGGTTATTTTGGACCTTACACTTTCCCATTTGTCCTTTATTATTATTATTTTTGAATTTTTAAATAATTAATTAAAATATTTTTTTAGAAAATATCCATTGTCACAATGTTGATACTATTCATTACATTTACTTTTAGAAAATAATGAAAAATAATAAATATTAAAAAAATTAATACACTCCTAATATATCATAATTATTTATAAAATTCATGGAGGACTATAGTTAATTCAAATTATATTTATTTAAATATAATAAATATCATTTATTTTAATTTTCAATCAGTTGAATAATTATTGTCGCGTTATTGTGTAAATATATAAGGTAATTATTACATTCCAAATAAATTATAAAAAATTATCATTATTTACATAAGTCCATGTTCATTAAAAATACTTATTTAAGAAAATCCCTTATTTATGACCCAAATTAAAAATAATTTACTTATAAAAATATAAGAATGATATTTTTTCATTTTCATTGATTTTAATAATATCTAAGTCATTTTCTGGTTCTTCTATCAATTAAATATTGGAATTTAGAAAAAAAGTTGTTCATAATTTTTATTTTATTTTCTAGGACCAATGGTAGACAAATTTTATTATCCACAATGGGCAACTGGAATGGGGGTCACATAGATTAATTGTTCATAAGGGGATAAAAAACCAAACCTGGGGATAAATGATAGGGTATCACACAATGGGACACACAGAGTGATACATGACTATATCTAGGTCTCAATAATAGAGGACATCATTCGTCCTATTTTTAGGATCATATGCTACATTGTATCCTCAAGAGGATGAATTGATGTTATATACCATATTGATAATATACGATATTGAATAATAAATGGGATCCAACCATCTATGTAAGGGGTAAACTCATAGTATGGGGAATATATTTGGTATCCTATATACAAAATATATTCCCCATTCTATGTTTCTATATTGAATCCCATGATTTTCTACTCTAATAAATCATATATAAATAGGAATTTACCATGTACATGAGTCTTTCTTATTTTAATTCACATGGGGGTACATTCTTGGTTACAATCATCACCATACGTGGAACATGGATAGTCTATAAAATATGAGATATTTATCACTATATATAACCCTAGCCAAAATTTAAGAGTCCATTATATTTTGTGTTATTCGTGACTATATTCTGTGTATCTTGGGATATCATAGTATGTCTAAATCTCTCATGCATCTTCTCCCAAGTCATCCTGACATCTCATTAATCCATTTATGCCAGCATATATTTTATATATAAGTCGAATGAACCTGTGTCATTGATGATATATAATCTGTAACCCCATTATTTAGAAAAAAATCAACATACATTTTCACTCATTCAATGAATTCAATGGTACCAAACTCGTTTGATCCTATATCTTATTTCTTTCATCATCTTAAATCCTCTTTCACACTCCAATCCATCTTCAGTAAGATCGAAATACCACATAACATATGTAAAACTAATCAATTGAATGGTGAATCAATGGATTGTGGTATTTTAATTTACAAAACCAATTGAGTTCAAGAAATGAATGATGAATATTGAATAAAGGACAATGGTAGAATAAAATTACAACCAAAAGTGAGAATATAAATAATACCATTATTGATAGTCCATTGAAAATGATAAAAACAATGAAAAAATGATCATCTATCCTCAACACTATTGTTTTCCCCATAATCCCTACAATAATGTACATTAAAAACATCTGGGATATACAGACTACCCATGGAGTTGGTTGTAGCTATGACATAATAGATTTAGACTGGGTTCCAACCAATTATTATTTAATTAATTAGTTTGTTAATTATATTGTCTCTTATTTGACCTGTGATGGCTAAAGAAATGATATATGTTAATAAGTATTATGTCATTACTAGTTTATGAACACTTTTTCAATTTAATGGATGACATTGATTTTTGATCTAAAATAAAATTCATGTGATATTCTATTATTTCAAACAAACAGTTGGTGGTATAATATATTTAATAATTTTATTATTTCATCAATGGGGCTCCAGAAACCCTATAATCACACAGTAAAATTTATCGTAGCAGTAAATAAATTATTTAAAATATTCTAATTTTTTATAAAAGAAATATAAAGTTGTTAAATTCCTTAAACAACAGATAGGTTCCCCCTAAATATTACAATAATACAAAAATAGGTGACATTATTGATCTTGCAACTATTTAACCCACTCCAATGTGGTGTCATGGTTGTTCCCCTACTTCCACGAAACATGCATAAAGGGAATCACTCACCCATAAAGGATCTTCTAATATAGATCCTCAATATCTACTTGGTACACCAATAGTTATAACTATTCTTGATGAATATATTTACCCAATTCATAACATGTAATGGAAAATATACATACCTGCTCTGCTATGGAACTTGAATGTTGTCATTTTCCCTATATGATGATGGTTGTAGGGATATGTGGAACCCCACTCCTCCAACCCTGTACAATACTGGGATAGTTTAAGTGAATCATTTGTATAAATTTTAATCTGGTCTAGACCAATGTGATCTATGTTGAGGTTATACCTTTTGGGTCATAATTTCTCCCTCATCTAAATCTAAAGGCCTCCATTTAAATTATTTATAATACATCTAACAAAAATAAGTAGACATTATATACTCTTATATTATTTCGACCTACTATATTGTATCTCTAACAAATAATGGTCCCAAGATTTATGACTCCCCTGGACCAGTGGATCACAATGGTGACCAATAATGTCTCTAAAACAAGGGTTAATTTTTTCCATACTATTGGGGTAAACAATTATTTTAAGAAAACTCCAAAAAAGTTATATGATCCTCCATTTATATCCAAAGACTAACATACATGACCAAATAAAATCCTCTAGAACATGTAAAGTATGTTATATCTGGACATCAATCTAAGATAAAATTTTATTCTCTAGAGAAAATAATTAAACAAATCATTATTTGAATCTCTCTATAATCATTACATGATGAGAGAATAATATTCTAAGATGATCATTAGTTGAACACTATGAGTCTATATTTTCTCTTTCATATACATCCATCGTCATATCACTAAAAACTATATTCTACTATGGATTAGAAGTTGTCTAACATTGTTTATTTGCTATAATATTACAGATATTATCATAAAATAAAGCTGATAATAGTGGTCCCATCCAGAAATATAAGGATATTCTATCTAGTTTAGACTTCCAACACCTCAAAGGGTTGGACCAACCCATTGGAACATGGTTCACGACATTAACATGTTATTATATGAGTCATCGATAGATTAACACAATTACAAACCACTTCATCCATAGAAATAAGAACTAATATATATGTTCTAAGATTATATTTTCCACTTATTTATGTACTAATAAATTTGATTTATGAAACTCCATTAGTACCTTTTCTTTTATTGTGACTAGATTCATTCCTCATCCTTCGGAATGGAAAACATAGTTCTCCCATTTGAAAAACCATCCGGATCATAATATATATATATATATATATAGCCATGACAATCCTCACAATCGATATATCCATTATGATATTACCTAACATATTGAAGTATTTTTCGTAAAAACCCATTGATTGGAGTTATGTTTCACCATCCCTTTTTCAAAAATTACACCCATAATTTCTCTATCTTCTAGGATTCTTTTCTCAACAATTATGATCAGGATCTAAATTAAATTGTTATTCAACAACATTCATCTTTTGGAAATTATAAATTATATAAACATCATAAATTGATAAAAATATATCTTTACCGTATTTGTAAAGTTAATATCATTCGGTAAATATTTATACATGATACTCATGTTTTAATAATATTTTATATATAAATCTCTTATAATGTAGTGTCTTCACATCTTCTAGGAGGATTAAACTGTTTGATGTTCCTAGTCATTGGACACAATGTTTTTCTTATTGTGTCTCTATAAAAGGTATCCATATGTAATTATATTCTATATCTACATAAAAATACATACATGTCAAGTCTAAGAAGAATAGAAAACCACATACTCAACACCGTTATACAAATGTATCAAGAAGGGGGATATAACAAACCTTTTCTATGTATATTGAATAGGCTTTTAGAATATGTATGACCATGATTATTAATTCCCCATTCAGGTCAAGAAATATAGTGGTTTGTAATTACAAGATATTTTAGGATCAATTCTCTAAAATTATACCAGAATCTCTGGTGACCACAACACCTCAGTCACAAAGTTTTTTGAATCCCATGATAGCACTGATCAACTTTTTTTCAGACTAATTATTACCCCTCTTCATAGATTACATTGTACCGAATATAGAGAACTCCAATCAATAATTATACCTTCAGGATCATGAAGAAATGATTATTCTCAAATATTATGTCCAGAACCATCTTCAAATGTATCTTTTCCTCACATTTGTCGTAAAAACTACAAACAGATTTCATTAATGAATACTACGAAAAAATGTTATATAATTGGAGAAATGATCATATTAATATGTTTCATGAACTCTAAAGGGGTTTACTATGTTAAAGGGAATCAGAAAGAAATTATTGTGACTATAGAGACATGAAACATCATGATCATTATATCCACCTCTCAAAAAGATAGCTTGTGATAACCTGATTAGAGGTATATAGCTAAAAACTATTATTCCCTTTTTCATATGGTCATAAAGTTAATCGATTCAAGTATGTGGATTCATATTATGTATTGTCACTTGATTTGGGTGATGGTAATAGACCTGAACCTCAATAATATAAAACCATTATTACTGGAAAATAAAGGGGCCACCTGGGGTTGCCCACTATTTTTGACAAATCCCATCAACTATAAATTGTATAACTTCACCCTATGTTAAATAAAATTAGTGGGAGAAATCCAATATAATATATTTGTTAAAAAGGATGTCCATGGATTTATTTTTATATAGAAATCAGTCTTTCATTGTAGTGGTATTCTATTCATAACCTCATTGAAGAAGCCTGTTAGTGCTACTTCTATATAATGAAATAAAATCTAATAACACATTATTCTATGAGGTTAATATTATCCACTTGATTAGTAATCAATTTTATTCTCCTATGTATAAACCTATTCTTTATATTTTATAATTCTATCTCAGGGAGAACAAAAAATATAATCCTATCTACTTTGGAACACCACATATTTTTCTTAATATATTTAAACTACATAAAAACATAGGGAATCCATTTCATACATTGAATTAAATCAAAACACCTCATCAAATCTAGTAAAAGAATAGATAGTTAATTAAATCCTCAATGATACACTCCAATCTATTAGTATACTCATGTAATCCCTCAATATCTTATAGTAATATTCTCTAAACTCAAGGGTCAATCCAAAGGCTCCAACGAAATCTCTATATCTTGAACATGTGATTTGAAAAAATGAGTGGCTTGAACTGAGGACTGTAAATTATATATATATAAATGATAAAACACATATCAACCATCAAATAATTCCCAGATCATATAGGTTATAAGCCTCCATTTACAATAGTGGGCCTCATCCCATGAATCATGATACAGAAGCTACACATGGGCCACCTAGGGGTTGTTGGTAACATATAAACATTTCAGGCTACCAAAACATCTATAATGCTACTTTTCCACATACACCAGCCTACAAACCTTCCTACGAAATTGTTCACAACTTATTACAAGATTTATTGATGGTATGCATGTTGGCCAAACAGTTGGTATGAAAATACAATGTTATTTATACTTTCCCCTCACATGAGTAGTATCACATCACCCACAGTTGGGTAGAACATTCAAAATATCCCCTAATAGTAGACCCTCTATGATGAGACTATCTTCAAAAGAATTGAAATGATTGGATAATTTTTTGTGTCATAAAATAAGAGTTGTTTCATGTTTAGATATATAGTTTACACATAAAAAATACTTTCAATGACTGATCACATGGAAATATTTCTACCAAAAAGGCACAAAATAGAACCCCATGGAATAAAGGGATTCTTTGAGATACAACTATACCAAAATTACTCAACAATGGCCCTAATCAATAGTCTATTACTAATTTCTTGTATCAGGAACCTTGTATTTAGAGTACTTTGAGATGTTATTGAACCATGATGAAACAATTTCAACAAAAATACAACTCTACTAGAGATTGAGTATCTACAAGATACATACTATCCACAATGGAACTAGGTAAAACTCCACTTAGAAGAGGAAACTAAACAATAAACCAGTTTGAGTCACCTCATCATGTGTTTTTTAACATTACTCCATCTTCCCTATATTGATCCATATAGAAGTAGTGAAACCAAGACCAACATTTAATTGGGATGGTCCTAACATACTAAAAAAATAACCAAACATCCTTATGTCACTCCACTATTTGTTTGGGGGTTGGATCACAGTATATCTCGAGGGTTATTTACATCTAAAAAAATATGGAGTGAGCTCAAGATATGGATATTATCTTTTGGAACATTTGGGAATGCTGACAACACTATATATGGAGGAAATCCAAAAAAAGACCAAAAGGAGCCACCAATTATAGAAAATCTTTTTTAGAATTTTCATCTCTAAGTTAATGATCAAGACAATTACTACATGAAATACTAGCTAGATGTCAACTTGAAAAAATTATATAAAATTCAATATACAAAATTTTAAAATAGAATATTTGGGGAGTGTACCAAAGGCGAAAATAGATACCACAATTGATTCATATATGGTTTATGGACTGATGAATTATCTGCAACTAGTTCTTATATGTTCAATGTAAACATTCATGTTTTTAGAGTTCTGGTGAATGTATATTTGAGAAACCACACAATCTGTGGGTTCCTTGGATAAATAGAGAAACTCGAGACACCATAAGATTGATTACAATGATCCAATACTAAACCTCACATATAGGCTATCTCAAAAAATCGGTCCTAATATGATAGTCTATGATACCAAAAAATCATGAAATGAAAAAACAAGGCCCCCTAGCAAGAAATAATCCAAATATAGTGCCCTAATCAATCCTCAAATTCACCTGGGGATAGAGACTAGGGACACATAGATATATCAAACTCATGGGAGGACATAACATGACGTACCTTGACATATTAACACATCTACAAACTCTAATATGTAGTGGACGGGAAATGATGGATGATAGAAAATATGAATTAATACAACTAAATAACAAACAATGATATAAATGATCTAATATAATGAACAACATACAAATAAAACCCTACCAAAATTGAAAAATGGTCAGACCTTCAGGTAAAAATTCTATTTATTCCATAGATAATCTTTATGACCCATCTATGGTAAATATTGTACAAAACATCTCCCTTACGAATGATTCATATATTACTTCTTAAAAAGGATTATACACATGGAAATAAATGAAATGGGTGTGTATATCTCATGTAGGGGTGAGTGAAAACATATATAGTAAGGAACCCAAAATCACCAAGAATACAATATCAAAATAGTATTCTCAAAATAAATGATGATAATGTCACTTTAATTTATACAGATATACATGAAGACCAAAAGTAATGTCACTGCTGCATTTCATTCCAAGGATTATTCATGAGAATCCCTGGAAATACTCATCTGAGAGAACTCACTCCTCCGGACTGGATAACAATGAAATTAATCATATGAGTGGTCACTCTCATTGAACTCTAGGGTGAATAAATACACACTAGAACTTAGAATATGTTGATATATAGGAAGGGGTCACACCCAGGTCCCATTGTGGATTCCGGACCCTATCAAAAATCTCCCACTAGGATGGGGATCACATTATCTGAAATTTAGTAATGAGATATCGTAAACATATTAGTAAAAAATGGTAGAGGGTCACAACCATGTTCACATACATGAATATATGACTCTATCCAAGACAACCCCATAGAGGGATCACTCATCAGTTAAACTGGAAGTGATTCTATGGTATATGATCATAATGAAGGCTCGAGGGTTTGTATGATATTGTTTAAAATGTATACTATAGAGTATGGGGCCTCTAACCTTCACGAGAAGGGTTAAATGATACATATACATAATACATGAGATTTCTTATATAGATAAAAAATGAATGAGTCTCTATTTATAAAATAAAACCCCTTCCCATGTACCATATCCATTCCATGTAAAAATGACATGCTAGTGGACTCTACTCATACATATGTACATTTTTTCCCTTTTAAACTATTCATGCTTGTTCACATGCACCAAAGGGTACACATAAAATCTATATATTTAGGTCAAATAATGTGATAATGGTCTAAAAAACCATGGATATTTTTACTTTCAATAACCCTATCCTTTTTAGATAGGGGTTTACAAGACTGGTGATCATTCATTGTACATGTCGTTTATATCATAATTTCATTTAACTTATAATTACCCAATGATACATTTCTCAGGAAGCCGCCACCTCTTATTCAACCATGGAATTGACTATTGGTCTTGGAAATATGTTTAGTGATCTAGTTTCTTCCACAGTACCTAGATTATGGCCATCCATTAATTAAAAAATGATCCCATATTCATCGTGTCACCTGTTTATAGAATTCCACAAAACTGAATGATTTTTACCAATTATGGAACATCAATCATCGTTGTACATCCTCTATCACACAATAATTTATCACTAAATTAGTACTAACAAAAAAACCCATATAAAAAATGAATCAGTGGTTTAATGAAATGGGTCCCTAGGGTTTTTTCAAATCTCTGACGAATTGGTTTCCTATAATGAATGAATAATTGTGGATAAAGTATGGTAGAAAATAATTAAACAAAAAAGTTGGAGTCTAAGAAATTCTTATTAAGTTGGCCATAATTGTTGAAATTCAAAACATGGGAAGTTAAATTGATGGTGTTAATATAAAATATATTGTTTTCATAATTCACAGAATTCAAAATTTAACAGAAATTTTAGAATATAGTCGATGAAATAATCTATGTAAAAATAAATTTTAATTTTTCATAAAAAATTAGAATAATCATTGAATAAAAAACAGAATTTCTACATTGTAAAAGGATGTATCATTGTTGAATAATTAATCTGCATCTACGTTGTAGGAGAAATCGATGAACTCCATTGATGATTACCAACTCATTAGAATACAAATTTTGATTAGCAATCTTATTTTTTTCCTAAAACTTATTCCTCTATGACCCTTACTATACTAAATAGTTTTGTATCTAAAAAATGTTTCATACATCCATGATTAATTAATAAAATATTTATTAGAGGCTAATTAAAAATAATAATAATAATTCATTTAAATAATTCATTAATTATTTGAACAAATATAGCTTATAAAATATGTCTGATGAAAACTAGTATAATATCATGTATACATAAAAATCCACGTTCAATATTTAATAGGGGTACCAAAAATTCTATATAATACCCCATTTTTAAAATATTAAATTATTTCATAAAAATTACATACGTGAGATATAATATAAATTATATTTTTATTATTTCAATACAGAGACTCTGGGGACCCTATTATCTCATGCTGACTCTACACATATTTCTTAAAATAATCACTGATACTTTCGAAAGTGTTGCAATTGAAAAATGGATTCATTACACTTATTATTTTCATTTTTTGTGTATATTTTATGGATATGTAGGGAAACTATTTTCTAATAAGAACCATTATATATATATAATGTTTTGGTCATTATAGGTAACCTAAATAGTATATGACTATATATGGTGGAAAAAAATACATTTGGAGTAAATAGGTCTTCCAATCATATCATAAATACATAAAGGATAACTATGTTTTTAAAAACATTATATAGATTTGTTATATGTAATCATACTAATTAATTCTTATAGTCTCCAAACCTTTAGGGCTTCAAAGCTTGTGTAATGTAGTATAACACCTAAGAATTGGGTACCTTACCATTATGAGAAAATTATTAAATTATTTACAATGAAATGAAAATTCAAGAGAAAAAATAGCTATGTTCACCCTTATAGAATGATTAATGTATTTATGAGTTCATTTAAAATAATACAACAATCAATATTTTAGAGGTTTTCATAAAGTCACAATAGTTTAATGTTTTCTCATCATTTTCAGTCCCATTATATCTTATCAAATCTTTAATGTCTCATGCATTATTCTTTTTTGTGTCACTAGTTCTAAATATTTGGTTTTCATGTCTTCTTTCATTAGCCAAATTATTTTTTTGAAAATAAATTCATGTGTTATGCATTACACAACATAAAATATTTTTTAAATCACAAAAAACCCAACCATATTTTAACATTTTTGAATTAATCTCATTAATAAGGTACATGAAATTTATATATAAATTAATAGACTAATATTATTTTTAAAATATCTACATGAGTATTATCAAAAAAAGATACCATTAACTACTGACTATTAATAAATAGTGTCTCATACTACAAGTTAATTGATAGAATAAAACCAATTTAGACTCCCTAAAGAGATGTAACTGATGTGAGAATTTAATTACTAATATCTCTAAAACCTATTTCACACAAAAAATATTTATTATTTATTCTCAATGGTATGAATATAAAAATAATTAAATGACACGGTAACTGAAACACCAATAATATTGACTCTCTCCTAGAATGTAATATAAGGATCCATATTCAAAAATAATTTTAACGAATAAATAAAAATATACACATTATTTGTATTCTAGGACCAAATTAGAAGTGTGATATATAAAAATTAATTAAATAACTAATTATTTTTAAAAACATAATAGATAAATATGAACAATTCATATATTATTAGACAAATAATTGAATAATTATATAATGTGAAAAAATTATACAATATTGTAAAATAAAATCAAACATGATAATATAAAAAAAAATTATCATTTTTAATTCATTCCTCTTTTTAATAATGATTATTGGTTGTGAAATAAAACGGATACATTAGTGCATAAATTCATCATGTGTATTGTATTCTTTGATGTTTCTAAATAATATTCTATAGTTCATAATATAGAATGAATCTTGGTTCATCATTTAGCCTGAATTATATTTTATGATACCATGTATATTATATTTATGTATTGACACTTTGTTTCACATATACCCTAGATGAGACATACATTTCAATATATTATATAGTATTATATGGATTAGTTAAAATCCATTTATTCCCTATATATCACAGCTTATGATATATACATGTCATATTATTTGGAAAACAAACTAAAGGGTTTTACAAAACATATAATGAGATACAACTAGAAAATGTAATAAGATAAACATGATTTAAAGAACAAGATGATTTATATGATGAATCCTTGAAGGGAAAAAATTTCCAAAAATAAATGTATTTTACTCAATAATATAAAAAATCTATCAATATAGAATTGGTACAATATAATGAACCTTCAAAGAGTTTTCAAGAATAGATTACTTATAATCTATATGATATAGAGTATGTATACTTCTTGAAATAATGTATGGTTGATAATTTTTTACAATAAAAAAATATCTTCCTACCTCTAAGGGGATTACACCAGCCTTTGGATCCTAGTTAAAAAATAGGCGATTCTTATACGTCGAGAGGGGTGTTAATTCTTTCACTTTTCATAATTAACAATTCTATTGGATGTTATATATATTTGGAGGACTTTCCATTAAACCATGGTAACCCAATAATAGTGGTCTAATCCATTTATGTATCCATAATGTCACTACTCATTTAAGGGATAACATGACATATAAGTCCTATCAATTTTTATCTCCTGGAACTGACAACATATTACATGGGATTATTGACTAAAAATTTTAAAATAATTTTCTATTATTATAATGATACATTTTAGGAATATTATAAGATAGAGAAAAAAATAAATATATAATATATAAGGTCCATGTATCCCACAAATGTGTATAATATTTCCTATATCACTATATTATACAGTCATATGATTTTTATTATGCCTCATTTGACATACATAAATATCAAATTTTATGATATCTATGTCATGGATATCATATCATATTATTCTGGCTTTTTAAAATATATGATTAACTTAATTAATGATTTTATCCACCGAGATGATTTTTATAAAACAATATATTTGGGAGGGATGATTCAACCCTAGCATTTGTTGAGGATGGTGATGGATCGTTCAAGGATAATCGACAATGAGTGGATCATGTTTATTGAAATGTTTTAGTTATATATAATATACATTTCATACACTTCTATATTTTTATATTATGTTGTATAATTATTTTTAGGTGTAATACAGAGTTCATAGATAAACACACCATAATCCCTCTGTGATTCATGTATAATTTTTTGGTTTAGTGAATATATTACTAAACACATTATTTTTAGAATCCTATTATAGATGTATATGTACATGGTGAATGAAAGGGATGATACGGTTTTTTAGAAATGCCATGTGGTTTCACAGTGTCAGTCAGGTGGTTTAGTATTATTACTTAATTGTTGTACAAATTTGATCATCCAAAATCGGATCATATTAACTCTTGTTCGATACACATTGAAATTTTTATGTTTAAAATGTTTAATATGTTGTTTTTTCATAATATTTTATGTTATTTTCTGTTTTGGTTAATGTTTTCTATAGATATTATTACTTATCTTTTGATGGTATATTATCCTACACATTCAACTTATAAACCCTTCTTGTTACCTGGTATCAATTTTCATATGGTGAGAAATACATATGGTTTGTAGCCTCTTTGATATGATTAAAAAAATGTGATTATGGTGAATGAATTAAAAAATATTATCAAATAATGTTTTAATATAGTTATATTGCAATGATTATTTTTTATTTGTGATTAGATGGATTGGATACATAAGAATGTGTAAGCACTTTGGATATATTCAATTTTTTTATTCATGTATTCACTTGTATGGACCAATGTCCACGTAACATGAAGAATGGTTGAGTTGTTTTCATTTTTTTCTTTATAGTAGAGTTATACAGTAAAGATAAATTGAATTTCATATTATTTTATTTATATATTTAATTTTTTTATCATAAAGAGGAGGTACTAATGGCTCAATTTTGGAATATGGGACTCATATGAAATTTGTGCACTGCTTATGTTTATCATTTGTATTCTATAATGGAAATTTTATTCTCTTTTATAAGATTTTGAACAACATATTTGGTATATAACCATATGTATATTAACTATATAATTGAACTATGTAATCCCAATGATGTTATTATCATGTAATTTTTATTTATGAATTATCTAGGTATATAATTGTAGTCGTAAATTTAAATAAATCGGAATCCAGAGATTTAAGGTTGGCTAGTATCATATATTTCGATTTTTGGGAAGTGTAAGGTCTATTGAACTGTGTTTCTTGTAACAATTTTTCATATTAATAATATTTGTACTATGACATGTATATTGTGGAAATTATTTCCCTCTAAATGATATTCCTTTTCGATGAACTTCATTTGAGTGTCAATATAATTGAGATATTGTGTTGGTGGGGTAACAAGTATATGAGTCCTACTAATGTTGGAGATGATCATGAGCCATATATTGAAGTTATGAGGAATATAATTCCACTACAGTGGCTCAAAAAGATGGGGATGTAGTTTGATGAGTATCCTAAGGTGAGCCCCGTGTGAGTTTTAGACAATATTTATCATGTAAATCAAGTAGATTATTATTGCATGGAATAATCACAAAGGATTTTTAATCTTTATATCAATCTTAATCCTTGTATAGGGTGTACAAAATGAAATTTATAATGAGATTTATATTTTTTGGATGATCATAAAACAAATTGAGATCCCACTATCATGAATTGTAATGGTATAAATGTATATGTGTATAGGACTAATGGAACATTGGATGAGATTTCTAGGCACAAGAATCTATTCAAATATGTTTGACTTGTAATGATTTTGAAGTTGTTATCTATGAGAACATATGAAGACAATTTTGGGGGATGAATACAAGGAGTTCATGCTCTTAGTAAAGGTAGATACGTTCGTCCTGGATTATACCCTGATGTTCACAACATTGTTTTTGGATTCCACTAGTGAATCATTTATTTGATACTCAAATGTTTATCTCATCGATTCCATCCCACTATGATCCTCCATACATGGTGTTATGGTAATCAGGTGGATGATTTTTTTTGGATTACACTTCTTTAATGAAATATCCCAAATATAATACGTTTCTTTTTGTTATTTTCCTCATGGTGGTGTGAATATTTTTGGAGATGCTCTTGGTCTGCACTACATAAATTCCCCATAATGATCTTTATTTGTTTCATCTCCTTTCATTAATGGAAAATTTCAGTTGTGGATAGATTAGGGTGAAGGTAATCCTCTTTAGTATGATCTTTTTTCAATGCAATTGGAAAATACTACAATTGTGAAGTTCAAGATCATGGATTTGAGTGTACTATGTACAGATGTTCTTATAGGAAATAAAAGTGGAATAGAATATTGTTTCATGAATAATCAACATGAATATAAATAACATGTAATTCAATGAAATGGATTAATGATTAATTCATAGTGTGTTTAATCAATGAGGTTTTTCTTGTGTGGATAAAGGACATTTTTTATACTATTTTCATCTACTAATAAATAATTTTGAGGCACGTGTCTAAATTGTTCACCATGAGTGGGTTTTTTACTGTGACCTTATTGATAGCACATTGTCTTGGATTTGATTAGGCTCAAGTGTTTCAGGTTAGAAAATAAGTAGTGCTTGATGAAAATAGATGATATACGATAATTTTAGGACCACATAAGGGGAATTATTGAGAGATAATGTATGAGTTGGGGGTGACTCAATGTATATAAATTATTTTCAAATTAAATATATTATATTTAAACTATCACTGGCCAATAGATCATGACCACATAATCTTAAGGACAAATTCATACAAAAAATTTAGTATTCATCAAATTTTTATAATTCTTAACCTAACTTATATGATTTTATTGTTAGTTTTATGATCAAATTTAATGGTTTCATGTTCATAGAAACATAACAATTCACACACATGTCCATTGAGTTTATTTAATTGGATTAACTATACTGGGATAATCTATGGTCCATGAAGTCATTGACATACCAATTAAATATAAACACAAATGACATTAGGATGGGTTAGTCATTCCTAGGGTCACACCCCACAATTGTTTTAGGATACCAATATTTTTCCCAAGGTTTAACTCCTATATCTTTTTTTCTTCTTACCTAAGATTAAAAAATAATATCATGATTTCTATCAAGCTAGGAATAATATCTATTTTATTTTCAATAACCAAATATAACTTCAATAACTATCCATATTATCCTTCAACATACTTAAATAATAATGATAAAGCAACATATTCATTGGATGAGGTTTCATTTAAATTATTTCATCACTATTATTTTAGAAGAAACAATTAACTTATTATATTTTTGGATAAATATTCTATTAATAATAAATTATAACCTTCTTCACTTTAATGTTGTCCCATATTATCATCCCTAAAATAATAATTTTTAATATAAATTATTATTCATAATTATTCTATAGAAATTATATTTTTTATTGTGTAAATGTAAATTCATTCATCAATACAATGGTTCATATTAATTATTATTTACCAAAATACACTTACATCATTCCAAGATTCCAAAATTTTTAAATGAGTTTTTTATTCTTAAATTTTCCAATATTGTAATAATAATTATATTTTTAATAATTAAATTTTATTTCATTCTATAATTGGAATACATATGTACCAGGACATAATACCTTTCACCGTGGAATAATATTTCACAACTCATTCCAATCGGATATGTGGTTTCATTTCAATGGATTTTTGGTCGGTAAAGTAACATATAAAAACATCCATGAAAAAAATATTATGATCCTACCAACTACCTCAAAAACATATCACCAATATCCTCTAGTCATTAGACCAGTGGTATCAGGGTATTTTCTATATAGTAGAACTGGACAGTTTATTGTTACTGCTTATGACATGAACCACTCTAAAATAAAAGGGGTAAAAAATCCATATATTGATCATTTATGATGTATAATGTACCATAATTATTATTATTACTTATTCACCTTGAAATAATATAGTTTAGAACTATACCCACTTTTTTAGGAAACATTATAATATAAATAAATTCTCACTACATACCTTTATGATAAGGACACCGATATTGGTAAAAAATTGTATCCGACATATGAGTAACTAGATAAATTGTATTTTTCCTCAAAATGAAGGTAAAAAGAATGTAATTTCTTTATTTTTTTTAAAATAGATTTAATGGTATAATGATCAACTCAGTGAAACATCTACCTCGAATAAATACTATGTGTCAAACATCATGATTTTGTGAAATGGTTGATCTAATTGAGGTGTGGGACATTATTTCATAGTCAAATATTATAAAATTTATCTTTGATATATGGTTGTTTTTTTACTGAAATAAAGTGGATCCTTAGTTCAAATACCTCAGTATCGACAAAATCATTGGTCACTATCAAACATGCATAGTGCTTTTTTCAAATTTTTTAATTCAATAATATTGATACGTGGTTTCCTACATTTTGTTTCCTTTTTAAGGGATATCATTGAGATTTTCTAGGTTCTTCTAAAGTGGAAATATCTTATAGTGGTTATAGACTTTGTTTTTACACTTTCTATGTCCCTAGATCACATCTATTTTAAAATGGGTATACCATTTAGAATACCATTTGAAAATTATACTATTCCATTGTATGATGTCATATATCAAGATCCTTATTTTATTTAATTAATAATTTGATATAAATTTTCTTATTTGTAATTATTATTATGAATTATACCAAACGGGGAATCGTTGGGTTTTGAGTTGTGGTAACCTAGAATACAGTAGAGATTGTATCCACCAAAACATTCAATGATGCAGATTGAGATAATGTATCATGGATTACATCCTTTTGAAATATTTTTAACCATTTTATATTAGTCTACTTCCTCAAACCCCAAAACCTCTAGAATATATCTCATTGATTCCAAAACCTCCTTCCCTATAAAATAAATCCAATATCAAGTAAACTAATTTGGTACATAATAATGAAACTGATGTGTTTTTAATAAATCCAACACATGAAAATCACCATGTGTATGTATGTAATCTCCCAAACACATCAAAATATCCATGGGTATGTCAAATATATCCCATATTAGTCTATTTAGAAACACTTATTATCATTATTATGTAACATTTTCTATTTACACTTGTGTAAATACATAGAAAAATTAATCTAAGAATCCGTAACTCTATCACATCCCATTAAAAGTAATTATAATTATTCTTTTTTAGTATAAGTGAATTAATATATGAATCATCACATTTTGATACCTTCATTATTATTCCCCATTGAGAAAAATATAAATATGTATTCTTTATCAATTATAAATGTTTTAAATATTTCCATATAACTTATTATGAGATAATATGACATGTTCCTATAGCCCCCATTTCTCATTGATTTCATGAAATACCAGAACCATACCTTATAATCCAACATTTTTTCGACAACATATTTTCATGATAATGACATTACACAACAAATAATGGACAACTACAATTATGAATATCCTCCATTATAAGGAATGTCCCTGAAATTTAATAATTCCTCTATATAATAGTTTAATAGATGATAACAATTTTATGTTATTATCATTATTCCAAATTTATAATTCAATCTCCAAAAATTATCTCCAACTTATTGTTTTATTTAATAAAATTTATTAAGTTTACATACCAAAATTTAAATGGGATATGAAAACAACAACTAATCCTAATGTAAGGGATATGTTTAAGAAATATGTTATTGAAAAAATTACACCCTAGATTTATATAGAAAATAAATTACATTATTATGGTACATGTAGTGATAATTTTCATCGTTTAATAAGAAAATAATTATTTGAACCCATGAACACATTCACCCAAAAATTAGAGAATAAAATTCCAAAACATAGTTTGTTATTTATACCAACATCATTTATTTATGTTAATATTTAGACTATAATAAAGATACATATTGTCAAAACAATTATACCACATTGATAAAACATATTTATGCGGTTGATTATATGTTTACATTATAAGTAGTAGGGGATAATACTATAGAACCATATTTTATGATTCAAAATAAATATTGGATGAAATTAAAATCATTATAATATATGTTCAGGTTTAAAAAATATTTATATTACTTCAAATATAAACCCATATATTGGGTAGTTAATAAAATGTTATAAACATTTTTTCTACTCTCCCTTTCTTAGGTTGATAATTTACACCTCATGTATTGAAAAAAATTATCATATTAGTTGAATAATAAATGTTATTTACCGAATGTTTCCTTATTTTCTCATATATCTTATTTCAATGTTCATCAATGGATCTACGTTCAATACTAATAACTATCTTGGGACATAAAAGGAATGATTTATTATCATATCCACCACATGGAGTTTATCTTCTTCAATTCATGAGAAACAATAATAAATATTTAAAATATTTATATTTATTGGGGTAAGTGAAGTTAAGATTTCTTCAATATGAGTATGTTTTATGGTATCTATGGGAATAAACATACCTATAAAATTTCATTTTACAATTTTTAGATTTGAGTAATACAATACAACAACCTTTTCCCCCATCTCTTTTTTTTGAATAATTCTTAATGGATTGCTTAATTGTTGGTTCACTCTTTTAAATCATTATAAATCTAATTACGGGAGAACATGTTCCAACCTATAGTGCCCCACCATTTACACAATGGTTCCACCAATATAGGAGGGATATTTTATATGACGACAACACTAGGATTATAATAGTATTTGTGAGACACCATATCTTTAAATAATTTTAATGTTTCTAAATATCATTAGAATATGATTTAGAATTTTTTTCATTGGTATTTCATTCATTATGTTTCCATACTTCATCCTCTTTTTTAGAAAAAAATTATTCCTTTTACTCACTTAATTTTTTTATTTATTTTATTCCAAGTGGGATATTATGATTGGAATATGATATATAAAAGTTATACTTTCATTGAGATCGTACAATTTCTATCAAACAAAAATACCAATTTTAAAGGTAAATATTTTTTATTCTTATGTAAAATCATTCAATATATATCAATGTAGTGGGGATATTCATTATTTGTCATATGGATATCTTTATTCTATAATTTTTTTAAATTTTTATAGGAATACATTAGAAAATTAATCTAAAAATAAAATCATATCTTGTATAAGAATATGTATAATGATATGTGGTTGATTGGGACTTTTTTAATACAATAAAAATTCTCATAATCATCCAAAATATTCCAATATAGTATAATTTAAACAAAACATTGTTTTAAGAGTTTCTATTCTCTATATTTAGACGAACTATCCTTTTTCCAATATATTCTAGAATTGTATTATTTTTTGTTTTTTGGGAGATTCTAGTTATATAGAAAAGCTTACAATAGTGGTTGAATGAGAGAATATCATTATACATTTTCTATAATATGGAAATATAAATCAATAAAGTTTTATTCATTGATACTTCTTATCAAATTAACTCATATTCAATGATGTGTAATAATATCAAACCGGAATGACGGGAAAAATGTTTGACAAGGTTCAGTCACAATGTGTGTGTATTCTACATATTGTCTTCAAAATCATATGATATAATGATTTTCTTTTAATTCTGATCCTAGATTAAATATTGTAAAATAATGTTATCACAATTAACTGATATTATTATTATAAGGAACCTAAAATTAACTAAGAATGTTTTATATTACCGTTTATAATAGTTTTCCACCTATCTGACAATCATATCATTATCTACTGGTCTTTTCAATGAAATTTAATATCTTCTTCTTTGATATTATACTGGTAGGATCTATGTTTTACCCAAAAAATCATCCTTAGGAAAATTTTAGTCCATAAAATGGTCGTATGATTTCAAAAAATATGACTTTTATTTAATTGGAATTTTTTGTTTCACACTTCGGTAGAGACTATTATATGAACTTTCAAACCGACCCACGTACAAAAAATTCTCCCCCAATAATAGTTGAAAAAAATTACAAATGATAACTAACCTTACTAAATACTCATATATCCACCGATATACAATTAGGATGATTTATATATATATATATATTAATATCCTACATAACTCACTAATCATTTTACCATATTCAATCATTAAGAAAATTTAGAGTCAGTTTTATTGATTAAATCTTCCTTGATAATATTCATAATCAAGCACTTAGAAAACACTCAAATATAAGATTAAATCATGTTATTTATATACTTAATTTTGATTCAATTATTTATTAACTCAATATTATTACCATTTATCAAATCTATAAATTTAAAATCAACTCATTCTAAATTAATTTATGAAAATATATATCTTATATTCCTTTATTATAATTTATCCATATTATATTTACTCTTAAGAATGCATATGTCATGTAATTCACTATTTACTGTTATTTTCCCCTAATCTTATATATATTGAAACATAATTCAATTGAACACTATTATGGTTTTTTGTAAATAAACGTATAACAATTTATAATATTTTCAAATGCTTATATAATATTATTCTAGTACAAATTTTAGTGATAGTTTCTTTTTCTAATGAAATTACCAAATTAAATCAATATTTTTTTATACGACTAACCTGCTAAATTATACCTAACATAGTTTATCTAATAACCTCACAAAATTTATCCATCCAATCTCTTCATGAACTCCTTTATTTATAAATCATAATTTATATCCCATAATTCGGAGTAATTAATCTCAAATTTCTTTATCTAGAATCCTATTTCATGAAATTTAATGTTCTGCATCAGCTGTTGGATTAATTAATTTCTTACGATAATTTCATATGATTTCGATTATTAGGTAAAATAAGATTTATCTATCTGTAACTTCTAGGAAAATATTCAACAAGCATTTTTTATATTTACATTTCAATAATACCCTCTTCTTAATTAATTAATACATTAGTAAACATGACATTAAATGTTTAGAGGATTGTTGAAGGAATATCTTAATTTATATCCACACATTTCAAAAATATCCTTCTGAAAAATTATTATTTTTATTGACCTAGAATCAACCATGTTGAAAAATTACCCATAAATATTTATAATAATAACATAAGAGAGAAATCATATTTTCATGTAGAAAACAAATAAAACAACTTAATAAATAACCATGGGTTCATTAATATTAACATTTGGATTTCCTACCAACATTAGAAAAATATTTTAAAAAACACTCAATCCACCAATAATATTTATAAAATTTAAATGTGATGACTCCAAAATGATTGATAAGTATTTTATTTATGATAACTCCATCTTATGGTGACAATCATGTTGCGTTAATATGATTAATTTAATCCCCCTCAATTGATTCCCCATTTGAATTCACTATATTTATTAAAATAATCTCTCTTTATAAATAAATGGGTTATATTTTTAATGTAACTCCCCACCATAAACAATATAATTTAATGTATTGTGTGGGAATCCCATGTATTTTAATAATTAGAATTGGTAGGATTGACCAGATGTTTAATCCTTATTTTAGGAAATCATCCCCTTGGTAATTTTTTGTTACATTAATCATCATTTTTATCATCGATTGGAATATATTCTAGTAGTACTTTTATTGTAGAAACATTTTCATTGATAAAATGATATATGATTTCAATATTTTTTGATCATGAATATTGTAGATCATTTATTATATATCAATTGTACTTGTATTATTATAGGAATTCATCAAATAAAATTCAACTTCTATTTAAACTCCTATAGTAGATCATTGTTCAACATCATTTGAGAAAATTAATGTGTAGTAGTTGTATATTATAATTGAACTATACATGTGGTTATAGAGAATTGTTTTTTATTATCTCATATTACACCACTTTCACTAATGAAAATTATTATTACTGAAGTCGAATTTTGACCCACATAGTGATATAATAAATCATTTTTTTAAATCCCATCTATATAAATATGTTTTCTATTTGTTATACATAGTTAATGTTTAGAGTTTTTATAATAAAACTAAAAATAAATTTAACACCCCCAATGTATAATTATTTATGAATAATTGTATTTGATTCATGTTAATGACATAATGGACTAGATCTGTTCAATGTGGGATAGTGATTCTCCCACTGTGGATCCTGCCTGGAACCAACTCAAATATGAAAGATGTTCCTTCCACTGACAATTTACTCTCCTCTGTTGGTCAGAATCATCTAATAGATGTTTCTAATTCTGTTGTTAAGATCTCATCAGGGATGAAGATCTATGAAGAGAAGCCTATCACAATAGTGACACAGGATCACAAGAGTTTGGAACATCCTACTGTGACGCAGGCAGTTCAGCTCAGGATCTTCCAAGAAGTTGCAAGTCTCATTACAATGTAACATAATGATGCAATCATTTTGAATGATGGAAATTCGGAACATGAGGGTTACAATAACAACCAAAATAGCTCCAGCAACACCTCAGATCAAAAAATCCGGATAGACCAGGTGAATAGGGAGTTTTCTATAGGGAAGGGCTCTCTGAACAAAAATGTTGACATAAGTGATCTTTTAGAACCTAAAAATAATGTTGGCAGGCCACCTAAAAAGTCTTGTGGCACAAATAAGAGGGGTAAAAACCCCAGATCCACCTCTAAATAAAGATTATGTTCTGGAATTTCTAGGGTCTCGGTAATTCGGAAACATGCAGATCTGTAAGGTTATTCATTCAGTAGGATAAACCAATTCTTATAGGTCTGTCTGAGCCAAAAAAAATTCTCTGATATTGCTTACTTATGGAATTTAGGGTTCTATCTTATGGATACCAACATGTGTTCAACTTATGTCAAGAGTCTTTGGGTTATGATGCATGACTTCATTGTCAACATCACTGTGGTTTTATCAAGTGACCAGCATTTCACTTGCTCTTTTGGCTACATCGGTTCCAATATCACATGTCTATTATTAATTCCCACAACAGATATCAGGATCTCCAAAATCTGTGGATAGACATTGCATCTCTCAAATCCACCATCACTCATCCTTTTCTAATTTTGGGGGATTTTAATTCTATCTTGACACAAATGATAAAATAGGGGAAATAAACAGCTCGATCTCCTCTAGGGAGTTCAGACTTTGTAGTGATCAAGATGATTGGATTGAGATTAACTTGGTAGGTTCCAAATATACTAGGTATAAGAAGCACTTGAATAGATTTGTGGCCAGAAAAATTAATAGATCCTTTGTTAATGGGGACTCTTTGGACAACTTGGGTTCAATATCATACTCAACCTATCCAGACTCAACTATGATCATCATCCCATCATATTGGATCTTAGTGAAAAGGAATCCAAACCACCACTCCCTTTTTGGTTCAATAAGGCTTCGGTCTCCCATCCGGAATGTGTGGTCATTTTTCATAGCACATCGAATTCAGTGCATTATAGGGAGGAATCATTTTCCTGCATTACCAAATTAAAAATTCTAAAGAGAAATCATAGAATGTGGAGGAAAAATAATTTTAGTTACCTTGATTCTGATATCTTTTCATTGGAGTATTATTTTCAAAGGATTCAATAGCTTAATAGCAATAATGAATTCTCTGATGGAATATCAATGGATTCTGAATTGTCCCTCAATTTGAGTAAACTTTTTGACATGAAGGAAGCTTTGCAATGAGATTCCTTTAGAGCCATGTGGTTAATAGTCGGGGATGAAAAATAAAAAATTTTCTACTCTCCTCATAGAATAAGGAGGGTTTCTAAACCACTATATCTAATTAGAAATGGGTACAGTATCATTGATAATCAAGTAGATCTCACAATGCATGACACTTCATACATTAAGGATCTCTTTAATGTCCCCCAATCCATTAATGAACCTATGTATGGGGTGATCCCGAGAATGGTGAATCAAGAGGAAAATTATAATATCAGTTTTGTGCCCCTTTATCCAAAGATAAATGAGGTGGTCTTTAGCCTCAAGCTGGAGAGTGTACCTAGTACTGATGGATTTGGTAACTTCTTCTTCCAAACATTTTGGGATCTAATCTGTGTGGATGTTTGTAAATTATTCATTCATTTTTTCAGAGGTGGATCTCTCCGTAGAGGTTTGAATGATAAGTTTCATGCCCTTATTCCAAAAGAGTATAATACTAATAATGTTCATATCCTCAGGCCAGTTTCTCTGGTTAATACTATTTATAATGTTATTTGCTAGATTCTTGCCAACATGCTTTCTTATGTTGCCTCTAAAATTTTCTCTCCAAATCAGTTTAGCTTCATCATGGGGTGATCAATACAAGACTCTCCTATCACTGCCTGAGTGTGTTAATATTCTTATGAAACCCATCAGATGTGGTAATACTGCACTCAAATTAGATGTCAATAAGGATTTTGACACAATTGATTGTGGTTTTATATGCCAGATCCTTGTCATTTATGGGTTTGGTGAGGTCTTCATCAACTGGGTTAAAAACATTCTATGTTCTTCTCATATTTCGGTTGTCATAAATGGTTCCCCTAAAGGATATATTGGTTTCTCTAGGGGAGTAAGACAGGGTGATCCTGTATCATCCATCCCCTTTTCAATTGCTGAGGATTACCTTAGCAGGTTTTTTTCTATCATGGATGATAATCGCAAGATGAAGTCTATTCATGATGGAAGGGGTGTTGTTGCTCCCTACCATCTCCTATAAGTTGATGATATTATCCTCTTTACCTAAGGGGATAAGGGTAATATCAAGACTATTAAAATAATTCTTTTTCATTATGAATTGATTTCATGGCAGGTCGTTAGTGGGGAAAATTCACTTGATTATTTTTTCAAGGGCTTCTCAACTCCCAAAAAATGGTATCATTAGAGAATTGGGTATTCGTGAGGGACATCATCCCTTCACTTATTTTTGGAGTTCCTATGTTTTGGGGAAGACCAAAGGTCTTTCATTTTTCCATGATTGTGATCATGTTTAAAAGACAGATTTCTATATGGAAAGGTAAATCTTTATCAATGGCTGGTCGGTTTTGCATGGTTAAATCAGTTATCATCTCCAAATTTGTATATTATTTTATGGTGTATAAATGGCATATTGCATTAATTAAGAGTATTAATACTTCTATAAAGATTTCTTATCTGGAGTGGCAGTATATTGGAAAGAACACTGGAAATGGTTCCATGGAATACGGTCTAAAAATCTCATGATGAGGATGGATTGGGTATAAAAAAGTTTAGGGGTTTCAATGATTCATTGTAGTTCAGGTTTTTATGGAGATTTATAAACTTGTAATCTGCTGCTACCAATTTTCATCGGGCTCGGTTATTTCGTCGGTTTAAAACTGGGATCTTTAACTATGTTAATTCCTTGGTATGGCCTGCTTTTAAAAACATTTTTTCAAAACATTATGTTGAATCTCATTGGCTTGTTTCCAAGGATTACTCACTCTCTTTTTGGAAGTCGAATTGGACTAGGAATCAATTGATTTACTTGTTCATGGAGGGGGAGTATAACCTAGATTGTGATATTTTAATCAAGGAACAACTTGGATGTATAGATAATCTTTCATCTCACATTTCCTTTATCGTGGATGATTATTACTGGTCTTCAATGGGTGAGTTTTGGGTCCTGGGAACCTGCTGTAAATGGTATTCTCACCTCCAAAGGGTATTATGATCATTTTATTGGAAGCACAAATGATGTTAAATGGATTGTGAATTTGCAGAGAAACGTCTTAAGGCCTTCTCGGTCTCTTACGGCTTGGAGGATGGCTCAAAAAAATTACCAACGAATGATTTCTTGCAGGTATGTGGTATCTCTATTTACTCTATCTGTGTTTTGTGATTTTAGCATAGGGAATATGTGGATCATCTATTTCTTAGTTGTGCTACTGATTCGGCGATATGGAGGGCATTTTGTTACATTTTATATGTCTTGTTGCATCACTTCAACACAATTGAAGACCTCATTAAAAGTTGGCACTATTTGATGTTGTCACCACAGTTTCTTTTTATGTTTCTTGTTGCTACTGTGGACATTGTTCATTTAATCTGGTTGTCAAGAAAGAAGATCAGACATGACATACAACGCTTCTGGTCAGCTATTATGCTGGCAGGATTCCTCACTGTTATTCATGAGGTGAAGACTCCGAATGGAGTGTTTTGTGCAAATTCATATCAAGCCATATCAGTTCTTAATCAAATTGGGATAAAATGTAATTTTAATCCTCCACATGGAACATTGGATGTTATCTGGCAGTCTCCCTTTCTTGGTTGGATCAAAATCAACTTTGATTATTCTTCAAGGGGTAATCTAGGGCTCTCTGGCTTTGGTGTTATCTACAGAGATCATTAGTGGAATGTTCTTGGGTGCATCTACGGACCATGTGGTATAACCTCTTCCCTTGAAGCAGAAATGTATGGTGTCATCATAGCGGTGGAGAAAGCTGAGAGTAGGGGTTGGAACAGGATCTAGATTGAATGTGATTCCATGGTTATTGTCTCATCCATTTGTATAGGGGCCCTACATCTATCCTAGAAGCTCACAAATCGTTGGACTAAATGTCTGGATGCTCAATACTCAAAGGACCACTTCGTCACTCATGTATATATAGAGACAAATGCATTGGATTATGGGATTGCTAACAAGGGAGTCAATGAGAATGATTTCTATTGGGAGGAAAATGTCGATGATGATCTTCTTCCCTTTTTTAGGAGGGAATTTTGTAAATATTCTGCTTTCAGATATGTGTAACCTTTTTTTATGATAATATAGGGATCATGACTTTCCTGTCATGATCTCAGTTTAAAAAAAACATATTAATTTTTAAAAAATATGTTATTATATAATGTGTTATTATTATAATTAATTAAATTAATCACTATTGGTGAAATATAAAAATTAAATTAAATTAATATAAATTAAATCAATATTTATAATATCCATTTAATTATTTTCTTAGGAATGAGATATGAATAAACCAATTTTAATGCTTAAGAATGTATATTCCTTAATGAAGGTTTCTATCACATGTCACAAAAATATTATAAAATTCAATTATTCCACATTTAAAATTAAATTGGGAAAATATATTTTATATTTGTAATGCAGATTTTGAATTTTGGAAATTAATTCCCTTTTATGTTCTGTCAATATAAATAGTAATGATGCTAAATGTATTTTCTCATACAAGAGTTAATCTTGTTAATAATACATAAAACTAATTGATAATGAAATAATTTATCATTATAATTCATAATGGTTGAATTAAATGAAACCCATATCATTAAATTCATGAAACTGGTTTTTTAATGGAAATTTTTAAATGGGAATGACATATATATTATTTAGTTCATAGAAATTTAAAAAAATTCGGTCTATTCGATTTAAATATCTCTTATGTGTCCATATAGGGAGAAATTAATGTTATGCCTAAATATAAGTGTATATTTTGTTATTAATAAAATTAATTTCATATTTTAGTAATTTTATAATCAGATAAAATTTTAATGAAAAATCAATGCCTCATTTACCAAATTCTAAAAAAATGATTTTAAAAGTAATAAAGGAAATTTAAAAAAAGTATTTTAATAATTGATATTAAATATTATTATTAATACAAAATATTATTTTATGTTATAAACTTATATTCTAATTAATTTTTCCCATTATAAATTCAATGTCAACATCAATGAAAAGTCTTCCAAATAACATTCATGAAGTTTTTTACAAAATATTATATTATTAAATGATATAATGGTTATAAAAATATTATACTCATATTTGATGAATGTAATATTTTCTGAAATGTCAATTGTGGTCCATTTATGCATCACATGACAATTTATTATAATATTAGTAACCCATTAATGTTGTAAATTGTTAATATTAAGTTAATTTTCATCATGTTTAATGATGGGATAAAATATTTAGATATGAATAAAAATTTGATTCTGACATGTTGAAATTTAAACATAATATATTAATTACAATAATCCTCATCTTAGATTCTAATATTCTCAATTTTAATTCATTTATACATAAAAATTAATTTATATTAATTTAATATTTTATGAAATTCATAGAGTACCCTCTCCTCAATTATTAATGGGAACCACTCCATTATCTTATTGATGACACATTTACTATTATATATTGGACGGTACCTACCAAAATCAATATTGAATTTTCATCTATAAATTATATTCTTTATAAACATTCCAAAATCGCAATTGCAAAGAACATAATAAGAAAACTACAGGAGTTGTTTCGTGGAAGAAGTAATCACCTTACCATATAACATTCTTATTAATTTTTTTAATATAAAAATATTATATAAATAATAAAATAATGAATTTATATTCTTAAATAAATTAAAATTTTATTTTAATTATTAAATCACATATATTCACCCTCTTTCAATTAAATGGAATGTTAAAATATTGTATGTTTTTATTTATATCTTGCGAACTCCACATAATGGTAAAATTAATTTAGAATAAAAATATTTTATGAATGTATATAACAATGGGATTAACAATTAAATATTATAATTATGACATAATTAAAATTATTTAATGATAATATTGTAACTAGCTTCCAACCTTCTAAACATTTAGAAAGTGATAACATCAATCCTTTATAGCTGTGGAAGGCCACCTCCATGAAGTGATGCCATTTTTTTCAACATTACATGAGTTGTAATAAGGTTGTATTTAAATATTATATAATATATAGGTTATATATTAATGATTATACAGGTTTATTTATAATTTACCTTTTATTTTTTTAATACATTGAAAAAATTAAAACAACGATCTTACGTATATACAACCAAACATCTCCATGAACCATGTAACTCCTTTTTTTCAATATATATACATATATTGAATGAATCTAAATATTAATATAATTAATATATATGATATTTTTATCATTACTATAATATTTAATATTTTCTAACAATTTTCAAAATATAAAGAATAATCTATAATATTGTATCATACATGAAGGATGAAGAAGACGTCACCTGCAACTATGATTTTAATAAAGAATTGTTGAAAAACAGTAATAAAAGGTCCTATGAAAAATAATATAAGATTGTATATATTATTATGGTTATTTAATATATATAAAATACAACTATATTTATTATATAGGATGTTTATATGTGTATGAAGAATTTCAGTCCTAAGGTAAGGGATTTTCATCACAGTTGTTTTGTGAGACAAATTTCTTGATCACTACATAATTGTTTTGTGTTGTGTATATAAATATAGTGATCTTAATTTAATATTATAATTATTAAAATTATGTGTCATAAATATCCATCAGTGTTGTTTCTTTCAAGCGGGTTATGATTTATAGCACATGAATCCAGTACTTGTTTTTTCTTACAATTTCAATATTTATCAAGATTTTTTTATAATATGTACAATGATAAAATAATTAGATGAAACAATCTTGAAACACCTTAAATTTACTCTCATACGATTATTTCATGGTAGTATATGTTTCCATTAATATTACCCATCTAAATTATATAGGTCACATAAATTTTATTTTGAAGGATAATCGAAATCAACTCAATCATCAATCAACATTATTATCCTTCCAAATATTTTTTTTTTAAATTCAATAAATATGGTTTTTAAAAATTCACATTGATTTGATGACGTTATTTTGACTCATTTTTTATTTTATATTAAATTAAAAAAAATAAATTATTTTTTATTTTCCAAACATTGTCAATTTTTTACTTTTTTAAAACAGTGAAAGAAATGAATCTTTTAATTTTTATTATATTTTCTGAAGTTACCACAATCATTAACGTTAATTTTTTTGAATAATATAACAAAATTATTGAAGATAAATTATAAATAAATGTTTAATTATTTTTATTTTAAAAGTGAATTTCAAAATTGAATGATTATTTTCTTCATGAAATATTTTAATGATCTTTTAAGGGTATTTTTATATTTGAAAATATCATTTGATGTTAATTATTGTTATATAGGTATATTATCCATTTATAACATTAAAAATATTTCTAAATATAATTAATGTATTTTTTTGTTTTTTATGAAGCCAACTTATTTTCTATGGGTTATTCTATAGTGAATTTATGAATCAATTATGAAAATAGTTTTAAATGAATATGATGTGACATGATGATACAACTATTTCTTTTTAATCTTATAGAACACATAACTATGGTTTTTTACTTTGGGATATTGGATACATTATAATTATTAAAATTTTTTATGTTATAACTAGGGATGTTTGTTACATTATAACCAAGGGTGGTGATTTAATTATATCCAAGATTGGTTGTCTCAGTATACGCAAGGGTGGGAGGGGACAATAAATCCATTAAATTATTTAGGAAAATATCGATATCTCATGTCAGAAACATGACTATAATGTGAAGTGAACAATGTTCAGTAAGTCAATTTTTCCACTATGACAGCCATTGAATATTTCCATGACTAGAATGATGGTTTGTGGAGGGAACCCATTTCACTGTAATAGTTATTGTAACAGGCCTTGAATACTAAGGGAATAATTTTCAATGATTATGTCTATTAAATTTTTTTATGTCTTGTACCCATGTATTCCTCTCCCAGATCATGTTATTTGATTATTTTATGATTTATTCATTATGAATTTATTGACATATACTATATATCAATATTTTGATCTATTATATATGTGGTATGACTTAAAAATGATAGGATCATGTTCATAGACACCTATGTTCATTTAATGTTTAATTAACAATTTATATCTCATTTTTTACACTTACTAAGCACCTGTTCTCACCCTTTGTTTTGTTTAAATTAACCCTGTTATTATAAAAGGTACTAAATATGATATTTCTAATATGTATTATAGTTATGAATAAAATAATAGGAGATGATGTAGATATTTTATGGACTAAATGTTTATATGTTAAACATCCAGCGGAATTATACATATAAAATTATTGAGTGGTAAATTATGGTATGTAGTGAATATTCATCTATTATGATGTGAGAGCAATGTATGAAAAGCATGGGTCTCTATATTTGGTACCATATAAAGAATTAAATAGCCTTCTAAATCAATAATGATAATACTATAGAAATTACCCTAGGGAGATGTCCATATATAGGATAACATAATAATGATTTACTACTGATCACCAAAAACCCAGTTTAAACCTATTGATTCATAAATTGAAATTAATATTTTATAATTTATTCATCTAATTACTAATTAATAACTCTAATAAATGATTAATGAAAAATATTCTTACCATTTAGGTTTTTCAATGAAATTTAATATAGAACAATAATGTTTGGGATGATGATAGGTGTGCTTAAATATTGAAGTTTTTAATTTGAACATAGTTATAAAAATTCCCATAAATCCTAACATGTATTTTGTAATGTTAATTAATATTCTCAATGGTTATATATATTTATAAGTGATACCCCATAATATTATTATGATCACATAACATGTTAATGATGCCTATATTATTAAATTTCCTGGGAATGTTATTATATAAAATCCCATTACTCTTCAACTAGTTGAATAAATGATATATTGTCATTTTTTATATGAATTATTACATAAATGTTACATCACTTTTAAAGGAAGGGATTTTATGTTTAATATTTTTAATCATTAGATGATCTTAAATATCTATGAGGATAAATATGTTATTTCTATTGAAATTACATCCACTATGGGAAATTAGTTCTCCTCAAAATTTGTGCTAATCCTAGATGGTTGGAAAGAAACTCACATACAATGATTTTCATATTATATGGGAGTTTGATGATATGTTTTTGGATTAATAATATGGTCCATCACAGTATTTTGAGTTTTAAAATCTCAATATGACTCTTACAAGGTTCTATAGCTATTTCAAAGACTGTATATATAATGAACCTAATTGGGTTTTAAGTAATGAATTAATGACTCAATGATAATGATAACTAGGGATTTAGTCATCCCTTTGTATCAACATGGGGTGCATCGATTCTTATTTTTAAAAAGAAATATGGTTTATTGTGACTCTAAATTAATTTAGGATAACATAACATGATCATTATCTAGAATATGTATCATTTAAGACAAATTAATTACTTGTTTGATGAATTACCGATATCTCATTACTTTTTAAAGATAGATATTCATTCTAGATATAATAAATTAATGTTGAATAAGGATGATATTGCTAAGAAAATATTCCATAAAATTTATTAATACAAGGAATTTACTGTAATACTTTTGAATAATACTAATTCCATTGATTTTTTCATTGAATTAGTGAATATATTATTTCTATATTACCATGATCAGTTTTCTTTTAGTGATTATATTTTATATTCTAACATATTTAATAAGATGATATTATCATGATGATAACATTATAATTGTATGAAATACCTTATGGAAGGATAAGATTTATTCCAAATACACAATTTATGAACTCTAGTTTCTTAATTTCTTTTTATTACCTAATATCATCTCATGAGAAGAAATATTATAATATCAACCAATAAAATTTTTATTGAATGTTTTCCCAGACCAACCACTGTTACTGAGATCCATATTTTCATATGAATGGATTGATATTATTAACAAATTTAGTAGGATTTGTCATTAATTTATAATCCACTCACCAGGTTCCCTCAATAGGGTTCTATGATTCATTATAATGATAAATCTGAAGTACATTTTACGGAATTGAGGAGATGGGTAATTAATAATCAATTTACTACATTACACTATTTTGGAGAATAATTTTTTGCCTATAATGATTCATAAAATATGATATTATCATGTTTTCTCATGTAAAAGATATATTGTTATAGCTTATGACCAACAGAAATTGGTGGTTCATGATACAAATTACCTTACGCGTGATTTGGAGTCAACTATGATAATTTTTTAATTAATGATTTGGATGGATTATATTTATGGATAATGGTGTGGTATATATACTAGTCATAAAAATTTATTTTATATTTTTATATAGAAGGATTTTAATACGTTCTGGGGATGATTGTGTAGAAAATTTATGGGCAAGTAACAATAGGTCCAACCCATAGTTTGACATGGCATCATTTACATGTCATCATACACAAGAGGCTTCTCACTAATTGGATGGTTATAAAAACATTTTTTGGGAGACTATACACTAAATATTATGTCCTGTTATTTATAAAAATCAATAAAAAATTAATGAACAATCAAATTAATAGATGAAACCTATGAAATGGAATAAATATAATAACATTTCAAATGGTAACCTATGTTTATGAATATGATTTAGAAAATAAATATATATTTAAAAAATGTGATCTTTTTAAATCTTCTCTAGCACGCTCCATCTATATGATCTTATATTTAACCATCTATTATATGGCCCTTTCCATTTGTGGGATCATGGGTCATATAATCAATAATCCCATCTAAATGACAGACTATATAAGGCCCCAGCCTTAAACCTTACTTAATATTTAATTAAATGAATAATTCACATTGAGGATCTTTTCAGGTTTAGAGTTTTAGAGAATTAGAACATAACTATTACATCTTAAAAGATTACAAAGTAGACACTTCTACTAAGTCTCCATAAAATAAAAACTCTTAAAAAGAAAGATGTCTAGATTCCATGTTTTAGATAGCATGAAATTCCCTTGATCCCATCCTTGACCTTATTCCACTTTATGTCCTGTGAAAAACATTTCGAAAAACTTCGGGTGAGCATAAAAAGCTAAGTAAGGGATAAAAAAAGAATGAAAACTGTTAGTTTTTCAAACATCAAGTAAACCATGTATACTATATCAAAGTAATACCTTCACCTTCATGAAGTAGTAAAAAAAAATCATCACTGAATAAAGTATCATTACTTACCTTTTTGTAACCAAAGGATTACCATAAAACCCATATAAAGAACACATATAATATATAAAGGTAACTTGGGACATAAACATACTTAAGTGGAATAACCATACGGTTGACTTCCACACATATCACTTAATGGAATAGCCATACGACCAATTTCCATACATACTTAATGGAATAGCCATACGGCCGACTTCCATACCCAATGCATTGGAGGTTATAACGTAACCACCCGTCCTGGTATTCAGGGCACCACCCGTCGTATGGTTTATAATGTAACCACCCGTTAAAATGTCCAAGTACCAATATAAAATCATAAAACATAAAACCAATATAAAGGATTGATAACATTTCCACATTTCAATCACAATATATCATAAATATATTGACATAATAGAATCCTTTATCAAAACCATTTTCAATACCAAAATACATAAAAGAGTATATGGTATTTATTTTATTTTAAAAACATTACGGCTTGTAGAGGAAGCCAAAGATCAAATAATACTCGCGGTGGCGGAAAAGGTCGTTGTCACCGCGTACGTTAAAAAAACATTCCTTTTTGTCGTTTAGTAAAACGCTTCGTAGAAAAAGATTCCTTTTGTATAAAAGTAAAATTCAAAGGAGTTTATACACAGTATAAAAGAAAGTTGTGTATAAAACGAAATATGACTCAATGAAAGGAGATTGAGACGAAGTCCCTTACCTTGGGTCCGACTTGACTCGATCGTTCTTTAACGTCCTGAATAATAAACTTGAGTTAATTTATACTTGATTAAGAACCTTTTTAATATTCATTATTCTTTTTATATCACTTATTGTCATGTTATAAACATTATGTAACCATTTAAGTTAATAATGTTTTTTTTGTCAATATTTGGTTCTTAAGTCGAAAGTTGACTTCTTACAATTACATGTTGTTCATGTGGTCAAAAGTTCTTTATTTCCAGAATTAAATTCCCGATTTGGATATAATATGTATCATATATATCCAGAATATACATGTATTTATAATATTACATAATCATTTAGAGGTAAGAAATGAAATGCACCGTTCATGGAGACGGTAAGCCATACGTACACATGAACGCTACTTTCATTTCTTTGTCATATTAGTGGAATTAAAACTAAATGAGAGGTATGTATATTTTAATTCCAGAATTATATTCATCATTTAGATATATCATTAATTATATATATACATTATATAAATGTAATTTTAATAGTACATTACATTTGGGGATAAGAAATGAAATGCACCGTTCATGGAGACGGTAAGCCGTACGTACTCATGAACGCTACTTTCATTTCTATCTAATAATTTAATGGAAATAAATAATAATGATATAGAGGTATATTATAATTCCAGTATAACATCATATATAATAACTTTAAATCCATCCTTTACACGTCCCACATATGGCATTAACGAATAACATCACTTTTAGGGGGGCGGTAGTCCGCACTTCCTTAAATGAAGATATCGTGTTTACCCATATTGGAAACCATAAAGGTATGCCAAAAATGAAAAATACAGAAGCTTAAAGAAAACATAAACATATTATATATCATATATAAAAATAGTGTCATCATAATGGCCACCCTTGAAGGTGTTAAATGAGTATTGAACAATCATCGTTTCGGGAGGCAGAATTTCGCCATCCACGGAAACCGTATGTTCTTTAACCATTTGATGTAGTTGTGTGAGAGTGTGGCTCAAATAAATATTATAACAACATCCCAGTATATTGAAGATACTGGTGTTGTTCCAAAAGAAGTAAATAAAAATAGTTTAGAGGGTTGGAGAATCAAAATAAAACAAATGAACAAGAGAGAATGAATTACCTTTAAAAGTGTAACTCCTTTTTGATTTGAGCCTAAAGGCTTCCTTTGAAAGGATTCCTCCCAAAGGGAATCCTCTAGGCTGAGGAGAGGGATGTGGAGAGAGTAATTGGGCAGGGGTTGGCCGATCCAAAGGCTTGAGAAGTCTGTGAAATGAGGTAGAGGTGGGGGCCTTTTATAAGAGGATAAGAGGGGCACTTTTGGAAAGTAAAGGAATATTACTTTATTTGAAAATGTGTTTCGGTTTTAAAAGGTCCCACATTGATATAATTCGTGGATAAGGTGATAAGGGTTCAAAATCCATTCATCCAATTGGTTTTGTCCATGTGTAGGTTTTAGAGTTTTCATTATCTTTCCATTTTATTTAAATCATCAAATAATGATGTCATCGCTGCATCATTATTATGTCATATATAATTTAATTTATTTAATGTCCAAAAATTATATAAAAAAATACTATGATGTAGGAAATCTTTTTATCTTTCCAATGTCTATTTATAATCAAAATTTGGACTTGTATAACCCCACCCAAAAATTATTTTAGTAAAACAATTTATGTTAGTGTTATTTTCACTTTAACATTAAATAAAAATATATTAATGTCATTTTCCAACTAAAGTGGATCCATGGGGTCCCCAAGTTGTCTCATGGCTTGTCTTGGTCGGCCATGACTCACCCAATAGGTGTAGGACAAGTGTCATGGTGTTTTCACATTCTTATAATATCATTTTTACCTTAAACTACACTAATTACCTCTAATCGCGATTAATGAAAAAAAGTTACTATTCACCAAAAAATTATTTTAATCTCATTGAACCACATTTTACTTCTTAATGACAACCATGTATGTCAGATTTTCAAAATTCAATACACATTAGTGGTAAACTTTCATTTAACTGAAAAATCAGTTTGCTTGATTACCACTTAGTGGTTTCACTATTCATCAAAAATTGAAGTTTTTCAGAAAATTACCAAAAATTCACCCTAATCTATATTTGATATTACGAATTCAAAAATGAAGTCTATTTTACAAAATTCAAAACATATAAGTCATATTAAATAATTTAATAATTAATTCCCGCTGTCATGACAAATAGCGTGTTTTTGTGAAACAATAAGTATCAAAAGATTGACACCAGTTTAAGTCCAATTTCAAAGTGAAATTGATTCCAATGGCCACCATTGGATTAAATGGTAAAAATATTTTCTAATTTCACTTTAAAACCAATTAAAATAATAATCTAATCATATAAATAATTTATATTAAAAAGAGGTTTTAAATTAAAATACAACATTTTACACTATTCATAAAAAAAATGAACTTTATCAGAAAGGTACCAAAAATTTACACAAAGTAAATTTTGATGTCCTGATTCTAATAAAGTATAAGAGTGATCAAAACTATATTTAATAACGGTTCACCATTAAAAGGTGATAAGTGAACCTTTAGTGAAAATTAGAGTATATATGCCCTAAAATTGAACTCTTTCCGTATTTTAAGCCTTTATCATTTATTGGGTAAATGTATAAACATTTAAAAACATATCTAATCATATTTTAGTTATTTCTATCCATTCCCGCCAGTACAACGGCTACTTGTTAACTAACATTTAAAATAATATTATTTTATTACTAGTGTGCTACGTAAGTTTCAAAGAAACTCATCGTTGCGTATCGGGTACGCTATCGAACATTGCAACCCCTTTAAAATAAAATTAATATTTAATTTGTAAATATTAATAAATATGAAAATTCTTTATTCTTTATTTACCTAGGATGTTACATCCTTCCCCCCTTTTGGGAATTGCGTCCTCGCAATTTTATTCACTTATCAAAATAAGTGGGGGTATTTATCCCTCATAGTATTTTCAGATTCCCGCGTTGCCTCTTCAATCACATGGTTTTCCGTAAAACCATTACCTGATGAATCACATTATTCCATAACACTTGCTCCCTGTGGTCAAGAATCTGGACCGGTTGTTCCTCATAAGATAGGTTCTCTTCCAGCTGAACTACCTCTGGGGTCAAAACATGAGATGGATCTGGCATATACTTTCTCAACATTGAAACATGAAAAACATTGTGTACCTGAGATAAACTCGGAGGTAAAGCCACTCGGTATGCAACTGATCCAACTCTTTCCAGAATTTCGTATGGTCCAACCAACCATGGAATCAACTTTCCTTTCTTACCAAATCTCATCACACTTTTCCAAGGAGAAACCTTGAGAAAAGCATGATCACCTACCTCAAAAGATAGATCCTTCCTCCGGTTATCCGCATAACTCTTCTGCCTGCTCTGAGCTGTTCTCATGTGTTCTCTGAATCAACTGAACTTTTTCTGCCATCTCTTCTACCAATTTTGATCCCATCAACTTCCTTTCACCCACTTCATTCCAAAATGCTGGAGTTCGACACCGCTTCCCATATAATGCCTCAAATAGTTCCATCTGTATACTGGAATGAAAGCTGTTATTATAAGAAAACTCAACCAAAGAATGATGTTTGTCCCAACTTCCCTGATAATCCATAGAACAAGCTCGTATCATATCCTCCAATGTCTAAATTGTTCGTTATGACTGCCCATCTGATTGAGGATGAAAAGCTGTACTAACATTTTAATTCAGTACCCAACGACTTCTAAAGGCCTTTCCAAAAGTTAGAAGTAAACCTGGGTTCACGATCCAATACAATGGAGAGAGGAACTCCATGTAACCTGACTATATCTTTAAGATACAAACGGGAAAGTTGATCTAGAGAGAAAGTATCTCGTATAGAAAGGAAATGAGCAGATTTGGTCAAGCATTCAACAATAACCCAGATTTCATTATTACCTCGATATGTCCTCGGTAATCCCACAACAAAGTCCATGGATATGTTTTCCCATTTCCACTCTGGCACTGGTAAAGGCTGAAGCATCCCTTTCGGTAACTGCTGCTCTGATTTAACCTATTGATATGTCAAACACTTCACAGTAAAATTAGCAATGTCTCTTTTCATTCCATCCTACCAGTAATACTCCCGCAGATCCTTGTACATCTTAGTACTGCCAGGATGAACTGAAAATGGGAAACTATGAGCCTCACATAACAACTCATTCTTAAACTGTGAATCATAAGGCACACATAACCTCTTCCCAAACCTCAAAACACAAACTTATCCAAGAACTCATGGAAAATTTTATTCATAAGGTCCATGAATACAGAAGATGCATTGGTTAACCCAAAAGGCATAACTACAAATTCATAATGGCCATATCTAGTATGGAACACAGTCTTCGGAACGTCTGCTTCTTTTACTTTCAACTGATGGTACCCCGACCTCAAGTCAATCTTCAAAAAATACTGAGCTCCCTGGAGTTGATACCACTTTAGTCGATGGCCCAACATCTGCTGAAGTTGTTGCAAAGGATTTTACCACCACTTTCTGCTTGTAGTCTGGCTGCATTCCCCCAGTTGAGTTCATCGTTGGACACTCGTTTGCGTAATGACACATTTCATTACACTTAAAACATCTTACCGTTGGCTTTTCATTGCCTGCTTGATCATCTTCTTTACAGTTACGAGCAATATGACCAGACTTACCACACCGAAAGCACTTACCAGACTTGGATAAACATTCTCCAGGATGCATTTTACCACACTTCTCACAGGATGGATATTTGGTTTTCTTACCTCCTTGCTTCTTTGATGAATTCTTCCCCTTTTCCTGCCAACTAGATCTCTTATTCTGTTGTTTTTCATAGAACACCTGATCATCGGCAAACTCCATTTCCACCTTCTCCGTACATCGAACAAGTTTTTCATAACTTTTGAACTCACAAGAAGCTAAAGACCTTCGATTCTTTGGCTTTAACCCTGAGTAAAAACGGTTTATTTTACTATCAAGATCTCGTATGAAGTTTGGAGCATACCTTGCCAATCGTGTGAACTTTTCTTCATAAGTAGCCACTGAATCATCCTCCTGCATCAATTCTAGGAACTTTTTTTCCATCCTAAGATGAACCACCTTAGGAAAATATTTCTCAAGAAACATACCTTTGAATTCGTCCCAGTGAAGATCCTCAATCTCATCACTATCCCTTATATTTTTCACCATCGACCACCACTGATCAGCTTCACCTTCAAAACGGTAAACAGCAAGACTAACCTTTTGATGTTCTGAACACCCCATGACATCAAAAATCTTCTCCAGTTCTTTAATCCACCCTTCAGCTTGCACAGGGTCAGATGATCCTCTGAATGATGGGGGATGTTGCCTCATGAAATGTTCCACCACTGACATGTTCCTCTGCGGTTGATCTGGCTGATCTCGTGCATGGATACCACCACCATTTATAGCCTGAGTCAACTGTGCCATCACTGCAACAAACTGTTCAGTTCCGATTCTGACCATCTCAGGATTCTGATTTGGAAGGTTATCTTCCTCCTGATGTCGTCCCAACATAGCTTCTTTTTTTCCTCTGCGGAAAACCATTCTGAACAAAGAAATATCTTAGGTGAAGCAACATGGTAATCCATAAATGCTATATCATTTCAATCATATTATAATTTAACACTTTTCTAACTCCTAAAGTTGTCTAAACCGTCCTTTGATACAAACTATAAGGCCCCAGCCTTAAACCTTACTTAATATTCAATTAAATGAATAATTCACATTGAGGATCTTTTCAGGTTTAGAGTTTTAGAGAAGTAGAACATAACTATTACATCATAAAAGATTAAAAAGTAGACACTTCTACTAAGTCTCCATAAAATAAAAACTCTTAAAAAGAAAGATGTATAGATTCCATGTTTTAGATAGCATGAAATTCCCATGATCCCATCCTTGACCTTATTCCACTTTAAGTCCTGTGAAAAACATTTCAAAAAACTTGGGGTGAGCATAAAAAGCTCAGTAAGGGATACAAAAAGAATGAAAACTGTTAGTTTTTCAAACATCAAGTAAACCATTTATACTATATCAAAGTAATACCTTCACCTTCATGAAGTAGTAAAAAAAATCTTCACTGAATAAAGTATCATTACTTACCTTTTTGTAACCAAAGGATTACCATAAAACCCATATAAATAACACATATAATATATAAAGGTAACTTGGGACAAAAACATACTTAAGTGGAATAACCATACGGTTGACTTCCACACATATCACTTAATGGAATAGCCATACGGCCAATTTCCATACATACTTAATGGAATAGCCATACGGCCGACTTCCATACCCAATGCATTGGAGGTTATAACGTAACCACCCATCCTGGTATTCATGGAACCACCCGTCATATGGTTTATAACGTAACCACCCGTTAAAATGTCCAAGTACCAATATAAAATCATAAAACATAAAACCAATATAAAGGAATGATAACATTTCCACATTTCTATCACAATATATCATAAATATATTGACATAATAGAATCATTTATCAAAACCATTTTCAATACCAAATAACATAAAAGAGTATATGGTATTTATTTTATTTTCAAAACATTACGGCTTGTTGAGGAAGCCAAAGATCAAATAATACTCGCGGCGGCGGAAAAGGTCGTTGTCACCGCGTACGTTAAAAAAACATTCCTTTTGTCGTTTAGTAAAACGCTTCTTAGAAAAAGATTCCTTTTATATAAAAGTAAAAGTCAAAGGAGTTTATACACCTTATACAAGAAATTTGTGTATAAAAAGAAATATGCCTCAATGAAAGGAGATTGAGACGAAGTCCCTTACCTTGGGTCCGACTTGACTCGATCGTTCTTTAACGTCCTGAATAATAAACTTGAGTTAATTTATACTTGATTAAGAACCTTTTTAAAGTTCATTATTCTTTTTATATCACTTATTGCCATGTTATAAACATTATGTAACCATTTAAGTTAATAATGTTTGTTTTGTCAATATTTGGTTCTTAAGTCGAAAGTTGACTTCTTACAATTACATGTTGTTCATGTGGTCAAAAGTTCTTTATATACAAAATGAAATTCCCGATTTGGATATAATATGTATCCTATATATCCAGCATATACATGTATTTATAATATTACATAATCATTTAGAGGTAAGAAATGAAATTCACCGTTCATGGAGACGGTAAGCCGTACGTACGCATGAACGCTACTTTCATTTCTTTGTCATATTAGTGGAATTAAAACTAAATGAGAGGTATGTATATTTTAATTCCAGAATTATATTCATCATTTAGATATATCATTAAATATATATATACATTATATAAATGTAATTTTAATAGTACATTACATTTGGGGATAAGAAATGAAATGCACCGTTCATGGAGATGGTAATCAGTACGTACGCAGGAACGCTACTTTCATTTCTATCTAATAATTTAATGGAAATAAATAATAATGATATAGAGGTATATTATAATTCCAGTATAACATCATATATAATAACTTTAAATCCATCCTTTACACGTCCCACATAAGGCATTAACGAATCACATCACTTTTAGGGGGCGGTAGTCCGCACTTCCTTAAATGAAGATATCGTTTTTACCCATAATGGAAACCATAAAGGTATTCCAAAAATGAAAAATAAAGAAGCTTAAAGAAAACATAAACATATTATATATCATATATAAAAATAGTGACATCATAATGGCCACCCTTGAAGGAGTTAAATGAGTATTGAACAATCATCGTTTCGGGAGGCAGAATTTCGCCATCCACGGAAACCGTATGTTCTTTAACCATTTGATGTAGTTTTGTGAGAGTGTAGCTCAAATAAATATTATAACAACGTCCTAATATATTTAAGATACTGGTGTTGTTACAAAATAAGTAAATAAAAAGAGCTTAGAGGGTTGGAGAAGCAAAATAAAACAAATGAACAAGAGAGAATGAATTACCTATAAAAGTGAAACTCTTTTTTGATTTGATCCTAAAGGCTTCCTTTGAAAGGATTCATCCCAAAGGGAATCCTCTAGGATGAGGAGAGGGATGTGGAGAGATTAATTGGGCAGGGGTTGGCTGAGCCAAAGGCTTGAGAAGTGTGTGAAATGAGGTAGAGGTGGGGGCCTTTTATAAGAGGATAGGAGGGGCACTTTTGGAAAGTAAAGGAATATTACTTTATTTGAAAATGTGTTTCGGTTTTAAAAGGTCCCACATTGATATAATTCGTGGATAAGGTGATAAGGGTTCGAAATCCACTCATCCAATTGGTTTTGTCCATGTGTAGGTTTTATATTTTTCATTATCTTTCCATTTTATTTAAATTTTCAAATAATGATGTCATCGCTGCATCATTATTATGTCATATATAATTTAATTTTTTTAATGTCTAAAAATTATTAAAAAAATACTATGATGTAGGAAATCTTTTTATATTTCCAATGACTATTTATAATCAAAATTTGGACTTGTATAACCCCACTCAAAAATTATTTTAGTAAAACAATTTATGTTAGTGTCATTTTCACTTTAACATTAAATAAAAATATATTAATGTCATTTTCCAACTAAAGTGGCTCCATGGGGTCCCCAAGTTTGCCCATGGCTTGTCTTGGTCGTCCATGACTCACCCAATAGGTGTAGGACAAGTTTCATGGTGTTTTCACATTCTTATAATACCATTTTTACCTTAAACTACACTAATTACCTCTAATCGCGATTAATGAAAAAAAGTTACTATTCACCAAAAAATTATTTTAATCTCATTGAACCACATTTTACTTCTTAATGACAACCATGTATGTCGGATTTTCAAAATTCAATACACATTAGTGGTAAACTTTCATTTAACTGAAAAATCAGTTTGCTTGATTACCACTTAGTGGTTTCACTATTCATCAAAAATTGAAGTTTTTCAGAAAATTACCAAAAATTCACCCTAAGCTATATTTGATATTACGAATTCAAAAATGAAGTCTATTTTACAAAATTCAAAACATATAAGTCACATTAATTAATTTAATAATTAATTCCCACTGTCATGACAAATAACGTGTTTTTGTGAAACAATAAGTATCAAAAGATTGACACCAGTTTAAGTCCAATTTCAAAGTGAAATTGATTCCAATGACCACCATTGGATTAACTGGTAAAAATATTTTCTAATTTCTCTTTAAAACCAATTAAAATAATAATCTAATCATAAAAATAATTTAGATTCAAATGAGGTTTTGAATTAAAATACAACATTTTTCACTATTCATAAAAAAATGAACTTTATCAGAAAGGTACCAAAAATTTACACAATGTAAATTTTGATGTCCCGATTCTTATAAAGTATAAGAGTGATCAAAACTATATTTAATTATGGTTCACCATTAAAAGGTGATAAGTGAACCTTTAGTGAAAATTAGAGTATATATGCCCTAAAATTGAACTCTTTCCGTATTTTAAGCCTTTATCATTTATTGGGTAAATGTATAAACATTTAAAAACATATCTGATAATATTTTAGTTATTTCTATCCATTCCCACCAGTACAATGGCTACTTGTTAACTAAAATTTAAAATAATATTATTTTATTACTAGTGTGCTACGTAAGTTTCAAAGAAACTCATCGTTGCGTATCGGGTACGCTATCGAACATAGCAACCCCTTTAAAATAAAATTAATATTTAATTCGTAAATATTAATCAATATGAAAATTCTTTATTCTTTATTTACCTGGGATGTTACAGACTATGTTGTGTGTATTTGACTCAATAGGACACAACAAATGAAACCATACAGGAAGTAGAAAATACATATTATAGTTTATATCATGTTGTTTTTAAATTCTAAACAGACAAACAACATATTTTGACCAATCGTGACTTGAACATGTAGCCATTAACCTAAATCCCACCTACATCATCTCATTGATGAATATGATGTCAAAAATTTCGTATACAATTATTATAGCTCACACAACTATGTATGTGTTTTTTGAAGAAACTCTCTATGCTCTTATATGTCATCATCTCATCACACAAATCAAGTGGTTTTCATCAGAATGTCACATGTTCTTCTATGTCGAAGTCTCACCCAACCCTTCGTATGTTTGTCACAAGAACAACTCATGTTCAATCAGGTAAATACCCATCCCTCGTAACCACTTAATGACCCAAAATCCGTATTTTTAGGAATCCATGTCTAATATACTCTAATAGTCCACTATTAATTCTCCTTAATAGGGGTATCCAAAACCATTTTTTGGTCATTAGATACCCATTACAACCAACCTCAAGGATCCTCTTTTATATATCACACCTTCCAACTAGCCACTATTCATTCCCCTCTACATACAGAGTAATGTTATTTATTAGGGATGTTATTACTATGTCATGTTGGGAACCACATACACCCAACATCAGGGATAAACATGAGTAACTGGGTACCTTAATCACAATTCCATAGACTATGAAACTCCAAATCAATATACATCATTATATGTAATGATAAATCACCCCAATATCAATGTTAGGATAATAATACATAAAAAAATCCCTCATGTACTCAAACACCCCCATGTGTCTCATAAAATGATTTTTTTAGTAAAACCTAAATGTCATATCATGATAGAGTCATAAATACTAGTCCCATAATTGTATGGAACTTCATATATCAATGATGTTTATATCAAATGTTGGTCCATAAAAGGAGTCATCACACGAACCCCATTCAAATACCAACTAGATAATGTGTTCACATGGAATATTTTCATAAAACCAGATGTTGATATTTTATTTCAAAAATGAATAAAATATTACATGAAATAGTATTTTCTTTCTCCAGGGTACTTTTTATATTATTTATTTAGGTCAATTCATGTGTATGATCTTTTTATCTGATGAATAACCATATTTATATAATTATATTTTGATAGTTCTATATAAGTTATATTATCCAAATTATTAATTAATATATTATTTTAAATTATCCATTAAATATTTGAAAATCAATTTTATTAAACCCTTGATTCCATCAGTATTAAAAATCGGATTTACCTTCTGCTCAACGAGATGAATCCAATAGAACCAACAATATATTAATCTAACTAAAATCAATGAATATATTGAATATATAATATCAGGATTATATATATGTATATATATAATATAATAGAGATGGATTCATGGGAGAGAAATTATTGATTACTATACAAGAATATCTTATCCCACATCCCTTTCCATATTCTCTTATTTTTTTTATTTTTTTATTTTCATGTCATCATTTATTAGGTCCATATATCACATTATTATTCTTAATTTATTTCTCTCTTCCTCAAACCCAAGTTGAAAATATCCATATATCCCCAATAATGTTACTATGAAAAAATTTATTCCAATTAAATCCTCTATTTATAATATTTAAACATTAGTCCATATATGAATATATGTGAAAAATATATAACCACAAACACACACAGAGTCACACATATATAATTAACTAACAATTATACATGTTATATATACACATACACACATGATATATATTCCCAAACCAAAATTGATTTACCACTATAATAATAATAATAATAATAATAATTCAATAGAAACCATCATTTCCACCTGTAATGTTTCAAACATAACATTCATTAAATTTCCACAATGTTATTAAAATAATGTTATCGTGGAATATTCATTTCATTAGAACAATGTAATTATTTAACATTCATTACATTACATAAAAATAAAATAATTCTCCAATGGTGATATGCCAAACATTAAATATGAATATTTAATTACATGTTTCAAATGAGTTTTTCCCATCGACATAATAAATACTAATAAAATTATTATTACCCTTACGTACAATGTAACCAAATACCCAACACAATCAAAATATTTATCATGAAAAGGATAAAAAAAATATTCTGATCTTAATGGAAGATAGTGTTTTCTCATATGATACATTGTTCGGGAAGAATTCCATTAATTTAGAAAATAAAAAATTTAAATAAAATTACCTCACAAATGATTTGACCAAACACCAATTGAAAAAATATTTCCTCGCAGTATGGGTAAATACCAATTTGATAACCTAACGATGGTATCATATTTCCCGAAAGATATAATTTTTTCTACATATATATTCTATTTTCAATAAATATTAACCCATAATATAATATTATTACTATTTTTATTAAATCAATACTATGTTTATACATACCGTGTAATTATGAAATAACTCTACTCCTAACTATGAAAATATTTCATAAAATATTCCCAAGTGATAAAGGATATTTTATCCTTACATAATGACATTTAATCATTCTTTAATTTATTATTATGGGGAAATAATATTTCTAGAACAAAATAATGAAGAATTATTAACAAACATGGTTTTATTATATTTATGTTTTTTAGGATCTTACAATTCTACCTTTTTGTCAAGTTTTCATCTCCATAAAGTATATATCGTTGTCTTCTGCCAAAAACACCTTCCATCTTGTTCAAACAATAGGCTCCACCCTAATTATTTCTACTATATTAGGAATATTTGGAATATAAACATACCTCAACCTATCTAAGATATTACACAAGATTTTCCTCATATTTGACCCATATACAATGGTGTAACCCTCCAAATATATACACAGTAATATTTATTACATTAATATTTCATCATTTAAATGATAATAAATATAATAGTGATTCAAAAATAGGATCTAATGATTTAGTGTCTTTGGAAAATTATGACCAAAGATAAATTTTACATAACAAAATAAAAACATTTATTTAATTCTTCTTGTACCTTCTTAGTAGCCCTCATGTACTTCTTAATATTATTTGTAACCTGAGGATATATATCAATGGAAGGGGTATGAAAAAATCCTAGTAGGAGGACATATATAAACATAAATCATTATAATATGGGTGAAAATAATTATTAAAATATTAAAATAACTATGGTATCATTCACAAAATCATTAAAGGGAAAGTTAAATAAATTCATGGAATACGTAAATTCAAAAAAAATAACATTGTTACTTTGTGGTCAAATACCAAACATAGTTGTAAAAAAATATAACATCCTGTCCAAATATAAAATATATTTAATATCATAAGATCATTATTTTAAACAAATATATAATCATGTTGACTAGGATTTCCATAAATATCATGATATAAATCACATTAACGAATTCATTAAAGCAATGTTTAATTCTACGCAAACTCTCACATCATGAAATTTATAAAAATCATTCTTCCAACAATGAATGTGTGTAAATTTTAAACATAAAATATCCCATATAAATTATTATGTTTCATTTAATTCATTAATGAATAATATTTTTTAATATCCAAAGGATAAAGTGAATAAGATAATTTTTCTTATATTCATAATTCATGATGGAAGAAGAGATAACCCCATATGAGTCAAAATATGTTGTGGAAAGAAGTGTTATTTTGATAATTCATTATATTTTTTAGAAAACAAGATTAGAATAAAGTATATCCATAAAAACATAAAATAAAATAAAATTTCAATCATATTTAGGAGTAATAAATGCACATTCACACTAAATATTTTCTTTAATGTTGAATAACACTAAGAAATGAAATTGAGTTCAAGAATCCACATAACTAATGAATGAATTATTTCTTAAAATTTATAATGATATTAAACATACTATATAAATTAATTATTAAATACATAATCACTTATACATTTTTCGAATTTAATATATATTTATTCAGTTCATTTTTTAACATTACGATGAGTTATAGTGTTCCATTCTGTCATTTTTAGACTGTTAGCTTGTTGGTTTTGATGAATTGTTTTCATGAATACATGTGTTTAATTTCATATACGATGATAATATATATCTATAAATGAAATAATATGTTATTATTGAACATATAAATGTTTAATTGGTATTATGTAATATTATTTTTATTGATATAATGAGTACTCAATAAATAAAATGTTAATAATAATCATTTAGATTAATATTGTTGGATTCGAATACCAATGAACTAGTTTGTTTTTTATGAAATATAATGTATATATGTTCGTTAAATAACATAAAAAGGTAATAATATATATTTTTGAAAACATTATAAACCATTATAATGGTCATAATCGATACATTTTTGCAGTAAAAGAAAATGACAACATGATATCCCTATTGGTGATATATCAAGACCTCACGGAAAACATTTTCATTTTTATAAAATGTGGGAAAATAGAAAATTATTGATGACGGATTAATTAATTAAAATAATAAAATTAAATGATATATAATTTTATAGAGTTATCATGGAACTAGGATTATGGTAGGTGATTAGAAAATAAAAATGAAAAGAATAAGAAAATAAAATTACAAGAAAAAAGAAGAGGCTTTTTACTGATGACATTATTTCCTTAAAAACCTCCATAGAGAAATTGGCTTGGGTATTTTTTTGGGACCAAAGGAATCATGATTTTTGGAAGAGGGTTTGGATGGGGATTTGGAAATTGTTTGAAATTCTTCAATACATTGAATGTGTGAAGTGAAGATCTGGTGGTTGATTGTATTTATAGGGTAGGGGAGGGGTGTTTTATAAATTTTCTAATCATTACATTATTATTTTGTCTCATAAATATCAACAAATTTAACTTCATAATTTAATTTATCAAATAATATGGATTTATTGATATATTTTTCTTATATAATCCATACATTATATATGACTCAACAATTCGCCTATTTTTGAAATACTATATATTTTCAGGTTTTACTATTACAAATAGTCAAATACATTAGAATAATAAAACAATTTCCCCTAATAATTTTTTGATGTGTATAATTTAAAAATAAAATCAATTTAATTAAAAAAAATTTATAAAATTAAAATTAAAATTTATAATTATAATAATCAATTATTCAATAAATACATATTTCAATATTAAAACTCATTTTATGACAGATTAAAATTTATTTTAGGTCCCCTAAAATTATTATATAATTGGAATAAAATGTAATATTTTTTTATGAATAAATTTTATGAAAACATATTTCTATTAAATTATTATATGAACTAAAAAATTAAAAATAAATATTTATGTTTTACAAAAAAAATATGCAATTAATTTTTCGTTTTTAAAACATTTATTTACCAATACTATGAAAAAATTATTTCTTATTATAATTTATATGTTGATTAATTTCTATTAAAACAATCATAAATGAGGTTAAAAATCTATTGGATGTATTACAATTCCCAATATTCATGTTACAATTCGAAGGGTCAATTTTACTATTCAATCAATATATGTTCCATAATTTCAAGGAATATTACTTATGACATTCATAATTTTTGAGAATTAGGTTTTTAGGTTCTCCATGGTATTTTTATGTTTTATAATATATAAATTTATTATAATAAGTGAAATAAATCTGTTGATAAAATTTTGGGTCTTTACATTCTGTCCACTTTTGAAATTTCGTAGTCAAAATTTCATTTTACCTTCATAGTTTAACATATTTGTCCATCATAACTACATATAGTTTCAATTTTTCATAATTTTACTAATGCTTTGTACATATTACATTGACCATGTGTGTAGTTTTATTGCATATAACATTATCTATATCATCCAAAATCACCACTGTCTACTCCTTGTATGTTTGAAAATTTTCCAACCGTACAACTTCTAGATCCAGTTCTTGTGAGGGATCGGGAATGTAATTACTCAGAAGGGATACCTAAAAAACATTGTGTACATGATACATGGTATGTGTAATTAATATTTGATATCCCTAATATCCAACATGATTAAAAATATCGATGAAGTCAATGTACATGGTACTCATCATTTCATCTTTCCTATGTTTCATGATCCTCTTCCACGGTGATGTTTTAAGAAATAAAATATTTCCGAAGTCAAAATCTCTATCTTATCAATGATTTTTTTCATTGATCTTCTATATACATTGGGATTCCATGATTTTATATTGAATGGTTTTCACCATCTATACCATTGCATCCAACTTCTCAGGTCCAGGAAGTATACATTCTCTGATTTCATCCCAACATTCATGATTTCAATATCTTTTCCATGAAAGTTATTTATAAGTAACCATTTTTATTCTCAAGTGATAATTTTCATTGTAAGGGAACTCAAAAAGTAGAATATGTTTGTCCCATACTTTTTCAAAGTATATATATATTGTTCAGAACATTTCATCTAGTGTAGTAATAGTCTACTCTAATGTTCCCTCATTTTGAAGACGATAATACATATTGAAGTTCATTACAGTGTTTATACCATGTTTGATACTTTTCCATAACATAGAATTAACTCTCAGATCATGATATGATACAATAGATAGTGGTACTAAATAGATAATTACCACTTATATAATGTATATCTGCGAAATTTTCACTAGTGTGACGTCCTCTAGAATTAATATAAAGTGAGTTCTATTTGCAATATGACCCACATGAACCCATATAAAAAAATTTGTTCTAGATGTATTTATGAGTATAGTGAAAATCTCTATGGTGATTTTATCTCATTTTCATATTGGTAGGGGTATGTTTCATTTTCCTTTTATAATTTTTCTTTTCATCATTTATTTGGTAACATACTAGGAACATTGAAGTATATTCAGTGACATCCTAATTCATATTGTCTAACCAATAGTTCTTCTATAGACCTTGATATATCTTAGTGATCCTTGGGATAATAGAGAACAATTAGTTGTGTGATTCTCTCATAATCTCAATATATATATATATACTATATGAAACTCATTTTCATGACCTAAATCATTCACAGAATCCTTATAAATTTTTAACTCTGATGATATTCCCTTTGTTATAGATTCCACCTTCTTTTGAATCTCATCATCATTTCATTGGGTAATATTTAGTTTCTCCTTGGGGGACGGTTAATAAAAAATTTATGTATGTATTTATGATATTATTTCTTTAATGATTCTCATGGATTTCCTTTAAAAATCAAATATTATTAGGACCTTCTAAAATATCATCATTGATAATGTTGCAAGATTCTTTCTACATAGAGAATCTGAAAATTGTTTTTTGTAGGATAGTAGTGGATTGGTTAGTTATAATCCTTGATTATATCTTATCATATTTTATAGATAAAATTAAGATCTTTCAAAGTGAATATATCTTTTATTCCCTAATGATCAGTAAATATTTCCATCTTCTCTCCATATAGAAAATTCTAACATATTTTCAACGTGAATATCACAACTACTTACATTAAATCACACATGGGATTATTTTTCCGATAAATTTTCAACTTAATTGAGGGTTAGGTTATAATTTTTACATTTTAAATTAGAACACAGCCTAATACCATCATTAAATAATCACTTTATAACCCAATCATTTCTTAAATTTTCATAAGTGTGAGTAATGGTGCGGTGATGACCCATATTTAATCTCTTTGAGTCATTATTAACATTCACTTGTGTAAAAACATTTCTTCTATATTCCATGATAGATAGGTTAGTGGGTTATAAAATAATGATATTTTGTTCAAATATACCTAGTAATACCTAGAATGACCAATCATGATATGGATCTCTATTATATATGTTTCTATAGGCCATGTGTCTGTTACATTTGTTTTGGAAGGGTCAACATATATTCTATAAATAGTTATGAGAATTCCCAAGAATGATAATTCCTCTATATAGAACTCAAATTTTATGTACATTGCTTATTGTTTCTAAAATTATAATGAATATAGAACTATATCCAAATGCTCCACTTGTTCCCCTTTTCTCTTTGTTTATATAAAAATATCATCCATAAGGACCATCAATTTATTTGAGGTATTCTATAAAGAAATTATACATTATTTCCATAAATATTTCTTGATAATTATTTAGTCTGAAGGGAATAACTAGGAATTCATACAATCCATTCCATTTTTGAAATTACAACTTTGGAATACCATCCATATTCACCTTTGATTAGTGGTATCCAAATTAATGGTCCACCATAAAGAAATAATTTGCAATATGTAGTTGATCAAAAAGATCACCCATTTGTGTTAGGGAATAGTTATTACATGTGGATATTTGTTATAGATAATAATAATAAATGGAGATGACAATTGAATTGTCCTTCTATTGACAAAGAGGACTAGAGCACCCCATAGTGAGGCACTCTGGTGTATAAAACCACGCTCAAATTCTCTCATAGTTTATTCATTAGTTCATCAAACAATATGGTAGTCAATATGTAACAAGTATTTGGTATAGGAAGAGATACAATAATATGTTAAATTGATAACTCAACCTTGTAGTTATAAGAACTACTATGAAATTCTTTTTGGAAAAAATTAGTGTAGTCCCTCACAATGGGAATGCCCTCAAGAATGATTCTTTTTATTGTATCAATAATTTTATATATACTTGATTTCTCATATGGAAACAATATCCAAAATCAAGATGTTAAATCTAAAGGATATTCAGCCCCCTTATTTCAGATTTAGCGAATTGAAGGAATCCTTATGGTGTACTGAGTGATATCACTTTCCCAGTAGTTGAATTCTGATTTGTATAATGATTGGGAATTCACTCCCAAAATAACATCAAAATTCATCAAAGGATTAATAAAATGTATTCAAGGAGGTTAAATTGACAAAAATCATATGGGGAGGAGTTACATAATTTTGATACAATAATTGAACAATTTTTTATTCTCACATATAACTAAAACTCATTATTTTTTGGTGGTATTTGAATAGTTCCACTAAAATCATATAATATGAATGAATTTATAGAACTAAAATAAATTAGTATGTCTAAAATTCTTGAATGAATTACTATATTACCTATAACCACGTAATTTTTAGGATCAATATAAAAAGTAGTGATATCATAATAATTTCCATGATTTATTGGATTTCATGGTTACTAATTCTGATTACCAAATGGGAGGCTATGTTTAGTGCACTGTCTTCCAATGTTTACTTGATCCATAAATTTAATGCAGTGATACATGTGTGGTGATATCCTTTTTTATACAATGTTCGTCATAATATTATTGCCCCTCACACAATCATGATCATGGTGGCCTTCTCTATCACACATATAGAATTTTTCTATCTCTTTGAGGTAATTCCTATTATGATTATTTCTACATTTTTCACATGATAGACGTTTATATTTCTTTCCACAATTTTCATTAGTTCCTCTAGCTTGAATTTTTATCTTCTATTTTTATGACGATATCCATCGGACCGTTCACTGAACTCCATATCCAAATTGAGAAAAAAATTAGAAAAAATTCTCTATAACTCCAAAATTCTATAATTTCTAGATTCTTTCAAACTATTGTTTTTATACCACTATAGAATACACCTATTTTTCAATCATTTTTGAAAAAACATGGGGCATACCATGAATTACCTATTAAATTTTATTCTAATGCAGTGATATATTCCCCTTCATTTATCTTCAACTCTTTAAATTTTATCTCTATATTCCTATGAATTTTTTTTGAAGGAATTACATGAATGGAAATATTTTTCTAAAGCCTTATCAAACTATATCATTAATTTAATCCATTTAATTGTATTAAAAATTAAAATACAATGGTTGTACGGAATGTCCCTCTAAACTATAAACATCTAGACTCACCTTCTCCATCTTAGAACGGTGAATAAATAAATTATTTTCTATATTAAGTTGACCAAATGTAACGAAACTATTTGTCCAAGAGATCCACAAAATTTTGATGGTAATTTACTCATAAAAGACTCAATATATTTTTTCTACCTCTTCTGTGAAGGAGTACAATCCACATTATTAAAGAAATTGTTCATATCCTAAGACAATTATCTAAGAATCAATAGGAAATTTTGAACTCATCCAACAATGTAATTGGGGATGTATTGTTGGAATTAAATTCATTATGCCTTACATTGATTGTTGGACTTTATTCTAATAGTTCCCACTACTTTCTAAAACATAAATGGAATGAAAAATATTAGTCAACAAGTCATGAATATATAATTTATTCCTCTATGAAATTAACTCTAATTGAATATATTGTGGCATCCCATTTTTTCATGTTTTCAAAATAAAATATTATTGGTCACTTACATATACATAGTCTCATACTAAGGGATTTCACAAATGTTATTTATTCCTAATTCCAAAATTAACAAAATAATTTTATGATAGAAACAATAACAGACCTGATGTTTCTTACGTCACTATTACATGTTTGGAATGATAATCACTATAATATTCTTTAAAATACTGGATACAAAGGTTCGGTGTCCTAGAAAAATTTGGAATAAAAATAAGATTTAAATAATAACATAGAAAATTTATTTAAAACATTATTATTTATCTTCATCATTTCCCTCATTTACTCCTTAGTATACGTAATCACATGAGGATATACATCAATTGAAAGGCAGACCTAAAAGACCAGTAAGATGATATATATGAGCACAAATCAATATAATATGTTTGAGAATAATCATTATCATAAAATTATTATGATATCATCATCATAATTATGATGGGAAGAATTGGATAAATTTATACAATTTATCAATTAATAAAAATTAAACATCATTTATTATAGGACAAATAACCACACATAGTTGTGAAGAAAGCTTGCATCATGTTCACTCAAATCATATGTGAATAGTCATAACCTCATAATATTAAAAAATAGCATAATTTTATTACAAATATCATGTTGTCTCATGAGTTAAGTCACATTACCCATTACATTGGAACTCTATATAATTTTAGGCACACCCATCACTTTTTAAAATTTACATAATCATGGTTTCCACATATAAAATATATTAATAATATACATAAAAAGAACTAATAGAAATGGAATGGGTTATATTTTATAAATTCATGATTAATCTATGGGATTAAAAAAATATAAAGGGATAAAAATATGTTGTATTTGGTTCTTCATTCATGAGTGAATAACAAATAGCTCAAGTGGTGGAAAAATGTTTTTTGGAATGAAGGTGTCATTTTGAAAATCCTTGTAATTTTAATAAAACTATAAATGAATCATGTATATCCCAGAAAGAAAAATTTACGAAATTTGAATAATATTTTGTGAGTATAAAATTGACATCCATAGTGAAATTTTTCATGAAATATGAATAACTCAAAAAAAACGAAATTGGGTGTGAGAATCCCCTTACCATATGTCTGAATGATTTATTCACATTAATATCAAGGATAATTAAACTATATTAATTAATTAATAAATACAAAACAACTTATACATGATACTTATTTATTATAACATTATTAATTAAAGTTATATCTATTATTTTAATTCATATATTACAATTATAATGTTTTGAGAGTGTTTATTACATTGATTTCCAGATTAGGTTTCTTTTATAGAACTATTTATCATCATATAAGATGAGAATAATTCTATAGAAATTGATATTATCTATTTTTAGAGAAGATATTAAATTTTAATTGGTCATATAATTTATTTATCTATTTATGATATTTATTCATTAGATAAAATATTAATGTTAATCATTAAGATTAATTTTGGTTGGTTTTTATCACAATGATCACTTTTTGTTTTATTATTTAACATTATGTATATATATTAATTCCATAAAATAAAAAATTATTTAATTTTCATTACAAAGTTTTAAAAAAAATATTTTGTTCTTATAAACAGGCTTAAAAGATGTACAAGAAAATGAAAACATGACTTTCTCAAAGGCGATAAATCAACACCTCATTAAAAATGTATTAATTTTTAGAAAAAATAGAGGAGTGGTGGTTTGGTGATCGATTATTATGTTAACATAATAAAAATACAATATATATAAAATAATGGAGTTATCATTCCACTTTTTTGGGGGTGGAGGTGAGTTGATAATATAAAAATATAAAAACATGATGATAAAATAAAAATAAAATTGATCATGAATTTATCTCTAAAAATTTTTTCCCTTGCGAACCTCTACAGGGAAATTGGATTTGGTATTTTATTGATACCACGGGAAACTAAAAATCGACAAAATTCTTGTAAATAGTATCATATTGAATGTTTAAAATCATTAAGGCATTAATTGTGTGATAAGAAAAGGTGGTGAGGGGTGGTATTTACAGGGGAGCATAGGTGCATGTTTTCATTAGATTATTCATTATTTACTATTTTTATTCAAGGATATCAATAAATTTAATATTATCACTAAATATATTGAATTATAAATGAGAGTTCTCAATTAATGGAATTACTTTCTCCATACATCATCGATGGCTCGATAATTCATTTATTTGGAAAATATTTTAATTACCATATTTCACTATTTAAAACAATGTCAACTATTTTAGAAAAATCCCAATAAAATCACCATATCCATTAATCATTTTTAGAATTAAAAAATGAACTCCTTTTCTAAAAATAATTTTCTAATAATGTGAAATTTATTTTTTAATTAAAAATATAAATTATTTGAAAAATACAGATTTTCATATTATTAATTTTATATGAAACTGTAAAAAATAAATTAAGTTCTCATAAAATTATCTTATGCTCATAAGACAAAAAAATTAATTTATTAAACCATTTTATGAAATTAAATTTTCTTTTAAATTATTATGTTAATTAACAACATGTAACGAAATTTGTGATTTACAAAAATACCAACACTAAATTTATCTTATTTAAAACACATATTTACTTATACTATGATATATGTATATGATATTTTAATTTATATTGTAACTTTATTTTTTAAATACATTTATAAATGAGGATGCTATTCAATTGGTAAGATTACTATTCATAATGGGCATGTTACTATTCCAAGGGACATGTTATTATTCCATCGGTATATGTTCCAAAATTTGTATGAATAGTAGTTATTTCATTATTCATTAATGAGAATGATTTTTCGAATGTGATATCCATGATATGTATGTGGCTTATATTATATATCATAATTATAATAGTGAAATCAATTCCATTGATAAAAATATTGGCAGTTACACCTAACACTAACCCTGATATATGTCGTGTGATAATAGTTATAGTCATAACATATATACTAACACAATTGCATGACCAGTTTAATTAATAATATCCAATAACGACTTATTTCACAACATGTTATCATATATATCACACAAGGAAAATATCAAAAATAGATTTCACAAAACAATGAATTAAATTAAAAACAATTATCCGTCATAATAACAGTTATATATATATAATAGAAAACTACTTCCCTCATTATAATGCTTGAACATACATTAAATATAATTAAATCACAAATCTATAACATGTTCATCATCCATGGGTATTTAAATTTGTTGTAATAACAAAACATAAAATCTTATATTATGGTAACTTAGAGCTGCACTATACAGTACTTGACCCACACTAGGATTTTTCCCATACCAAAGTCTCAACCATTAAAAATCCTGACCATTCTTTTCGAAACATGGAAATGATAAAAGAAACATTAGTAATACTCCACTTACAACATTTTCTAATTTCTTAACATGAACCACGGGGTATAGGTCAGGGTTACACCAGACCTCATGAATGTATCCTCATCTAGAAGATCATATTGATTATAATCATGTGTATAAGTCCATTAGTGGGTATACTATAGCATTATTATCAAATCACGTGTGAAATAATAATCAATGAAAAACAATAAAAAATTATATTTAATTAAAAAACTGATCAAATAACATAAATTTATGTGATCGACAAATGTTATCCATTATCATTGTATAAATAGAATATGATAAATAGAAATGTAAATAAACAAATATATGCGGTCCTATAAAGTCTATCCCAGACTACTCCATCTCTAAGCTTCACAACCCATCTATCCACTATAAGTACCTTTCATGTCCATAGATCTTGGGTCATAAATCTCCAAGTGCATTGAAATTCATGGTTATTGTGTTAGTAAATTAATTAGTAGGACACCCCCAATGTTTCATATCTATATGATCACAATATATATAACATTTTACATGAACACTTAAAAAAATTATTCATATATAGAAAACATATAATGAGGTATCATGCACTGAAGAAACATCAAAAAACCCTTTCCACACATACATCAACTCTGTGCGTGAAAGGATTTTATATAAGTGACATATCTTTAGCATATCACACCTCACCTAGTTGTTGTTTATAAGGGGAATTCTGGTTGATTATCCATGTCATCATATCACCCCACCATATTGGAGGTTTTCATAGTAATGTCACTTGTTTCTCAATTTCAAAAAATTACCCCTCCCATATGGGGGTTGTTAATGGAATGACACATTTTCCTTCAGGATGATACCCATCTCACATAACCATTCAATCACTAATGACCTAACTCAACCATAATTCATGTATGGTATCTTATAGCAAGCCACATAATTTTTCCCTCAACAAGTGTATCTATTCCCACCTATGACTATGTTAGGAATATGATATATTGTGTATGAAACCACTAATTATTTCCCCCAATAAGGGTATCCACATTAACCTTTAATGAAATCATGAAAACATAACAATAATCCACTAAACTCTACCTCTATATCTTAGTTCCCTCTCGTTACCCACGATGGTTTCCTCTCTATAGGGGTCTCCACATCATATTTGATGGATTTTTGTACTATAACATGTTGGGTAACCATGTATACCCAACCTCAAGTCTCAAACTAAGTCTCTCGGTAACTATAGTTAAATTCCAAAGGTAATGCATCAAATAAATTTATATTTTATATCAAGGAATGATAATACAAACTATGATAGAAGTAATGATAATAAAAAATAAACTAGTAAGATAACAACTTCTCACACACCGTCATAAATATCAGAACAAGCATGGGATAGTTTAACATTAAATCATATAATAATAATATTATATATAGAAGTCCCAAAAGGGTATTAAACTCCTACATAAAATTATTCAATGTTAATGGATTTTTAGTAATAGGTGTCATCACCCAAACTACATTAGCACACCATCCTTAAAATATGATCACATGATAGGGAATCTTAAAAATAAAAATAGCTATTTTATTTGGAAAATAAATAATATATTACCGGTGATAATATTTTATCTCTTTTGGATAATTTCAAAATAATCATCTAATTAAAACTCTGTTAAATTATTTTTCCCATCAGAGATAATTATCTTCATAAAATTATATTTTCATTATTTCATGTAAATTATCTTTTCCTATATAGCTATTGATAATCTATTTTAAATTATTCACATAAAATTTAAGCAGTTTTGGTAGATATACCTTTATTATTTCATCTAATTTTGTTATACTTATTCACATTATAAAGAACCAAACATCACATATTTTACATCAATATGCCCACAGTAGAATATGATATTAAACGCAAAAAATTTAAGACAACGTTTAGAAATATAATATATAGTGAGGTGTTAGGGAAGGATGATTTATTCCTTTTTATGAATCTCCGAGGCAGCTTCATTTTCTACATTATTTTATATTTATGGTTTCTATTAATCAATTCATCATATATATTTTCTATGAATTAAATTATTCACCATAATTTAAATATCAATTCTTTTACTCTTTCTCCACCTATAAATAATTTGAATGGAATATTATTTTGCAACCCCTTATAACACATTAGACTATAATTTAATTATATTTAAAATTTCATAAATATATATATATATATGAAATATATACATATCCAATAACACATATATGTTTGTTTACATATAACTAACCCAAAAGTATACATGATTTATATATATACACACATTATATATATATACGCCAAAATTTATTTTCACCAATATAATAATAATAATAATAATAATAATGACATTTATTATTTTTATTATTACTAAATACGTCTAGTGATTTAGATGAGAAATAATTATAACACAAAATTCATTAAATTCCAAAGATAGTTAATAAATGAATAGTAACATCAAATGTTAATATATTTATAATAAGGTAATTATCTCTATGTTATTCCCTGACATCCTGAATAATTAATATTCACCAAAGGTAAAACATTGCACATTAAATAAGAACATTTAATTACAAATCTAACATCAATTTTTTATCAAAAATATTAAAAATAATAATAAAATAGTTATTATTACTCTTACACGTGACATAATCAAACACCACACATGGAGATAACATATGCCACACATAAGGTAAAACATCTATTACAAACATAATGGCGGTCTGTTTTTTCTCAAGTGATACCCCGATTGTGGGATATTCCATTACTTTTGGAAAATAAGAAATATAAAATAAATTTACCTTATGTGAGGTTTGAGGAAATGCCTGATGCAAAAAAATGTTATATCATGCATAATGTAGAACCCATATCCAATTACTATCAAAGGTATTATATTCCTTATATGATATATTGTTTGTGAAATATTTCATTTTTTATGGAAACATAATGTGCAGATAATATATTATATTTAATATATTATTATATGAATAGCTTGGATCTAAAAGCCATATAATTATGTGCTATCATATTGAATAACACTGAAAAAATTCCATTGAATATTTTAAAGTGTTAATAGATGTTTTACCCTTACCTAAAAACATCAAATAATATAATCAATAGTTTTTATTTTAAATACACCTTTTTTAAATAAAGAGAAACATGAATTATTTATATGTAGGGTTTCATTATCAATGAAAATTTTAGGATGTTACACTAAGAGATAATTAATGATTATTATAGATTAATAAATATCCACCATAGAATGTGATTAAGGTGAAAGATTCCAAAACATAAAAGGAACATTCAGTCTTATGAATGATGAGGATTACAAAAATCTATTATTAAAATGTTTTAAATGGATGGATATTCAAATCAATATGGAAGGGGATAAATATTGTCTTTGTCAAATTTAATTGTGAAAAAAATAACTAAGTGCTGATTATAGTGGGGTATAAAAAAGATATAGAACTATATATGAAAATACAAATTTATCCTTATTTTAACTTTGATTATTATTGGATGATTATATTCTGCAACTATGTGTATTTCAAATCTATAACATATTTGAAGATGTAGATTTTGGAGAAAGCTAAAATTTCACCATTATCTATTCATCTGTGATGTAAAAAATGTTTAGAAGAATATGAATTATTATTTTTAGTTGGAAAATATAAGGATATTTATTTAATACTACATTTATCGATACTATGTATATTAGTAAGTTAAGCCATTTGTACCGAGGTCTAAGAGGTTGTTACAACCATTACCCACAAAATAATGTAAATGAAAAAATTGGACAATGTATATTTTCATTGGAATCCCAAAAAATTATAGTGAATAATACTATATGGGTTTTATTCGATCACCTTAAAAAATCAGAATGCTTTATTTACATTTAAAATAATTTATATATGGATCATTATTTTAGAGTTTTTTATATATGTGGTAATATTTCATAGTGTTACACATTATATTGTCTCTAATGAGGACCAGAAATTTTCCTTTGATGGTCTAGATGTATACATATCAAGATGTAAATTTAAATAATATATTCAGTCTGACATAGCATTAAAACATAATTTGAAACATTAATATTACAATAATAAATATATATTATATTAAAATAGCTTTCTCTATTGAATTCAATGGTGGTTGGTATCAACACATTATTCAAGTTTAGTTTTTTTACAATAATATATATAATTAATTGATTTCGATACCCTATTATGAAGCTCTATATAGAAGGGAGTGTATAACAAAAATATGTGGGAATGAGGATGTAGAAATAATTTCATTTCTACCTATGTTATCTGAGGATGTTTTTGAGAAAATCATATACATTGAATAGAATATCGAGGAAGATCTATATTGTCAAAAAGTTATACTAATAATCACCAGAATGAACTATAATTTGATGTTCGTGAGAAGGGTTTTTCATAAATTCTCAATTTAATGATGTTATCATATTCTTAAATAATAAAAATTTGATACATAGTTTAGTTTTCTAACTCATGATTTTCAATTTACTAGGAATGTTATCGTATCCCTTGGCACTTCCACCAAAACTCTCTAATGTTTAGAATGGGTTCTATGTATCTCTCATATGGAAGTAAATACATGATCCTTCATGTATAATAAAAATTGGGGATATACAATAAAATAATTATAATTATTATGATTAAAATCTAAGAGAATTATTGGATCATATATATATATATATATATATATATATATTGTTCTAGAGAACAATAATACTCACCTATTAATTGTTCCCTAGTAGAATCTAATATTCGATGAAGCTACATGGGAACTTGAGGGCATCAAGAATTGAAGATATACTAATTTAATTGAATATTGTTAATATACTTTGAGGGTGGAATTAATTATGGGTGGGGTAGAATATTAAAAATTGATATTTATGTAAAATTATATCTTTTCAGATAAATTTTTTTTCTTATATGGATTCTATTATATAGAATAATGATTTTCAACAAACAAGGAAATAATTTTTTTTTATAATGATCACTAAGAAATAGGATTTGTGGGTATAAATATTACAAAAAATTTATGAAAAATTATTTCATAAATGATTTATTTTCGTATTAATTAATAAAAATTAAAAAAATTATTTTAAAATATAAAATGCATTTTTATAAATAACTAGTTTTATGAGAAAAATGTTTTTATCATAATAAATTAAATTAGTCACTATTAGGGAATTTTATTAATGAAATTAATATTTTATGTATTAGTTAAAATTGTTTAACATTAGTTTAATATATTCCTTCCTTGACATGAGATAAGAATAAAGCACATTTTATTCTTCAAATTGTTTTTTTTTTCAAAAAATGGTTCTGTAAACTATTGCACACTTAATTTAATATTAATATCTACATTATATATTGATATAAATTGAAAAATTATATATAATATATATAATTTCTTGTTTTAATTTTTTCAAATAGGATCTTTTTATTTTGTATCATTATAAAAACTAGATGTGGTAAAATTAATCACCAATGTCATGGTAAGTGACGTTAATATATGTTAAAAGAGAGTATTAAGGCTATAACTTTTCACCCTAATTCTTATTAGATAATGTTAATTCAAACATTATAACCTCATTTTCTAAATGGATATATTTAAAAGAAAATTCCAATGAATTTTACTTATATAATATTTAAATAAATAAATGTTATAGAATGTCACTCTCATAGTTTTATATATTACTTCTATGTCCACATATGAAAAACCAGAAGTTACAAATAAATGAAATTGACTATTTTTGTATCCATAAATTATTTTTATGATTTAAATTTATATATTTATTTCAGTAATTATATAACAAAATTAAATTTTTCTGAATAAAAATGTTGTATTTATGATATTAATAATATATAAATATATAATTAATTTGAGAATATTTTAAGAAATATAATAAGATAAGGATAATATGTTACTATATATCTAATGTTATTATGAAATATTAGAGTTATTTTAATGAATTATATTTTAAATATCCCTTTTAATATATGTATTTAATATAAAAATTAAATCAACATTGTTTAAATTGAAATTAACATCTTTTATAATAAATTTTATTTCATTAAATGTTATGAAATTCAATAATGTCATATATTATGTAAAATTAATTGTAAATGGTTATAAATATATTCAATGTTTCTTTTATTGGTAATATTGAATTTCATATTACCATTAATATCACATAAATTGTATAAAACATTAATATTATTATAATTTCTAAAAGGGTTAATGATGGATTAAAACAATTGTATAAAATTGAAAATTTGATAATAATTTTTGAAATTTTACTGGATTAGAGAAATTAAAATTATCCTCATACAATAATATATTTTTTCAATATGGAGGTTTTTTATGTCATAATTAATTTATATTAAACAATATTTTAAGAAATTCTAAGAGTTATCCTACACACAATATAATAGGGTGCCCCTAATTTCAATTATTCACCCAACATTGTGTAACCTTTCTCAAGAAAACCCTACAATTTTCTCATTAAAACCTCCCTCTAATCATTATAAATATCATAGTATTCCAAATAGACCAACTGTAGACCCATTACGATGACATCTAGAGGCTTTACTCCAAAGAAGATGTAATTCCCTAGAACAATCACATATGTTATAATAATTTGATTACCTCTTATAAATATGTTCTATATTTATTAAAAATATAATGTTTTTATACTAAATATTGATAAAAAATTTCAAGATTATGAGACAACCATTATTCATCCTTTTTCTATCAAATGGGATGTGAAAATATAGCTCATGCATATGAATGACTTATCATATATAGATAGCAATAAAATTATTTTCTCATCACCCTAAATTATGAATGAGTATTAAAATGTTTTTAATGTATAAAAAATAATAATTTGATAAAATCATAAAATTTTAATGATAATATCACATATACCTTCTTATCTTGCAACCTATTATAAAATGATAACATTGATCATGTGTTTTTTTGACTACCACCTCTATGAAATGATGTGATCCATTTTTTCATTTCTATTTTACAAGGATGGTAATTGAGATGAATTTAATGAACACATACTATTTAATAATTATTTTTTTTAGTAATTATTTTTCATTATTTCATTTCATCAATCAAACAAAATGAAAACAACTTTTATATGTATGTAGGGGTTTCCCTCTCTATGAATAGTTTAATTACTTTACTAATCTCTAGAATTATTGCATTAATATAAATGTGAATATAATTAATATATATTTTCATTATAAAATTACTAATATTATGTATACAATGCTAAAATGAAAAAAAAAATACAAGGAATAATACTACTGAACTTGAATATATAATAATAATGAAGGAAATATCAACACGAATAGTGATTTTCATAAAGATGTGTTATCAAAAGGGTGATAAAAGTACATTTGTAAATAATATATGTTACTATATATATTTTTATGATTATAAATTTATTTCTAAAAATATTTATTGATTATAAAAGTTTTTATAATTCATATGATGAAATTCAAACATATGGAAATATATTTTCATTCCACATTTATTTCTACGAGACACCTTTTATATAAACAAGTTGTATCATTTGTGTGGTGTATATACTAAACATGAATGTAAATTAAAATTATTTTCATGAATTTTAATAAAATAAATATAGATATAAGGTTATTTATCTCATGGGTCTTTTGATTCAAATGTAAACTATGTTGAATGTTTTTCTTACAATATCATTGTTTTATGCGGTTATTTATGAATCTGTTTATGAAGATGAGATATTACGATCTGACTCTAACTAAAATAATTATTTTTATTATACACTATTTATTTATTTGGATTATAGGGGTTCCATTTATTTTTAATTTAAATGTACTCAGTCTTATGAAATAATTTGTTTTTAAAGAAATTTGACTTCATTTCTATCTTCGGTTGGAATAAATTTTTCATCAACATTCATGTTTTCATAATTTTATTTAAAGAAGGTTATAATTATTCTATAATGGGTTTTCAATATAATATTTACTAATTATTTAATTTTAGTACAATTATTAAAAATGGAATATTTTTTTCATTTTCCAAACAATATAATTTTTTAAAGATGAAAAAAATGTGAAAGGTATGTTTTTTAACATATAAAAAATGAATGAAATTTAAACCTTAATGGTGGCTCAATTTTTTAAATAATCCATTACAATTTTAATTGGTTATTTTAAATTAATGTTTATTCTATAATATGTTGGGAATATGTTTTACAAAAAAAATTTATAATAACAGAATAATTATTTTCCTAAACGACTATTTTAGTAATCTTCTAATGTAATTTTAATATATGATAAAAACTATAATGTTAATTTATATTGTAGAGGGATATGATGCATTTATATCATTATTAGACATTTCCAGGATGTATAACCTTTATAAGAATGAGATACTTTCACAAACCATTTATTTTTTCTAAGGTTGTTGTTGTAGTTCATTGATGAAATGTTTATAATACTCATTATCATTCCACATGTTATTATTTGATGATATAATAATTATTTCAAAATATTGTAGAAGACATGTATTCGGTTTCCATAATGTTATAGATGTTATTTTATGAACAAGTATGGTGGTAATGTTATATATGATAATGGTGGATATCTTATAAACTAGACGATGGTGACGTTATAACCAACTACTATGGTCACGGTTTAACAAAGAATTTATGAAACCCATATCTCTTTCCAATGCGTTCAATAATGATTGATATCACAAGATATAAAAAATATAGTAATTGTGGTGAACCATGTTCAGTAGAATAATTTTAGCACTATTATATAGATAGGATTAAACTATGACTACTAAGATGATTTTGGGAGTGAACCCATATCGATATTATAATCATGGAAATGATCTTTTAATGTTAATGAAATGATTTTCATTTTATATTTGTATGCCACTAACATATGTATTATTCAATTCTTATGTTTTCATTTCTAATGTTTTTTATTAATTTATGATATATATCTTATAAAATACCAATAAGTTTACTTGAATTTTATTATGGTCTATGAAATACAATATATAATTTTCAAATTCCATGTTAATGTTTTCATACATATATCTTCATGTTATTATCCTGTGATCACTAAAATAACACCTTTTACCTTTATTGGGTATTTGAGCTCAAAATTTATTTTTTCCCTCTCTCTAGGTTATAGAGAAATGTACTATGTATGAATTGTAAAAATATTCAGCATGTTTTGAATATCATTATAAGAGACGATGTAGGTATTTTATGAACCTGTTGTTTTGGTTTATGAGTTTATGAATGCTCAATATTCATGCACTATTCTTTCATAGATCATTATGTTATTTACTGAATATTAATTTCTTTGGATGTGATAGCTATGTTTAAAAATTATAATAATCTGCTGATAGACCTTCTAAATCTCTATTTATCTATCATCAAAATTAATAATCCCTTTTCCAAAACAAATATTTATATCAATTCCTTTGAATCAACCCTATAATATTTTATAAATAATTCATTGGAATACTTTTCATGTAAATGATAGATATATACATGAGTTTAAATGACCTATATTTGGGAAATATATTCATTTCTCTATCTATAGATATATCAAAGAAATTATTTTATTTCTATAATTATTCATAAATATAATTATTATAATCAATAATTACAATGTCATTCACTTTAAATAAAAAATTCAATATTTTTAAACCTTTTTCTTCACCATAAAAATTTCTCTTAAAATTTCAACTACAAAATATTAATTGTTTTTAAAAAATTTAACTTTTTTAAAACTAGTATCAAGGATCCTTTCAAGGTATACTAGGATTTATTCATCTTATATACTTATATTATATACTTTTTTAAAGGTGAATCCTATGTGTAGTTAAATAATATCATCTTTCTCAACATCCCTATTTAATATTTATTACATAACATCTATATGAATTTCAATATATCATTGATGTTAAATAAATTTGATAAATATTTTTATAGTTTCATGTATTGTAATAGGGTTTAATTTATATTCAATGTAAAAACATTGAAATTATGTATACCCTTTTTAGATGATTCTATACTAAATTCATTAAATCCTTCCCCTTTTTGTAAACTAATTCTGCAACAGCCATTAGTTTCTATGTCAGGTTTGTCATATGGTATTGGAATAAGTCAATAATTATCATAATTTACAAATATTTTTAAAAATTATTCATATTTTACAACCTCTCATATTCTATAAAAACTTATTATAGTGATCCGGATTATATAATATAAATTAGTATTTTTTTATTATCAATTCATATATTCATTAATATTTTAGTAGAAGTGTTACTTCATACAATAATATTATTTTATTGAACTTCTTTTAGTATTTTGTAGAATTTATTGTGTCAGATTCTTTCAGTGTTTTTCTCATTACTAGATAAATCATAATAAAAACGATAACCTACTATATAATTATTTCATTTTATACATCATTATTTATGAATGGTTGTATGATTCATTGGATTATAATTTGAAAGAAACTATTTCCATTATTAATTTAATTGATTAATTTTCATCAAATATAAAATCACACAATATAAACATATTTTCTAATCATTTTCTGTAATAGTTTTATAGTATTCCAATTTTTGTAAACCCCATGATTTTTTCTTTCTGATTAATTTCATCAAATATTCCTTGGTGTATATTTTTATTCTCAATATTTAAGGGACTGAAATATACCATTAAGTAAATATTTGTAGACATTTTTTTACCATATATCATTATGTGAAATCTATATTATTTTTCATGGAAAACATATATTTTGAAAATATGCTATTACACAAAAATTCATTCCTCTAAAAATGATTTTATGGTTTATACATAGAAGTGATATCTAATTAAATTTCAATTAGGGTATGGTTCATCCAGTATACATATATAAATCATTACGTGGCTAAATCATTACTCTATCAGTTAATAATCACATTTCATGAAAATAGGTTTTATAAAAGGATTATATATAAACAATTTTCAATTATTTATTTTCAGCATTATAATATTGACACCTTGATCATTATCATCCATCTTCCATAATTTTTAGTGGTTTTACAGCCTCCCATTTGTAGTTAATAAACATTCCCTTTGAAATGTATGTAATTTTTTGATTGATATTGATGATGTACATATAAAATTTAGTGGACTGATGCCTCATCTTTCATCATATATTAGAGTGTATAACATCAAGGGGTTGAGTATATTTAATCACTACCATCTGATGAATATTTTTAGGAACTTCTATTTTTTCACATACATCTCAAATATTTCATCCTTCCTTCATAAACTAAAAGGGATATCTGATAAATTCATCATTAGTGATTTTACTCAAAATTCCATGACCATAATTTACTATTCTATTCAATATTTAATTTCCATATTCATATATCAAATGAAATGAGTATCTTAGATCATTTATTTAGACCATATCACCACTATTTCAAAATATGTTATAAGGAATATTTCCATCCTAAAAATTATTTTTAATTCTTGAATAGATTTTGAGGAAGAACATATTTCCAACATAATAATATGTTTATACACATAATATGTTTTATTTAATCCTATCGAAAAAATAATAATTTTTTAAATAAACATTTATAATTAAATTTCTTCACTACTGATTCCTTATATTAAATGGAATAGTCACTCCTATAGGTAGTAAATCAACAATAATATTCTATAATTTATTAGAATTTTAATATATCTTGAAATTTGAAACGAGTACCCACTATCAATAATAAATGGGTTATAATTTTCATAAATTTTATTGAATCCTCAGTTAATAATTACTTCAATCATCCTGTTAGGATGTTCCGTTTTCATTCAATGTGATAAAACATATTTGGGTGGAGTGGTTATGCATTCATTTCAATAACGATCAGATTGATAAAACCTTTCTCACACATCTTGAATATAATTATAACTCATTTTTAATTCCCACTATTCAAAATAATTTTGATCTATTTTAAAATAAATATAATCTTATATACAATTTTTTTAATATATTCATATTTTCTATGCATTTTATAATTACACAGACTGACTTTTTCCTAGAATAAGAATGTATCATGTTTTACCAATATTTATATTCAATTTTCCTAAATTCACTATGATACCAATAGAATCAAATAATTATAGTATTCCATAGTGATATGATTATTTTTTAATATATAAAAACATATTTTTATTATAATTCATATCTTACTTATTTTGTTACTAATTATTATTTTTCTTGTTAGAGATGCCATTTACTTTTTATTTTGTTTGAAATGAAAAAAATTGATCAAAATATTTTTTATTCTACCCCTTACCAAATATTTCTGTTGAAGAAACATGATTAATGGAAAAATATTCATAATTTGGAATAATCATGTAGTGTTTCAAATGTATTTGTCACAACTAAATTCTCTATTAATTTTTTATGAATGGTGTTCGACATCATTATCATTGAAAATGACTCAATTAATCCTTTTTATGGATTTTTCATCTTTGATTCTTCATGATTAATACTTAACCAACTATTATTCCACCATTGAACATTTTACATGATTTTTATTTAACACCATAACTTACATATCTTCCATAATTATGAGACATTTAGATTCTTCATGAAATCATTATACAACATAAAAAAGTTAATCCCTATTATATTAATTATAAATTTTACTACATTCCTTATTTAGTTTCATTTTTTTCATGGGAGGAATTTACATTATAATATTAGAAAAAATGTCATGTTTGTTTCATTACTATTACCACCTTTACAACTATATAATTTATAATGTTTCTCAACATGATCCATGAAGTGAGAGATTTTCTTAAACATCATCAACTGATGAATTACATTCTATTGATCATATATCTAGTTTATTTTAAATAATTATATTTATTATTATTCTAGAATATCTTAATTTTCCAAACATAAACCATTATTAATTATTATTTGTTTTACATAAAAAACATGTATAGTGACATATTTATTCATTTATCATATTTAGATGATTTAATTTTATTACATGGGTAGTTAGATGAAATTTTTCTTATTGGAAAACACATAAAAATTGTATAATATATTTTAAATTACAATATAATAAAAATTTTAAATAAATTTCAAATAAATTTCATCACTCATGAATATTCATATTCAACGAGAGATTCAAACTCTTATATGTTGATGAATTTTTTTATGAAATCCTGATATTGATAATTTTTTTAAAATGAATTTCATAAACATACCTCATATAAATTTCATTATAAAAATCTATATAGGTATAATTTTTATCATTTCATTGATTTATCCTTATGAACATTTACATAGAATCATGTTTCCTCAACATAAATTTCACAGTTAGCTACTCACAAAAACATCTATATAAATAATGAACTACTTCTCTATGAGCCTACCCCTTTATATAATCATACATCCTCTAAAAAAATCATGAGATGTGATCTCTAAATTTTCATTTCCATATTTACCCATTCTTTGTGTGTCCATATTTAAGGCTTCCGAAAATTAAGAGTCAACATTATTCATTAATTTCCCCGGAAACCATGATGTCCAAAAACTCTTGAATATAACCTCAAATATTTGTGTGAATCATTATATATACTTAATATATATTTGTTAATAGAAATTCAATCTCATAATCATCAATACATTTGTTTATTAAAAATATAAGTAGATATCTATCAGAAATAGTCTGATAAATTCCGTATATGTTTTTTATTTTTTAGATCAACTATATTTGGTATTTTAGTATAAGAATCCTAAAAATCATATTATTCAACAACTTGTGCTGATTTTTAGGTATCATCTCCATATATAAAAAATATTTTATTTACTCTATTTTTTTACAAGGATGTAAGATAATCTATTCAAAGTGATAATTATTCAACAAAATATCTCTATATAGTATAATTTTTTATACAACATTCACCTTCCAATTAAATCATCAAGGATTATATTATATTCTATATCCAATGAACTTAACAATGTTTCTGAATCATTGTTTTTTAATGAACTAAAAAAATTTCATTATCAAATATCTTTATAATACATTGAATTCCAAAGATATTTCTCACAAATATGATATAGAAACATGTTCTCACATTCCTCCATTTGGAAGACTATATCTATTGTAACACAATGAAATTTTAAAATATGAACATTATATTCAATAGAGTGTATAAAAAACAACAAGTTGATAAGGAAACATAAATTCCTGATATTTTATGCTATATTTATTTTTGAAAATGGTAAATTTATTAAAATCCTTACATTACACATAACACTGATACCAATGTTTTTTCATGAAACAAAATGATTCTTTAATTTCATCTTTTATATAGAAGAATTAGTTTCTTAAAAAAGTATATATTTTTAATATTATTATTTAAAATGTTAATTATCAAATATATATTGGAATAGAGGGTATCAATAATATTAACTAAAACTTTAAATTATATATTTTACACATTTTTATTTGTTATCTATTTAATTTTTATATAATAAGAATCATTTAAAAAACAATTTTTAAACAACATTTTTAGTAGAGAAGGAATATTCAGGCTTTGTAGAAATAATTTTAATATAATATTTAAAATGTATAGAATATTTATTTGAAAATGAAAATTTTGATTTAAATTTTCACATACCTAAATTATCATACGGTGAATATTTGATATTTTTATGTGAGTTATCATTTTTCTTTAAAATTAGTGAAAAATAATAAATTTTAATTTAAAATTCCTTTATCATATAAATAATTTATAAGGTCAAATTATATTCTCAAATTTTTTAATGTAATATTAGATAATGATTATATAATTTAATAATTGGTAGTTGTTTTTAGTAATTTCAATCTGGATGTAGATAAAAAACATTGTAAACTTATCACCAATATATCTTTGTAATCAAGATTTCTCATCACGTATTTAAAATGAATTTTAAATATAATTTATACTTTTCCTTGAATTTAATTTTTTAAAATGGATTCCATATTAAAAATGAGTATAATTTATATTTTTAAATAATTTAAATATAATTTTTGAACAAAATTAATAGTTAAAATAATAATAATTTATTTATAGTAGTTAAGGTAAAACTTATTTACCACAGTATTAAACAACATATTTTTTTCTTAAAAATGAAATAAAAACATTTCCAAAACCGTATTAATTGAAATATCAAGACATTATACCTTCCAGTTTAAATAATGGCTCTTTTTGAGGCATCTACCATGATATTAATGTATGTGAAATCTAATCTTTTAAAAAAATGGCAATTCATCCACTCTACCCACTTATAACAAGCCATCCCTTCTTCTATATTATTATCACCATCTATTTAATTTGTATATTTATAAATCAACACCAATTAAATCCAAAAATTCTTCTAATATTCCAAAAATCATTATTTTAGGCACAAATCCTACCATGGATGTATTTTGAGAAAACCTGTAGAGGATAATAAAATAAATGGTAACGCTTTTCAATAAGTTTTCTTATTTTATTTCTTCAACCAAATCTTTCAATAATAATTAATCTATAATTATATGGAAACCTCATTATCATACATCAATTATATTTCTTTATAATATGGAAATTAACTACAACCAACTACACTTCTATCAAATGGGTTAATATATCATCGTTCACGTGTATAATAGTCAATTGGCTCATGAATCTCCGTTGTTTGTTTTTTTTACATTACCAGCTCTCATGGATAGGTATGATTACGGAGATAAAATATTTCTATATATAAAATAAATTTCATATTTATATTTATTAAGTCATTATATAATATATATCTTTTCAAATATCATTTCATAGGAGATATGATGACATACACAATGTGTATTGTTGGTGGTATCATTATAAAGTGATGCGATTCTCATTTAACTAATGATTTACATAATATTTAATAAGGTAAATTTTAATTAATATATATTATTTAAATGAAATAATTATCTTATTAAAGATAATTTTATAATTATTAAAATATTATATATATCATTTCCTTTCAGACCTTTTCACCCAATGAAAGATGATAATATAATTTAGGTATGTGTGGAAAATCACCTTCACAAGATGATGCGACTGTCTTTTCATCAACACAGACATTGATGGTATAAATATGTATATGAATATTTAAAGGAAAAATAAGGTATTTATGTTATTATGATAATTTGGGAATTTTAAATATAACATAAATCATTTACATAATGATTATTGAAAAATGAAAACATTATTCATGTGTTTGGACGACCATTCATCTCCAAAATCATAATGTAATTCATTTATCAAAAAAATCATTCATGATTGGTAGTAAAATAATAATTTATATTATATTTTTTCATCCTTTTAATTGTGGATATTGTGAAACTATATTATATGGTAAATAAATGTATCATTCGTGACAAATCATGCATAATAAAATAATTCAATTAACATCGGAAATAGAGAAAAAATGAAAAAAAATTAATTAACATGTGACATTATGTTATAAAATGATCATATATGATAATATAAATAATTATATGGTTTTTATATATTTTAATAAAACTTAAATAACAACAATAATGGAGTTTAATACAAGTTAATCTAAAAATAATGTATTTGGAAAGGGATTTCATCTCAATTTTATATCAACGAGGTATATTGTAATCTTATTGAAATAGTTTCTTTTATATGTTGAATATAATACTCCTATATCATATACAATCATGAATACTTCATTATTAATGTTATTATACATTTTAATTTCAATTATATCATATAATGGTATTTGAAATAAATATTATCAAGCAGTAAAAGATATCCTAAATAATTTTCTTTTCATTTGAATTTGTTTTTTCCATGATATTATATGATTATTAATAATTAATGTTGGTTTTATTATTTTTTATTTGAATTTTTTTAATTTGAATTTTTATTTAATCCACATAATTGATTCATTTATTTATTAAAACATCAATTTTATTTGCAATGTAATTTTTTATAATTGACATTATAGTCGATATTTTTTATAGTGATTTTAAAATCAAGGAAATAATTTGATTTTTTATCAATAAACCATTTAATTTTATTGTCCTCTACTTTTAATGATCTTTTTCAAATTATATTACCATTTTTTACATTTGTTTATCTATAATATTTGAGAATTAGTTTATGAAAATAATACTTTATTTATCTCTTCAGTCAACAATATATTTTCATACAAAACCATGTGTTTTAAAAAACTAAAAATTATTTTTATCATTTTTAATATCGATTATTAAATAATTTATTAATCATTATTTATTTTAAAAAAATACAGAGGAATTTTCTTATTTCATTCTGACAAAATCACTTTTCAAACATTTCCATGTAATAGGAATTCAAATTTCAGCATGCAGAGAATTACTCTCCAACATCCCCATCCATTAATAGAAGATAGCATTACAAGGTTAAAAGATATTTTTAAATAAAATAATTTTATAATATTTCAAAATTAATATTATTTAAATTTTTATCAAATAAAAGTATTTTAAAAATGTTTTATGTTCTAAAAATATATTTCATAAATAGAAAGTATATTTTCCTATAGAATGTATTTATATATATTTTATTATTATTTTTATTCATCAATGAAATAAACCATTGTTTCTTATTTTTTGGGTACATACAGTATTGATATCATTTTTATTAATACTCAATATGGTCTATGATAATTTTTAAAATGTATAGTATAGAAATTCACTTATATGTATCATTTTGGTACTCATTAATCTCACCATTAAATGTTGACTTTATTGTGATGATTATATATTGAATTTCTAAAAAATATCCATATTTTTTATCATTGATTTTCAAACTTCATAAAACATATCACATTTATAAATTTATTGTTTCTAATTTAGTATTATTTTATTGTTGGGGGAAATATTTATAAATTTATATTCCTTACGCAATACAGATATTTAATGATAAGGAACACTATTTATGAATTAAATAGATAAGTTGATACATGATGAATGAATTGGGCCTCTAGTAAAGGGTGTGGCATTGTATAATATAGTACATTGATGAATTAGTATGACTCATAAGAAAAAGCAGTAATCTAGCATTAAGATCATTTTTTCATGTAGATTAAATGAATTGTAAATTATGTTTATACTTGAGGTATGAAATTCATGAGGCATGGGATTAAAAAATTATTAATGGACATAATTAATAATATGGATATTGTTATACATTTTATTTTCATTAAGATAATAACTATTAATTAATTTCATTCTCAATTATTTGATTAAATAAAACGTGTTATTTATTATTTTCATTTCCGTATCAATTATTCCATATCAGATTTTTAAATGGATTTTTTGAAAATTTATATTCAATATCATATTTTTTAGTCACATTTATTAATTACTACACCAACTATACTAAACCCTTATTGTAAATTTGATCTCACTTTCATTTTTTTCCTAAAATCTACGATGTGCACAAAAAAGGATATGAAATAATATTCTATAGGCTTTATAGTTATTTGTAATTAGTGTATTCCAATGTAATGTAATAATTAATTGTGTATCTTGTTTACCATTACTAATAAACTACTCAATAATTAGGATTTTAATTCCTTTAATCATATTCCAATTTCAAAAAGAAGGCACAAACAATGGGTCACTAGAGTTAGACTCACTACTGTCAAAATTTGAGGAAGCATATTATAAACCATTGTAACTAGATTTAAGAATACATAGATCCAAGATGAATAATATATGGTATACATTAAAAAGAAATATAGTATAATATAATAATGTTTTATTAAGGTAGATGTCTTATTTTTTGTATAAATAATAAATCCCTATATGGATACTATAATTGGCCGGGGCTTTGGAACAAAAATATCTTGGTGTAACAACTAAGAAAAGGCACATCGGGTTTGACCCGATTATCCCATAGTTCATGAAAACATGCCTTACACTGTAACTTGACTGATAATCCCATGGAATATGATTATGATAGTACACATTCTCTATACATTCCATAATGTAGGATTCTAATAGATGATAACAGTGAAATACCAAGGTTATCCCCTATGGAATGAACTATATTGAATGAAAATGGATAGTGTATATATGTATTAGGATATATGTATAATATTGAATATATTTGTTTTACTAATGTTATATGGGTATAATAATAATTATTAATTTAATGATTAATTTAATTTTAGTAAAAATATATCTCATGATTATCTTATAATTTATGGATACCATCATGGTTATGAGTTTAAGAGATATCATAACATTATGTCACAAAAAATAATTTTATATTTTATGTCATGGTAATTTACAATGCTTAAGAACATTTTGAAAAAATTATGGAAATTATATGATTTAGTTCAATCATTATCTGATGAATATTTAATTTGATTTTTATAGTCATAACATTAAATGTATTGATAGCATGTAGGGTCAATATGATTTTTAATGACATTTTAATAAATGTAAAATAAGATTATTGGAGTTTTTAAAAAATAATTGTATTAAAAAACATTATATAATTTTTATTTATGGATAAATTTTATTGCAATTGTTTACATAATATTTTTTCATGAACATTATATTCATTATAATGTATTTATGAAATGGATAAATGGTATTCTTGTTGAAAACATGTCACATCCTAAAATAACATGCAGAACGAACCCATGACCGAATGTCATGATGTGATTTGAGATTGAAACTAGGAGAAATGAACTACATGTTAATGATTCATTGTTATTAGTTAAATGATTTAATGAATAAATATTAATGAAGAACTTGTTGAATTGATGTTTAGTTTTATAGATTATGGTGATGTATAAATTTTTTTATCTATATTAGGTTTGGAAAGTAGGTAGAGATGAAATTAAATTATAACCTTTCTATATGTATCTCTTCTAGTTGTGGTTTAGAGCATGATGTTTTCACCTTGGCATGCCATTTGGATTTGGATGTTTGAGAGGGTATGGCTCCGCCATCAGTTCTGTGTTCGTACAAATCTGCACGTGACTGCTAGACGAATGGTCATGTGATGGTGAAAGCTTGTCAACAAGATGTAATTGATAGGGAGGGGTGGATTTTATAGCCATGACGCCTTTTATCTTTTTAATGGTTTTTGGTTGTATTGATGGATGTTGGGGTTTCTCAGATTCTTCCCAAATGTTTTTGTAATAAAAAAGTTAATTTCCATCATTGATCATTCAAATGCTCGTGATCAATGACATCAATCACCATCTATAATTATTTATTATTTTCATCTATATTTATATCTTCAATATCAAAAAGTGTTCTCCTATATATTATCCAATGACGTGTTATTCCAGATTAATATTTTTACTTATTTATCTCTCTTATTAATTGTATATTTAATTAACCCATTTTCAAGGAGAGTTTTTAAGGAAATAAATTTAGAAATAGTAAATGTAGTTTACCATCACAGGTAAATACATAAATATTACATATTATTTTTAATTAATATTTATTAATTAAATATTATTTTTACTTTAATGGGGATGCTTTGTTCAATGGTCTGCCTGATACGCATCAATGAGTTTCTTTGAAATCTTACAGTGCACAATTATAATACAATATTATTATTTGAAATGGTAGTTAATGCCTAGCCATTTTATTTGAGGTAATAAATATAACTAACTAAAATATTATTAAACATTTTTTTTAAATGTTTTTATGTTTATCAAATAAATTTTACAGGCTTAAAATGTGAATTAATCTAATTTTAAGCATAAATACTCTAATATTCATTAAAAGGTTGATTTACCACCCTTTAATGGAAAATAGTCTTTCAATATAGTTTTGGCCACATTAATATATAATATTTGAGAAAATAAAAATAGTCATTATAATTGGGACATTAAATTTCACTTTGGGTAAAATTTTGATATTTTCTGATAAAATTAAATTTTTGATGAATTGTGAAAAATACTTTATTTTAATTCAAAACTACATTTTAATCTAATTTATTTATATGGTTATATTATCTTTTTAGTTGTTTTTAAAATTTAATTAGATTTTATTTTTACCATTTAATCCAATTTCGGTCATTGGAATTACTTTCACTTTGAAATTGGACATAAACAAGTGTCAATCTTTTGAAATTTATTATTTCTTAAAAACACTCCTTTTCTATTGACAGAGGGGATTAATTTTAAATTAATTTCTTCCACTTCTTTTTTATTGAATTTGGAAAAATGGATTCTATATTTGGAATTAGGTAGTCGGAATTTTGTAAATAGGTATCTTTATTTTTTAGACAATATGAATATTTACTTCAGCAAATATTTTATTTACCATGGATAAAAGGTAAATCTGGTAAATACGGGTAAAAAAATATTACAATAATAATATATAATTACCCTAACATGTGATCTAATCCTATTGGTTGATAAAATTCCTACCATTAGAATTATTGGGTCAAATTGTGGATCCCATGGGGCCACATGGGAGTGATAATAACACTTTATTTTAATTAACATTAAGTAAAAACAAAATGACAAAAACAAATATCTTATAGTAAATTAATTTTTAACTATGGTTATATAAGTTATCTTTTCAACTATAAATATTAATTGGAGAGATAGAAATATTTCCTACATCATCGTATTTTTTAAAATATTTATACATTAAAAAAATTAAATTATTTATGTCACAATTATGATGAAGTGCTTACCTCATTAAAAAATGATTTAAATACATATGGTTATAAAGAATAAAATAATATCCAAAACCCATCCAATTATTATTGGATGATTTTATTTTGTTAATTATTCATCTTATATTCTTCTTTAATATGTTTTGAAAAATTAGAAATGGAAAATAATTATGTAATAAATTAATATTTTCACACATTTCTAAAGAGCCCCTCATCCCCCTAATAAAAATCCCTCACCTCTAACCCATTCCTCACACCTCTCAAGCCCATTGGCTCGTCCAAAAACTGCCTAAAAAAGCTCTAAATATCCTTATCTTCTCCCTAGAAGCTTTAAATTATGTATAAGTCACATCATTAAACACTTCTGGTTAAATCCAAAGGGAGTTACCCGATTTAAAGGTAACATCTTCTCTTATGTTCTTTGGTTTTATTTTCCTTCTCCAACCACCTATAATATTTTTATACTTTATATTAATAACCAAAATAGTATCCTAAATATACTAGGTTATTTTTATTAGAGGTATTAGAACTAAAATTACACACAACTCCATTTAATGGGTAAAAAACATATTGTTTCCCTGGATGGAAAACTAACGCGTCACGAAACGATGATTATTCAATTATCTCCTACCACCTCTGATGGTGTACATTATAATGGGATATTATTTATATATGATATATATTATGTTTATTTTTTCATTGTTCTTCTGTATGTTTCATTTATATAAAACCTTTATTTTTTCATTATGGGTAAACACGATAATTTCATTTGAGGAAGTACAAAATACCACCCCCTTAAAGTTATATGACTCATTAATGCCATATGTGGGATGTATAAAGGATTGAGTTAATAATATTATATATTATATTATAATTGTATTATTATATATTTTTGTGTCATTATTATTTAATTCCATTAAAATAAGAAATATACATGAATTTAGTGGTCATGCGAACAAACAGCTTACCATCTCCATGAATGGTGCATTTCATTTCTTATCTCCAAATGATATGTACTATTATAAATACATACATATACTAGAAATAAATGATATATATTATATCTATATAAATAATATCATTCTGGAGATAATGGATATTTGGCCACATGGACAACTTGTAATTATAAGAAGTTCATTTTCGACTCAAGTTCCAAATATTGACAAAAACAGTCGTTATTAACATAAATGATTAAATAATATTCATAACATGCTAAATGATATTTTTTTATAAAATACCATTACAAGTGTCCTTGAAAATGGATCATAAGGATCCATACAAATGAATAGGTTTTCATCCTCCCTGGTCTCATTTAATCAATTTCTTCTTCTAAATCCTCTAAATATATATGTTATTCATCATAAAATTATATATTATTTATATTTAATATACTATAAATTTATTATTATTATTTAACCATAATTATTCACCATATTTTCCACTAATGGAATGTGAATATATTAATCATGTGTATATGTGGACTACCATGTCCATTTAGCGATAAAATTCTTTTTACATAATCGCCATTAATTTATAGTTTTTATCATGTGATTGATTTTTCTATATAATATTTTTTACATAATATTTCTTCATTAACTATATATAATATCTACCTTATAAAATTTAAATTCATTAGAAATTTATATTGTCTCTCATGAACACGTGCGGGATACCAAAGCCATGATGTGATATGATTTTTTTTTGTTTCCCCTTAACATCGATTATAATATTGACATATGAAATTAACATATATTATATACATTATATATTGATTATTTTAAAATGGAGATTATTATTTTCAATTCATTCATTTCATCCATTCATAATTGAAAACATTGTCCATGCATATATACTAACTACCATATCAATTAGCGATGTAATTCATTTTTCAATCTATAACATTCATTGAGAATTTTAAATATGTACATAGTAATATATAAGATATTTATATTTTCATTAAAAATATTTATATAATGGAACATTTAGAAAGAACCACAGAACAAAACTATTGAAGTAATAAATTAATGAAAAACAAGATATTTAACCCTTCGAAATGATGAATTAGGTAAAGAATTAATAATAAAAAATTAATAAAATGCCATAAGTGGATACTATATGATATAATATGTTTCATTGTGGTTCTAGTATATAATTGTAACACTCTTAAACATAAAATACATGATTTTATAAGAACATTCTACGAAATTTGGACCTCTTGTAAGGGTATAATTCAAAATTCCATGAATATGAAGGATTTTCCATGTTTATGTAAATAATTTGGAAATTATGTTATATTTTTATCTTTTTATTTACTCAATTTTTATCAAATATATTTCAATCTAAAAGTTATTCATTCATTAATTTTATAATTAAAATTATTTAGAAAATGTTTTGATGAAAGACAAACTTTATATCCTCTTTGATAGAGAATATTTTTTCCTCCATATACATGTGTTATAAAATTGATTGGTAAATTTTTTGTAATATTATATTTTCATCTTTAATGTCATTTTTACCCATTATTAATTTTTTTAAAATTGATGGAAGGAATCTTATTATCATTTTTTTAATGACATAGTTTGTACATTTTATTAAAAATGGTAAATAATTAATGTTTTATCATAAGTGTCATGAACTAAATTTCACATAGTCATAACCATCACTGCATCGATCATTACATTACATGTTTCCATGGGGCATCCATATATATATATTTTCCTAATATTATCAAAATAGTTTTATTTTAAATAGGTTATTTTATAATGAAATAGGTATCTTTACCATGAAATATTAGTATGATCATTATACATTGTTTTCACCTACGTAAATATTAATTATTGAATTTTATCGTTAACTATGTTTATATTCTAATGATACCATTCATCATTATATTTATATATGTCACATGATTAATGTCAAAGTGGAATGTTTTGAAAAATTTTATTCTAGTTCCTCTAATATAGATAATTATGAATTATGATGTCTTTTTTATTAACTTTTATTATTTATTTATATAATGATTACATTTTAATTACTATGTTACATTCTTGAAACATAATTATTTACCCATTCAATGATCTATTAGGACCAATGAGACAAAAATGGTACGGTATTTGTCCAAGGACTTACCCGTTTATATAATAATATCTGGAATGGGGACTCAATGGTGAGTTTATGATTTTGTGAAATATAGATTCCCACCATTGAAAAAAATTATTATTTTTCATGTGATTATAGATATGATATCTATTCATATGACCCAATAATAGGTGATTATTTATTTGAAATGTTTTTATCATCCTTTATTCCTGCTATATTTCCCATTCTAAATTCATTTTATGATATCATCAACTTTACACATTCCATTACAATGCAAATGAACTCATCCCTTACATATGTTTCTTTTCCCAACGACACCTAGAAGTGTATTATTATTTAAACTCAATAATATAATACTGGTAATATTGATGTTTTAAATTAAAAAACAATGGTTTATTTTATGTAATTTGATATTAGAGAGTGTATCCAATTTACTGTGAATACTAAAGTATTCATTACGTTTGTGTATGAATGATTATATCTAGTGCCAATGTAATAAATTAACCATCTAATATGAGATACTAGTGTTGTGGACTTCATATTTGGAATCATTGAATGTGTGGTATAAACCATGGGTACTATATTTTGATTATCAAATATTATAGAACACAACCATATTATATATATTATATATATATTCTTAATTGTATAATAATATCATATTGAATTTGATAGTATAAATATTATTTTATTCTATAAGAAATATATTTGTGTCAGGATTCTAGAAGAATATGTAATTTAGGAATATTTTAATATAGAAGTTCACAACCCTAAAAATATTTGGTCACTTATATCTCAACCATCATTCTTATACACCAAGAATAGTCCCTTACTGCACACCTATAATAACACTCCTTGTGGATATGGTTGGCATGATTACCATTTTATTTCTAATCAATTATGAATTAATTTATTTTTTTTTTATGATTTGAAAATTTTCCCAAAGAATCCATGATTATGATTCTTATATTTTTGCGCAAAATTTTACAATTTTTTAAATAATTAACTAATATCATAATTAAATAATATGTTTCATAAGGTTATAATTTTACATATTATATTTCATTTTCTGAAATGGTTCTTATTGAAAGGAATGAAAACGGTATCAATGATCATAATCTCAATTAGTATTTCCCTCCACGAAATATTAGGATGTTGTAGATATAGGAGAAAATGCACACATTATAATTATATTATTGGAAGTAACTCATTTTAGGGAAATTAACCTAATTTTATGTATTCTTATAATAATATAAAACATGTTTATCACTATTGAACCACTTCATGTGAAACCATTCTACATTATTTCATATATCTAGTACCTCATGTATAGATATGTAGTAGATATGATCCTTCAATAAGAAATTAATCGATTTGGGATGTAATAAATTGGATGAGAATATCAAGGTTGTTTATGATCTCATGAGGGATGTGTATCAATGTTGGTCATTGATTTAAAACACAAAGGATGTGTAAAAATTAGTGATAATGGATTTGTTGGATTTTAATGTAAATTTCATGTAGTAATATTTTCATTATGAAATAGGGGTGGATAAGGAGAGGTAATTCCCAAGTCAAATAAAATATTTTGTCGATAATGTTTCACGTATAAAGGAAACATTAAATGGTAATAAATACATGATACATCATGCATACATAATTTTATGGGTATGATTGATAATTTATTTGATTGGATAAAGATAATAATTTGTTTGGAACTAATATTCCCAAAATTCTCATCATACGATGATGTATTGTCCTGAGATATCTTGATGGATAAATAGTTAACTAAGTCACATGGATTTGAAGGATTGAAACATAATGGGTGGATAATAGTGAAATTAATGGATAATTTGATTAAGAGAATGGGAGATTATCCAATATGTTATCCTTGTTGAACTAAACACCATGATACATTCATATATAGAATAAATGTTTTCTAAAAGAGTGGAGAGATGGTCACCATGCTCATTAATTCAAGGGTAAGGGAGATACCATAAAAATATAGTGATCTAACAATAATGAGAAATAAAAATATATGGACCAAATCCTTAAACATCAATGAAACATAAAAAAGAGTAATCTGTGTTTTTTTAATGATAATGAAAGTTCTATAGCCAATTAGGATATCTATAGTAACGTTGTGAAATTTAAACTTATCATCCTCTATATGATTGAATTTTTTTATTTCATTCAGTTATTATAAATTATTTTATATCTAATTAAATTTATAATTATGTTAAATCACAACCATAACAATTATATTTTGAGACAGTTTGGAAAAATAATAATTTTTGAATGACCCCATCTTAAGTATATAACACATTTATGATATAACATTTTTGTAAATTTCTAATGGGAAAACATATTATCTTCCTCAAATTTAATTTGATGTAATTTTTCTGTATGGATTAGCTCTCCTAGGAAATATCCCATATAAATTTTCAAGGATGTTATGTGAAATTCAATTTCACAAATCAAAATTTTATCTTCTATTAGTGTTAGTATGAACATTATCTTCATTTGAAAATTAAATCAATATGATATGTTATTGAAACAGTAAATTTGGGTATTTATCTCCAATGGTTGGGCATATAATCCAGATTTAGTATATGACTATTGTATCGGTGGTGGTGGTTGTATTTTGTTTCGATTTTCCTAGTAACCCCATGAATTATTATATTGGGTTTTCAATAGCACTCGTACATAGTGCTACAATTATTTCAAAGACATATTAGAGGATATCCCTAATTGAGTTTCATATATTGATGGAAAATTTAATGGGGATTCTTTTTTATCGATTAATATTTTCGTGCATCACAATGAGGTTCACTAATTATTTTTATTATGAACACATTAAGTTCATTTTAGTTTTTCTTTAATTACTAGGAATATCTAAGATAAATATTAAAAAAACATTTTAATATCCTATAATGATGATATATTTTATCAATTTTGTGTCACTCTATATTTTTCAATGATTGATCATCAATTTTATTATCATCTTCTAGAGGTTATATTGTAGGATTTATTCGACACATCCTTCCTTAAAAGGTATATTAAATATAAAATTATAATAATTTCATTTAAACTTACCAATTACCATATAATTTTCATTAATAGAATGAAAATTCTCTTTTTATACAAAAATTATTAGTTTTTTGTTAACCACGTAGATGGCATTATTATTTATTTAGTGATTAAGGAAGAGCCAGAATAATATTTTGGAATAATGTTGATAACGAGAAGAATATTAAAATGAAAACTAAATATGATTTGTGTGTCTTTTGTAATAAAAACATTTCTTTATAGGGTATTATAATTTCAACAGAAGGTATATAGGTGGGCCATTTAATGATTGTTGTTTTTGAATAATATCCAATACCAACCACTGTAAACTAGATCTTATCTTTTTTTGGGTTTTATAGATACTATCAATGTTCATTGTTATTTTTCATGAATATATAATCAAATTATCAGGATTACATGGATAATGAATATTTTCTTATGTGTATATATATGTGAAAATAAATTCAATATTGTTTGAATTAAATCTATACATTCCCTACACTATTGTAGAGATGTGTTTATTACCCATATACAATATGAAAATGTGGTAGGGAGGCTACATTTTGTAGAATGAGATAGTGATAGAATATTACTCGTGGTAATTAAAAATTAAAGAGAATAATTACACAATTAATGATTTGTCACTAGTAGTGGAAATATTTTCTTTGAAGATACGGTACAATTATCTATATATTTAATGGTGTTATATATATAGGTCATAACATTTTAATGTATATATCTACATTAAAATTATCAATATTCACAATATTATATTGTTTGAATTGATCAAATATTATGACTGGTAAATAAATTAACCACATCAAAAGTTGAATAAGTTAGATAATGCTCGGGGTTAAAAAGCTCATTCTAGGTATCCTTTTAGAGGATAGAAAAATATCATATATTTCTGTATTTATAAAATATAAATCTAGAATACATGAGGATAGGGTGTGGATATTATCATTTTCATATGAAAGTTCTACCATCCTTCCAAGATATGATTAATAAGGCATAAATGGAATATGTTGAATTGAAAAATAATGGGAGAAATATTAATTTTTTCAACCTTCATCATTCTATAATTAAATATTTTATGAACTATTTATGTGACCCATCAATTCCATAGTTATAATATGAATATTTGGATGAAGCATATAGATTAATATTTTTAGTTTACCTAGTAAAATGGAGATTGATTTTATAGAGTATGTATCACGATTTAATGGTTTGCACTAAGATAAATTTAATAGGAAGAAGTCTAATGATTATTTATAATAAATTAACTTTAATTAAATTGAAATTAGAAGTAATTAACTTGAATATTATCTTAAAAATACACAAAATATATAAAGGGAATAATTATATATTGGTATTAGAGGATTTACTTATTAAATTAACACAATATATTTCCATTATAGAAAATATATATTTTTATTAGTATTCATGGTCATATATTAAGGTTCTTGTGAGATATCATGGAGTATAACCCTCAATTTTATCTAAAAATAATTGTGTATTTTCACAATGTTTTGTAGAAGTAATCCATAAACTCTAAAAATATATTTTAGTTTACTAAAATATAATTATCCACAAATTTATGTCCAATCCTATAGGACCATTCAAACTATATAATACATGTTGAGACCATCTCAATGGAATGTATAGAATTTTGGTATCATAAAACTCCTTTTGTGGAATTTAATTAATATAACTTCCTCAACTGAGAATCCACTAAGCTGGTTCCCCAAGACGAGTCATCACATGTCCTCAAGTTCACCACATTGAATGCCAAAGGTTGCTGACTATATGTGATGGTCAAAAATTTCATTTTGGGAGACTATACCAAATTTACTACATTAGGCCATAATATTTTATAACATAAATAGCCAAAAACATTTGTTATACACAAGTGTATTTCATAACCAATCATTTCCCAATACTATGTGAAAACCACAATCCAACATTAACTATGTCATTTCACACTAATATTGACAAAATGAATGAAACGCAAAATATGGGCAACCAGATAAATCCCCAAACGATCATTACTCCATGTCTAGAAAATCATCCATGTGTATCCAATGCCTAACTCAACTCCCTATAATTGGGACCATTTCCATATCTAAACATAAATTAATGAAGCCTTATTATGTACCCAAAAAATGCTTGAATAGTGTATGTGTCCAACTGGGTAAGACACCAACAATGGTGTCCACAAAATATCCAGTCTAAACAGATAGTGAATTAAAAAAATATGTAAAACAGAAATGAATAAAAGAAAATTGGGGTACCATTAGATAACAAGAAACACATACTCTATTTTTGTATTTAATTTCAATTTTAATCATTCATCTCGTCATCAATTCATATTCCATTTTCATCATCAATTCCATGGTTATGGCACGTACATCTTAAATTCATCGGTTCAGGGAAATCAATCACTATTCATAACGGAGTAAATCATGTCCCTGTATCATTTGGGACAATACATCACAACATCCAAATATCCTCACATTGAATCCTCAATCTGGTTGGAATGTAACCATAAGTTGAATAGAGCTATTTCCCCATCCCTAACCCATGCATTGTGGGGGGAGTTGCAGTATCAGTCCAACTCAACCCTTGGGAGGAGGCTAAGTCAATTATCTATAACCACAAGCTATGTGGGCATGCATATATATATTCATTCACCCCTCATATCAGGGTTGTCATAGAGAATTATATCAAACACAACCCATGGGATAATCCTCAGTCTATAATCACACCATACATAGGCCATATCACAACCAAACCAAACCAATGAATATATAAATCATATCCCATTTTAATCATCAGTGGAATCAATACAATATCATAACCCATTTATTTATTTTAGATTTACATTTCATATTCGTCCATCCTAATTCTCATCCTCGTGCCATAGTCTATTAATTATATTAAAACAAATCCATAAATTTTCCAATATACACAAATTAGAATAAATTATCCAATTTACAATTTTTTTTAAAAAAAATCCACTTATTGGTTTCAATTAAAATTATTATACCAAATGACACAACCAATCTATTACATTCAACCAATTAGTTATACCCTATAATCCCAATGTAATAACCAATTGAATGTATTCATCGATTTCCTTATGTGAACCTATTTAGATGTTATTCAATTCACATTCCATTAACAATTTAAAATGTTCATCAATTCATATATATATTAACCCTTTTAGTTATTGTACATAATTCAAAAGGTATTCAACACAATATCTATTCACCCAACAAACCCTATTTTAAGACATTCAAAAAACCCCTTATGCCTTTAAAAACATAGGAAAAACTATAATAATACATTTTAAACTCTATTAATCTTATTCAACATTATTTATATAGGATCTACATTATTTTAATTCAATAATACTCTTATCATTACCAATATCTAGGTTTGGGAATTCCAACTCAAACCATTGGTGGACATAAATCATTCTAATCATCTTCAACACATCCCAATGGGATCATGACGGGTTTAAATAATTGACTATCCAACCATTTTACTAAATCATACTTAATGATAAAAATTCATTGCAAGAGGGAAGCGTGATATAAAAAATGTCAAAAAAATCAATAAAAAACTATGGGATATAAATTATTGACCAGTAACCTCAGATATGATGATGAACACACTCATAATCGTGATCATAGATACAGATTAAAATACCATTTGAATCCATATCCCAGATTCCACTGTAAAATAGGGTTTTGTAGATTTTTTATAATATGCAAGAAACTACAATCCCTAATATAGGAAAGAGATGTATTGGATGAAATATACATCCTCTGAGATTCGATCTGATACCAACAATGCTCCAAATGGATTAGAAACAAAATAGATCAACACCATGGAAGATTAGGTTAAATGGGGAATCTCTAGAGATGGTGGAGTAAGAAATGGGTGACATATCGGTCAGGGATCATAAAATACTATAATAGAATAATATAACTTTTTTAATTTCTTCTGGTTAATATGTCTTACTGGCATGTTGTTCAAATCCAACCAAAAACTATGTGAAATACACTTTATAAGGAATTTGAGGTATCGAGGTTACCTAAGAATCTCTAGACTTTTTAAAAACCATGTTCCAACCATGTAACATTCCATTTCTTAAGGATGCATGACATTATTATGAATGATTGATTGTTTACTGAACCATGCATCCAATGTGCACCATGCATAATTTTGTAGGTTTTCATTCTTCTCACATCCAGAACCCCCAGAACCCCCTTGAGGCTCACCTTACTCTTGAGAAATAGTTCATTAACAAAAATGGAATTAAAATAATTACTTAAATAATGGAATACCTTCATAATGATCGGGAACATTAATCATCCTCCCTAATAATAGATCATCCTTGACTTACATTTTCAAGAATCATTTAACTTCAATAAAAATGAGTTCATTACACTAGGAACACATATCCATTGTTTTTTTAAAATTTTCTTAATGAACTATACAATTCTATCACAGAATTCAAACCAAAGGTATGATCACTCCCCACGAGACATTTTTACCACAACCAACAACACGAACTTGATTCTCCTCAATAGACACATAAAATGTAACCATATATCAACATATTGTACATAAAATAGAAAATATAGACATTTTATTCCTCTTCATAGTACACTAAATCATGGTACACAACATCATACCTTCACATAACAACCAAAAACTCTTCATTATATCTAATCCACCCCACAACTCGTGACCTAAATCACTTCGTGTCATTTTCCATTGCTTCCAAAACACTATCGGTGACCAAACCATGACATCACCTAAAGGAAACAACTTGGTATTTCTGACCACATTTTCCGACATACGGAGATCCAAAACTCAAGTCCCAAAGATCTAATTCCCTACCCTTTCATCAAAACCCAAAAAACCTTTCATTACTCAATCGACTAAAGTTGTTCCAATGCTTGATATCTTGGCTATCTTACCATAACGGTGATAACTCGAGTCCTTTCAAACCATAAATATGACCATGTTATAAATAAAAAACATTACTGTTATGGATCTCTCTACTATAACCCGTTAGTTTGAACCCCACTCTTAGAGAAATAACACAAGTATCTCAACTCAATATTCCAAAAATACCTTACATGTTCTAACTCTCTGCACCTTACCACCCATATTGACATTATCTATTATTTTAACATAGAAATTTCCTTGAACCTATTTGGGAGGATGTTCCAAAACAATCCATTCAATTTCTATGATCATTTTATCCTTACTAATGTAGGACTTCATTATGGAATGTAACATTCTACTACAACATCATACCAAGGATGGGTCACTGTCACCACACCCATTCCCATTATCCATCTCAGATCCGATTGCCCGGATTGGTTTGTCCAAAAAAAACCAATCATCCACTACTATCATGCTACCCCTTATTACTGTCCTATGGTACTTACTGACTAGGGGCCTATCACATTTATCCAACATTCCAACAAAGGTCATCCCCCTAACATATGATAGAATTATACCGTCACTGTATCACTACATTCAAACCCATCATCATATTCCACTTCCCCCATCAACATCTTTAACGCAAGCACTCCTGCAATTCAAAGAGTAACATAGGAAGGCTTGGAACTCCCTCAAATGTTTCCAAAATTTGAAATGTACATATCAACCCAATATCTCCACTAATGGAGATTTAAAATTGTCCACACCATTCCTCCACTCGTAGATGATTCAAGCTATCCCAGAATAACTCACATGGAATTCATAGTTTCACTCTCCCATTGGAATGGAAATAAATCCCATGTTCAGTGTTCCATGAGGATTGAAGACATTTTGATTCCACCTAGAAAAACTTACAGGAGTCAATATCCAATTTCACTAGAGTTTTAGAAACCAACATCTCTTGATACAAACTATTGCCATATCATACCACACCCTTCAATGACATTAACAATTGAAACTAAAATTTCATTAGGATATACCATGAACCTAGGGCCACCATTTGGATTTATCAAACACCATAATCAAGGGAAACCTAGTCTCTAGGAGAGACCCAACAATCAACTCATTTTTTTCTCACTGGTATCATAATGTAACCACATTGAACCATCATTCTCCTCTCCACATATAGGACAGATTTACCACCAACCATCTATAAAGAGACTTTAACATTGATATCGAAGAGAGATTCCAACCACACAAATTACACTTGATCACAATATGAACTGTTAATCATAGACATGGTTCTCTATCCTTCCGAATAATATCTAAACCAACATCACCTAGTTCCCATTATAGAACCCCATAAATGGAACCTGCAAAAATTTTTGACACCTCAATCTATCCCAATGACCCTACCCAAAAACTATTAATGGTATACATACCAACATCCAACACCACATGTACCACTCCAATGAGTGCAAACTCCATGATGTCCCACATCCAAAAAAATCATCATCAAGTATCTTGGAAAAACGCTAGTGCATCTATCATACCTAGTATAATTTCTAGATGTTGGGAATGATCATCAATAATTGAGGCACGCAATGAAATTATCAAAGAAGACCAACACAAACATAACTGATTTTGATGTACCCTCACAATATGGGACACCATGACCCAAAAAGGATCTCAAGCTTCCTTACATAGCTCCACATACATCTACTAAGTAGTCAAAAACCAATGTTTCTTATGAATCTAATTCCACCACACCACTCGAGAAATTTCAATATTCTCTAATAAATAATAACCAAAACACAATATTCTAACACACCAATCAAACCTACGGTATCCCACATTACCATTATTTCTACCTTGTAGTCCTAGAGTAATATATATTCTTATCCTTCCAAAAATCACACCTTACAAGTGCTTTTCCATATCTCAACCTCACTGATCCATCAAAGATTCACATTGTCATGCTACAACTCTAAAACTGAATTTAGTTCGTGTAATCCAAAAATCACCTAATCATATCTTCTCAATAGAATAATTACCAAAAACATTCATAAAAATATTTCCATCCACATGAATATCCTCACATCTGGACTCATCATCAAAACAAATCATCTAACCATGTTTCTCTGACCCATGACACTCCTATTAAAAAAAACATTAGCTCCAAATCAATCTTCATCCAAACAGATGTGTCATTCATCAATAAAACACACCCCTTCCAAAGGATCCTTAAAACATACTAAACGTACATAGGTTTCCTTATAAGAATAACAAGTCACAATAATAAGATAAAAATAATCCTTATAATACTCATTATGTATCAATTCCACATTAGAATTATCTCGCATTCTTCCTATTCTAATGCTCCCACATCACTAGGATATCCTATTATCAGGTGGACCATGATTTTCCTAAAATTTCCAACCCATAAGCACCACTTGAGTCACTTCACCAACCATCAATATCCCATATAGAAAAATAGGATGAACCTGTACCATGTAATACTCCTCATGTCCCACTAACAAAGTAAAAAACCAACTTTTTGATAAGAACACCAAATCACTAGGTACCTTTTCCAACCACTCTCATAGGTCACCTTGATGGTTAAATGATACCATCCCCCCAAAACTAGTGTCATGAAATGTAAAATCCATGGATCCTATTTCCATGTCTTAAACATCAAGACATGAAAAAATTAATGTTCTCGAATGATACTCTCACCCCTGTCTAGATACCCACTGCACCTAGTGCACCATGCGACAATTTACAATTTTGTTCAACACTAATGTTAACCATACAAAGAAACTTGTACTTTGAGCCAAAAAAACATCTTTGGGGTACCAAAAACAACTCAAAATTTTCCTATTAACAAGGTAAAAAAAATATAGCACCTTTCTTATGATTCATCATTCACTCTATATGGTCAAAACCCATGAGGGTTTCAAAACTCTCATTACTGAAAAACAACTCACAACCCAAAGGTCAGACCAATACTGAGGGTTTCATAAGCACATCTCCTTTTCCATTTCATAACCAAAAATTCCTCACAACTAAAATGCATGTCCTCAAAGTAGGGAACAATCATTGTCTCCTTACCTACCATACATGGGTGAAATCGACCGCATAAAGAATATCCACTACCTGGTTATCCCAAACGTCTAACCATTATACATCCATTCATAATTAAATTCACCACTTTGAACTCAAAAAATAACATTTCATACTCCCCATTTCCCAACATGTAAAATCATCATTTTAACATATTCACACATTCCACTACGAAAAATTCATTAACTATTTTCTTGTCACTATTAAAATCCTTCTCTTATAGAATCCATTAAATCGTTAAATCTTATCACAACCAAAAAAAATTAACTCATTCATAATAACTATTTATAAAAAGTATTTCATAACCATTCTATATATGTTTTTTTACATCATATTTTATAGGTAATCAAAATTTACTACAATTTTTATACTACACACACCCATCCTTTGAGTCCATATCATAATGAATGACACCTATGTCCTTTAATGCCTATAATGATGCATTAATGCATAAACTCATTAAATTTCAACCTTGATAATGATATTATAAATCAGTTGGAATATACAACATGAGTGTCACCCAATGGTCAAATATCATTAAATGTTAACAACACACACACAAAACAACAATTCCTACCAATGGTAGCTTGGGTTTTCCCTCATACATGGCTTAGATATTCCCAAGAAAAATATCATTAAAAAGGCCTAATTCGTCATGAAATCCAATATACCATCACAAATAATAAGTACCTATAAAAGAACTACTCTAATAATACATTATTTCATTCCCATAATAGGAGACTCAAAACTAGTTCCCCGATCTGAGTCATCCAATGAACTCAAGCACACCTCCCCATATAATAGATGTTGCCAAATAGTTGTGAGGGTCAAATATGAAACATTGGGAGACTATATTTTCTTTACTAGAGTATGAAACCTCAATTAAGAATATAAATAGAACAAAAAAATTTAATAACCATTAAACATGCATAGAAAAACATCTCCAAAACTAGTTACTACCCACAATTCAACATTAACAATCTCATATCATGCTAACCCCACTAAAAGTTATGAAACCCAAAATAAATAAAACCGGATGAATCTCCCAAAGTCATTGAATCTATTTATGCAACCTCACCTATGCATATCCCAAGGCCTAATTAACTCCAGTGCATTGTGTGCTTGACTGTGGTCAAACCTAAAATAATGTAGTATTCTCAGGTACCCAATGGTGGCCCAAGTAGGGTGTGAGAACGATTCTATAAGCCCCCACTAACAGTGTCTTAAAAAAATATAGTCTAAATATATATTTCATGTACGTAATAAATTAATTAAAAATGATCAGTGGAAAATGTATCTACCATTACATAATAAAGTCCACTTACTCCATTTATTTCCTTAATAACTATTGTCATAATTCATGCCATCATCATTACTTAATCCCTTTTCATGATGTGTTCCATAGGTTAGGCACATTCATCATATATGCATTGGTCTATGGAAATCCATTAGTATGCATAAAAGAGTAAATAGGGTCCCTATCTAGTAAGGGATAATACATTACAACATCACAATTTCCTCATATAGAAGATTCATTCTAGGTGGAATTAAACCATTAGTTGAATAGAACCATGTCCCCTCCCCTAAAATGTACATTCTGGGTGGATTTAGATCATTATACCAACATGAACCATTGGAGGAGAATCAATATTTTATCCTACACCTCAATCCATTTTCACTGCTTATATATCCATTCACTACACATATCAGGGCGGGGTAAGAGAATCAATCCAAACCTGTCTTCTGAGAGGAATCGTAGTCCTTAATCCCCCGACACACATACCATGTCACATCTAATCACGGAAAATATAAATAGTAATCACATCCATCATAATAATTATGGGAATAAATAATATTCTATAACCCATTAACTCAGTTTAAAATTACATTAACTGGCCATTAAGGAAAAGTCTGATCATTATTTCTTAACCCATCATGTATATTCATCAATTTCAAAACATTATCCAATATTAACCAATTACTATATATTAAACCATTTATTCTTTCCCAAAAACTTTCCCACATATGAATTTCATGTACAATTCTTATTCCACATGACACATCCACATAATTTCATTCATATGATTACGTAAACCCTGTAATTACCATGTATTCACCCATTACACATATCCATAAATTCCCTTATTAAAACCCATTTACATGTTCTTAAATTAAAAATCCATTTCGAATTTAAAAAGTTCAACATTTCATATATATATATATATATTACCTCATTTAGGAATTTGAAAAAAAAAATCCTACGTCATTAGACATAGTCACAATTCACCCAATTAACCCTTTTTCAAGACACAACTACAACCCCTTATGCCACTATCAAAATAAATAAAAAACTGTAAACAATAAATTTTGAACTCCAATAAACATACTGAACATGTACACTATGGGAACTATTTTATAGTAGAACATCTCAACAAAGAACATTACCAATCTATTGGTTTGGGAATTCCATCACACACCATGGGTGGCCCAAAATCATTCTAAACATCCTAGATGAATCCATTGAGGTTCATGATCTTTTAAATCATTAATTTTTCACCCATTTTATGAAATCATACTCAATGTATCAAATACACAGTTTGAGTGAACAATTATCTCATCTCACATGCACAAATCTATAAGAAAAACTATGATATATAAATTATACACCACCTACCTTGAATATGATGATGAATTCACTCTTAATCATTCCCTTGGATCTGGATTCAAACACCATTTGATGCCCAAACCTATCTTCCACTATGAAAAACTGGTTGTTCTTATTTTGAATAATATAAGAGATGATACAAACCCTAATCCAAATAATAGATGCATGGGATGCAGTATACTTACCTGAAGCTTTAATCTGCAACCTACATCACTCAAAATGTATTTGAAATGAAATTGATCGATTCCTAAGATTATGGGGTCAAAATGTGATATCTTCAGTGTTATAGGATGAATAAATTCCTGAGAAATCGTATGGTGATGTTAAAATCCCATAATATCGAAACATTGATTTTTAATACTTTTACTAGGCCTCATGGTTTCCACAGATAGATGTACAAACCTCAAGGAAGCCACTATTTAAGGAAGGTGTGGTTAAATAATTACCTATGAATCTTTACATTGTTTAAAACCATTCTCTAATCGTGTGATATTGCACTGTCTATGGCTGATCAGTTTTCATAGTAAGGCTTCACAGTTTACATAATTGTGCTCCAATTATACACCTAGCTCAGTTTGGCCTAGGTTTCATTCACCTCATTTCACAAACCCCTAGAACACACATAATATAACGACCCATACTTTACATACATTGTTAATACTTCAAAATTGAAGCCCACTTATTACAACATATGACAAAACCACAAAGGACCATATAGGTATAGTGTCTTTAGAAACTGGGAAACATAAACAACTGGTCCATAAATCTTCTACAGTGTCTCCCATTTATTTCATCATATCTAGGGTCCCTTTTAGCATATTCTACTTAATATCCATCTTCCTGACCAAGGGAAAAGAAAACATAAAAGGGTGAGCTCAAATGCTCAGCAAGGGAAAATAAAGGAAATAAAAATCATATCATATCTTTTTGAAAATCAAAACCTGCAAAAGAGATCACAATATCTTAACATGGAATAAATCATAGAAGTGAAAATGAGATCCCCATAATCATAACATAAAACTTGAAACTTTGTGGCATGCACACATAATCATGGAAAATCATTTCTTGTTAGTCATGACTCATTGCCAAGACTATCTTAGTGGACAAAGTCCCTTTCTGAACCGAGTCACCCTCGTTCCAGTCCTGTTTCACTGAACCGGTATAACCTACCGTTCCAGCCATGTCTATCTCATGAGATATAAAATCTTTACCCAATGCATTGGAGGGAGATATAGGTCCCACCCATCTTATAATGAATCCTTTCTTATGTGTGCCACATAATCATACATCATCGCATAACACATGTAACAAAAATGGGATTCTTGAAACATCATGACATCATAAATCAATTCATATAAGATAAAGGAATTGATAAAAATAATTCCATCACAACATGATCAAATCAATGTAATAATAGGGATAAAAACAGAACCCTTTATTATCTTAGATGGAAAATAATTTTGATAAAACACTTGAACTCCATTCTTGAGGAAAATATCCTTTCTTCTTCAAAAACATTTTTCCTTTGATAACATGTCATACAACTTTAAAATAAAAGAAGTTGATTAAAAATAAACGTGAAAACTTGTAAAGGAAGCTTCTTGGAAATAATGTTTTAAAAATCCATTCATGCCGTATAAGTTAAAAAAACATTTTTCGTACCTTTGTCGGAAAAGTCAAAAATTACCTCGTACGAAAAAAGACGACAAAAGATTCCTTTCATATTCTTTACTAAAAACTCACCGAATGGTAAAATTGGATTTAAACTATTTTATGTGGATGGAAAAAATATTACATATTGAGGTAACATGGATGTGGATGATAAAATACACCCTGGTAAATACTTACGAATAAACAATCTCGGATAAAAATGAGATTGTGGTATTTTCCCTTACCTTAGGTCCAATTTGCTTTGTACGTGTCCGAAGCTCTTGTATAATGGTTTAAATAATGTTATTGACTTATTAAAGAATCATACATATTGATATGATATCATATATGTTCATATTCATAGCTTCTTGATAGTAATATTTCATTGTTACTTGTTACTCGGGTCTTTATTGCCTTTTGTTCTTATGCGTGTTTTGCCGAATACATTCTTATTCTTCTTTTAAGGTTATAGATACCTTATATCCAGAATGGTATTAGTGTAACATATATCATATTTATTCATTCAATTCATTTATATAATTACTATGTAATGATGATCATGTAGAACGAGTCGCATCACATCGTGGAGACGGTATTCCGTACGTATGCACGAGTGATGATATCGTTCCTATGATCGTGGAACTGTATTGGAGTATATATATATTATTTCAGTATCAATATTACTTTATAATAATCATAAATAGTTACTCATTACACCATTATACCCATCCTTGTAAAGTGATGGTGGAAAATAGATTACACCACGGCGTGGAGACGGTATTCCGTACGTACGCACGCGCGGTGATTTCATTTTTCCGTAGGATGGATAGAAGGTGAATTAGGGTTGTTTCATATTTATAATAACATATCAGTATGTAAGTAATACTGATGTTATTAATTTATCATGAAACAACTAAATAAGAAGAAGTTGAAGAAGAATGAAATTGAAAAGATCGGTAATGGATATTACCTCTTCTTTGGAACGCCTCTTTGAATCCTCCACTTAGGGAACTAAGATTGGTCTTTGAAGAAGTCCAGGACCTCTAGGATTATTCTAGGGAAGTGGAGAGGAGAACATGACAGGGGTTGGCCGAGCTTGAGTGCTCAAATTGGTGTGAGGAGGAGGGGGAGGAGGTGCCCTTTTATAAGGGAGGAGAGGGGCACCTTAGGAATATCTCAAAATATTATTTTATATTAAAGTAAAAATCGGTTTATAATGGTTCCAAAGGGTCTTATTTCGAAGCTAAAGTGGGGATGGGTCGAAATACTATCATCAAATAGGATTTAGACAAGTTTAGGGTATTATTTTAACCTTATCAATTAGATTTAACTCTAAGTTAATTAATTTAACTTTTACCGTGTCTTTTTGTTTTCTTTCACTATACACTTACTATAACATGCCAAACGAACCCCAAATTTTTTATTATTAATATATATATCCTTATCTAAGTTATTTGGCCGAACCTTAGATTTTTAGGAATAAAATTACAATTAATTATATAATATTTGATTTAAAAACTATTTCGTGTCAATTTTGACACTATTTGATATATGATTTTTTTGAAAGTCATAACAGAATTATATGTTCGAACCAAGTTGATTAAATCAACACTAATATATCATAGTAACCTACAAAATTAGTGGAATTCATAAAAAGTCTCAAATTACATTTATTTTGGTGTTTATAACATCAATTATGTCAATATTTCATTAATAAGATAATTATTGCATCATCATTGTGTCATAAATAAATTAACTTATTTAATGTCTAAAAATTACAAATAAAATACCATTATGTATGAAATCGTGTTATATTTCTAATGAATATTTATAGTCGAATTTATCTTATGTATAACCCCATATTAAAAATGATTTACTTATTAAACTTTGATTTTAACTATTTTAACCCTTCTTTAAATAAATTAATAATAAATGTCCTAATCTAATCCAAGTGGGCCTAAATGGTCATATTTTATTCCTAAGTTTGTTTTTGGTTGAATTAAACTTTTCCAATAGAATTAGGACATGTGTTAGGGTAATATTAATATCATATTTACCCTTAGTTACCCTATTTACTATTAACCGCGGTAAAAAAAGTAAAAAGTTACTATTCACCAAAAATTATTTTTATCTCATTGAACCACATTTTACTTACTGATATCAACCGTGTCTGTCGGATTTTCGAAATTCCATTCACAGAAGCGGTAAAATTAAGTTTTATTCAGTTTTTAACCTACCACATAGTGGTTTCACTATTCATCAAAAATTGAAAGTTTTCAGAAAAATACCAAAATTTCACTCTAGGCTAATTTCGATATTCTGAGTCCAAAAATGAAGTCCATTTTGAAAAATCAAATTTATAAAATTTCAAAAAGTGGTTATTACTATTCATAACGGCTAGTTTTAATAGCATATTTTTGTTTAGTGAAACTCGGTATTGCGTACGACGCAAGCTATCGAGGAAGGTCGTGATTGCGTGTAAAGCAAGCCAAGAAAGTGTTGTATAGAAAAAGATTCCTTTGATGATTTATATAACATAAAAGTCTCGGGTGTTACATTCTACCCCCTTAAAAAGAATTTCGCCCTCGAAATTCGTCACTTTGTAACAAACAGATGAGGATACTTCTCCCTCATCATATCCTCAAGCTCCCATGTAGCTTCTTCAAGTTGGTGGTTCCTCCTTAAAACTTTCACCAATCGAGTAGTCTTATTTCGTAGGACTTTTTCGCTACGATCCAGAATCTCTATCGGCTGTTCTTCATAAGAAAGATCTTGCTCCTGCGGTACAACTTCTGAGCTGAGTACATGTGAAGGATCTGGTGTGTACTTTCTCAGGAGAGATACATGGAACACATCGTGAACTTGAGAGAGATTCGGTGGAAGCGTCAATCGGTAAGCTACCTTCCCAACACGATCTAGTATTTCGAAAGGACCGATATATCTAGGGCTCAACTTCCCCTTCTTTCCAAATCTCATAACCCTTTTCCAGGGAGATATTCGTAAGAACACTTTATCACCCACTTCAAACTCTAGGTCTTTTCTTCAGTTGTCGGCATAACTTTTCTGTCGACTCTGAGCTTCTCTTATGTGTTGTTGAATAGATCTGACCTTTTCTGCCATTTCATCAACGAGATCAGGTCCTAATAGCATTCTTTCCCCAACTTCATCCCAGTAAGTTGGAGTCCTTCATTTCTTTCCATAGAGAGCTTCATAAGGAGCTATCTGAATACTGGAGTGAAAGCTATTATTATAAGAAAATTCCACCAAAGGTAGGTGTTGATCCCAACCTCCTTTGAAATCCATAGTGCAAGCTCTCAACATATCTTCTAGGGTTTGAATTGTTCTCTCAGACTGACCGTCTATCTGGGGATGATAAGCAGTGCTGAAACTCAACTCTGTATCCAGAGTATGCTGAAGACTTCGCTAGAACTTCGAGGTAAATCTCGGATCCCGATCAGATATAATAGAAAGTGGTACTCCATGCAATATTACCACTTCCTTTACATATATCCTGGAAAGCTGATCTAGAGAGAAATCCTCTCTAATAGGAATGAAGTCTGTAGACTTTGTAAGACGATCAACTATGACCCAGATAGCATTATTGCCTTTGGATGTTTTAGGAAGTCCTGTGACAAAGTCCATAGTGATGTTTTCCCATTTCCATTTGGGTATGGGTAATGGTGGTAACATCCCCTTAGACTTCTGTCTCTCAGCTTTAACTTGTTGACAAACCAAGCATCGAGAGACATATTCAGCAACATCTCTTTTCATGCCATCCCACCAGAAGTAATCTTTCAGGTCCCTATACATCTTCGTGCTTCCAGGATGAATAGAGAATGAAGAACTATGAGCCTCATCCAGAAGATCCTTCTTTAATTCGGGGATGGAAGGAACACAAACCCGATTCCCGAACTTTATTATCCCATCACAATCAAGGTTGAATTCAGGAACATTTCTCACCTTCTTTTGTAACTCTACATCTTCTTTCTATGACTCTTTAATCTTCACATGTATAGATGGTTGAACATTCATTTGAGAAAGATAAGATTTTTCCCCTTCCATTATAATTCCAAGATCCATCCTTTGTAAATCCATAAATATTGGATCTTTTGTGATCCTCATCATGGATAAAGTAGTATGGTCTTGTCGACTTAATGCATCTGCCACCTTGTTTGCTTTCCCAGGGTGGTAATGGATTGAGCAGTCATAATCCTTAATCAGCTCCAACCATCTTCTTTGATGCATATTCAGCTCCTTTTGTGTGAAAATATACTTTACACTTTTATGATCAGTATAAATATCACACCTTTCACCATAAAGGTAATGCCTCCAAATCTTTAATGAAAAGATTACAGCAGCCAACTCCAAATCATGTGTTGGGTAATTTTGCTCATGGATTTTCAACTATCGTGAGGCATAAGCTATCCACATATCATTTTTCATAAGAACACACCCCAATCCCTTCTTGGATGCATCACTGTATATCACAAACCTTTCTCCACTACAAGGTAGTGTGAGCACAGGTGCACTGGATAACCTTCTTTTCAACTCCTTGAAATTCTCTTCACATTCTTCCGTCCAGACAAACTTAACTCCTTTCCGAGTCAACTTGGTGAGTGGATTAGATAATCGTGAAAAATACTTTACAAAACGTCGATAATATCCAGCCAAACCAAGAAAACTTCGGATCTCAGTTACTGTTGTTGGTCTTGACCATCTTTCGATAACCTCTGTTTTTGCTGGATCCACAAATATCCCCTCTTTTGAGATTATGTGACCCAAAAATGCAACTTTTTGAAGCCAAAATTCACACTTGGTAAATTTGGCATAAAGCTTCTCCTTTCTCAGGGTCTTCAATATAATTCTCAAGTGATCTTCATGCTCTTCCTTGCTCTTTGAATAGACAAGAATATCGTCTATAAAGACTACCACAAATTGATCAAGATAGTCTCTAAAGACTCTATTCATTAGATCCATGAAGATAGCAGGGGAATTAGTAAGACCAAATGGCATCACTATAAATTCATAGTGTCCATACCTTGTACGGAAAGTCGTCTTTGGTATATCCTCCCTTTTGACCCTTAATTGATTATACCCTGAACGAAGATCAATCTTGGAAAAGTATTGAGCTCCGCGTAGTTGGTCAAATAAGTCATCAATGCGTGGGAGAGGATATTTGTTCTTTATAGTGATCTTGTTAAGTTCTGGATAATCAATGCAGAGTCTCATTGATCCATCTTTCTTCTTAACAAATAGAACAGGTGCTCCCCAAGGTGACGGACTAGGGCGTATGAATCCCTTATCAATATTCTCTTGGAGTTGCTTCTTCAATTCTTGGAACTCAATTGGGGCCATTCTATAAGGTGTCTTTGAAGTAGACAAAGCACCCGGTACGAGTTCTATTGAAAACTCAACTTCACGATTTGGTGGAAGACCCGGTAATTCCTCCGGAAAGACATCATCAAACTCCCGTACGATGGGCATATTCTTAATCGTAAGTTTCTCACCAACCATTTGAGATAAATAACCTTCATTTAGTGGAATCAATACCCATAGGATGGAAGAAATTTCCACTGGAAGGTTATGTTCATCCTTGCATTGATAGACGATCGTAGATTGATCTGGAATATGAAATGTGACTTCTCTTCTTTGGCAATTGATATGAGCTCCATGTAGAGAAAGCCAATCCATGCCAAGAATCACATCAAATTCCACTAAAGGAAGGATCACAAGATTTGCAGGAAGCACTTTCCCACAAACTTTGATCGGAGAAGAATTATAAACTTTTGATGCGACTGTTGTGCCATTAGGTGTTGTCACAGCTAACTCAACATCTAATTGTTGAGTTAGTACGGTGATACCCTTAGAAAATTTTTCAGAAATAAAAGAGTGGGTGGATCCAGAATCAAATAAAACATTTGCTACTTTAGATTGGATGGTAAGTGTACCTTTCACCACTTCATTATCGTACTCCACATCGCTCATAGAAATTGCATGTGACTTTCCTTTGTCTTTAGCCTTAAGATTTTGTTGACGTCGACCATCATCATAAACCCTTGGATTTGGGCATTGATTGGCATAATGCCCCATCTCCTTGCACTTGAAACATTGAAGTGTAGTAGGTTCATTCTGTGTATCCCTTCCGTTGTTTGCGTCATTAGACATCTTCTTCCCATTATCACGGCATTCAAATGCCCAATGACCTTCTTTTCCACATTTAAAACATTTACTTGTACCTTTAAGACAACTCCCTCCATGTTTCTTTCCACACATTGAGCATAAGGGAAAGCTCATCTTCTTTTCAGTGTGCTCTTTAGATTTTCTTTTGAATTCCATCTTCCTCTTCTTATCAAACCCATGTGACTGATGGGTTACTCCAATCTCCATCTCGACTTTGAGAGCACATCGAATGATTTCCTCGTAGCTATTGAAGTCCCTTATGGCTAACGCCCTTCGAAGACTTGGTTTTAAGCCACTAAAGAATTGATCGATCTTACTCTCAGGTTGGATAATAATACCAGAAGCATACCTTGCATGTGTTGTAAAATTTGCTTCATAGGTACCAACAGATTCATCATCCCTTTGCTTCAGTTCAAGGAACTCTTTCTCCATCTTTTTTCGGAGAATACGAGGGAAGTAATTATTGAAAAATAAGTTCTTGAACTCATCCCATTCCATAGACTCAATTTCATCCCTTTGCCTCGTATTCTTAATAAGATTCCACCATTGATCAGCATCTCCTTCCAAACGATACACTGCTAGGATGACTTTATCATGTTCAAAACATTGAAGAACTGAAAATATCTTTTCAGTAGTACTAATCCATTGTTCAGCAACTAATGGATCTGTAGACCCGCTGAAAGAAGTTGGACGCTGCCTCATGAAGGATTCAACAGAATGTTGCTCCTTCCTTTGCTCGTTAGGAAGTCCTGCATGATTCATAGCTTGAGAAAGTTGTGTGAGCATGTCTATAAGATTTTTCATTCCAACTCCCATATCGTTTGGTTGCTCAGGGGGACAATCATTGCATTGCCCATCACATTCCGCATTAAAACGGTTCCTTCGGGTTCCATCCATTGACTAAAACCAAGAAGAATAGTGTGAGAAGCACTAATTATAATAGGAAAACCACATAATCAAGAATAAAATTTCACACTTAAGGTCTTATCCTAGAGTATTCATGGCCATTTCTAAAACACTATGATTGTGTTCTATTCTTAGACTAATCCTCAGGGTTCTTACTAAGGCTTTCACATCCTAGTTTACAATGGTTGACTATACCTTTCCTCTGATACCAACTATAACGACCCATACTTTACATACATTGTTAATACTTCAAAATTGAAGCACACTTATTACAACATATGACAAAACCACAAAGGACCTTATAGGTATAGTGTCTTTAGAAACTGGGAAACATAAACAACTGGTTCATAAATCTTCTACAGTGTCTCCCATTTATTTCATCATATCTAGGGTCCCTTTTAGCATATTTTACTTAATATCCATCTTCCTGACCTGGGGAAAAGAAAACATAAAAGGGTGAGCTCAAATGCTCAGTAAGGGCAAATAAAGGAAATAAAAATCATATCATATCTTTTTGAAAATCAAAACCTGCAAAAGAGATCATAATATATTAACATGGAATAAATCATAGAAGTGAAAATGAGATCCCCATAATCATAACATAAAACTTGAAACTTTGTGGCATGCACACATAATCATGGATAAATCATTTCTTGTTAGTCATGACTCATTGCCAAGACTATCTTAGTGGACAAAGTCCCTTTCTGAACCGAGTCACCCTCGTTCCAGTCCTGTTTCACTGAACCGGTATAACCTACCGTTCCAGCCATGTTTATCTCATGAGATATAAAATCTTTACCCAATGCATTGGAGGGAGATATAGGTCCCACCCATCTTATAATGAATCCTTTCTTATGTGTGCCACATAATCATACATCATCGCATAACACATGTAACAAAAAAGGGATTCTTGAAACATCATGACATCATAAATCAATTCATATAAGATAAAGGAATTCATAAAAATAATTCCATCACAACATGATCAAATAAATGTAATAATAGGGATAAAAACAGAACCCTTTATTATCTTAGATGGAAAATAATTTTGATAAAACACTTGAACTCCATTCTTGAGGAAAATATCCTTTCTTCTTCAAAAACATTTTTCCTTTCATAACATGTCATACAACTTTAAAATAAAATAAGTTGATTAAAAATAAACATTAAAACTTGTAAAGTAAGCTTCTTGGAAATAATTTTTTAAAAATTCATTCATGCCTTATAAGTTAAAAAAAACATTTTTCGTACCTTTGTCGGAAAAGTCAAAAAGTACCTCGTACGAAAAAAAACGACAAAAGATTCCTTTCATATTCTTTACTAAAAATTAACCGAAGGGTAAAATTGGATTTAAACTATTTTAAGTGGATGGAAAAAATATTACATATTGAGGGAACATGGATGTGGATGATAAAATACACCCCAGTAAATACTTACGAATAAACAATCTCGGATAAAAATGAGATTGTGGTATTTTCCCTTACCTTAGGTCCAATTTGCTTTGTACGTGTCCGAAGCTCCTGTATAATGGTTTAAATAATGTTATTGACTTATTCCAGAATAATACATATTGATATGATATCATATATTGTCATATTCTTAGCTTCTTGATAGTAATATTTCATTGTTACTTGTTACTTGGGTCTTTATTGCCTTTTGTTCTTATGCGTGTTTTGCCGAATACATTATTATTCTTCTTTTAAGGTTATAGATACCATATATCCATAATGGTATTAGTGTAAAATATATCATATTTATTCATTTAATTCATTTATATAATTACTATGTAATGATGATCATGTAGAACGAGTCGCATCACATCGTGGAGACGATATTCCGTACGTACGCACGAGTGATGATATCGTTCTTATGATCGTGGAACTGTATTGGAGTATATATATATTATTTCAGTACCAATATTACTTTATAATAATCATAAATAGTTACTCATTACACCATTATACCCATCCTTGTAAAGTGATGGTGGAAAATAGATTACACCACGGCGTGGAGACGGTATTCCGTACGTACGCACGTGCGGTGATTTCATTTTTCCGTAGGATGGATAGAAGGTGAATTAGGGTTGTTTCATATTTATAATAACATATCAGTATGTAATTAATACTGATGTTATTACTTTATCATTAAACAACTAAAGAAGAAGAAGTTGAAGAAGAAAGAAATTGAAAAGATCGGTAATGGATATTACCTCTTCTTTGGAACGCCTCTTTGAATCCTCCACTTAGGGAACTAAGATTGGTCTTTGAAGAAGACCAGGACCTATAGGATTATTCTAGGGAAGTGGAGAGGAGAAAATGGCAGGGTTTGGCCGAGCTTGAGTGCTCAAATTGGTGTGAGGAGGAGGGGGAGGAGGTGCCCTTTTATAAGGGAGGAGATGGGCACCTTAGGAATATCTCAAAATATTATTTTATATTAAAGTCAAAATCGGTTTATAATGGTTCCAAAGGGTCTTATTTAGAAGCTAAAGTGGGGATGGGTCGAAATAATATCCACCAATATGATTTAGACAAGTTTAGGGTATTATTTTAACCTTATCAATTAGATTTAACTCTAAGTTAATTAATTTAACTTTTACCGTGTCTTTTTGTTTTCTTTCACTATACACTTACTATAACATGCCAAACGAACCCCAAATTGTTTATTATTAATATATATATCCTTATCTAAGTTATTTGGCCGAACCATAGATTTTTTGGAATAAAATAACAATTAATAATATAATATTTTATTTAAAAACTATTTTGTGTCAATTTTGACACTATTTGATATATGATTTTTTGAAAGTCATAACAGAATTATATGTTCGAACCAAGTTGATTAAATCAACAATAATATATCATAGTAACCTAGAAAATTAGTGGAATTCATAAAAAGTCTCAAATTACATTTATTTCGGTGTTTATAACATCAATTATGTCAATATTTCATTAATAAGATAATTACTGCATCATCATTGTGTCATAAATACATTAACTTATTTAATGTCTAAAAATTGCAAATTAAATACCATTATGTAGGAAATCTTTTTAGCTTTCTAATGAATATTTATAGTCGAATTTTTCTTATGTATAACCCCATATTAAAAATGATTTACTTATTAAACTTTGATTTTAACTATTTTAACCCTTCTTTAAATAAATTAATAATAAATGTCCTAATCTAATCCAAGTGGGCCTAAATGGTCGTATTTTATTCCTAAGTTTGTTTTTGGTCTAATTACACTTGTCCAATAGAATTAGGACATGTTTTAGGGTAATATTAATATCATATTTACCCTTAGTTACCCTATTTACTATTAACCGCGGTAAAAAAAGTAAAAAGTTACTATTCACCAAAAAATTATTTTTATCTCATTGAACCACATTTTACTTACTGATATCAACCGTGTCTGTCGGATTTTCGAAATTCCATTCACAGAAGCGGTAAAATTAAGTTTTATTCAGTTTTTAACCTACCACTTAGTGGTTTCACTATTCATCAAAAATTGAAAGTTTTCAGAAAAATACCAAAATTTCACTCTAGGCTAATTTCGATATTCTGAGTCCAAAAATGAAGTCCATTTTGAAAAATAAATTTATAAAATTTCAAAAAGTGATTATTACTATTCATAACGACTACTTTTAATATCATATTGTTGTTTAGTGAAACTCGGTATTGCGTACGACGCAAGCTATCGAGGAAGGTCGCGATTGCGTGTAAAGCAAGCCAAGAAAGTGTTGTGTAGAAAAAGATTCCTTAGATGATTTATATAACATAAAAGTCTCGGGTTTTACACATAAGGATCCCCTTACTGTTGAGAAACATTTTATTAACATAAAATAATACATTAAAATTAAAATACAATGACTCTCAAACATTCAAAAAGAATGGGATATTAAAATTACAACAATTTCTTTTTTTCATTTATTTAGATGTCTCCTTATGAATCCCTATATAGTATGATATCATGTTCCTTAATGATCTAGAATAATACTAGAGATATGATATTGTTGAGAAATTATCAAAAAATTAAAATTTAGAGAATATTAGAGATATTAAATAGTATATATGGGCAGCTTCGAGTATTATTTATTATTTTGATTGATAATAATCAACATGTTTTATAGATTCATGTTGTTGAAAAGGTATTCCAACTAATATATCCCCAGAATAAGGTTATTATATTAATAAATAACTATAATAAAAAATATAGCTTTGTTGGTCACATTAAATTTATAAGTTTTATAAGGATGTAATTGTATTTCATGAAACTTCCACGTAATTTCTCTCAATATAATGATGTGTTCAATTAATCTCTATTGAGGAAGATTATACATTATACATTATATGTACTAAGCATAAATTCCATAAAACTAGATAATGTTCGCTCTTATAATGAAAACCCTTTCTGGATTTTATATAAGAGAGTGGAAGTTTTATAATAGAATTCCACACACATGATAAAATTTTATTTAGTGAATTCACTAATTTGAGGAATCAATATGAACCCAAGGAGTGGGTGAGGTAGATGTATACTTAGTTTTCTATTTTTGAGTAATGAAATTTGGGGGGACGGGATCATTAAATTTGGGGTAGAATATAACTCCCCTTGTTTTTATAATATATTATTTTTATCAATAAATTATTATACACAAATCATTGATCATTATAAATAGTGTGTTATACTATAAGAACATTAATATTTAAATGTGATCAGCATAACAAATTCATTAAATTCCTAGAATGATTAGGAATAATAATAATTTTAGATGTATATGTAAAAATTTATTAAATAAAGTAAATATACTAATATATATATATATATACACACTCCAATTTTAGTTTAGTCATTATATTCTTCGGATATAATATTTTCCTAAAAAATGGGGTTTATTTAATTTTGTGGAAATATTATATTATTATTTATAAAAAGGTTTTTATTTTTTACAATAAAAAAATAACATCATTTTTAAATAATAATTTATAAATTATAATGGAGGTTTTTTTAATTTATTTGAAGATGATTGATCTTTCAATGAATTAATTAAATGACTTAATTTTATTTGAAACAATCATTTCATTTCATGAAGTTACAAAGTATAAATTTTTTAATTTTATTTAATAGTAACATTACTTCATTAATATCTTGAATAATTTATTTCAAGTCATGGAAATTAGTTTTTTATTACAAAAAATAATTCATACAAATGAAATAATTTTTTATGAAAAATAATTTTCATCGTGTTTTGTGGGATTAATTTGAAACTAAATTCACCCACATATGTTAATGGAAATTGATAAAATGAATCCCAAATTTTGATTTATCTTTTTCAAATTTATTAATAATTCATATTTTTTCTCATAATTATTTTAAAAAACATTAAAAATTATTCTTTAAAATCATGGTGAAAATTGGTTCACATAAGCAATAAACAATTTGATAATTCAATGTTACTAATTAAACGTGTCTAAATCTAAATTTCTTATAATATAATGACCTAACCTAACCCACCATAAATCCTCTAGACACAAGTATTCTTTTGGAATGAGATTATAATTAATATAATTTAATATTTTAATAAATTAATATTTATTCAAGTAATGAACAAATCCTTTATGAAGGAAATTTTTTCCCTTCTTGAAGAAATTTCATAATGTATAATCACATAAAATCATATTAGGAAACAGAAATACACTTTAAAATTTACTACTAAATTCTACATTCCCTTTAAACATTAGTTATATATATATGTTATTTGAATTTCAAAAATATGACATACACGTTTGTGATCAGTTTTCTATTTGGAGTATTATAGGACAATATTAAGTTGTAGTGAATAGTAACACACCCTTATGAATAGTAATGTTACAATTATGAATATTAATATATCTCTTATTCATACTAAATCTTTCATGTTAATATAATCTTACCAGTGATAGAATAAATAATATTTATTCATCTTATAAGTCATTATATGGTGTAATTATATTATAGTGGTGGTAATTGTTTAAGTCATGAATATTTAATGATTCATTTAATAATTTACAAGATAATCTATTTTCATAATATTCATTCATTAATCAGTATTTTAATGACTTGTGATTATATTATAATTTTATGAGATCTTAATTTATTTTTTAATGTGTAAGAAATACAGTTTTAGTTCTAGAATTTATATTTTTCATATAAATTATGATTTTAATTAAAAATTAAATTAATTGTATTAAGAAAATTATTTTCAAAAATTTTATTTATTTTTTATTTCTTCAGATATAAAACTTGTTAGGGAGAATTTTTAACTTTTTTCTGAAATACATTAGTTTTTGGTGAACAGTCCAATTTGATAATTTGCAAATTATGATAAATATTTTTTTCCGCATAATTCATGAGTCATGGAAAATGTAAATGGATACTGGTTCAAACTAACATTCACATGATACTTTATTTAGTCATGTAATCATAATTATTTCTTTTATTGTGGATAAATAATAAATTAATGATTATAATATTTAGAAAACCCTTATCCCCTCCACTATAAATACCTCCTCACACAACCTCATTTCCTTACACCTCTCAAGCCTTTCGACCAATCTAAATTCTAGTTAATAATTCTTTCAAAACATATCCCAAACAACTATAATCCCTTGGTCTCAATAGAATATAAAAACTACTCTCCTAAAGGGGCTCTCAAGGAAGATACATTCAAGAAGTAATTTTTCTTTCTGTTTTATTTCAAATTTCTTTCAAATTTCATTAACATTATTATCTTATCCTCAACTTCACTTGTCCCAATGTCCTAATAACTCAATTAATATTGATATAATTCTATTCTATCAGGATAATGCAATATGTTTCATTATAATCCTCCCTTCCTCTCTCTTTGTATGTTAAAAAGAAATTATCACCTTTGATGAGGTAATTTACCTATATCGTTGGTGATGCTCTTCTTTTTTCATTAAACTCATTCAGGGATATCAATAAAACCATTAAATGGTTGAAAAATAGTTTAAATATTTATGTTTTAATCAATTTTATGTTTTGTAAACCAATTTTATACATAATACTAAAGGATAAGACAAAACAATTTGATTGTAATCTATAAACGCCCAAATTAACCCAAACCGTTCACCAATATATTTTATTTAATTATTAATCCTCATGGTGTAAAAAATCATTAAAATATAGTTTAAATAACTATATGTAAATTATTAACATGATATACAAATTCTATATGTTTTTTAATGTTCTATATAAACTTCCATTCATGTTCATAAGTGAACCGTTCATGAAAAGTAATAAAAATAACACTCTTGAACAATGATGGTAAACTCTATAAACAATCCAAAGGACCATAAAAGAATTTAATGAAACCATAATTAAAAATATTAATATTCAAAATATTCTTTAATTGTTAATTATTGAATCTAATTTCATTATATAGAATTTTAATGTCATGAAAGCATTTGAATACAATGTAAGAGGAATTCTCAAACCTGACATTCTTTCTTCAGTTTTTCCATTTTCACTCTATTTTAATTATGTTTATTCAATAAAATGTATTTATTTATTATTATATTACATTTTTTGGTCTATAAATGTTTACCACTAGATTTTATGTTGAGAACAATGTTTACCAAAGGAACTCTTATCTCAAAAAACACACATTTTACTTCTCACTCAAGGTTAATGGTTCTAGTATCACCTATCTTTTTCCTTTATTCATTTTGGAACACAAAGTCAAGGAATTTTTGATTCATTAAATGAAAACCATTTCTATCCATGTGTTATTTATTCCCAAAATTCATATACTTTCTATTTGTCATGAATGATAATTCTAACATTATTTAGTAACAGGTGACCCCAAAATTATCTTGAATAATGATAATGTTATTATGTGATGGGTACACTCAAAATTATATAGTGCCCCAATTAATTGGGTAATTTGATGAACCTCATTAGTGAAGTGAAATATGAGTGAAAATTATGTTATATTTTTTCACCACTTTGTGTTGTTGTCAACCACTTATATATAATGTTTCATTTGTATGCATTTCAAGTTTACAATGATTTTATTATTTCTTCTTATCATTTTATTGACCCTATGATTATGAAATTATGATAATGTTTATGTTCACCCCTTGTTGAATTGTCTCATGTTCATATCCTCTTACTTAGATTTTATCCCACCCATTTTTGATGTATATCCACAGGTAACAATTTATACGAAGGAGAAGTGAATACATAATAATAAGCCTGTTAATAAGGAATTAAATAAATGTTTTTTTGTAAATGTTATATACAATCCTAGTTTTTCCAAGAAACTAAACCACCGGATTCCTGATGTGGAATTTTTTATGATTTTTGTCATTAAAAATATTTAAAATTATTGTCTCGATAGTTGGTATTAGAGACATGTTTTAGTGAATTGTGGAATTAGGATTAGAAAACCTTATTGAAAACCATAGTATGAGATTATGTATATGTATGCACACAAGAAATTTTGAAAAAAAATAAGGATACCATATGATATTATTATAGTGATAATTACACAATGAAATAATCTATTCATCACTTTGTGACTTATGTTTTCATTATTCATTTTCTATTTTAGAAATTGGTGTGAACCAGGTGAAACCAATATAATAAACCATGTGAGGGATTATGTCGTGATTGTCTGAATGATATCCCCACTGATTTGGGAATTGGATTTCAAAACATCATGACAATGAATACCCTATTTTATATGGTTATTAATAATAACTTGAATATTGTTGAACTTCCTCCTTCACCTAAGAGAGAGAAACTGAGTATCAGTTGTTTTAAGCAACAACGACCACTATTGCTTAGTTGATCTTCTAATCCACTAGTTCTGGAAAAGTGGGATAAATCAATAGAGATGATATTTTCTATGCTTGATTGATCTGATATTGAGAAGGTGAATAATGTAATTTATCATCTAGATGGACAGGCTGAACTATATTCAGGTTTGATTAGAAACACCAATAAGAAAGACTAAATTGAAGATATTGTGTTGGAATATATTAAGATATTATTCCATAACATTTATTTCCCTCTAAACCTTCTCAAAAATATGAAGCGATAATTCATAGACATAAATAAAATGTATGGAGAAGCATTAATGACATACTATGTGAATTTTAGTAGGATTTCGAGGTACCATTTTGGTATTTGTTATAAAAAATTGTTGAAAAATTAATATATTCTTTAGAGTATTAAAACCACACATTCAATAGTCTGCTGCAATTTTAGACATTGGGAGTTACAAAGAAGTCATTCAATGTGATTTCAAAGTAGATATTGAGTTTTGATTATGGTCCCATGACAATGGTGATATGAAATGATTGATGGAGTTTCATGCCAGAGGATCGAATGAGAAAGGTGGAATGAAAACTCAATCACCCACATGTCAAAAATGTGGGAAGAAGCATCATAGGAATAGCCTTAATGGGATGGATATATTGTTCATGTATTGGAGAGAATACCACCAAGCTCAAAAGTGTCACAATTACATGATAACGAAGGAGAATGTGGTGGAGGAATGGAGATCACCACCAATGTTCCAACGCTAAAACTACTGGGAGGAAGGGAACTATGAAAGACAATGCACTAATTCTCAAGTCCTCAAGGGAAATCTACCTCAATAAACACAAAAGTTACAGCATAAAGTGAGGGATTATCCTATCACAACTGTGGATGTTTATAAATAATATGATGTCGTACCAAGTACACATTATATTCAAACAATAATGGAAAAAGGTCTTATTTGATTCTAGTTCTACAGATTCCTTTATATCTAGCATGTTTTTAGAACTGTATAATTAAATCCCCAAAACCTTAATTTAGATATATATATATAAATTCACCATTTGGTTGAATCATTGCTACCCATGTGTTGGAGTCATCTCTTCATGTCATATGTGGGAAGGTTCTTCCAATGAATCTTGTTCCCCTTCACTTGGTAGAATTAAAATCAATAATGAGAATGTATTGGTTCTCAGTATATAGGGCACGTAATAGCATTTGGGAAAAATAATTAATTTTTCTTATTCTGAACTATCCCAAACTCCTCTAAAATTTCAAGTAAGAAGATGAATCTCCTTTTTATCATCCTTCTACTGTGTGGGTGTTGGTTCCATATGAATAAGCATACCTAAAGTAGATGGTTGAGTCAATGGAATGTGTCAACCTAGAAAAAATTATCATCATGATAGAATATAGTAATATATTTACCAAAGTTATGCTCAGACATCCCCACAAATCATGATGTATATTTCTCTATAGAACTCATACTCAGTGATACTCCTATCTCAATTTTTCCCTAGAAAATTCCTCTTATCGAACTGGATGGGTTAAGGAGTAGCTATAATATAATTCGGAGAAAGGGTTCACACACCATAAATCAGCATTTTGTTGTGTTCCAATGCTCTTCATGAAGGTTAATGATGGAACGATGCAGTTGTTGATCATTTATTGGGAACTCCGTAAGATCGCCATAAACAACAAGTATCCTCTCCCTAGGATTTATGACTTTTTCCATCAACTATGAGGAGATCAGTAATTCGAAAAGGTGGATCTTAATTATGGATATCATATTCTTAATGTTACTAATGATTAAATTTTGATGTCTACCTTATTTAAAAAGTATGGGAACTGTTATTTTTCTGGTGATTCCATTTAGACTTTCAAATTCCCCTATAATCATAACGTATTTGATTAGTAGATCCTTTAGACATTACCTAAAAAAATTGGGGTAGTGTTTATTGATTATATTCTCATCTACTCCCAAAGCAAGTAGGAATATCCAAAACTTATAAGACTTTTGATGGAGACATTATGAAATGAGCACTTGAATGAAACATATAGAATGTGTGACTTTTGAATAAAGCATGTCACATTCTTGGGAAATGTGATCACATGTGGGGGAATATTCGGGCACCTTCAAAATAAATGTGATTTAGGAGTGTCCCAAACCCTCTAGTGTCTCATATATCCATAAATTTAATGGATTAGATAGGTAGTACCAATGTTTTGTGAAAACATTATCTTGATGTTCAAGCCTGCTAACTAAGTTAACAAGAAAATTGGTAATGTATGTATAGAAAGATGAATGTGATGAAATATTATTGGAGCTAAAAGGAAGGTAGATCATTGAACCTATACTCACAATACTAAAAAGTGGAAAATGTTTTTTGATACACAGTTATTCTTCGAATAATGTATTGGGTTGTTTACTCAAGAAAATGAAAATGTGATAGCATATTCCTCATGGAAGTAGAATATTCCTGAGCATAACTACCCGACACATGATATGTAGGTAGAAGTGGTGTTTTTTTCATTGAAAACCCGGCTGCACTACCACATTGGTGAGAAGTGTGACATATATACTATTCACAAGATCATAAATTATATATTCACATAAAAGGGCCTCAACATTCTTTAAAGGAGATTTTTATATCTAATGAAAGACTACAATTTCTCTATTCACTACCATCCAGGAAAAGTGACTATGGTAGCTGATGATCTTAGTAGGGAAGAACCCACTACTCTATCTAGGTTACAGATTGAGAAATACCCTATCATCATGGATATGAAATGGATGGATTATTAAATCATAATAGTAGGGAATACATCCTACATTTACAAAATTATTTGACAAAAATCTATTTAAGAGAAGATTATGGTGGAACAAAGGGATGATCTAGAGTTTCAAAATAAGGTGAATATAGTAATGTATGGGATGTTTTAAGAGTTCCATATAGATGAGGATGGTGTGATTTGGTTTGTAACAAGGCTTTTCTTCCCCTCATCACCCATGATAAGGAAGGGGTGATTGGAAAGTTCACACCATCTTGGAAGCACCAAGATTTATTGAGATCTCGAAGAACACCTCTAGTGGGATAATGTGAATAAATAGATTGTGAAATATTTCTCATGATGAATGATATATCATATTGTTAAAGCATTGTAATGAAAATTGAAATGGATGATGAAACCATTTCCTATACCAATGTGCAAATGGGAGAATGTCATTATGGACGTTTTTATAGGTCTCCCAAGGTCATCAAAAAGAAATAATGTGATATGATTTTTAGGGGACCGACTGACCATGAATTCCAAAATATTTGTTATTCAAGAAGATATTTTACCTGAACAACATGACATGATAAATGTAAACTTAGTAGTGAGAATTCATGAGGTTCCACTATTGATTGTATCTTATCATTATCAAATGTTCACATCTAAATTTTGGAGGTGATTCGAATATTACTCGAGTATAAAATTAAATTTTAGCACGATCAATCACAACCAAACTGATGGCCAATCTAAAAAGACTATTTAGGATCTCCAATATATTATAAGGAAATTATCTTTAGAATTAAATGGTGGATGGGATAATCATCTCAAATTGGTTGAGCTATGATATAAAAATATCTTCCACTGGGGTATTCATATGGCCCCATATGAATCACTGTATGGAATGTGATGTAGAACTCACTACTAGAAACATAGTTTTTACCAATGGTTTCAATCCATTGGTAAAGGTCTATACTTATTTGGTATAAACCATACCAAAGGTTGTCCAAACCATTGGTTGTGGAGCCGTGGGGATAGAAATGTCGCATGGTTCTATGAGAACCCTTGGGATATGGGTGTTTAATGGATTATATACCAACAGTAACCAGAAAATGTTTATATAAATTCTTACCAATGGTTCATACCATTAGAAATAGAAAAGTCCATGTTTATTCCAATGGTTTTCAAAACATTGGCATTGGATTTTATCAACATTTCCTCACAAATTGTTGGAAATTGAAAGGTATAGAATCTATACAAACAGTTTGTAAAATGTTGGTATAAGTTTTCTATTCCAACATATTACCATATTTATAAGTCATTGGCATAGAATTTATCCACCTGCAGTAGTAGGAGGCATGCCTCCCCACATGGGCACCTGGAGAAGTGCACATACACCAGATCTCAATACACACATGCTTGCAGTTCTATATTTATTTACTTGGTACACACTTAAAGAATTAACACATAATTGATAAGGTAATTAAAACAAGTATACACATACAATAGGTATACCCATACAACATTAACTCAAAATTACTATATTAATTAAATAAAAAAATAATTATATTTTGAATTAATAGGAATTACGCTATGAAATACAGAATTATGAATTGAATACATGCAATATTGAATTTTATATAACATATACAAAAAAGATATTCAGAATTCAGAAGGTAATAACCCCTATATAATAAATTCATGTTTTGAGGTTTTGAATATGGAATTTTTGTTCATAGGCATGGGTGAATTTAGATGAGATTTGAATATTTGGATAATGGGGTATTCCATGATATATTAAGTGGTAATGTGACATTAGGTAGAGGATCTAATGGTTTATGTCTATCCATGGGAGTAGGGTGTGTTCAGCTGGTTGGGGTTTCGAGGGGTGGGGGGTGTCCAGGTGATGGGGGCTTTGCAGGGGGTGGTGGTGTCCAGGGGGTTGGGGGTGTCCAATTGACCGGGGGTGTCCATATTATTGGGGTGTCCAGTGGGTGGGGGATGTCCATGGGGTTGGGGGAGGTCTAAGGTGGTAGGGGGTGTCTAGGTGGATGGGGGGTCCAGGGGGTGGGTGTCTATTTGGTGGAGGGGGGATATCAATAGGTGTGGGTGTGTCTAGGGGGTGGCGGTGTTCATGGGGGTTGTCCAGGGGGTGGGGGTGTACAATGGGGTAAGGTGTGTCTTGGGGTGGGGGATTCTAGGGGGATGTGAGCGTCTAGGGGGGGTTTTTTATGGGGGTGGGGTGTTCATGGGGATAGGGGGATATTTGGGGGGTTGGGGGTTATCCTAGTTTGTGGGCCTGTCTAAGGGGTAATGGTGTCTGGGGGGGCTATCCAAGGGGTGGGGGTTGTCCATGGGGGTGGGATTCCCGGGGGATTGTCTGGGGGGGGGGGGGGGTTGGGTGTTGTCCATGGTGGGGGGTGGGGGGTCCAGTCGTTGGGGGTGTCACGGTGGTGGGGTGGTGTCAAGGGGATGGGGGCTGTCAAGGGGGTTGGGGGTTGTTCTAGGGGATAGTGGTTGTCCATGGGTTGTGGTCTCGGTGGTGTTGGGGGATGTCCAGGGGTGGGGGTGTCCATGGGGAGGTGGATTCCTGGGGGGGGAGTGTACATGGGTTGGGGTGGTGTCCAGGGGGGGTTGTTTATAGGGGTGGGGGTGTCCAGGTTGGGGGGGTGGGGGGTCAAGGTTGTGGGGTCATGTCCAAGGTGGCTATCCAAGGGTGTTTGGGGATGTCCAAGAAGGTTGTTATGTCCCAGTGGTGGTGGAGTCCAGTGGGTGGGGGAATCCAAGTTGTGGGGTGGTTTTTAGGGGGTGGACTGGGGGGATTTCCAGGGGTTTGGGGGATCCAAGGGGGTAGGGGTGTCCAACAGTGGGGTGGTGTCTAGGGGGTTGGGGTGTCCATTGGGTGGAGTGGTGTATAGGGGTTGGGGTTGTCCATGGGGATAGGGGTGTCCAAAAGAGGGTATGTCTGGGGGGGTCTATCCAGGGGGTTGGGGGTTGTCCAAGGGGGTTGGGGGATATGCAGGGGTTGTGGTGTCCATGGTGGGGATGTTTAGGGGGTGAGATGGTTGTCGATGGGGGTGGGGGTGTCCATCGGGTGGGGGTGTCCAAGGGGTGGGGTGGTGTCCAGGGGATGTGGGTGTCCATGGGTGTGGGAGTTTCCAATTGGGGAGGGGGTGTAATGGTGGGGTGGTGGTGTTCAGGGGGGGGTTTCTCGGCTATTAAGGGCGTCCAAGGGGCGTAGGGGGTGTCCAGGTGTGGGGGTGTCCATGTGGTGTGGGGGTGTTTAGGGGGTGGGGGTTGTCAATGCGGTTGGGCTATCTAAGGGGGTAGGGGGTGTCCAAGTGGTGGGGTGGTGTCTAAGGGGGTGGGGGATATCCATGGGGTTGGGGTTGTCCAAGGGGGAAGGGTGTCTTGAGGGTGGGTGTAACTCCCCAAAATTTCATAGTACGCTAAGTCATTAAAGTTATTCAATAGCTTGCGCTACATGGAACACCGTGTTCAAGCACACCACAACTTGCCAAAATAGATGTTCAAAAGCAGTTATGAATACTAATATCTGTATTTTGAATTTTATTTATTCCATATACATTTTAACATCAATATTATGGGATTATTAGACATAATATAGGAACAAATTTTATTTTTTCAGATAAAAGAAGTATTGTTTTTAAAAAAATTCAATTTTAAAGTCTTTTCATGGATAAAATATTTTTAAATCCAATATTTGACAGGTTTATATATTCAATTTGATAAAAATAAAATTTTTCTTTAGAATTGGGACATAAAAATTTAGTTTTGATAAATTTTTGATGTTTTTCTGATAACATTCAAATATTGGTGAATAGTGAATATTGTAAATTTTAATTGAAAACAAATTTTTCATCATTTAATGCATTGTAAATCATTATATGTAATTTCACATTTAAATATGACATAAACACATGTCAATCTTTTGATAGTTATTACTTTAAAAAATATCAAATTTTTGTATTTGACAACAACAATTAATTTTAAATTAATAAATTCAAATTTCATTTTTTATAATTTGGTAAAATATACTTCATTATGGAATTCATAAAATAAAAATTATCATAGGGTGAATTTTTGGTATTTTTCTTAAAATATTCAATTTTTTATGAATAATGAAAAACAGTACGTTATTATTTAAAACAATCTTATTATTTAAATAATAATTATTTTATTTAAATTTATTTTATTTAAATGTAGATATATAACACCTATATATGATCAATGTAATTTATTGGAGTTATTTTATAATAAAAATAGATGTATATAATTCTACTGTACTTTTTAAGGTTTTTTACCCACCATACAAGTGCACTTGGAAATATGCATTAAACATAATTTTATAGCTTTTGTGATTTGCATTTCAAAAATATGAGAGAATGGTTAATATTAGTAAGAAAAATGTGGTTCATAAGATGAAAATAAATTTTGGTTAATAGTAACTTTTGACTTTTATTTACCACCGTTAAAAGTAAAAAGGGTGATTAATGGTATAAATTATATGATAATTAAGAAAACATGTGACCTAATTATTTTGGATTAGTGTAATTCGACCAGAAACAACCATAGTAATAAAATATGATCCTCTTTGATCCACATGTATTATATTAGGAGATTTATAATTATTTTATTGAATGAAGAGTTAAAATTGATTTATTCAATGTTTAAAAACTAAACCATTTTTAATATAGGGATACACACAATATAAATCAAACAACAAATATTCATTAGAAATATAACTAGACTTCCAAAATAATTGTATTTTATTCATAATTTTTAAACATTATATAACTTAATTTATTTATGAGACAATGATGATAGAGTAATTAACTTATTAATGAAATATTAAATTAATTGATATTATAAATATCCAAATACATGTTAATTGAGTCTTGTGACAAATTCCACGAATTCTATAGGTCAAAATGACATGTTAGTGTTTATTACATAAATTTTTTTCATGTGATAAGGTTTTTATAATGTTCAGAAAAGAAAAATACCAAATAGTGGAAAAATTGACTAAAATTAATTTTTAAAACAAATGATATATTTTTGGTTGATATTATATTCCTAAATATCTATGGTTCATCCAAAGTCTTAAATAATATAATATATTTCATTAATGAACCACTTTAGGTACTTGTGGTTTTTTTGAGTAAGTATATTAACCATATAGTGTATGAATACAAAAAGACACGGTAAAAGTTAAACAATTTCACTTAGATTTAAATATAAAAGATAAGGTTAATATGGATACCTAAACTTATCTAAGAAAAATTTAATGAAAATATTTCTACCCATAACAACAGATGTCTCCAAATAAAATCATTTTCAGCCATTATAAACCTAATATTATTCTATAATAAATTAATATTTTAATCTGTTCGTAAAGTGACCCGCACCCATCTTATAAAAAAGCACTTTCCCTTATCTCAAAATCACACCTCCAAAGCCATTTGGATCGGAAAAACCCTACCAAATTATTCTCCAAACATCCCTCACATCAACCTAGTGTCCTTAATATGATCATAAATCCGTCCTAGGGATCCCTTTTGACAAAGTCAAATGGAAACACCTGAAAAAGCTGTAATAATTTCGCCACACTCTTTCAAGTTCTTTTCTTCTTCCATTTACAATTTCTTTGTTTTTTTCAAACCAAAATAATAAATATAGTAACTTCAAAATACATTTCAGTTATTATTAATATGTTACAACTATATTCATTATTCTATCCATCCTATGAATGATAATGACACAATGTGTGCGTACGTATGACTTACCATCTCCACACAGTGGTGTAATTTTTTATTCAACACTATATTATTTTGATGGATATAATGATGAGTAATATGTATATAAATAATGAAAATAACATGATAATTCCCATTTAAAATTAATATACCATCCAGTTACACACCTTTTAATCATTAAGGAAATGGCTTTGTCGCTCGTGTGTACGTACGGCGTACCGTCTCCACAACATGATGAGATTCATTTCTACATTTACCATTCAAATATAATTATAAAAATATTTATTTTTAATAAGTACGTAATATATTATATAAAAATTCTACTGAATAGATATTAATATATGTATATACTTACATATATCTTATTCACTTACTTCCATTCAATACGATGTGAAAATAGAAACATCGTTTATGCGTACGCACGACCTACAATCTTCATAAACAGTGTTTTCAATTTCAAATATCTATCTAATATACATATTTATATTATAAATATATATCATATATAAATCATTTTTTATATTCTTGATGTATGTATTTCTTGATAAAAATGGTACGATCAAGAACAACAAGTTAAAACACGGACGATAAAGAAAGTGATTATTAACTGAAATGTTAATCTAACATAGAAACTACTATTAAATATGTAGTATAAATTCATAAATGAGTCAGGTATGATATAATAAATATGAGTTTGGTTTTTTTTATAATTTAATAACATAATAGGGTCATTATATAAGAGGTTAAACATACCCTCGTCCAATGGAAAGTGCAAGTTAAGTGTTAATTTCACAATCTCTTTAATATCTGAGGTTGTTTTTATCTTAGAATCTATAGGGAAATATTTATAATCCATTTAAATGTTTCATAAAAAAGTTTTAAAATGTATTATTTCTAAGTTACTCTTTAACTAATAAATTATTTTCAATGTTTGAGAGATTTATTCTTCTAAACCATTCTCATTGATGTCCCTTTTTTAAAAATTGCTTTAAGGATTTATTTATATAGACATGAATGTTTTAAAATGATAATACGTTTAAAGTGTTTCAAAGTACTATCATACATTTTTATTAAAACTATATTTTAAATGACATACATTATAATTTACGTGTCTTTTAAATTATTTGATTAAAAATTGATATTTCTCTCTATGTTTGTTACTGATCATTTTCTACTATGTCAATATCCTTTATGTGATATTATTCTTGATTGAGGTTTATTTATTATATTACAAATATTTCATATTGATTTGATGTTATTGTGATATACTTGATTGGGGATGTATTATTTTTACACCATTCATGGTTTATTGATAAATAATTTCCATTTTTTATGTTATTTTTAATTCAAATGTTATTATTATGTTTAAACTTTTTCATATAAGGAATGCATTGACATAGTAAGTGACAGGTGGAGCCCTCTCTAGCTGCTTGATGCATCAGTATGTATCATGAGAAAATCTATTTTCTTAGAACAAGTCCATGAAAAAATCTTATTTTTAGTCTTGGAACCAGGCCTTGACTATGGGGTTATGAATTCTATCATTATGCATTCCATCATTATGAAATTATCTATTGATATTACATTTGATTATTCGAATAGTAGAATATTCATGTGAATAAGTAAATTGAATTATTTTATTTTTCAATGCCACATTATGCTGATGTTCATGTTTAGAAGGCTGTTTTATTAGTTTTATACATTTCCATAAATGTTTATCCTTATTTAAGAATGTTTCCTCTATATTTTTATCCTTACTGAATATATGAGATCACCCATTTATATGTTATATTTTAACCAGAATGTGAATTTGTATATTATGAATGACCTGTAGGTATAATACAATGGATATGAATGTGTTCTATGGAGACAAAATAATGGTTTTTTTCATTTAATTATTTAATGTAACATTCATTTATGTAATCTATTTTTGAATACTGCTAAACTGATCGGTACTTCGGGACTTGATTCCTTGTAATCATGCCAATGTATTAAAATAATGTACTGAATCCTGTTAAACTAGGGTCAGGGCGTTACAGTGGGTATCATAGGAAGTTTAGAAACAACCATTGAAATATATTTTGATAGTCTCTTATTATAGAAAAATACCCTTTGATAGACCATTAGGATTAGTATAGAAAAAAATCCTATAATTTCGGTAATGTAGAGATTTTTTTAATTTTCCAAGAAATGCACTGATGTCTAGATACGAGCAGGTAGAGGTGGCTCTGGCACAAATGTGCCTTGGAGTGAAAACTCTGACATGGACTTTCAGGCTTGACCTAGGGTATCCTACTACATGACAATGATCCTTGATACACTCTTGTTTGTGACACTCCCATGGTATATGCTTAGGATAATTCACATTTTCATTACAAGCCATTATGAAGGATTTAAGAGTAAATACTTCCACACAAAAAACAATTTATGATTATATATTATATGCATACTCATTTCAATATAAGTTAGTTATTTTACAAGTATGTAATTATGAACTACGATTCATAAACTAACATAGTGCATTCTACTGATTATAAATGTAACCTAGTAGAAGAAATGAGAATTCAAGCAATACATATGATCAAACATTTCAAATGGGTCCTATCATTCATGGTATTAAGAAAACATTTAAAAGGTAAATAGTCTCCCATGTAATCTCATCATTTGATGAAATAGAATCATGTGTTAATAATATATGAAATGAATTCTCTATGTCCTATGGGTTTGAATGGAAGAATGAGAAAAATAGGATGGAAGGTGGAAAGATGGATAAAGGGAAGAATGGAAAGAAATATTTTCTAATTTGTGATAACTGTGGAAAGAATCACCTTGGTAAATGCATGAATGGAATGAGAGTTTGTTATATGTGTGGTGAAAAAGGACACCATGTACGTGATTGCAATGGTAAGGATGAATTTGTAAATGTACAATGCTTCATCTGCAAAGAGTTCGGACACTATGCGAATAAATGTCCAAATCATCAGAGAATACCCCTAATGCTGATATTGGATAATAGTCATGTTATGATACTACAATAGATGAAGAAGAATGATTTTATTTCTTATGTTTTTATTAAAGTATTATGCCATTTTAGTAATGTATTAATTATGTACATGTTATTATAATTAAAGAGTATAAAAGGATTTTACTCCATTATTTAGTGATTTTGTAATAATATATGATTTATTTGGATAAATTATATTAGATATTATTCACTACATTGAAACATATTAATGATTTTTATATTCCATAATTGTTGGAAATTACATCAAATTTGGATAAAATTTGTATATACATTATTCTATAGTAAATAATGGAGCTTGAATGTAATCAATATGTTTTTATGGTAATTAAGGGTGTTATCGTGTTTTAAAAGAATACACGATGAAGATATTCACATGTTATTAAGTGGAAAAAAGTATCTTCATTATGTCTAGCTTCCTTATAAATATAGGACTATGAGTTTGGACAAAAGTATTTTGGATAAGTCTAAAGGTTCGGATCAATTAACTTTGACATTGGTTATTGTTGTTATGGTTAAATAATTTCTTAAGATTATTTTTGGATTTTCATAAAAAGGATTACCCAGAGGTTAGGTGACAACCTGCCGTGTCTGACAAGGCTTCAAGAGATGGACCCTCAACCGAAGGTCGACAAGGTTGGATCACCAACCACTGGCATACATGATGTCCTTGTTTGTATAATTTAAACTTTTTTTAAATATTTTGACAAATGAATTATATATTCATTATTTTTGAAACCCCGCACAACTAGGATATATAGAATATTTTTTTGAATTCTATTATATTTGGAAGTGAAAGATGAGTTTGTGGTAGGAATTAGTTGAAGGAAGAAACTCTACTTTTCAAGTGTATTTTTTTTCTCTTATTCTATGAATAAATTAATTCTTCAACATTAGGGAATAGATCTTAAAACCAGAAACGTGTAATCCTAAAACCTTATGTTTTGGTGAACTAATGATGTTTTAAATAATCATATATTGATGGTTTTGAGGCCCTTAATTTAACACTTTTTTTGTGATTGATGAACTCAATCACTTCCTATAATGATTTACATTTTTCCTCCAATTATGTGTCTCTAATTTCTAGCAATGTTCTCCGAATCAAGACCTTAAATTGATGGTGACATTTTCATTTATCTTTCCCACTTATTAAGACTAAATTTTATTAACCAAATTTTTAATGTGGGTTTTTGACAAAGATATTGTTATATTTTTAACCATTTATTTTTTAAGAACAATTCCAAATTATGAGGAGAAAATTTGTTGTAGGAGGTGAGAGTCTAACACCCCATGATTTCAGAGTATGTTATATCAATTAAATAATTTAATAGCTTGCACTACATGCAACACTGAGTTTGAGTGCACCACAACTAACCAAACATGTTGTTCAAAAGAATTTATGAATAGTAATATCTAAATTTTGAATTTTATATATTACATATAAATTTTAAAATTCATGTTATGTGTTTCATAGACATAATATAAGAACAAATTAATTATTTTTCAAATAAAGAAATCATTATATTTAAAAAACATTACCGCCTTTTATTGGAATACCCTTTCTTAAATCAAATATTTTACACTTTTATAATGTAATGTAACATTCATGTATGTAATCTATTTTTGAAGATGGCTAAACTGATCGGTCTATCGGGATGTGATTCCTTGTAATCATGCCAATTTATTAAAATTATGCACCGAATCTAGTTAACTGGGGTCCATGCATTACAGTTGGTATCAGAGGATGTTTAGAAACAACCAGGGAGATATATTCTGATAATCTTTGATTGCATAACATTACCCTTTGATAGACTATGAGGATTAGTATAGAAACACTTACACGAATTTCAGTAATGTAGAGATTTTTTGTATTTTCCAAGAAATGCATCAATGTCTGGATACGAGCAGGTAGAAGTGGCTCTGGCACAGATGTGCCATGGAGTGAACACTCTGACAAGGAGTTTTGGGTTTGACCCTAGGTGTCCTAGTACACGACAATGTTCCTTGATGCACTCTCGTTTATGAATCTCAAAGGGTATATGCTTAGTATAATTCACATTTTCAAAATAAGACATTATGAAGGATTTTGGGGTAAATACTTCCACAAAGAAAACAATTTATTATTATATATTATATGCATAATAATTTTAATTAATGTTTTTTATTTTAAAGTACATAATTATGCACTGTAATTCATAAAATATCATAGTGTATTCAATTATTTAGAAATGGTGCCTAGTAGAAGGAATGAGAATTCAAGCAATACGCATGATTGAAAGATTCAAGAGGGTCCTATCTTTCATGGTATTCAGACAAAATTTAGAAGGTAAATAGTCTCCCATGAAATCTCATCATATGAAGAAATAGTATCATCTGTTAATAAAATAAGTAATGAATTCTTTGAGATCTATGGATTTGAATGGAAGAAATGTTAAAAAGGATGGAAGATGGAAAGATGGATAAAGGGAAGAATGGAAAGAAGTATTTTGCCATATGTGAAAACAGTGGAAAGAATCACCTTGGTAGCTACCGGAATGGAATGAGAGTTTACTATATGTGTGGATTAAAAGGACACCAAGTACAAGATTTCAAGGGTAAGAAAAAAGTTTCAAATGTACAATGTTTTATCTGCATGGAGTTGGGACACTATGTGAAATAATGTTCAAATCATCATAGTATACCCCAAATGATGCCATTGGATAATAATAAAGTTATGATAGTTCCAATGATGAAGAAGAATGATTTTATTTTATATATTTTTATCAAATTATTATGTCATTTGAGTATTGTATTAATGATGATCATTTCATTATAGTTATACAGTATAAAAGGATTATACTGCAGTACTATTTCATTAAGGACTTGAGATTGTGAGGAAACAACAAACATGACTCAATAACATGAAATGTTTTTTGTAAAATATATGTTTGAGAGTAAGATAAACCATAATATGGTTCTGATAATAAGTTAGTGATTTTCTAATAATATATTATTTATTTGGATATTTTATATTGGATATTTTTACTTCCTTGAAACATATTAATTATTTTTATATTCCATCATTGTTGGAGTTTAAAAAATATTTTGATAGTAGGAGTATATCCAATATTCTATAATGAATAAGGGAGAATGAATGTAATCAATAAGATTTTATGGTAATTAAGGGTGTTATAGTGTTTTAAAATAATAGATGATGAAGGTATTCACATGTTATTATGTGGAAAAAATTATCTTCATTGGGTTCAACTTCCCTAAAAATTTTGGACTGTGAGTTTGGAAAAAATTATTTTGAATATGTCTAAAGATTGGAATCAATTAATTTTGACATTGGATACTGTAGTGATTGTTAATTAATTTCTTGAGATTACTTTTGGATTTCATAAAAAGGACAACCCAGAGGCCAGGTGACAACCCATAATGTCTGACCATGCCGCAACACTGAAACCCTCAACCGAAGGGTAACAAAGTTGGATCACATACCAATGGCATACGTGATGTCCTTGTTTTGATAATTTAAACTTTTTTAAATATTTTTTACAACTGAATCATAAAATCATTTTCTTAAACCCCGTATAATTAGGATTTATAGACTATTTTTTGAATTCTATTATCTTTTGAAGTGAAAGATGAGTTTGTGGTATGAATTAGTTGAAGGATGAAACTCTACTTGTCATGCATATTTTTTTTATCTTATTCTATGAATAAATTAATTCTAAAACTTTAGGTAGGGAATATTAAAACAAAAAATGTGTCATCCTAAAACCTTATGTTTTTTTGAACTAAATAATTTTTAAATCAAAATAGATTATTGGTTTTAAGGCCCTCAATTTGAAACATTTTTTTGTGATTGATGACCTCAATTAGTCCCTAGAAATATTTACGTTTTTACTCCAATTATGTCTCTGTAATTTCCACCAATGTTCCCCTAATCATGATCATAATTTGATGGTGACATTTTCATTTCCTTTTCTCTCTTATTAAGACTAAATTTTATTCATCCAATTTCTGTTTTGGGTTTTCGACAAAGTTATTTTTATATTTTTAACCAATTATTTTTGAAGAACAATTTCAAATTACAAGGACACAATTTGTTAAAGGAGGATAAAATGAAAATCCCCATGATTTCATAGTATGTTATATCATTAAAATAATATAATAGCTTGCACTGAACACAACACCAAGTTCGAGCGCACCACAACTTAACAAACTAGTTGTTCAACAGAGGTTATGAATAGTAATATCTACATTTTGAATTATATATATTCCATATAAATTTTTACATTCATTTTATGTGTTTCTTAGAAATAATATAATAAAAAATTCATTTTTTCATATAAGGAATGTATTATTTTTTAAAAATACAATTTTACTGCCTTTTATTGGCATACCATTTCATAAATCCAATATTTGACTCTTTAATATATTCAATATGGTAGAATAAAAATTTCCTTTAGAATTGGGACATAAATATTTAGTTTTAATAAATTTTTGGTGTATTTCTGAAACCATTCATATTTGGGTGAATAATTAAAAATACTAAATTTTAATTAAAAATAACTTTTTTAGTCAAAATAATTTATAGTGTTAAATTATACATTTGAATGTTTTGTAAGTATAATTAGATTATATTTTTATCATTTAATAAAATTTATGTCATTATAAGTTATTTATCAATTAAATTTGGCATAAACACATGTCAACCTTTTGATAGTTTTTAGTTTAAAAAATCGTGCTTTTTGGTTTGACAACTGTAATTGATTTTAAATAAATGAATGAAAATTTTATGTTTTTAATATGAGAAAATAGACTTCATTTTTTGAATTCAGAACATCATAATTATCTTAGGGTTAATGTTGGGTATTTTTCTAAAAAAATTCAATTTTTGAAGAATAATGAAAAACACTACGTTATTATTTAAAACTGACTTTTTATTTAAAAAATTATTTATTTTATTTAAATTTATTTTATGTAAAAATAGATAAATAATACCTATATAATTTAAATGTAATTCATATGATTCATTTTATAAATAATAAGATGTATAAAATTTTATTGAACTTTTTAAATTTTTTTACCCTCCTTCTAGAAGCATTTGAAATTTGAAAAAAACAAAATTTCACCACTTCTGTTAGTTGAATTTAAAAAATCCAATACACACATTTAATATTATTAAGTAAAATTTGGTTCAATAAGACGAAAACATTTTTTTGTTAATAGTAACTTTTGACTTTTATTTATCACAGTAAAAGTAAATATAGTGATTAAAGGTAAAAATTATTTTATAATTACCCTATCATATGTCTTAATTCTATTGGATAAATGTAATTCGACCAAAAAAACCTTAAAAATAAAACATGATCATCTTTCATCCACATGGATTAGATTGGGAAAGTTATTAATTTTTTATTTAAATAAGAGTTAAAAGTGTCAAATTCAAAGTTTAATAACTAAACAATTTTTAATGTAGGGTTACTCACAATATAAAATAAACTATAATTATTCACTATAATGTTAATAATATTTCATACATAATGGTATTTTATTTATAATTTTTAGACATTAAATGATCTAATTTATTTATGACACAATGATGATGCAGTAATTACCATATTAATAAAATATTAAAATAAATGATATTATAAATGCCCAACAATACATTAATTGAGACTCCTGATGAATTACACTAATTTTATAGGTTAATATAACATTTTAGGGAATATTAGATAATTTCATTTAAATTTATAAGGTTGTTATGTCTTTCACAAAAACACAATACCAAATCGTGTCAAAATTGAAAAAAATTAATTTGTAAAACAAATACTATATTATTGGTTGATATAATATTCATGAAACACTATGGATCAGAAAAATGGCTTATATAATATTATATATGTCATTACTGAACTAGTTGATTTTCCCTTTGATGTTTATAGTACGTTTATTAACCATATACTGTAAAAATAATGAAGTCACGGTAAAAGATAAACTATTTAACTAAGAGATAAATCTACAAGTTAAGGTTAAAATGGTAACCTAAACATGTCTAAAATCTATTGGTTTAGAGTATTTACACTTATAACTACCTGTGTCTTGAAATAATATCATTTTGAGCCATTGTAAACTGAATATTATTTTATAATAAATTTATATTTAAATATTTTCCTAAAGTTACCCTCAGCCCTCTTATAATAGTTAACATCGCCTTCTCTCAAAATCACACCTCCAAAGCCATTTGGATCAGAAAAACCATGGTAAAATATACTCCAAAAATACACCAAATCAACCATGACTCCATACCTTGATCAGAAAGGAAACCTATAAAGCCCTTTTTACCAACTCAAAATGAAACACCTGAAGAAGAGGTAATAATTTCACCACCCTCTTTCACGTTCATTTCTTCATCCACTTTTTCTATCTTTATTGTTACCATATAAAAATAATGACTCCAGTAACTTCTACAAACTGTGATGATATTTGATATATGGTACAACCATATTCATTATTCTATCCATCTTATGAATGATAAAGTCACCATGTGTTCGTACGTACGGCTTACCGTCTACACGCCGTTGTGTAATTTTTTATTCGACAATATGTTATTTGGAAGGTTATAATGATGAGAAATATTTATATATATAATGATAATAACATTATAATGTGTCATTAAAATTAATATACCATTCAATTTCATACCTTTTAATCATTAAAAAAATTAAATCGTCACTTGTTGGTACGTACGGCTTACCGTCTCCACGACGCGTTGAGATTCATTTCCACATTTACTATTCAACAATGATTATAAAAATATATATTATTAACATGTATGTAATATATGAAACTATAATGATACTGAATATATATATATATATACTTACAAATATCTTATTCACTTACTTCCATTTAATACAATATTAAAACGACAGGAGCGTTTATGCATACGTACGGCCTACCCTCTCCATAAATGATGTTTTCCATTTCATATATCTATCTACTATACATATTTATATTCTAAGTACATATGATATATAAATCATGTGTTATATTTTGGAAGTATGTAAATCATGATATAAATGATATAATCAAGAATAACAAGTTAAAACATGTACGATATAGAACGTGATTATTACCCAGAATGTAAATTTAACATGAAAATCATTATTATATGGGTAGTATAAAGTCATAAAGAATCGTATATGATATAATAAATATTAATATAGTTCTTGTATAATTTAATAACATACTATGGTAATTATAAAATAGGTTAAATGTACCCTCAAAAAATAGAAAGTGAATGGCAAAGGTTAATTTCACAATCTCTTTATTATCTGAAGTTTTTTTCACGTGAGTATCTACAGGGACATATTTATCATCCATGTCCATGTTTCATAAAAGGGTTTTGAAGGTATTTTTTTAAGTGAATATTTTTTTAAAACAGTATTTTATGTGTTTCTATGATTTATTCTAATAAACCATTCTTATTAATGTCCATTTTTTTAAAATGATTTTAAGGATTTATTTATATTGATATGATTGTTTTAAAATGATAATTCCATTCAAAAGTTTCAATGTGGTATGGGACACTTGGATTCAAAATTACCTTTTAAATGACTTCCTTTATAATTTATGTGAATTTTAAATGATTTCATGAAGAATGGATATTTCCTTCAATGATTTCTACTGATCATTTTAATCAATGTCAACATCCTTAACTAGATATTATTCTTGATTGTGGTTGATTTATTATGATACAAATCTTCCATATTGTATTGAATGTTTTGTGATATGATTGACTGTGGATGTGTAATTTTTATACCATTATTGGTTTATGTATAAATTATTGACATTTCGTATGTTAGTTTTAATACAAATTATTATGTTATGTTTAAACCATTTCAAATTAGAAATGCATTGGACTTAGTAAGTGACAGGTGGAGCCCGCTCTAGCTACTCGATGCATCGATATGTCTCATGAGACAAACTAGTGTCTTGGAACAAGGCCTTGAAAATATCTTATTTGTAGTCTTGGAACAAGGACTTGACTTTGTGGTTATGAAGTCTGGCATTATGCATTCCATCATTATGAAATTAGATATTGATATTACATAGGATTATTCAACTAGTATAATAATCATTTGAATAAGTAAATGGAATTAATTGATTCATAATTGCCATATTATGATGATGTTTATGTTTAAAAGGCTTTTTTTAGTTTTATACATTTTCATAAATGTTTATATTTACTTATGAATGATTATACTAATTTGTTATCCTTAATGAGAATCTGAGCTCACCACTTTCTATGTTTTATTTTTCCTAGGATGCGAAGAAGTATATTATTACTAACCCGCATGGATAATCTAAGGGATATAAATGAGGTCAATGGATACATTATTGTTTCGGTTTTTCATTTTATATTGTAATGTAACATATATTTATCTAATATATTTTCCAATACTTTTAAATTGATCAGTCCATTGGGACATGATTCCTCGTAATCATGCCAATGTATTAAAATAATGCACTAAGTCTAGGTAACGGGGGTCCGAGAGTTATAGTGGGGGGCTGTCCAAGGGGTGGGGGTGTCCAAAGGAGGGGTGAATCAGTCACAGAAAATCATTAAGTCAATATTTATAATTTATACATATTGAAATAAAATAATGTGACATAATGAATCACACATATATTCAGGCACCACAGATCATAAAATATCAAATGTTAGTAATATCACTGAAAAATGTAACAGATCAATCTCTCCCTCATCACCACCACTACCATCATTGTCATCATCTGCCTCACCCCTGTCATCATTGTCATCCCCATCATCATCCATTCCCAACTCATCGACTTACTCCTTGACCATTTATTCCACCTCGGCATCTTCCTCACCCTCCTCATCTGCCTCGGCCTCCTCCTCCGCCTCAAACTCCTCCTCCTCTACCTCCTCTTCCTCCACATCAGCCTCCTCCTAACTATAATATTGACCACCTCTTAAACTACCCCGTGGATCACCATATATAGAATTCATCAACGACATATATTCATCAAAAGCTATGCTAGCTTCTGGGGGAAGTGTTGGACGTACAACGTCCATCAGTTTCATAAATGCAGTGTTTTTCCTAGAAGATTGTTTTACCATCTCTGTGGTAAATTTTTTAGCATGTTCTTCATGTGCCTTGAACTTTTGGAAATTTATTTCACTATTAATCATACCTGAGGAGGTCTAATACTTCATCGGGGTTATACTCTTCCCAGGTCGGCAATGTACTCTACGAGGGTTCTCATCTCCTAACACCTGATGTAAGTGATCATCTAGCCCAAAATTGTCAGGTTCATGAGCATCAATAGCCTATAAAGTATCCTGATAAAAATATAAATAAATTATTTAGTTAAAAAATAGATATTAAAAATTGAAATCAGAAAAGTAAAATGTACAATATTTTACTGAGTTGGTTTATTAACTGCACTTTCATCTTTCTTCCTTCGACACGGGAAAAACAGGTTTGCTCAAGGCACTTGTCCTTTAATATTCCATTTTACCTCTATAATGACATTGAATCTAGGACACCAAAATTAAAAATAAGATACCGATAAATAGTTTCAATATTAAATAATATAACAACATTATCAATCAAATAAATTATTGAGGAAATAATAGAAAGTGAAAGTTTTAATGAAAAATTATAAACAACTATCTTGCCTACATCCTCTCATGATCTGGCATCAATGTACATCCAAAAACATGGAGGTATTATTTAGAATCAATATTTTTTATTTCATCTAGATGATTCCTAAATAAAATTCAATAATACAAAAGATAGTATTAACGAAAATATTGATAAGTTTCATTTAAATACCTCAAATGTGATTAATACCTAAACAGGGTAGTCACCCAATGAGTAATAATCATCTAATACAATTCTATCAGATAGTCATCAATGATTGGGACCACATCAAACATTGTGCCATCTCTAGCCTTCCATCCAATATACAACTCATGTTTATAGGCCCTCCAAAGCTTTGCAAAATCCATTAGAGGTGCTTTCCATGCACCCTCATCATCGGGGAAATTAAACCGAAGTTGAAAGCAAAATATTAATTCATATAAATACAAAAAATAATATATTTCATTAATTAAAAAATATTTTTTACCCATATCTCTTTCCTAGAATTATCCTTGACTTCAATTTTCATCTCTCTCTATGAGAGCGGGCTGACAGGAATGATGTGAGAGTATTTGGAAAGTGACACCAAAATCTATGACATTGATTCCATATTTTTTCAATCATTTGACTGTCTTCATTATAGACCACCATCAACTGTGTTTGGATGTTTCACACTGAATGCATGCATGTATTTCCCCGCCCCCACCTCCTACAAGTATATTTTTATGTTTTGAAATAATTTTTTTATTAATACCTGTTATAATAGAAGAAATAATGGTAAATTTTTTTAGGTTTCTATAAATATACCTACAGAAGTTTGATCAATTGGTGTCACTGGATCTTCAGAAATTAAATGAAAACCCTATGCAGGCGGAGTGGGTCCAAATATATGCTATGTATAAACATGCTCTTGTGGATAAGGAGTCGATTAATATGGAATATTGAAGCTCAGAGTGAAGGAAGTAGAAGTAAAATAATATGGCACAGATGACTTGTTCAATGCTGGATGGGGAGTTGGAATAAACATTAGTTATGGTAAATATGGGTTAGGATACTCAGATTTAAAGGGTTGTGAAAAGTTGGGAGGGCTAAATATCATGTGTGTCCCTAATGACACGCCAACATCGTAATTGAGAATTTATGTAATGTCTGTGGGTGGGGTAGGGTATAATCAGGTAGGGAGACAAGATTGACTTGCTCTCATACCACCCCACTCGTAAGAACACCCTGAGTACTTGGACCACTACAAGGAATCTCATAAAATAATTTTCCCCTAAGAGGTGGATCTTCCAAAAGTTATTAAAAAAAATTATTAACATCACATTATATATTATTTAAATATATATATTAAATAAAATACTCACTACAAGAACTATTGGTTGAATTCTCATCTCATCCAAGAAATGATTTTTTCCCTCAAATTTTTCTATTTCCTCTCTTAAATTGGTTGAATTTTCTGAATTTGAATACAAATATGCAAGTAATTAGAAAATGATATCAAATGTGTATCCCAAAAATCAAAATAAATGAGATGGAATAGTGGGATTCATTGGTAATTTAACTATCTATTGATTTAGAGTTTCATTAAAGAATATATAATGAATTCAAAAAAAATTATATGATGTAATAAATAAATTTAATTTTTTTAGGATGGTTATTTACTATGATGAAAAACCATCATTTTTATAAGGGGTAAATCCCTTTTAAAAAATAAGGAAAAATTTAATTTAATTAGCCCATTTAAATGATGTAGGTTTTTGTACATGTTTTGATGAAGAAGAAAATCTGTCATGTTCATTATCTATTGAAATATTAAAAGTGGGTTAGAGTTATACAAATTATATACATGATCAATAAAGCATTGAAATTTTCACCAGGTTAGAAATGATGTTTTCGTAGGTTTGAATACAGTTAAATTCTAAATTATAAAAATGAAATTCTAATAAAATTACAACCAATAAACCCTGAAAATTCACATAATGGTCTTGTAAGATACCAAAAATTTATAATCAATATAAAATAAATATGAATAGTAACATCCTTAACAATCCCAGTTGATATAAACCAAACTAATTGAGAACATGTATGGTTTATTTTATATATTTTTTCCCATAACTTTAGGTTTACAGTCTACCCTAAAAATTTAGCTATTCGATTCAACAAAATTAATAAATGGATCATTTCTAAAGGCAGTAGGGATGGTTTTAATTTCCTCACCACCATCATCAAAAATATTTCTAGTAATTACTTCAATAATGACACCAAATTCAGGTCGAAGATTGTATTATACATAAAAAACATATTTCTCTATTGTTTCCAATACATATGGTTCACAGTTGAAAAAGTATGAGTCATAACAATTACTCAAAATCCATATAATCAGTAAATGCTCCATGCATCGTCATTGAATCAAACCACTTTAATTTCATCATCGTGACTCGTCCATGAGATTAACAATCCATTATTATTATTTATTCAACGACTCTATAATAACCTACATTTTAAAATCACGGTCTAATATCTGATGCACTATCTTAGCAGTCTATTGTGGCAGTAAGCATGACACCATCATGTTGTGTTCTCTAGTTCTTTTCTTGTTTAGTGATTATTAATCTCTGCCCATTGATAATAATTGATTTATAGTAACAAACCATTGTATTAGGACCAAAAGCCAATGTTTTTATTTCCTTCGAGAAAGAGTTAGCTAGAAAACTAAATAATTGAAATATAATTAAATATTAATCTTAATTAAATATTTATTAAATTATATGAAATAGTAATATTTTTAACATCAATTTTAACCAAGAAGAAAACTCTTTACTATGAATTTTCTTCCTTCTTCACAATGATAAAGAAAGATGTTTCCTATTTATCATTGCATTATGTACCCTATATATAAAATAGGAATAATTTAACAGATATATAGATTATATTTAACTATATTAAATTTACTTACCTGATGTAGTCATCAAACAAATCACATTTGAAGAGAAATGTGTTATTTGAAATCTCCCACTCTTATTGGCTTAATGTCATCAATGTATATGATCCAAGAATTCCACCAATTTGAAGAAGTGATGGAAAACTGGGCTCAATTTTCTCATATTGTCCTTCTTCATTTCTTATTGTTCTGGTCATTATATTATTGTGACCAGAACAATGCAAAGAGAATAAATCTCTACAGTCTTCATCCATGTAACCATTCACAAAATAACTTTCATGATTATTATTCTTTCGGATATAAGACATTAATGTGTATATATTTCTTTTAGTTGGAAACATCCAATGAAAAGAAATAGATACTCCAAGATGAATTTCAGTTGGAATATGTATAGAAAAATTCATCATGAATTTAAAAAATGATGGAGGAAATATTTTCTCTAACTCACACAAAATCAATCGGGTGTTTTCCACAAAATTTTGTAAGAAATATGTTGAGAACTTCATAGCACAAAGATATCTAAACAAATGGAACCTATGAATAACATCCACCTTTTAATTATTGGACAAAAGATGACATATTTATATTGGAATCGACTAATGTAGAAGGTTGTGATAATCATGAGCCTTCAAAGATTTTAACGTCAACTACCTTCTATTGATAGATTTATATATGTTGCTTGAAGAGGCATCCAGAACATTAACAGTCTCTATTAAATGAAAAAATTTGTTTTGTTTTGTATCGGTGTCATCACATAAGAAGCACATGGATCATTCCATTTATATTCTCTGTTACGCACAAGATGTAATTCTGGTCTGATTCTCCTATCCACCAAGTCACACCAAGACCCTAAATCAAATTTATTTCCTTTCCCTTAACATTTCAATGAATCGAAAGAAACCTTTCATAAAGTTTTCAAAATTTCATTATGTCTAAGAAATGACATAAAATATAGGTTAAAAAATAAGGCAAATAAAAGAAGATACTTCTCTATTTCCAATTGTAAAACATTCTAATGGATACATTCATTCTCTTTCTAGATTTCATTTGACTTTTCCCAAATGAAAAATTGAAATATTTACATTTATTAATTACATATGTTATAAAAATATGCTAAGGTGGATCATCGTTCTCTATGGTAATGTCAAATCGGGTATGATTATTTCTATTTGGATGGTCCATTAGAAAGAATCATTGATGTCCCATAAAACTGAAACTACAATATTGTTTTAGTCTTTGGGATCTTTTATTCTACACATAAACAAGACATGATAGTTTTCCCTTTGTTCTCTATCCAGAAATCATTTCATAAGCAAGAAAATCATTTATCATCCACGTAAACACAACATTCATATGAAATATATCCATCAAATATTCATCGTATGTGCGCACTCCCACATCCCAAAGAAGTTTCAACTCATTCATTAAATGTTTCATGTATATGTCTATATCATTGTGAGGATCATAAGGGTGAAATATGTGTATACTCATGAATGTGAAATGATTTTTCATGAACAACCATGGCGGAAGGATATAAATGTGTATAAAAACCACCCATATGATATTCAAAGTTTGAATCTTCCCAAACGAACAAAAATTGTCGCATAAAAGACCTAAACTCAAACTAGGAATGTTAGTTGTAAAATCAGGATATCGAGCAACAAATATCTACCAAGAAAACCCATCTGCAGTGCGAACCAACTCATCATTAGTCTTCTTTCTCTAATTATCATGCCATCACACTTTCATTGATATTTTATCAGGCATAAATATATTTTATAGTCTTGAGATCAAGGGAAAGTGTGACCTTTCTTTGTGTGGCACAGGGGATGGTGTGCCATCAGCTTTTGGATTCCATTGGGATGGGCCACATTTTATACAATCATTTTGTTAGGCAGTTTCGTTCCAGAATAATCTTCATTCTTTTGGGAAAGCATGAATTGTGTATCTTGAAAATACAAGATCTTTAAGTAAAACCCATGGCATATAGTGGTTTTATGGAATATTTGAATCATATGAATGTAAGTCCATCAAGAAGGTAAGAATATAATTGATGGAGGTATTAGAAATCACATACATTGTTTTCCCACGATATAATCAAAATAAAAATCCTATCTTTTTTATTTTATCAGATTGTCGATATACTAGATTAGTGGTAGAATAATTCAATTTTTTCACCCTGAAAACATAATCATTTTCAATAGACACGTCATATGTGTTCATATTAAAGTCTTCTTGGGTTAAAATAATTTCTTTTTCATGATGATGAATAAACATAAACGGGTCATATTACAAATTCTCCAATCTAGTCATCTCATTTAGATCATAATCAATTATAGATTTCATTTTCTCTCCATTGCGATACCACACATAGTAGTTTTCTTTAAAAAAAATATGTGTTTTTTGGTGTAGCTAACTTCCTCATGTCTCAACCATGTTCATCCAACACAATTATATCATGGGTTGTGTATGTGACCACTATCTAAAGTATTTTGAAATATAAAATCTAAAAATATCTCCAAATTGTTTTTAAAATCCCTTGACATTCAATCTATTTCCAACCTCCATGTTCTATAAATTTTGTAAAAAAAAATTTCTAAGTCATTTCATCCAGTGCAATTCAAAAAGATTGATGTTTCAATGAAAATATATTTAAATAAATGAGAATTGTTCACTTTATATGAAACCATTACTGAGACATTACTTCATATGAGAATCATAATATAAATTAAAACAAAATACTATTTCTATATCAGAATATCTTTGAAAAACTATACATGTGTGTAGAAGATCATGTACACCTGCGGAGGAGAATTATTAAGGAGTTGTTGGAGGTGGGTGGTGTCAAGGAGGATATATTGGGGGTATGGTATCCAGGGGTGAGGGTGGTTTAGGGGGTGGAGGTGTCCAAGGGGGTGTGGTGGTGTATGGGGGGGGGGTTGTCCGGTGGGTGGGGTAGTCTAGGGGGGCAGCCCATGGGTGTGGGTGTGTCCAAGGGGGTGGGGGTGTCTAGGGGGTGGGGGATTCCAAGGTGTGGGGTTGGGGTTGGGGGACTATTGGAGGGGTTATAGGTTTTCAACCCCCATAATAGGGTTGTAGAATCCAATGTCTATCGAATTTTATCATGACTTCAAGCCTATAATAAAAGACCTAGAAGATTGTTCGTGTAAACCATGAATATCATACATATAAATCACATCACAACTGATTGTAAACAAATATCCAAATATCATATGTTGGACTAATTTTAACATACAGTGTAAATATCATACATGAATTCTAAAAAAACACACCTAATTGTAAACACACCAACAAAATTTGAGCAAGGAATGTGTCTTATTAATACCCAAATAGGCTTGCAGGGAGCTAATTCTAGGATGTGATACAAGGAATAAATATTGTATTTTATATGTTTAAAATTTTGTGTGTGTGTGTAAAATATGATATTATTTACATTTTATTGGTATATGAGACATGTGTCAATGGGATACTACTCATGGGAGTCTGAGCCTTGTTATATCATTAGGTGATATGGAGTTGTACGAATGATAAATTGGTATAGATATATATTGATAGAGGATAAGAACCTGAGTGAGATTTCATTGTGGAGATCACCTCTTCTTTAAAGGGTAAGAGTTAGTGTTGTTATCGGGCTTCAAAAAGAGTCTTATCATGTGAAAGAAACTATACATTGGTTATATGTGATTCCTATTTTTTTGTAGAGTGTATAATTGGATAGCCCCCTGGACATCCCACACCCCCCACACACCTGTAGCCCCCTACCCCCCATTGTAGCTCCCCCTAGATACCCCCCCCCCACATGAATATCCCCCAACCCACTTGGACATCCCACCCCCAACCTGGATATCCCTCCTCCCCACGGACAACCTACAACCCCTCCCCCCTATACATCCCACCCCCACCTCCTTGGACAACCCTCGCGGCCTGGAGAGCCCATACCCTCTACCCCACATGGACTTCCCACCACCACCAGCTAACTACCCACCCCTCCCTTTATATCCATCACCCATCCCCCACACCCATTCATCCCACATACCGCACCAAGGAACCCCCACCCCCCACCCCCCAAACATGGACACTCCCTCCTCCCTTGAAAACCTACACCCCTCCTCTACCTAGACATCCCACCCACCCCCCCTAGACATCCCCCCTAGACAGCCCCAGCCCCCCCCCCCCCCCCCCCACTAGACATCCCACACCCCCTCCTTTATCAGCACTACCCACCACCACTCCCATGACAGTCTTTCCCATCCCTTCATAGCTGACACAACCTCCCCCACATCACTACAGCCCATACTGCACCTAGTCATCCCCCACCTGGACCCCCCCCCCCACACTCACACATGGGAATCCCCCCCCACCCACCCTACATGGATAGCCACCCCACCCCCACATGGACAGTCCCCCTCCATGGATAACCCACATCCCCCTCCCCCTCCTAGAAAGCCCATCCACACTCCCCTGGACTACCCCCCCCCCCCACATGGATTTCCCACCCCCACCCCCTGGACAGCCCACACCCCTCCCCACCTAGACAACAGACCCAGAACCCACCTTGACAGCCCACATGCCTCCTTTGAAAACCCAGTCCCCACTCCCCCACACTCCTATAGCACCCCCACCCACACTCGTATTCCCCCCCCCCCTCGACAGCCCCCCTACCATTGGACAAACCCACCCCCACCAGGACAGCTCCCACTTGGACATCACTCCTACCACATGCGTCCCCTCTTTGGGTAATTTTATTTTTTACTAGATTATTAATTATGAAAAGAGAACCATCACGAATTATCCATTTAATTCAAAACATATCATTCAATTTATCAAAACTTGAAAAATTCAATTTATAAGGATCTATGGGTCAATTAAGAATTGTTGTTGGGGAAAGGGGAAATCGCCTACTTGGTTAATTCCAATTTAAAAACTGGGACAAGCACTTAGGAGGTGGGGTGGTGTCCAATAGGTGGGGTGGTTTCTAGGAGGGATTTCCGAGGGGGGGTGTCCAAGGGAGTGGAGGGTGTCCATGTGGGGGTGGGGCGATAGGGGTGGTGGTGTCCAAGTGCTGGGGGCTTTCCAGGGGGGCTATCCATGGGGGTGACGGGTGTCCTAGGGTGGGGGTGGGGGGATGTCCACGGGGATGGGGGTGTCAAGGGGGTGGGGTATGTCCAAAGCGGTGGGGTGTAGGGGGGGAATGGGGGGTGTCTAGTGGTGGGGGGGAGTGGGTTGTCTAGGTGGTTGGGTGGATGTTTCCAAGGAATGGGGGGTCTAGGGGGGAGGGTGGCTCTCCATGGGGGTGATGGCTGTCCGGGGGTGTCCAGGGGGTGGGGTGTCAAGTGGGGTGGGGGATGTCCAAGGGGGATGGGGGTGTGCAGGGGTGGTGGGGGGTTATGTAATGGGGGTGTCTAGGTGGGGTGTGGTGGAGTGTTAATTAGAGCCAATACCCATATAATATATTGAAAATTACTTATACGATATCTGACCAATATCACAATTCCAATCCATCACCCATCCAACAATGAATTCATCTTCAATGTCACTACCCTTCTCATTATTCCTTGAACCAAAAATTTAAATACAAAATCGGAAACTAATTTCCAAATAAACTAATTTCCATAGAATCTACCATATCACCCAACTATAAAATCAAAAACCACATATACCACTACCCCAACTATCCCCAATCCCTTCACATGAACTATCAATATACACATTGTCCTTTACCATCATTGAGTGGGGATAAATCTCACCAGCACCGATTAGTTTATATGATTCATGAACTCTACACAGAAGGAGTTAGTATGGATACATCAAATAAATGTGATTCAAACAAATAGGACACATGAAATGTTGGAAAAAAACAGAAAAAAATCACAGTGTTAAGTTTACCATGCCACATTGTAAGACCCAGCGATTTTATGAAAAATATTCTTTTAATTTCATTAATGTCTTGTGTTGTATGCTACACCAAGATTACCTTGCGCTATACGCAACAACGTATTAGCTTGCAGTATACGCAACACTATTCTTGGATCGTGCTACACACAATTTTAATAATAGTTATTCTACGCAACATTGAGTATATATATATATATTCAATGTATAAATGAAATATGGTTGGATTATGATATATGAAACAACGAAGGATTCTTGCACAACACACAACCCTTACTTGGCTTGCATTACACGCAATCGCGACCTTCCTCGATAGCGTGTGTTGTACGCAATACCGAGTTTTACTAAACAATGATATATTATTATAATATTATTATGAACTAGCCGTTATGAATAGTATTAACTAAATTTTGAATCTTATAACATTATTATCCATCTTAAACATTTTCTAAAACATGGTATAAGAAAAAAATAAATTTTTCGGGTAAAATAAGTATTTTTCAAAAAATGCAGTTTTGCCGCCTTTTGATGGCGCACCCAGTTTAAATCTACTTTTTGACATGTTTATAAGTTTAATTTGACAAAATAAAATTTTTATTTGTAATCATGAAATAAAAATTTACTTTGGATAAATTTTTCATGTTATTCTGGTAACTTTCATATTTTGATGAATAGTAAAAACACGATATATTTTAATTAAAAACAACTTTATTCATCACAATAATTTATATGGTTAAATTGTAATATTGAATGGTTTTAAAGTATAAATAGATTATATATTTTTACCATTTAATCTAATGTATGTCATTAGCATTGATTCTACCTTGAACTCGTAGGATAAATCAATTCAATCTTTTGCAATGTTTTAAAGAAAAACCTATTTTCTTTCGAAAATGGGATTAATTTTAATTTAATTTCTACAACTTTTGTGTATTGAATTTGGAAAAATGGATTTAGTATTTGGAATTAGTGGATCCAAATTATGTTAATATGCTACTTTTTATTTTTGGGAAGTTTGAATAGTAACTACGGTAAATTTTATTTACCATAGTTAAAGGTAAATCGGGTAATTAAGGGTAAATATAATATTAAAAATTACTCTAACACATGTCAAAATCCTATTGGATGACTAAAAGTCGACCCATATAACCTAAGGGTCGGATTAGATTAATTTAATGGACTTTTTTCTATGAAAATAATTTAATTATTATTAAAACCAAAGAATGTGACAACATGTCACTATCTTAAATCTTATAAGTATAATAATTTTAATTTAGTGATACAATTCATGATACTTCGAACATGAATAGTCTCAATAAATCTAATACAATATATACATCATAGGAATTTATTTATAATTTTTAGGGATTAAATAATTATCATTTATTATTACAGAAAGATGATGTAGTAATTGTCTTATTAATGAAATATTTACATAAGTGATGTTATAAATACCCAAATAAATGTAATTTAAGACTTTTTATGAATTCAAATAATTTTTAGGTTAATATGACATGTTATTATTGATGTAATTAACTTTTTTCGAACTAATTAATCTGTTATGATTTTCATAAAAATCAATTACTATATAGTGTCAAAATTGACATAAAATAGTTTTTAAAACAATTATTATATTAGTAATTATTATTTTATTCCTAAAAATAAAAGGTTCTGCCAAATGACTTAGATAAGGTTATATATATTAATAATAAACAACTTTTGGTTCTTTTGGCTTCTTATAGTAAGTTTATTAACCTTATAGTATAAGAACACAAGAAGACACGGTAAAAGTAAAATTATCTAACTTAATGTTAAATCTAAATGATAAGGTTAATATAGGAATATAAACTTGTTTAAATTATATTGTATGAGAGTATTTCGATCCATCCCCACCTTATCTTTGAAATATATCAATTTGGATCTATTTAAAAACGAACATGACCTTATAATAAAATAATATTTTTAGTTTTTCCAAAGGAGCCCCTCTCCTCCCTTATAAAAGGGAACCTCCTCCCCCTCTTCCTCACACCACTTTGAGCCTTCAATATAGGCCAACCCCTGCCACTTTCTCCTATCCACTTCCCTAGAGACATACTAGAGGTCCTGGTATTTTTCAAAGACCAATTTTAGTTCCCTAAAAGGAGGTCTCAAAGAAGAACTTCAATGAAGAGGTAATATCCATTACCAAGCCTTTCCAATTTCTTTCTTCTTCAACATCTTCTTATTTAGTTGTTTAATTATTAAGTAATAACATAAGTATCAATAATATACTGATATGTTATTATAAGTATTAAATAACCCTATTTAACCATCTATCCATCCTACGGAAAATGAAATCATTGCGCGTGCGTACGTACGGAATATCGTCTCCACGCCATGGTGTAATCTATTTTCCACCACCACCTTACTTGAATGGGTATAATGGTGTAAAGAATAAATATATATTATTATTGTGAAGTTATATTGATTCTGAAATAGTATACATACACTCCAATACAATTCCATGATCATAGGAACGATATCATCACTCGTGCGTACGTACAGAATACCGTCTCACGATGTGATGCGATTTGTTCTACATGATATTCATTGCATAATGATTATATAAATGAATTGAATGAATGAATATGATATATATTAAACTAATACAATTCTGGAAATGAGTTATCTATAACCTAAAGAGAATAATAAGAATTTATTCGGCAAAACATGCATAAGAACATAGAGTAATAAACACCCGAATAACAAGTAATAATGAAGTACTACTAATAAGAAGCTAAAAATATGACCATATATGATATCATAAAAATAAGTATGATTCTGGAGTAAGTCAATAACATTATTTAAATCATTATACAGGAGGTTCGGATACTTACAAAGCAAGTCGGACCTAAGGTATGGGAAATATCACTATCTCATTTTTATCTAAGATTGTTTATACATTAAAATTTACTGGGGTGTATTTTATCATCCACATCCATGTTTCCTCAATATGTAATATTATTTCCAACCACCTACAATTGTTTAAAATCCAATTTTACCCCCCAGTGAGTTTTTAGTAAAGGATATGAAAGGAATCTTTTGTCGTTTTTCGTACGAGGTACTTTTTGACTTTTTCGACAAAAGTACGAAGAATTTTTTTTAACTTATACTGTAAGAATGTATTTTAAAACATTATTTCCAAGAATATCCCCTTATAAGTTTTCAAGTTTATTTTTAATCAGCTTCTTTTAGTTTAGAACAGTATGACATGTTAATAAAGGAAAAGTGTTTTTAAAGTAGAAAGGTTATTTTCCTCAAGAATGGAGTTCAAGTGTTTTATCAAAATTATTTTTCCATCTAAGATAATAAAGGGTTCTGTTTCTATGAATATTTTTACATGTATTTGATTATGTTTTGAAGGAAATGTTTTTATGAATTCTTTTATCTTATATGAATTGTTTTATGATGTCATGATGTTTAAGATTCCCATTTTTATTACATGGGTTATGCTATGATGTATGGTTTATGATTTTGTGGCACACATAAGAATGGTATCATTATGAGATGGGTGGGACCTATATCTCCCTTCAATGAATTGGGTAAAGATTTTATATCTCATGAGATAGACATGGCTGGAATAGTAGGTTATACCGGTTTAGTGAAACAGAACTGAAATGAGGGTGACTCGGTTCAGAAATGGACTTTGTCCACTAAGATAGTTTTGGAAATTAGTCTTGACTAATAAGATATGATTCTCTATGATTATGTGTGTATGCCACAATGTTTCATATTTTATGTTATTATTATTGGGATTTTCATTTCACTACTATGATTTTTCCCATGTTATGAAATTATGCTCTCTTTTGCAGGTTAAGATTTCCAAAATGTTATGTTCTTATGAATATGATGTGATTGGTATTCCTTTTGTTTACCCTTACTGAGCATTTGAGCTCACCCTTTTATGTTTTCTTTTCCCTGGGATATAAAAAAAGGATTTAGGTAAAAAAGGAATATCTTTATGGGAGATGTTGAAGATCTTTCACCATGATTAGAAGATTATATTCCGAGTTTCCAAAGACACTAAACTATTACGATCCTTGTGTGTGTGTTTTTGTTATGTACTAAGTATTCCGCAAAAGTAATGTAATGTCCATGTACGTCAAGCTTTGTGTCTCTACACACATACCACACAAAACTATGTTTTATGCCGAATCAAGACATGAAAAAGAACAAAATTGATGTAGAGCATTAAAACTATAATAGATATTACTAATTTGAATAATAGAAAAAAATTCTTTGTTTAAAATGTATTTATTGGGTGGATGGAGTTTCTCACCCCTAGGGTAAAGAGAGAGCATTGAGAGAGGTTCAGATTGGGGCATGTAATCGCCTGGATGGGGGAGCAGGGCTACTGTGTACTTGGAAGAAACCATTCCCATCAATTTCTAAAAACGTTTGAAAATAAATTCCATACCAATGGATTTAAAAACCATTTGGTATGGATTTTATAATCTCATGATTTCCCAATTGTTTGAGTAATCTGTTGAGAAATATTCATTCTGAAAACACAATAACAATGGTTTGATGAAATCGTTGGGATTCATGCTCTTTTTTACCGAATACCAATGGTTTTTTTAAACCATTGTTAAAAAAAAATTGGGAAAACATCCATTTCCACTAGTGTCTCCAACCTATTGGGATGAATTTGGAGAAATAAATCTATATGGACATGATCTTGTGAATGAGATGGTAGAAAATGTTCATGTCATCCATTAAAATATCAAAGATTCTCAGAGTCAGTAAAATTGATTTTTTTAAAACCACCAACGGACTTGAGTTCAATGATGGTGATAAATTCTTCAATCTAATATCTCATTGGAATAGATTCATGCAGTTTTTATGAAAAGGAAGCTAAGCCCATGGTACATTGGACCATTTGAGATAATTGAACACATATAATCTGTGAGATATCATCTTTCATATACACTGAATATAGATCATTTTCATTATGTGTTTCACAGATCACTCATGAGAAATTATATACCAGATCCCTCATATGTATTGAACTCATAGGACATATAACTAAAATATGACCTCCCATATGGGGATCATATATTAATGATTTTAGACTAAAGAGATATTATTATATAAAATAATAAAACCCACCTTGTCAAAGTTATGTCGAGGAACCATTATTATGAATATGTAGCTAGGGAACTATATGATGTGATGAAGCATATGTTACCTCACCAATTTATGTAAAATGAAATTTTGAGGGTGAAATTTCAAAAGGGGGGAAGAATGTAATGACCAAAATTTTTATCAATGCAATTTCACCATTCTTGTAGTAATTTAATATAGTATAATCCCAAAAAATATCATTATAAACAAAATTACACACATAAATGAACTACTATGTTGTATATTTCCTTTAAACATAATTTTTCCTCTTCTGTGATTTGAATTTAAAAATTTTAACATACACAGATGCAATCAGAAAGCTGTTTGGAGTTTGATTGGACAAACATGATTTTGGTTAATAGTAACATAACCTTATGAATAGTAATTCTATCTTTCTGAATAGTAATATTAAAAATATAAATATTAAATAGGAAAATTTAATATAACCATTCAAATTATAGTATAAATAAAATTTATCCAACCGATGTTTGATAATAAGATTTAATTATATAATAGTTTTGGTATTTTTTTTAAGTCATGAATATTTAATGAATAATTGAATAATTTAAAAGAAAATTTATTTTCATTAAATGTATTCATAAGAATTTATTTATATGTCTTATGACTATATGATAACTTTTTGAGACATTAACTAATTTTAAAAAGTGTTAGAAAAGTAGTTTTAATTTAAAAGATTTTATGTTATAAGAAAATTATGATTTTAATGAAAAATTCAGTTACTCATATATAAAAATTTATTCTCATAAATGTTTTTTCATTTTTGAATTATGAACATTCAGGAATGGTTATTTTGAATTTTTGTGATTTTTCTGAAATACATTAAATTATGGTGAATAGTCATATTCAATAATTTACAAAATATGCTAAATAAATGAATTTCTGCATCATTATTGAGTCATGGATATTGAAAATAGCCATTGGTTTAAACTCAAATGCTCATGTTTCAATAGTTATTCATTAAATCATCACTATTTTTTTCATGGGGTGAAATATTAAATTACTAATTATAATATAGCGAAACCTTCTATCTAATCCACTATAAATACCGCCCCTCATAACCTCATTTCCTTACACCTCTCAAGCCTCGTACATACATAAAATTCAACTCATATCTCTCCCCAAGATCCTTCTTCATAAAATTTAGAATAGTCTCTCATAAAAGGACCTAAACCTCTCTCCTAAAGAGGATTTCAAGGAAGATACATTCTAGATGTAATTTTTTCCTCTGTTTTCATTCAAATTGCTTCAAAATTTGATTCTGTTTATTCTCTTATACTAAACTTATCTAATAAATATTTTATTATAACTCTATTAGGATTAATATAATTCTATTCTATCAAGTTAATGGAATATTATTAATTATACTCATCTCTCCCTCTGTCTTTGTTTATAGAAATTAAATCATCACCCGTGATGTGTTGATTTACATTAATCATGGGTGATGCACATTATTATTCTTTCAACTCCTTCAAGGATCTTAAAAAACCCATTAAATGGTTGAAAAAATATTTTAATATGTATTTTTAACAAATTTTTTGTTTTGGAATCATGTTTTATACAAATGATATATGATAAAACAAAACATGTTCTATGGGATCTGAAAACCACCCAAATTAAACCAAAAAATTCATCATTAAATTTTATCTAATGATTCATCATCATTATATATAAACAAAATAATTATAATATCATTTAAAATCCTAGAAGTTAGTTTATAGCAGGAAATATAATTTTTATATGTTTATCCATTTTCTACACAAACTACCAATCATGAACATAAGTGAACCCTTCGTGAAAACTAAGAAAAAGAACACTCTTGAACAATTAATGTAATCTCATTATCTCATCCAAAGGCCCATAAAAGAACTTAATGAAACCATAATAAACTATATTAATGTATTAGAGGTTATATAAAGATTTATTAATGAATCTAATGTAATTATATAAGAAATTTATGTGAAGAAAGAGTTCAGATACATGGTTAGGGGATTTCTCAAACCCAACTTTCCTTTGTCGGGTTTTCCTTCATCCACTCCATTTTGAGTATGGTTATTTTTTAAAAATAATTTCTTCATCATTATGATATCGTTTCTAGGATATAAATGAATACAACTATAGATTATTTCAAAAAAAATGTTTTCCAAAATAACTCTTCTTTCAAAAAAAACATTTTTTTCTTGTCACTAATGGTTGATAGATCTTTTATCTAGTATGTTATTGCATATATCATTTGGGACCAAATGTTTATGGATGTATGATTTATTAAATGAAACACAATATTTGACATGGTTTCTATATCTCCATGGTTGATATATGTTCTTCGTGTCATGCATGACAATGCTAACATTATAATGTGGAGGGTTACCCTGGAATTATATGGAACAATGTTAATGTTGTGAAATGATGGGCACACCCAAAATTATATAGACCTCCAATAAATTACATAATGTGAATAAAATCACAAGTAAAGTAAAATATATGTGAACATAATTCTTTCCTTTTTCAAAACTATTTGTGGTAGTTAACCACTAAGATAGAATGTTTTGTTTTTATGGATTGGCACTTTTCAAGAATTTTATTAATTCTTCCTATTATGATTATCATCCAATTACTATGTTATGATGATAATGTTGATGTTCACTCCATATTGTATTTTCTCAGGTTCTTATCCTCTTACTAATCTTTTTTCACACCTTGTTTTGATGTATATCATCAGGTGACAAATGTACATGATTTTGATTCTCAATCACCTTCTATGTTGCTTTCCTCTCCAGATAAGGTGATGAAATACCGAACCCTTATCCCTAATTTTGTATCAAATACTCTATTATTAGTTTGATACTTCCGTAAATCCCTAATTGATCAAACAACAATGTTCTTCAAATAAAATTATTATTTGAAACCTTTGATATCAGGAAACAAAAAAATTAAATCTCTATCTTCATTTTTAAAATTCATAATCTAGAACTCCTATATATTGGTCTCCTAGTGAAATAAGACTATATCTCAAATGGAATATATAATATACATCTCTCCCTTATAGAAACAATTTATCCTAAATAAAATTTTCCATGATCTCATTATTTCTGAATAGAATGAGGCTTCATAATTTCTTGCACTATCATCCCTCCAACAAACATGTTTATGTTGTATACAACAATATCATTTCATTGTTGTTTTTTGACACATTGAATTAGTTCCACACAACTAATATCTTTTCATATATGAATCACTATTATTTGTCATTTGATAATGATAAATTTCAATCTTTTTCTAGGGTGTCACTTTTTAAAATCCTCATCTTGTTAGATCCATGATCATATGAATGGATTGTGGGAGGTGACTAAAACAACCTTTTAAAACCCACATAAAATAAAGGTAGAGGTGCCTTCGGTAGGATGCTGACTCAAGACTTCCCCTCCTTTATGTCCAAAACATCATTAATGAACATGGAATTTATTAGATAGGAATTATATTTTTTAAACCACCGTATGGGATCCGAGAACACTAGTTGTCATCCAGAAAGATGTTATCCCAACCCTCATGTGATATTATCTTATAAAATACCTATATTGACCCATATCTCTTGTTCTCAGTTATATCACATTTTGATTATATAAATTTTTAAATTAGGAACATGAGAAAAAAACTCTATTTTTAGCACAGTCATGTGATCTAGTGATCTAGACTTATATAATGACGGTCTTTTGTACTAGTCCAAACAATATCAAGGGCATCATTAGATTAGCGTTCATGGTAAATTTAAATTGTAAAGGAATTAATTATAGTCAGGGAGTAAAAAACACCCCCTTTGTAGAAAGATTTTTAAAAAATAAATAATGTTAATTAAAACATGGAATCATTCTGTTACAAAGTATGGAATGAAAATAATTTTAGAAGTCAACATTATAAAGAATTTAATATATGCATTTTTTATTATATATGAGTGTCTACCTCATTGAAAGTCAAATGTAATTTGGATCTGATAATGGAAACCAAACAATGGTTATATTCATCTGTTCATGAAAAATTTGATATTAATCATTAAGATAAACATTATCTTTGACGATGGGTCATAATATAATTACATTAATGTTGTTATAGTTAAGGATTATTTTTTTTAAATCCATCCATGATTTCCTTAAACTCCCCATATATGATGGGTTTCCAAGAGTACAATAATATATTTTTTACAAAATTATATTATTGAGGATTAGGAAAGAATGTTATTTTTATAATTCATCTATGTGGAAAAATTTATTTTGGGGGCTGTATTCAGATGAAATATAGGGAGATCTCTATGGAATAATGGAATCCTTGGTTCCTTATATGTCCCTTACTAGAGATTTTTAAAGAAATAAGTCTTGAGGATCTGTAATATTTTCTACGTGTCCGATTCCTCCCTTGAGTGGATAGATCCACTACCCTCTTCCTAGTCAGATAAAATAAGAAACCTTCTTCCATAAGTAAATTCAATCCTATAAGTTTTTTAAACATTACTTATGAACTTATATAAAGTGTTATCAATAAGAGGATATCCCAACATTTCCTAGTTTGGGTAACTGAGGTACAAAATTTAGTAAATAGTGTAAAATCCATCTAGGGATTTATTTCACATACACATGAAATGATTGACGAAACAAAAAATAAGTCCCAAGGTTTTAAAATTTTTAATCAATGTAGATATAGGAAAAGTGTAAGACATTATTAGTGAGGATTTATCATAAGGTTCTTGAATTTTATGGATATATCTTCTTGGGAAGTTGATATATACTTCATATGTATTTTCTCCCCATGGTTTTCAATCGAATTTATGGGAATGAGATAGGATTTCTCATGTCAGTTTATGGGATTATAAATGGGACCTTACAATGTATAAGTTTGTTCATATTTACTAAGGGTGAACTTATTATATTAATTAATTCCAAAATGAAATTAGGCATGATCTAACCATTTTAATGAAATCATTACTTCAATGTTTCTACATCTTATGTTTGATGAAAACATGGTTCTTTTACTAAATTGAAGTTCATATTTTGTCCAATGGATAAATTATATCCTCAAAGAGTACTTTAAATGGTGGGGGATTCTCACTATTCATGATATGTGTAGTCTTGTAAATTCAATTGGATGCTCAGAGAGGTTTGTGCACAAAATTGAGTACAACATTTGAAATTGGAAAAGAAACCTTCATGTGGAATATTTCGGTCCTCCAATTACATTGGAGAATGTGAATATAATTCCTCTGGACATTCTGTTGGGTAAAATATCTTCCCATATCAATAGATCAAAAAACTATTTTCCCTCATTAGGATGAAGGTTTACTCTCATCAGAACCATTCTATCCTTAATTCACAAAAATTTAGAACCAGTTCTAACCCTTCCATGGTATGATATAATGAAAATCACAAAACTGTTCAGATAATTAATTCGGTATTCTATTTCATTTGGAATGTATCATTGGGCTTCCTGATCATGAGTGGATTTTTCAACCGATGAGTTTGGTAATTGAACATGATGTATATCGGACATGGCACACTTTTAGCATTCACATCTAGCATATGAAGTGATAGGAATACATATGTTGTGGGAAATTTTTATAATATATATATGATAACAATATAATAATTATAATAAAAACCTCCATAAACATATGGAAAACTATCCAAATCCATATTCCACATCTTCAACATAGTGCTTGATGGACATTCAGCTGGGGAGAAATCAGCGTCTGCCATGATAAGTGGGTGGGAATTACACTGAGACTCCCTATATGACAAATCCTATATATTACATTTCACTAGTTATTTGATAATCCATTTTTTAATTAGGTAACACTCAATAATGATCAAGATGATATTTTCCATCATATTAATCTCTTGTGTGAGCTAGAAAAATGCATTTTCAATGATTCAATATTAGAATCATTCTCATAAAAGGATTGTATAGTAGTGTTTGTGGACAAAACAAATAAGGATATATGGATCCAAATACTCTAGTGAAAATTAGTATATCTAAATTATAATATTATGCTATGGAGTTTATGATACCATATGATCTCCACTGATAAAGTGGTGGGATAGAAATGGATTTATTTTATTTCTTAATGCCTATGTTTCCTACATCTAGGTAATAAATTCAAAAATTAATTATTTTTACATAGATAAATAAAAATTATTATATGAAATTATATTGGTGAGATTTTAAGATAGACATCATATGTTCTTCAAGGAGACAAATTGCTTCCAATTTTGGTTCCAAGGGGTGGAAAGAAGAATGTATAAGATAATGGTGAGAGCCCTTATGATGTCTTCTAAATGATGGTTTATATGGGAGGAAATGAGTAAATAACATCTTAAGGGACTCTTTTATTCAAGGATTTCACATTTATCTACAATAAGTTGGTTGATTTATGACATATGAGTCAATATTATAAAATTTGATGAGGATCTATCACTAAGAAAAATTTATATTATAACAACGAACATTGAACTGGATAAATAGTTAGATATGTAAGACAATGGATTTGATAGAACCCTCCCAATGAAGGGTTGAATTTCAAAGTTGATGGCTCTTGTTTCATGTATTCTATTATGGGGTTGGAGTTTTCTATGAGTAGAAAGGTTTTTTTTTCATATTTTAGTTCAATAACTGGGAGTGGGGATTCCCTCTAAGTATAGGCTTATGCTATATTACATGTTATTGAGTTCTAAATTACAATGAATAATACACTCACATTTTTTAAAACATATCCCTAGATTCATTATACCTCTCTTAATATCAACACTACCACCCCTGGTGCCTATAATATCATCTCCGAAGATACATTTCTCTAATTGAAAATCGGGGACTATAACATTGCACTAGGTTTGAGGGCATCAAGTTGGAATATTTTCTTCCATTATGATAGACTCTTGATGATAATTGTTTCATATTTAAAATTATGGAATTAATTCCACAAGATTATTTTTTTGTAGTTTGAGGAAACTATCACAGGCTATATTACATTCATCCCCCTGATTACCTGTTTCGGCCTCATGCTTTATATTCCTTCTATAGTTATATATGTAATTTTTATTTTACCCTTTCAATGAAAAATAAATGATTTAATTTTAGTAAGTAAATATTTTATATAACATAAGTAAATTCATACAAAATAAATCATGGATTATTGTAATAATTGTTTTTAATATCCAATCGAGTTTTTTTTTAAAATGACATAAATATTCCTTATAATAAAATTTCCCAGAATTCATTCATCGATAAAAATTATTTAATAAATAGTTGGATGAATGTTAATAAATTTCTCGAATTTTTTTTAAAACATTGATTTGAATAAAATGGGGTTTCATTGAAATGGAAAAATAATATCAGTTTTATTTAAAAACACTCTTTTGGATTCAAAAGTACAGAAATAGAAGGAAATGAATATAAGAACAATATTTTCAAGAAATATCCATAAGAAAATAAATTTAAATAGATATTTTATATATGATTCATTTTGTTTCATACTTGGAAGCATAATAAATAACAATACAAATAAGGATATGTTTTCATAATATATCAATTACCACTTTGATAACATTTAATCATAACCCCATGAAATAATATAATTAAATAAAACATAATATAGAGTGAATATAATTATACTCCTAATATAACATGTTAAACAGGTGGTATATACACCTCAAAAAATAGAGTTTTATTACACAACATATATCTCATTGAATGGAAATTCAGACAAAAACTGTTAACCCTTTGGTATCTATTGAACTATAAGCCCCATAAAAGAGATAACCTAAAAATTAATTGTAAATAAAAATTATTTAAAAGATAATAGTCATAAATTAAATTCATGGATTTTATATACTCCATATAAAATACTGAGTTGGTCAATATGACACTTGCCTCACATAAGTACAATGCAACAAGGGAATCCATTACCTAAAGCCTCAAATTTATATGTAAAAATTTTAAACACATTTATAATAAGTATATTTTAATTTAAAATATTAATATAACCATAAATATATATATGATTCCATATATTATTCACTTTTTAACCCTTATTACATATTTATTTACAATTTCTCTTTAAATTATTTCTTTTTAATTACTCCTTTATTTTTTAGGTATGTTTGGTTTTGGTATTTTATGTTATAGTACAATGAAAATTCATTCACCATATACACAATTTTCTATATTACAAAAATATGATAACAATAATATATATATATATATATAAATAGTAAACTATAAAATCTAGATATTGAAAATGAAATACATTGTTTATGGTAATGGTAAGTCATACAAACATGTGAATGTTGTTTCCTTTTCCTCAAAAGAAGAAATATATGAATGTAAAAAATATATTGAACTAAATAATTAATATTAACTTCATATATATCACATATAATCATTAAATTTAAAAAAATTTCCTTCTATCCAAAGCGTTGGTGAAAAATGAATCACATATCTTCAAATTGTGGTAGTTCAACAAACACACGAATGATGTTATCGTATCTCCCATGAAATGGAATGTAAGAAGGTATATAAGATATATTTATAAAAATTTTATAATAATGATACTAATATCTTATATATTATTTTCATTTATCTTTATTACCATCCATGTATAAAAAACATAGAAAAACCCACCACACTGGATTAAGATGTAGTTGTTTGTTGTACACACGAGGCTCTATTTCATATTCCAAAAGGATGTAAGGAATGAATTCACATTTGGTACTATAATTCCATATATATAATAATATAATAAAAATAATATATAAATACAACATATATTAGTATACTCAGTTGTGAGAGGTGGTGATAGTGTAACATCCCAGGTAAATAAAGAATAAGGTATTTTCATATTTATTAATATTTGTTAATTATGTATTAATTTTACTTTAAAGGGGTTTTTATGTTCGATAGCGTACCTGATACGCAACAATGAGTTTTTTTGAAATCTTACCTTGCACACTAATAATATAATAATATTTTATTAAATGGTAGTTAAAACGTATCCATTTTATTGGAAGGAATTAATAAAAATAACTAAAATATGATTATATATGACTGTTAAATGTTTTTACATTTATCTAATAAAATATAAAGGCATAAAATAAGAAAAGAATTCAATTTTAAGCATAAATACTCTAATATTCACTAAAAGGACGATTTATCACCTTTTGATGGTAAACCCTCTTTAAAAGTAGTTTCGGTCACTCTTATACATTCTATTGGACAAAATAAAATCCTTCATTAGAATCGGGACATCAAAATTTACTTTGTTTATGTTTATGTTATTTTTCTGATAATGTTCATTTTTAATAAATAATGTTAAAATGTTGTATTTTAAATCAAACCCTCTTTTTAATCTAATTTATTTTTATTATTATATTATCTTTTGAATTGTTTTTAAAGTTAAATTAGAATATATTTTTACAATTTAATCTAATGTTGGACATTAGAATTAATTTCACTTTGAAATTGGATTTAAACAAGTGTCAATATTTTGATAGATATTGTTTCATAAAAACACTATATTTGTTTTGAAAATAAGAATTAATTATTATATTAATTAATGCAACTTATATTTTTTGAATTTTTTAAAATAGTCATCAGTTTTGAATTTGGAAAATCACATTTATCTTATGGATAATGTTTTTTATTTTTCTGAAAAACATCAATTTTTTATGAATATTGAAACCACTATGTCGTAGTTCAAAAACTGATTTTTTGTTTAAATGAAACATTACCACTTCTATGAATTGAACTCATAAAATCAATCATACATGGTTTTAGTTAGTATTTAAAATATGGTTCAATGGGATGAAAATAATTTTTTTATGAATAGTAACATTTATGTTTTATTAATCTTGATTAAAGGTAATTAGTGTAATTTAATTTAAAAATAATGTTATAATAATATGAAATTACCTTGACACATGTACTACCCTTATTGGATGAGTCATGGCCGACCAATACAATCCATGGGTCAACATGGGGACCCCATGGAGCCATCTAGGTAAGAAAATGAAATTAATAACTTTTTATTTAAAGTTAAAATAAAAATGTCACAAACATGTATTAATTAACAAAAATAATTTTTACATGGGGTTATAAAAGTAATATTTTTGACTATAAATATTAATTATAAATCTAATAAGATTTCATACATCAAGATATTTTTTTATAATTTTTATAAAAAAAATAAATTAACTTATTTATGACACCTTTATGATGCAGCGATTACCTCATTAATAAATGATTTAAATAAAATGAATCGATAAGGTAAAATCTAAGGCGTACACTTGTCAAAAACCTATTGTATGGGTGGATTTAAAACCCTTAACACCTTATCCTAGAAATATATCTTTTTGAGTCATTTAATATCTGAAACGCTTTTTATAATAAAGTAACATTTTATAACATTCCAAGAGTGCCCCTCCTCCCTCTTATAAAAGGCACACACCTCTACCCACTTACCCACACCTCTAAAGCATTTGGATCGACCAAAATCTGATCTTTTTATCTTTTCACATCCATGAACTTATCCTAGAAGACTTACCTAAGGAAGAAAGCTTTTCAGGAAACCCTTTTGGTTCAAACCAAAGGGAGTTACACGATTTCAAGGTAATGTCTCCTCTTTTGTCCTTTTGTTTTATTTTTCTTCTACATCCCCATAAATAATTTTATTACTTTATATAGTAAAAAAACAGTATCATAAATATAATAGGATGTTTTAATGAGATGGATTCAAGATACACTTACACACACATATTTCTAAGGATTAAAGAACACAATGTTTCTGTGGATGGCGAATTACTGCATCATGAAACGATGATTGTTCGATCTTCTCTTAACACGTTTCATGGTAGAAATAATGATGTCCCCATTATTATATATGATATATAATATCTTTATTCCCACTCTATGCTTCAGTATTTTATATTTAAAACAAACCATTATGTTTTTCATGTTGTGCAAATGTGATAATTTCATCTGACGAAGTGTGGACTACCGCCCCCTTAAGTGATGTGACTCATTCATGCCAAACATAGATTTTATGAAAAATGTAATTAGTGAACTTATGTTAAATATATTACATATATATTATACTAGAATTATAATATATATTTGTCTCATTTAGTTATAATTCCATTAATATTAAATTGGAATGAAAGTAGCGTTCATGTGTACGTATGGCTTACCGTCTCCATGAACGGTGCATTTCATTTCTTACCTCTAAATGTTATGTAATATTATAAATACATGTATATGATATATATATATGATATATATGATATCCAGATCATTAATATCATTCTAGATATAATGAACCTTTGATCACATGAACAACAAGTAATTGTAAGAACTCCATTTTTAACTTAGGTACCAAATATCGACAAAAACGAACATTATTAACATAAATGATTACATAATGTTTATAATATGGAAATAAGTGATATAAATGGAATAATAAGATTGAAAAATGTACTTATGAAATTAGAAATTAACACTAGTTTATTATTCAGGAGATTAAAGAGCGATCGAGTCAAGTCGGACACGAGGTAAGGGACTTCATCTCAATCTCCTTTCATTGAGGCACAATTTTTTCTAATACAAGACTTTATTTTATATGGTTTATAAACCCATTTTACATTTACTTTTATTTAAAAGGGATCTTTTGTATACAAATCATTTTACTAAATGACAGAAATTATTTTTCTTTTTAACGTAAGCGGTGAAAATGACCATTCTGCCGTCGCAAGTATAATTTGATCTTTGGATTCTTTAACATCTGTAATGTTTTAAAAGGAAATAAATACCATATACTATTTTATGTATATTGGTATTGAAAATGGTAATGATAATGGATTTGTTATGTCAATATATTTATGTGATATATTGTGATTGAAATGTGGAATTGATTTATTTCCTTTATAATTGTTTTATGTGTTATGATTTTATAAAAGTACTCAGACATTTGACGGGTGGTTAAGTGATAAACCAAATGGAGGGTGGTGCCGTGAATAACAGGATGGGTGGTTACATTATAACCTACAATGCATTGGGTATGGAAGGTGACTATAAGGCTATTCCATGTAGTGATATGTGTAGAAGTCGACCATATGGTCATTCCATTTAAGTATTTTTTGTCTCAAGTTACCTTTATATGTAATGTGTTATTTATATGGATTTTATGGTAATCATTTGGGTAAAAAAGGGTAAGTAATGATCTTTTATTCAGTGATGTTTATTTACTACATCATAATGGTGAAAAGTATTACTTTGAAAAATATTCATGGTTTACTTATTGTTTCAAAAAAATAATATTTTTTATTCTTTTTGTATCACATACTGAGCTTTTTATGCTCACCCCAAGTTTTTATGAAATGTTTTTCACAGGACATAATTTGTAATTGGGTCAAGGATGGGATCAAGGAAAAGTCATGATGTCTTAAACAAGGAACATGACATGACTCTTTTTTAAGAGTTCATGTTTTGTAAAAAATGATATTATGTATAAGTGTCTACTTTGTAATCTTTTTGAGATGTAATAGTTATGTCCTAATTATCTAAAACTCTAAAAATGAAAAGATCCTCAATTTGAATTATTCATTTAATTCAATATTATGTAAGGTTTGAGGTCTGGACTTTATAGTTGGCATCAAAGGGAGGTTTAGATAACATTAAGAGTTAGGGTATTGTGAAATTAATATCCATAATGTTATTTATGTTATTATTGAATTCATATAGCATTTACAGATTACCATATTGCTTCATCCGAGATATGTCTGTGTTAAGAATTCTTATTCATAATGTTGATAGAGCCTATTTTCTGGGAAGGCATACAGAGGAAAATGACCTTACGAATCAACAACCAGAGATGGTCGGAATCAGAATTAAGTAGTTTACTACAGTGATGGCTCTGTTGAATCAAGTGATAAACGGTGGTTGTGTTTATTGATCATATTTTGGTTTGTTTATAAAGTAAAGATGATCATGAAAGTAAACTAAGGTTTATCTGGAAAACGATAAAATTAAAATAAACTGTATGGAAAATTCAGCATGTGTGAGTTTTTGTTACATACAATTTCATTCCATGGTCACATTGTTTCAAAAAATGGCATAACTATTCATCCTTCTAAAACAAAAGTTGTTGAAGAATGTACAATACCTACAAATATAACTGAGATCCGTAGTTTTCTAGGTTTGTTAGGTTACTATCGATAGTTTATGGAAATTTTTTGAAGTGTATCTAGTCCAATGACTATGTTAACTCGAATAGGTGTTAAGTTCATCTAGACAAAGGAATGTGATGATTGTTTTCAGGAATTGAAAAAAAGATTGTTGAATGCTTCAGTTATGGCACTTCCTTCTAGAAATAGTGAGTTTGTTATCTACAATGATGCTTCTTTGAAGGGAATTGGTTGTGTCCTTATGCAGAATGATCAGGTAATTGCTTATGCTTCACGTTAGTTGAAAAATCATGATTTAAACACATGATTTAGAATTAGCTGCTACTGTTTTTTCTGTTAAAATTTAGAGGCATCATTTGTATGGAGTAATGTGTGAAATATATATTGATCACAAAATTTTAATGTATATATTAACTCAGAATGAATTGTACATGAGACAGAGTAGATGGCTCGAATTAATCCTGGACTATGATTATGCAATTCATTACCATCCGGGAAAAGAAAATAAAGTGGTTGATGCTTTGAGTCGAAAAGGTAATGCTTCATTAACCATGATATATTTTTAACGAGATCCTTCGGTTTTTTATTTGATGAACTTTGGAATAGAATTTGTTTTTGCAGGAAGATCTTCTGTTTTGTTTCAGGAGTCAGTGAGATCATCTCTATCAGATATAATTAAGAAAATGCATATGAAAGATAGTGGGATGCAGAAAAAGGTAGAGTCGGTTCAGAAGGGTAAGTTTCCTGAATTTAACATTGATAATCATTGTGTTTTGAGGTTTGGGAAGAGATTATGTGTGCCTTGTGATTCGTAGTTTAAGAATGAGTTGTTATGTGTGGTTCATAGTTCCATGTTTTCATTTCATCCTAGAAGTAATAAGATGTACAGAGCTATGTGGGTGTATTACTGGTGGGATGGAATGAAAAGAGATATTTCTGATTTTTCTATGAAGTGTTTGACTTGTCAGCAGGTTAAAGCATAGCGGCAGTTACTAAAAGGGATGCTTCAGTCATTACTAGTGCCATAGTGGCAATAGGAAAATATATCCATGAACTTCATTGTTGGATTACCAAAGACATCTCAAGGTAATAATGCAATCTGGGTAATAGTTGATCGATTGACTAAATCTGCTCATTTCATTCCTATTCGAGATACTTTGTCTCTAGATCAACTTTCTCTGTTGTATGTTAAACATATATTAAGGTTTCATGGAGTTCCATCTTAATTATATTTGATCGTGATCCCAAGTTTACTTATAACTTTTTGAAAGGCCTTCAGAAGACGTTGGGTACCGAATTAAATTTTAGTACATCTTTTAATCCACAATCAGATGGCATGTCAGAACGAACTATTCAGACCATGGAGGATATGTTACGTGCTTGCACGATGGATTTCCAGGGAAGTTGGGACAATCATATTTCTTTGGATTAATTTTCTTATAAAAATTGTTTTCTTTCTAGTATATAGATGGCTCCATTTGAGGCATTAAATAAAAAACATTTTTGAACTCCAACTTTTTGGGATGAAGTAGGGGAAAGGAAGCTGAAGGGACCCGAATTGGTAGAAGAGATGGAAGAGAAAGTTCAGTAGATTACGAAACACATGAGAACAGCTCAGATCAGGCAGAAAAGTTATACGAATAACCAATGTAAGGATCTATCTTTCGAGGTTGGTGATCATGTCTTTCTCAATGTTTCTCCATGGAAAAGTTTGATGTGTTTTGTTAATAAGGGAAAGTTTTGTTCGAGATTCATTGGACCTTTTGAAATACTTGAGAAATTTTGATAAGTTGCATACAAAGAGACATTACCTCCATGTTTGTCCTAGCTACACAATTTTTTTCATGTTTTGATTTTGAGAAAGTATATGCCAGATCCATCTCATGTTTTGAGTCCATAGGTAGTTCAGTTGGAATAGAATATCTCTTATGAAGAACAACCAATCTAGATTTTTGACGTAAGAGAGAAAGTGTCGTGAAATAAGGTAATTTATCATGTGAAGGTCTTATTGAAAAACAATATGGTTGAAGAGGAAACGTGGGAATCTGAAAATTCTATGAGGGATAAATACCACCCACTTATTTTGATAAGTGAATATATTGTGAGGATGCAATTCTCAAAAGGGGGGAAGGATGTAACATCCTAGGTAAATAAAGAATAAGACATTTTTATATTTATTAATATTTGTGAATAAAATATTAATTTTACTTTAATGGGGTTTCTATGTTCGATAGCATACCCGATCCGCAACAACACATTTCTCTGAAATCTTATGTTGCACACTAATAATATAATAATATTATTTTAAATGGTAGTGAACACGTAGTCATTATATTGGCGGGAATGAATTGAAATAACTAAAATAAAATTATATGAGTTTGTTAAATATTTTTACATTTGTCCAGTAAAAGATAAAATCTTAAAATAAGAAAAGAAGTCAATTTTAAGCTTAAATACTCTAATATTCACTAAAAGGTCGATTTATCGCCTTTTGATGGTGAACCCTCATTAAAAATAGTTTTCGTCACTATTATACATTCTTTTGGACTAAATAATATTCTTCTTAAGAATCAGGACATCAAACTTTACTTTGTGTATGTTTTTATTATTTTTCTGATAAAGTTAATTTTTAATGAATAAGTGAAAAATGTTGTATTTTAATACAAAACATATTTTTAATATAATTTATTTATATGATTAGATTATATTTTGAATTGGTTTTAAAGTGAAATTAGAATATATTTTTACCATTTAATCCAATGGTGGTCATTGGAAATGATTTCACTTTGAAATTGGACTTAAACGAGTGTCAATCTTTTGATAGATATTGTTTCTTAAAAACACTCTATTTGTTTTGAAAATGGGAATTGTTTATTAAAATAAATAATGAAACTTATATTTGTTAAATATTTTTAAATTGACATAAATTTTTAATTCAGAATATCAAATATAGCTTCGGGTGAATTTTTTGTATTTTTTCTGAAAAACATAAATTTTTTATGAATAGTGAAAACACTAAGTGGTAGTTCAAAAAGGCTTTTTAATTTAAATAAAACATTACCACTTCTGTGAATTGAATATAAAAAATACTACATACAAGGTAGTCATTAAATTGTTAAATGTTGTTCAATGGGATGAAAATAATTTTTTTGTGAATCGTAACTTTTAAGTTTTATTAATCGCGTTTAAAGGTAATTAGTGTAATTTAAGATAAAAATAATGTTATAATAATATGAAATTACCTTGAAACATGTCCTACACTTATTGGATGAGTCTTCTACAACTAATTAAATCCATGGGTCAACTTGGGGACCCCATGGAGCCACTTGGGTAAGAAAATGACATTCATAACTTTTTATTTAATGTTAAAATAAAAATGTCACAAACATGTATTGTTTTACTAAAACAATATTGAATTGGGGTTATACAAGTCATATTTTTTACTATAAATGTTCATTATAATATAAAAGTATTTCCTACACCATTTATTTTTTTATAACTTTTAGACATTAAATAAATAAATTTATTTATGACACCATTATGATGTAGTGATTTCCTCATTAATGAACGATTTAAATAAAATGAAAAGATATGGTAAAATGTAAGACATAAACTTGTCCAAAAAAATATTGGATGAGGTAATTTCGAACACTTATCACTTTAACCTCGAAATAACTTTTTTTGGGACCTCTATAATCCAATTGTTTTAATAATAATGTAACATTTTATAACATTCCAAGAGTTTCCCTGCTCCCTCTTATAAAAGGCTCCCCACCTCTACCCCCCCTACCAACACTTCTCAAGCCTTTGGATTGACCAAACTCAGCTCGTTTTATCTCTCCAAATCCCTCTCCTTATCCCAGAATTCTTATCTAAGGCAGAAATATCTTCAAGAATCCCTTTTGGTTCAAACCAAAGGGAGTTACCTGATTTAAAGGTATTGTCTTCTCTTTTGTCGTTTTATATAATTTTGCTACTCCAACCCCCTAAATTATTTTTATTCCATTATTTTGTAACAACAAAAGTATCTTCAAAATAATAGGATGTTTTTATTATAGGAATTCAAGATAAATTTACACAAACCTCCGTCTAATGGTTAAAGAACATTCTGTTTCTGTGGATGGCGAATTACTACCTCACAAAACAATGATTGTTCAATATTCTCTTAACTCCTTTCATGGTGGACATTATGATGTCACTGTATTTATATATGATCTATAATATATTTATTATCTCTCTATACTTCTGTATTTTATAACTAAATCAAACCTTTTTTGCTTTGCATGATGTGCAAATGCGATAATTTCATTTAAGGAAGTGTGGACTACCGCCCCTCAAGTGATGTGACTCGTTCATGCCAAACATGGATTTTATAAATAATTTAATTAATGATATTATGTTAACTATATAAAATATATATTATAAATTAATTATAATATATATTTCTCTCATTTAGTTTAAATTCCTTTAATACGAAATACGAATGAAAGTAGCGTTTATGAGTATGTAGGGCTTACTGTCTCCATGAACAGTGCATTTCATATCTTACCTCTATATGTTACATACTATTATAAATACATGAATATTCTAGATATATATGATATATATGATATCCAAATCATGAATATCATTCTGGATATAATGAACCTTTGACCACATGAACAACATGTATTTGTAAGAAATCCATTTTTGACATAAGTACCAAATAACGAAAAAAAGAACATTATTAAATTAAATGATTACATAATGGTTGTAACATGGAAATTAGTGATATACAGGAAAAATAAGCTTGAAAAAGGTTTATAAGCAAGTAGAAATTAACACTGGTTTATTATTCAGGATATTAAAGAGTCATCAAGTCAAGTCGGACACGAGGTATGGGACTTTGTCTCAATCTCCTTTCATTGGGGCATATTTCGTTCTAATACAATAATTTCTTTTATATGGTGTATAAACCCTTTTTACTTTTACTTTTATTCAAGATTAATCTTTTCTATATGAAGCGTTTTACTAAATGACAAAAAATATGTTTCTTTCTAACATACGAGGTGACATCGACCATTCCACTACTGCGAGTATTATTTGATCGTTGGATTCCCCAATAAGCTGTAAAGTTTTTAAAACTAAATAAATAATATATAATCATTTATGTATTTTGGTATTTAAAATTATTTTGATAATGTATTTGTTATGTCAATATATTTAAGTGATATATTTTTATTGAAATGTGTAAATGTTTTCTTTCCATTATAATTGTTATTTGTGTTATGATTTTATAATAGTACATAGACATTTGATGGGTGGTTACATGATAAACCAAATGACGGGTGGTGCCGTGAATACAAGGATGGGTGCTTATGTTATAACCTACAATGCATTTGGTATGGATTCCATCCGTATGGCTATTCCATGTAGTGATATGTGTGGAAGTCAACCGTATGTTCATTCCATTTAAAAATGTTTATGTCCCAAGTTAACATTATATGTTATGAGTTCTTTATATGGGATTTATGGTAATATTTTGGTTACAAAACGGTAAGTAATGTTCTTTTATTCAACGAAGAGTGTTTGCTACTTCATAAAGGTGAAACATATTACTTTGTTAAAGTATTCATGGTTTACATGTTGTTTTGAAAAACTAAGAGTTTTCATTCTTTGTGTATCCCTTACTGAGATTATAATGCTGAGCCCAGGTTTTTTTGAACTTTTTTTTCACAGGACATATTATTGAATAGGGTAAAGGATGGGATCAATGAAAATTCATTTTGTCTTAAACTAGAAACAAGACACGACTCTTTTTTTAGAGTTCATGTTTTGTAAAAAAAGGAAACTATGTAGAAGTGTCCACTTTGTAATATTATGAGATGTAATAGTTATGTCCTAATTCTCTAAAACTCAAATCCTGAAAAGATCCTCAATGTAAATTATTAATTTAAATCAATATTAAGTAAGGTTTAAGGTCGGGTACTTATATTGGGTGTCAAATGGAGGTTTAGATAACATTAGGAGTTAGGTCATTGTTAAATTAATATCCATAATTTTATTTATGTTAATATTGAAATAATATAGAATTTACATATTACCGTTTTGCTTAATCTGAGATATGTATGTGTTAAGAATTATTTTTCATAAATAGAACAGAGTCACTTTTCTGGTAAGGCATACAGAGGAAGATGACCTTCCAAATGAACAACCAGAGATGGTTAGAATCAGAATTGAGCGGTTTACTACAGTGATCGCTCAATTGAATCAGGTGATAAACGATGGTTGAGTTTATTGATGATATTTTGGATTATTCTTAATGTAAAGAGGATCATGAAATTAATTTACGGGTTATCTTGAAAACTTTAAAATAAAATAAACTATATGGAAAATTCAGCAAGTGTGAGTTTTGGTTACAACAAATTTCTTTCCTTGGTCACATTGTTTCAAAAAATTGCATAACTATTGATCCTACTAAAAAACGTTGTTGAAGAATGCCCAAGACCTACAAATATAACCAAGATCTGTAATTTTCATGGTTCGACATGTTACTATAAATGGTTTGTTGATATTTTTTCACGGTTATCTAGTCCAATGACTATGATAACTTGAAAAGGGGTTAAGTTCATCTGGACAAAAGAATGTGATGATTGTTTCCAAGAATTGAAAAGAAGATTTGTGAATGCTCTAGTTTTTTCACTTCCTTCCAGAAATGGTGAGTTTGTTATCTACATTGATCTTTTGATGAAGGTACTTGGTTGTGTCCTTATACAGAATGATCTAATAATTTATAATGCTTCACATCAGTTGAAAACTCAAGAGTGAAATTACCCTACCCATGATTTAGAATATGATGCTATTGTTTTTGCTCTAAAAATTTGGAGCCATCATTTGTATGGAGTAAAGTGTGAAATATATACCAATCAAAAAATATTGAAGTATATATTCACTCAGAAAGAATTGAACATGATACAAAGTTGATGGCTAGAATTAATCAAAGATTACAATTGTAAAAATCATTATCATCCGAGAAAAGAAAATAAAGTGGCTGATGAATTGAGTCGAAAAGGTAATGCTTCATTAACCATGCAATGTTTGGAATGAGATCCATTGGTTTTTGATTAGATGATATTTGGCATAGAAGTTGTTGGTTCATGAAGTTATTCTGTTTTGTTTCAGGTGTCAGTGAGATCATCTATATCAGAAAGAATTAAGAAAGCACAAGAAGAAAGATAGTGGGTTTACAGAAAAAGGTAGAGCTGGTTTATAAGGGTATGTTTTCTGAAATTAAAATTGATAATGATTTTGTTTTGAGGTTTGGGAAGATATTATGTGTGCCTTGTGATTCACAGCTAAAGAATGAGTTGTTATGTGAGGCTCATAGTTCATTGTTTTCAGTTCATCCTAGTAGTACTATGATTTACAAAGATCCGCGGGAGTATTACCTGTGGGATGGAATGAAAAGACATATTGATGATTTTACTATGAAGTGTTTGACTTGTCACAAGGGTAAATCAGAGCAGCAGTTACCGAAAGGGATGCTTCGGTCATTACCTATGCCAGAGTGGAAATGGGAAAATATATCCATGGACTTCTTTGTGGGATTACGAAAGACATCTTGATGTAATAATGCAATCTGTTTTATAGTTGATCGATTGACTATATCTACAGATTTCATTCCTATTCGAGATACTTTGTCTCTAGGTCAACTTGCTCATCTATATATTAAATAGGTAGTTAGGTTTCATGGAGTTACCCTCTCTATTGTATCTAATCATGAGCCCATGTTTACATCCAACTTTTGGAAAGGCCTTCATAAGTCGTTGGGTACTGAATTAAATTTTAGTACAAATTTTCTTCCACAATCAAATGGGTAGTCAGAACGAACAATTCATACCATGGGGGATATTTTACATGATTTCTTTATGGATTACTAGGGATGTTGGGACCAACATCTTTCTGTGGTTGAATTTTCTTATAACAATAGCTTTTGTTTCAGTATACAGATAGCTCTGTTTGAGGAATTATATGACAAACGTTGTCGAACTCTAGCTTTTTCGGTTGAAGTTTGGAAAATGAAGTTGATAGGACCAGAATTGGTAGAAGAGATGGCCGAAAAAGTTCAATTGATTCAGAAACACATTATAATAGCTCAAAGCAGGAAAAAATATTATGCGGATAACCAGAAGAATGATCTATCTTTCGAGGTTATTGATCATGTCTTTCTCAATGTTACTCAATGTAAAAGTGTGATGAGTTTTGGTAAGAAGGGAAAGTTGAGTTTAAATTTCATTTGACCTTATAAAATCCTTGAGAAAGTTGGATCAGTAGCATACAAAGTGGGATTACCTCCAAGTTTGTCCCAGGTACACAATGTTTTTCATGTTTCAATGTTGAGAAACTATATGCCAGATCCATCTCATGTTTTGAGCTCAGAGGTAGTTCAGTTGGAAGAGAATATCTCTTATGAAGAACAACCAGTCCATATTCTTAATTGAAGAGAAAAAGTGTTTTGAAATATTGTAATATATCATGTAAAGGTTTTAATGTAAAATAATATTTTTTAAGAGGCAAAGTGGGAATCTAAAAATGCTATGAGGGATAAATACCCCCACTTATTTTTATTAGTGAATAAAATTTCAAGGATGCAATTCCCAAAAGGGGGAAGGATGTAACATCCAAGGTAAATAAATAATAAGACATTTTCATATTTATTAATATTTTTGAATTAAATATTAATTTTACTTTAAAAGGGTTGCTATGTTCGATATCGTACCTGATATGCAACAACGAGTTTCTTTGAAATCTTATGTTGCACACTAATAATATAATAATATTATTTTAAATGGTCGTTAACACATAGTCATTTTATTGGTAGGAATGAATAGAAATAACTGAAATATGATTATACTTGTTTGTTAAATGTTTTTACATTTATCCAAAAAAAATATAAAGGCTTAAAATAAGAAAAGAATTCAATTTTTAGCATAAATACTCTAATATTCAGTAAAAGGAAAATTTATCACCTTTTGATGGATATCCCTCATTAAAAATAGTTCGGTCCACTCTTATACATTCTATTAGACCAATTAAAATATTTCGGTAGAATCAGGACATCAAAATTTACGTTTTTTATGTTTTTGATCTTTTTCCGATAAATTTTATTTTTAATGAATAAGTGAAAAATGTTGCATTTTAATTCAAAACCTATTTTTAATATAATTTATTTATATTATTAGATTATTTTTTGAATTGGTTTTAAAGTAAAATTATAATATATTTTTACCATTTAATCCAATGGTGGTCATTGGAATTAACTTCACTTTGAAAATGGACTTAAACAATTGTCAATCTTTTGATAGATATTGTTTCTTAAAAACATGCTATTTGTTTTGACAATCGGAATTACATATTTAATTAAGTAATGAAACTTATATGTATTTAATTTTGTAAAATAGACAACATTTTTTAATTCATAATATCAAATATATCTTATTGTGAATGTTTGGTAATTTTGGAAAAACATCAATTTTTTATGAATAGTGAAACCACTATGTGGTAGTTAAAAACTGATTTTTCTTTTAAATGAAACTTTACCACATCTGTGAATTTAATTTAAAAAATCTGACATACATGGATTTCATTAGTATGTATAATTTTTTTCAATGGGATGAATATAATTTTTTTGTGAATAGTATCTTTTAAGTTTTATTAATCATAATTAAAGGTAATTAGTGTAATTTATGGTAAAAATAAAGTTATAATAATATGAAATTACAATTACACATTTCCTACCCTTATTGGATGAGTCATGGACGAAAAATAAAATCCATGGGTCAACTTGGGGACCCCATGAAGCCACTTGGGTATGAAAATGACATTAATAACTTTTTATCTAAAATAAATATAAAAATGTCACAAACATGTATTTTTTTACTAAATTTTTTTTGGCATGGGGTTATACATTTGATATTTTTTACTATAAACATTCATTTGAAATATAAAAATATTTACTACATGATGATATCTTTTTATAATTTTTAGACATCAAATAAATAAATTTATTTATGACACCATGATGATGCAGTGATTACCTCATTAATGAACGATTTAAATAAAATGAAAAGATAAGGTAAAATCAAAGACATACACTTGTCCAAAACCTATTTTATGGGTGAATTGATAACCCTTATCACCTTATCCTCTAAATATATCTTTTTTTCCTTTAAAATCAGAAATGAATTTTATAATAAATTAACATTTTATAGCATTCTAACAGTACCCCTCCTCCATCTTATAAAAGGCCCACACCTCTACCCCCTTACCCACACCTCTCATGCCTTTGGATCGACCAAACTATGCTCCTTTTATCTCTCCACAAACCTCTATTTATCCTAGAAGCCTTACCTATGGCATAATTCTCTTCAAGCAACCCTTTTGGTTCAAACTAAAGGGAGTTACCTGATTTAAAGGTAATGTCTTCTCTTATGTCCTTTTGTTTTATTTTGCTTCTCCAACCCCCTTAACTATTTTTGTTACATAATTTTGTAACAAAGAAATTATCTTAAATATACTAGGATGTTTTTATTATAAGTCTTAAATACACACATACACACACCTCCGTCTAATGGTTAAAGAATATATTGTTTCTGTGAATGGTGAATTACTACCTCACGAAACGATGATTGTTCAATATTTTCTTAACACCTTTCATGGTGGCCATTATGATGTGACTATATTTATATATGATATATAATATATTTATTTCCTCTATATTCTTCTGTATTTTATATTTAAAACAAACCTTTATGTTGTGCATGTTCTGCAAATGTGATAATTTCATCAGAAGAAGTGTGGACTACTACCCCCTCAAGTGATGTGACTCGTTCATGCTAAACATTTATTTTATAAAGAATTTAATTAATAAACTTATTTTAAATAGATAACATATATATTATAATAGAATTATAATATATATTTTTCTCATTTATTTTTAATTCCTTTAATATGAAATAGGAATGAAAGAAGCGTTCATGCGTACGTACGACTTATTGTCTCCAAGAACGGTGCATTTCATTTCTTACATCTAAATATTATGTACTATTATAAATACATGTATATTATGGATATATATGATATATATGATATCTAAAGCATGAATATCATTCTAGATATAATGAAACATTGACCACATGAACAACATGTAATTGTAAGAAGTCCATTTTTGACTTAAGTACCAAATATCGAAAAAAAACATTATTAACTCAAATGATTACATAATGTTTGTAACATGGAAATAAGTGATATAAAAGGAATAATAAGCTTGAAAAAGGATCTTAAGAAAGTAGAAATTAACACTGGTTTATTATTCAGGATATTAAAGAGCGATTGAGTCAAGTCAGACACGAGGTATGGGACTTCGTCTCAATCTCCTTTCATTGAGGCATATTTTGTTCTAATACAAGACATTCTTTTATACGGTGTATAAACCCCTTTAACTTTTACTTTTATTTAAAAGGAATCATTTCTATATGAAGCGTTTTACTAAATGACAAAAAGTATGTCACATTTTAATGTACGCGGTGACAACGACCTTTCTGCCGCTGCGAGTATTATTTGATATTTGGCTTTCTCAATAAGCCATCATGTTTTTAAAAGTAAATAAATACCATATACTCTTTTATGTATTTTGGTATTGAAAATGGTTTTGATAATGGATTTTTTATGTCAATATATTTATGTTATATATTGCGATTGAAATGTGGAAATGTTTTCTTTCCATTATAATTGTTTTTTGTGTTATGATTTTATAATAGTTCATGGGAATTTTCCAAGTCGATTAGTGATAAACCAAATGATGGGTGGTGCAGTGAATTCCAGGACAGGTGGTTACATTATAAGCTACAATGAATTTGATATGGAAGTTGTCTTTATGGCTATTCCATGTAGTGATATGTGTAGAAGTAGACCATATGGTCATTCAATTTAAGTATGTTTATGTCCCAAGTTAACTTTATATGTTATGTGTTCTTTATATGGGTTTTATGGTAATATTTTGGTTACATAAGGGTAATTAATGATATTTCATTCATTTAAGAGTATTTACTACTTCATAAAGGTTAAAAGTATTACTTTGATAAAGTATTCATGGTTTACTTGTTGTTTTGAAAAACTAATATTTTTCATTCTTTGCGTATCCCTTACTGAGATTTTTATGCTCACCCCATATTTTTTTGAAATACTTTACATAGGAAATAATGTGGAATAGGGTCAAGGATGGGATCATGGAAATGTCATGTAGTCTTAAACTTGGAACTTGACATGACTCTTTTTTTAGAGTTCATGTTTGGTAAAGAAAAATGAAACTATGTAGAAGTGTCTACATTGCAATCTTTTGAGATGTAATAGTTATGTCCTAATTATATAAAACTCTAAACCTGAAAAGATCATCAATGTGAATTATTCATTTAATTCAATATTAAGTAATATTTAAGGTCGGCTCCTTATAGTTGGTATCAAAGTTAGGTTTAGATAACTTTAGCAGTTATGGTATTTTTAAATTAATATCCATAATGTTATTTATGTTAATATTCAAATCATATAGCATTTATAGATTACCATGTTTCTTCATCTGAGATATGTCTGTGTTAAGAATGATTTTTTGTAATGGGAACAGAGCCACTTTTTTGGGAAGGAATAAAGAGGAAAATGACCTTCCGAATAAAAAACCAGAGATGGTCGGAATCAGAATTGAGTTGTTTACTACAGCGATGGCTTAGTTGAATCAGGTGATAAACGGTGGTTGTGTTTATTGATGATATTTTGGTTTATTCCTAAATTAAATAATATTATTAAAGTCATTTAGGGGTTATCATTCAAACCTTAAAAAAATAAAATGTATGGAAGGTTCGTCAAATGTGAGTTTTGGTTACAAGAAATTTCTTTACTTGGTCACATTGTTTCAAAAAATGACATATATGTTGATCCTTCTAAAAACATTTGTTGAAGAATTTCCATGACCTACAAATATAACTGAGGTCTAGAGTTTTTTTATTTTGGATGGTTACTATAGATGTTTTGTTGAAAATTTTTCACGGTTATCTAGTCCAATGGATATGTTAACTCAAAAAGGTATTAAGTTCATCGGGACAAAAAAATGTGATGATTGTTTTCATGAATTGAAAACAAGATTGCTGATTTCTCCAGTTTTGGTACTTCCTTCAAGAAATGGTGAGTTTTTTATCTACAGTGATGCTTCTTTGAAGGGAATTGGTTGTGTCCTTATGCAAAATGATCAGCTAATTGTTTATGTTTCATGTCAGTTGAAAACACACGAGTTAAATTACCTTACACATGATTTGGAATTATCTGTTGTTGTTTATGCTCAAATTTTTTTGTGGCATCATTTATATGGCGTAATGTGTGAAAAATATACCGATCACAAAAGTTTAAAGTATATATTCACTCAAAAATAATTGAACATGAGACAGAGGAGATGGATGGAATTAATCAAGGATTAATATTGTACAATTAATTACCATCTGGGAAATTCAAATAAAGTGGATGATGCTTGGGGTTGAAAATGTAATGCTTCATTAACCATGCTACGCTTGGAATGAAATCCTTTGGTTTTTGATTTGATGAAATTTGGAATAGATGTTGTTGGTGTAGGAATTTCTTCTGTTTTGTTTTAGGTGTCAGTGAGATCATCTCTATCAGACCGAATTAAACAAGCACAGAAGAAAGATAGTTGGTTGCAGAAAAAGATAGAGCTGGTTCAGTAGGTTAAGTTGGCTGAATTTTACATTGATAAAAATTGTGTTTTGGGGTTTGGGAATAGATTATGTGTGCATTGTGATTCAAAGATGAAGAATGAGTTTTTATGTGAGGCTCATAGTTCCCCGTTTTCAGTTCATCCTGGAAAGACTGAAATGTACAGAGATCTGCAGGAGTATTACTGGTGGGATGAAATGAAAAGAGATATTTCTGATTTAACTATAAAGTGTCTGACTTGTCAGCAGGTTAAAGCAGAGCGGTTGTTATTGAAAGGGATGCTTTAGTCAATACTGGTTCCAGAGTGGAAATGTGAAAATATATCCATGGACTTTGTTGTGGGATTACCAAAGAAATCTCGAGGTAATAATGCAATATGGATTATAGTTGGTCGATTGACTAAATATGCTCATTTCCTTTCTATTCGAGATACTTTGTCTCTAGATCAACTTTCTCAGTTGTATGTTAATGATATATTCAAGTTTCATAGAGTTCCCCTCTCTATTGTTTCTGATCATTATTTCATGTTTACTTCTAACTTTAGGAAAGGCCATCAGAAGTCATTGGGTACTGAATTAAATTTTAGTACAACTTTTCATCCCCAATTAGATGGGAAGTTAGAATGAACAATTCATACCATGTAGGATATGTTACTTGCATGCACGATGGATTACTAGGGATGTTGGGATCAACATCTTTCTTTGGTTGATTTTTCTTATATGAAAAGTTTTCATTCAAGTATATAGATGGCTACATTTGAGGCATTATATGGTAAACGGTGTCGAACTCTAGCTTTTTGGGATAACATAGGGGAATGGAAGTAATGGGCCCAGAATTGGTAGAAGAGATGGAAGAAAAAGTTCAGTTGATTCAGAAAAACTTGAGAATATCTTAGTGTAGGAATAAAAGTTATGTGGATGGTCGGATGAAGGATCTATCTTTCGAGGTTGGTGATCATGACTTTCTCAATTTTTCTCCATGGAAAAGTGTAATTTGTTTTGGTATGAAGGGAAAGTTGGGTCCGAGGTTCATTGGACCTTATGAAATCTGGGGAAATTTGGATTAGTTGTATATAGAGTGGCATTACCTCCAAGTCTGTCTCATGTACACAATGTTTTCCATGATTCGATGTTGAGAAAGTATATGCCAGATCCATCTCATTTTTTGAGCCCAGAGGTAGTTATGTTGGAAGAGAATATCTCTTATGAAGAAAAACCAGTCCAGATTCTTTACAAAAGAGAGAAAGTATTGCGAAATAAGGTATTTTATCAGGTGAAGGTTTTATGGAAAAACCATATGGTTGAAGAGGCAACGTGTGAATCTAAAAATGCTATGAGGGATATATACCCCCACTTATTTTGATAAAGGAATAAAATTGCAAGGATGTAATTCCCAAAAGGGGGGAAGGATATAACATTCTAGGAAAATAAGGAATAATACATTTTCATATTTATTAATATTTACGAATTAAATATTAATTTTACTTTAAAGGGGTTTCTATGTTCCATACCGTACCTGATATGCACCAACGAGTTTATTTGAAATCTTACATTGCACACTAATAATATAGTAATGTTATTTTAAAAGGTAGTTAACATGTAGTCGGTGTATTGGCGTGAATGAATATAAATAACTAATATATTATTATATATGTTTGTTAAATGTTTTTACATTTATCCAATAAATGATAAATGCTTAAAATAATAAAATAATTCAATTTTAATCATAAATACTCTAATATTCACTAAAAGGTCGATTTATCCCCTTTTGATGGTGAACCATATTTAATAATAATTTTGGTCACTCTAATACATTCTATTGGACCAAAAAAATCCTTCTTTAGAATTGGGACAAAAAAATTTACTTTCTGTATGTTTTTGTTATTTTTTCGATAATGTTCATTTTTAATGAATAAGTGAAAAATGTTTTATTTTAATTCAAAACCTCTTTTTAATAGAATTTAATTATATAATTATATTATCTTTTTAATTGGGTTTAATGTTCATTTAGAATATATTTATACCATTTAATACAATGGTGTTCATTGGAATTAATTTTACATTGAAATTTGACTAAAACAAGTGTCAATCATTTGATTGATATTGTTTCTTAAAAACACACTATTTATTTTGACAAATGAGAATTAATTATTAAATTAAATAATTCCACTTATATGTTTTAATTTTTATAAAATATAAATAATTATTTAATTTGTAATATCAAATATAGCTTAGTGTGAATTTTTTGTATTTTTCTGAAAAACATCATTTTTTATGAATATTTAAACCACTAAGTGGTAGTTAAAAAACTGATTTTTCATTTAAATGAAACATTACCACATCTGTGAATTTAATGTTAAAAATTTTACATAAATGTTTTTCATTAGTAAGTAAAATTTTGTTCAATGGGATGAAAATAATTTTTTGGTGAATTGTAACTTTTAAGTTTTATTAATCGTGATTAATGGTTATTCGTGTAATTTAAGGTAAAAATAATGTTATAATAATATGAAATTACCTTGACACATGTTCTACACATATTTTATGAGTCATTTATGACTAATAAAATCCATGGCTCATCTTTGGGACCCCATAGATCCACTTGGGTAAGAAAATGACATTTATATCTTTTTATTTAATGTTAAAAAAATGTCACAAACATGTATTTTTTACTAAAACAATTTTTAAATGGGGTTATAAAAGTCATATTTTTTTCTATAAATATTCATTAGAAATATAAAAATATTTCCTACATTATGATATATTTTTTATAATTTTTAGACATTAAATAAACACATTTATTTATGACACCATGATGATGCAACAATAACCTCATTAATGAATAATTAAATAAAATGAAAAGATAAGGTAAAATATAAGACATACACTTGTCCAAAACCTATTGGATGGGTTCATTTCGAACCCTTATCAACTTATCCTCGAAATAAATCTTTTTTGGACTTTTAAAATCTGAAAATCATTTTATAATAAAGTATCATTTAATAACATTCCAAGTGTGCCCCTCCTCACTCTTATAAAAGGATCCCCACCTATACCCCCATACCCACGCATCTCAAGTCTTCGGCTCGACAAAGCACTGCTAATTTTATCTCTTCAAATCCCTCTCCTAATCCTAGAATCCTTACCTAAGGCATAATGTATAAGGCCCTGTCCTTAAACATTAATTAATATTGAATTAAATGAATAATTCACATTTAGAATCTTTTCAGGATTAGAGTTTTAGAGAATTAGAACATAACTATTACATCTCAAAAGATTACAAAGTATACACTTCTACTATGTTTCCATAAAATAAAAACTCTTAAAAAGAAACATGTCTAGGTCCATGTTTTAGATAGCATGTCTTTCCCTTGATCCCATCCTTCACCCTATTCCACATAAAGTCCAGTGAAAAACATTTCAAAAAAACTTGTGCTGAGCATAAAAAGCTCAGTAAGGGATACACAAATAATGAAAACTGTTAGTTTATCAAAACAAAAAGTAAACAATGTATACTTTATCAATGTAATACTTTTAACCTTTATGAAGTAGTTAAAACTCTTCACTGAATAAAAGATCATTACTTACCCTTTTTTAACCAAAAGATTACCATAAAACCCATATAAATATCACATAACATATAACGGTAACTTGGGACATAAACATACTTAAGTGGAATAACCTTACGGTCGACTTCCACTCATATCACTTAATGGAATAGCCATTCGGCCAATTTCCATTCATACTTAATGGAATATCCATTAGGCCAACTTCCATACCCAATGCATTGGAGGTTATAATGTAACCACCCGTCCTGGTATTCACGGCACCACCCGTCATATGGTTCATCACATAACCACCCATCAAATGTCCAAGTACCATTATAAAATCATAATACATAAAACAAATATAATGCAAAGAAAAAATTTCCACACTTTGATCACAATATATCACATAAATATATTGACATAACAAATCCATTATAAAAAACATTTTCAATACTGAAATACATAAATGAGTATATGGTATTTATTTCCTTTTAAAAACATTACAGCTTGTTGAGGAAGCCAAAGACCAAATAATACTCGCGGCAGCGGAAAAGGTCATTGTCACCGCGTATGTTAAAAAACATTCCTTTTTGTCGTTTAGTAAAACGCTTCGTAGAAAAATATTCCTTTTTTTAATGTAAAAGTCAAAGGGGTTTATACACCGTATATAAGAAAGTTGTGTATAAAGTGAAATATTCCTCAATTAAAGGAGATTGAGACGAAGTCCCTTACCTCGGGTCCGACTTGACTCGATCGTTCATTAACGTCCTAAATAATAAACTTGAGTTAATCTCTAATTTCTTAAGAACCTTTTCAAGCTTATTATTCCTTTTATATCACTTAATTACATGTTATAAACATTATGTAATCATTAAGTTAATAATTATTGTTCTGTCGATATTTGGTTCTTAAGTCGAAAGTGGACTTCTTACAATTACATGTTGTTCATGTGGTCAATGGTTCATTATATCCAAAATGATATTCATGATTTAGATATTATATATATCATATATACCCAGCATATACATGTATTTATAATATTACATAAATCATTTAGAGGTAAGAAATGAAATGCACCGTTCATGGATACGGTAAGCCGTACGTACGCATGAACACTACTTTCATTTCTATGTCATATTAATTGAATTAAAACTAAACGAGAGATATGTATATTTTAAATTCCAGAATTATATTCATCCTTTATATGTATCATACATCATATATATCCATTATATGTACATATAATAGTATATTACATTTGAGGATAAGAAATGAAATGCACCCTTCATGGAGACGGTAAGCCGTACGTACGCATGAACGCTACTTTCATTTCTATATCATACTTTAATGGAAAGAAAATAATGATGATATAAAGGTATATTATAATTCCAGTATAAAATCATATATAATAACCTTAAATCCATCCTTTATACGTCCCACATATGGCATCAAAGAATCAAATCACTTTGATGGGGCGGTAGTCCACACTTCCTTAAATAAAGATATTGCGTTTACCCATAATGTAAACCATAAAAGTATGCCCAAAATGAAAAATACAGAAGCTTAAGGGAAAAAATAAAAATATTATATATCATATATAAATGTAGTTACATCTTAATGGCCACCTTTTAAGGTGTTATATGAGTTTGAACAATCATCGTTTCGTGAGGCAGAAATTCCCCATCCACAGAAACAGTATGTTCTTTAACCATTACATGAAGGTGTGGGTAAGTATTGGTCTAATAGTTCTTATAACAACATCCTAGTATATTGAAGATACTGTAGTTATTACAAAAGAAATTAATAAAAATATTTTAGGGGGTTGGAGAAGCAAAATAAAACAAAAGGACTCAAAAGAAGACATTACCTTAAAATCGGGTAACTCCCTTTGGTTTGAGCTCAAAGGATTCCTTGGTAAGACTTCTGCCCAAAGTGAGGCTTCAAGGAGTAAGAGAGGGAAGTGGAGAGACAAAATGGGCAGAGTTTGGCCGAGCCAAAGGCTTTGGAAGTGTGGGTTAGGAGGTAGAGGTGAGGGTCTTTTATAAGAGGAGAGAAGGGGCACTCTTGGAAAGTTATAAAAGGTTACTTTATTTTCAAATGGTTTTCAGATTCTAAACGTCCCACATTGATGTGTTTCAAGGATAAGGTGATAATTGTTCGAAATACACCCATCCAATAGGTTTTTGACATGTGTAGGTATTATATTTTACATTATCTTTCCATTTTATTTAAATCGTTAAATAATGTGGTCATCACTCCATCATCATGATGTCATCCATAATTTAAATTATTTAATGTCTAAAAATTATAAATAAAATAATATGATATATTAAATATTTTTAGCTCTCAAATGAATATTTATAGTCAAAAATATTACTTGTATAAACCTATGTTAAAATTGTTTTAGTAAAACATTTCATGATTGTGTCATTTTTACTTTAACATAAAATAAAAACTTATTTATGTCATTTCCCAACAAAAGTGGCTCCATGGGGTCCCCAAGTTGACCCATGGATTTTCTTGGTCGGCCATGACACATCCAATGAGGGTAGGACATGTGTCATGACCATATCATATTAATAAAACAAAATTTTTACCTTAAACTACACTAATTACCTCTAATCGTGATTAAGAACTTAAGAGTTACTATTCACCAAAAAAATTATTTTAATCTCATTGAAACACATTTTAATTCTTAAAGACAACCAAGTATGTCAGATTTTTGAAATTCAAAACACAGAAGTGGTAAAATTTCATTTAAACGAAAAATCAGTTTTTATAAGTACCACTTAGTGGTTTCACAATTCATCAAAAATTGAAGTTTTTCAGAAAAATACTAAAAATTCACCCTAAGCTATATTTGATATTCCGAATTCAAAAATGAAGTTTATTTTACAAAATTCAAAACATATAAGTCAAATTAATTAATTTAATAATTAATTCCCTCTATCATGATAAATAGCGTGTTTTTATGAAACAATAAGTATCAAAAGATTGACATTAGTTTAAGTCCAATTTCAAAGTGAAATTAATTCCAATGATCACTATTGGATTTAATGGGTAAAATATTTTATTATTTCACTTTCAAACCAATTCAAATGATAATATAATCATTTAAATAAATTAGATTAAATGAGGTTTTGAATTAAAATACAACATTTTACACTATTCATTAAAAAATGAACTTTATCGGAAAGATACCAAAAATTTACACAAAGAAAATTTTGATGTCCCGATTCTAAAGAAGAGTTATATTTGGTCCAAAATAATATATAAGAGTGAACAAAACTATATTTAATGACGGTTCTCCAATAAAGTTGAAAGTGGACCTTTAGTAAAAATTAGAGTATATATGCCTAAAATTGAATTCTTTTCGTATTTTAAGCCTTTATCTTTTATTAGATAAATGTAAAAACATTTAACAATCATATATAATCATATTTTAGTTATTTATATCCATTCCCGCCAGTACAACGGCTACATGTTAACTACCATTTAAAATAATATTATTATATTACTAGTGTGCAACGTAAGATTTCAATGAAACTCTTTGTTGCCTATCGGGTATGCTATCGAACATAGCAACCCCTTTAAAGTAAAATTAATATTTAATTCGTAAATATTAATAAATATGAAAATTATTTATTCTTTATTTACTTGGGATGTTACATCCTTCCCCCCTTTTGGGAATTGCGTCCTCGTAATTTTATTCACTTATCAAAATAAGTGGGGGTATTTATCCCTCATAGATTTTTCAGATTCCCACGTTGCCTCTTCAACCATATGGGTTTTCCACAAAACCTTTACCTGGTGGATTACCTTATTTCTCAACACTTGCTCTCTTCGGTCAAGAATCTGGACTGTTTGTTCTTCATAAGAGAGATTCTCTTCCAACTGAACTACCTCTGGACTCAAAACATGAGATGAATCTGGAATATACTTTCTCAACATCGAAACATGAAAAACATTGTGTACCTGATATAAACTCGGAGGTAATGCCACCATGTATGCAACTGATCCAACTCTCTCCAGAATTTTATATGGCCCAATGAACCTTGGACTCAGCTTTCCTTTCTTACCAAATCTCATCACAGTTTTCCATAGAGAAGCCTTGAGAAAAACATGATCACCTACCTCGAAAAATAGAACCTTCCTCCGGTTATCCGGATAACTCTTCTGCCTGCTCTGAGCTGTTCCCATGTGTTTCTGAATCAATTGAACCTTTTTTGCCATCTCTTCTATCAATTCGGGTCCCATCAGCTTTCTTTCACCCACTTCATCCGAAAATGCTGGAGTTTGACACCGCTTCCCATATAATGCCTCAAACTGTGCCATCTGTATACTATAATGAAACCTGTTATTATATGAAAACTCATCCAAAGAAAGATGTTGGTCACAACTTCCTTGATAATCCATCAAACAAGCTCGTAGCATATCCTCCAAGTCTGAATTGTTCGTTCTGACTGCCCATATGATTGAGGATGGAAAGATGTACTAAAATTTGATTCAGTACCCAACGACTTCTGAAGGCCTTTCCAAAAGTTATAAGTAAACCTAGAATCACAGTCAGATACAATGGAGAGAGGAAATCCATGTAACTTGACTATCTCCTTAAGATACAAACGGGAAAGTTGATCTAGGGAAAAATTATCTCGTATAGGAAGGAAATGAGCAGATTTAGTCAAGCGATCAACAATAACCCAGATTGCATTATTACCTCGAGATGTCCTCGGTAATCCCACAACAAAGTCGATGGATATATTCTCCAATTTCCACTCTGGCACTGGTAGAGGTTGAAGCATCCCTTTCGGTAACTGTCACTCTGCTTTAACCTGCTGACAAGTCAAACACTTCACAGTAAAATCAGCAATATCTATTTTCATTCCATCCCACCAGTAATACTCCCGCAGATCTCTGTACATCTTAGTACTGCCACGATGAACTGAAAACGGGGAACTATGAGCGTCACATAACAAATCATTCTTCAACTATGAATCACATGGAACACATAATCGCTTCTCATACCTCAAAACACAATAACTATCAATGTTGAATTCAGGCAACATACCTTTCTGAACCAGCTCTACCTTTTTCTACAATTCACTGTCTTGCTTCTGTGCTTTCTTGATTCTGTCTGATAGAGAAGATCTCACTGATACCTGAAACAAAACAGAAGGACATCCTGCACCAACAGCTTCTATTCCAAAGTTCATCAAATCAAAAACCAAAGTATCTCATTCCAAATGTAGCATGGTTAATGAAGCATTACTTTTTCGACTCAAAGCATCAGCCACTTTATTTGATTTTCCCGGATGGTGGTGAATTATAAAATCATAATCCTTGATAAATTCCAGCCATCTCCTCTGTCTCATGTTCAATTATTTCTGAGTGAATAAATAATTTAAACTTTTGTGATCAGTATATATTTCACACTTTACTCCATACAAATGATGCCTCCAAATTTTTAAAGAAAAAACAACAACAGCTAATTCCAAATCATGTGTAGGGTAATTTACCTCATGATTTTTCAACTGACATGAAGAATAAGCAATTACCGGATCATTCTATATAAGGACACAACCAAGTCCCTTAAACAAAGCATCACGGTATATAACAAACTCACCATTCCTGGAAGGAAGTGCCAAAACTGGAGCATTCACCAATCTTCTCTTCAACTCCTGAAAACAATCATCACATTCTTTTGTCCAGATGAACATAACACCCTTACAAGTTATCTTAGTCATTTTACTAGATAACCGTAAAAAAAATTCAACAAACATTCGGTAGTAACATGCCAAACCAAGAAAACTACAGATCTCTATTACATTTGTAGCTCTTGGCCATTCTTCAACAACTTTTGTTTTAGCAGGATCAACAGTTATTCCATATTTTGAAACAATGTGACCCAGGAAAGAAATTTTGTGTAACCAAAACTCACACTTTCTGAATTTTCCATACAGTTTCTTTTCTTTCAAGGTTTGAAAAATAACCCTTAAATGACTTTCATGCTCCTATTTACTTTTAGAAAACACCAAAATATCATCAATGAAAACAACCAAAAACTTATCTAAGAACTCATGGAAAATTCTATTCAAAAGGTCCATGAATACAGTAGGTGCATTGGTTAAACCAAAAGGCATAACGACAAATTCATAATGGCCATATCTAGTACGGAACACAGTCTTCAGAACGTCTACTTCATTTACTTTCAACTGATGGTACCGAGACCTCAAGACAATCTTCGAAAAATACTGAGCTCCCTAGAGCTGATCAAACAAATCATCGATATGAGGCAAAAGATACTTGTTCTTAACAGTAATATTATTCATGGCTCTATAATCAATGCAAAGTCTCATTGAGCCATCTTTCTTTTTAACAAATAAGACGGGAGCACCCCATGGTGAAGTGCTAGGTCGAATGAAACCCTTATCTAATAACTCATGTTATTGTTTCTTTAACTCTAAAAGTTCAAATTGAGCCATTCGATAAGGGGGTTTTGAAATTGGCTTAGAATCAGGAAATAAGTCAATAGTAAATTCAACTTTTCGATCATGAATAATACCAGGAAACTAATCAGGAAAAACATCAAGATACTCATTTACCACTGGCACATCATTAATCTGAACAGTTTCTTTATTTTCAACAATATGTGCAAGGTAACATTCATTTTCATCTTTTACTAGTTTCTCAACTTCCTGATATGTTATCAAAAGCAAGGGTTCATTCTTGTACACAAACTGAAAATCTTTTTGAAAAGAAACCATTTTAGCTCTGCAGCCAATCTTAGCATGATAAACAGAAAGCCAATCTGTGCCCAAAATAACTTCAAACTCTAACAGAGGAAAAAGAATAAGGTTTTCTGGTAGATTCTTTCCACACACAAGGATAGGAAGGTTCTTATAATTCCTTTTTCTCTCAACGTTCCCTCCGGGTGTTTTTACCATGAGTTCAGGGTTCATATCTTATGATGGAATTTCAAATTTACTAGAAAACTTCTCCGAAATGAATGAATGTGTAGACCCTGAATCAAACAACACATTGGCATAATCTGAACAAACAAATAGTGTACTTGATACCACTTCATTCGATGGACCAACATCTGCTGAAGTTGTTGCAAAGGATTTCACCACCCCTTTCCGCTTGTACTCTAGTTGCATTCCCCCGGTTGAGTTCTTCGTTGGACACTCATTTGCATAATGACCCATTTCATTACCCTTAAAACATCTTACCACTGGATTTTCATTGCCTTCTTGGTCATCTTCCTTACAGTTACGAGCAATATGACTAGACTTACCACACTTAAAGCACTTAACAGACTTGGATAAACATTCTCCATGATGCATTTTACCACACTTCTCACAGGATGGATATTTGGTTTTCTTATCTCCTTTTTTCTTTGATGAATTGTTCCCCTTTTCCTGCCAACTAGACCTCTTATTCTGTTGTTTGTCATAGAACACCCGATCATCGGAAAACTCCATTTCAGCCTTCTCCGCACATCAAACAAGTTTTTCATAACTTTTGAACTCACGAGAGGCAAAATCCATTCGACACTTTGGCTTTAACCCAGAGTAAAAACGGTTTATTTTACTATCAAGATCTCGTATGAAGTTTGGAGGACACCTTGCCAATCGAGTGAACTTTGCTTAATATGAAGCCACCGAATCATCCTCCCGCCTCAATTCTAGGAACTGTTTTTCAATCATAAGATGAACCACCTTAGGAAAATATTTCTCAAGAAACATACCTTTGAAATCTTCCCAGGGAAGATCCTCAATCTCATCACTATCCCTGATATTTTTCACCATGGACTACCACTGATCAGCTTCTCCTTCAAAATGGTAAACAGAAAGACTAAAAGTTTGATGTTCTGAACACCCCATGACATAAAAAATCTTCTCCAGTGCTTTAATCCACCCTTCAGCTTGCACGGGGTCAGATGATCCTCTGAATTATGGGGGATGTTGCCTCATGAAATGTTCCACCACTGACATGTTCCTCTGCGGTTGATCTGGCTGATCTCATGCATGGATACCACCACCATTTATAGCCTGAGTCAACTGTGCCATCACTGCAACAAACTGTTCAGTTCCGATTCCGACCATCTTAGGTTGCTGATTTGGAAGGTTGTCTTCCTCCTGATGTCTTCCCAACATAGCTGCTTTGTTTCCTCTAGAGAAAACCATTCTAAACAAAGAAATATATTAGGCGAAGCAACATTGTAATCTTTAAATGCTATATCATTTCAGTCATACCATAAATTAACTTATGATTTAACAATATTCTAACTCCTAAAGTTGTCTAAACCATCCCTTGATACCAACTATAAGGCCCCGACCTTAAACATCACTTAATATTGAATTAAATGAATAATTCACATTGAGGATCTTTTCAGGTTTAGAGTTTTATAGAATTAGAACATAACTATTACATCTCAAAAGATTACAACCTATACACTTCTACTAAGTTTCCATAAAATAAAAACTCTTAAAAAGAAACATGTCTAGTTCCATGTTTTAGATAGCATGACTTTCACTTAATCCCATCCTTGACCCTATTCCACATTATGTCCTCTGAAAAACATTTCAAAAAAACATGGGTTGAGCATAAAAAGCTCAGTAAGGGATACACAAATAATGAAAACTGTTAGTTTATCAAAACAACAAGTAAACCATGTATACTTTATCAAAGTAATACTTTTCACCTTCATGAAGTAGTAAAAACTCTTCACTGAATAAAAGATCATTACTTGCCCTTTTGTAACCAAAACATTACCATAAAACCCATATAAAGATCACATAACATATAAAGATAACTTGGGACATAAACATACTTAATTGGAATAACCTTACGGTCAACTTCCACTCATATCACTTAATGGAATAGCCATTCGGCCAATTTCCATTCATACTTAATGGAATAGACATACGGCCGACTTCCATACCCAATGCATTGGAGGTTATAACGTAACCACCCGTCCTGGTATTCACAGCACCACCCGTCATATGGTTCATCACGTAACCACCCGTCAAATGTCCAAGTACCATTATAAAATCATAATACATAAAACAAATATAACGGAATTAAAACATTTCCACACTTTGATCACAATATATCACATAAATATATTGACATAACAAATCCATTATAAAAACCATTTTCAATACCGAAATACATAAACGAGTATTTGGTATTTATTTCCTTTTAAAAACATTACGGCTTGTTGAGGAAGCCAAAAACCAAATAATACTTGCGGCGGTGGAAAAGGTTGTTGTCATCGCGTACGTTATAAAAACATTATTTTTTGTCGTTTAGTAAAACGCTTCGTAGAAAAATATTCTGTTTGTATAAAAGTAAAAGTCAAAGGGGTTTATACACCATAGAAAAGAAAGTTATGTATAAAATGAAATATGCCTCAATGAAATGAGATTGAGATGAATTCCCTTACCTCAGGTCCGACTTGACTCGATCGTTCTTTAACATCCTGAATAATAAACTTGAGCTAATCTCTAATTTCTTAAGAACCTTTTAATGATTATTTTTCCGTTTATATAACTTATTTCCATGTTATAAATATTATGTATTCATTAAGTTAATAATGTTTGTTCTATCGATATTTTGTTCTTAAGTCGAAAGTGGACTTCTTACAATTACATGTTGTTTATGTGGTCAAAGGTTCATTATATCCAAAATGATATTCATGATTTGTATATCATATACATCATATATAACCAGAATATACATGTATTTATAATATTACATAATCATTTAGAGATAAGAAACGAAATGCACCGTTCATGGAGACGGTAAGGCGTACATACGCATGAACGCTACTTTCATTTCTATGTCATATTAATGGAATTAAAACTAAACGAGAGATATGTATATTTTAAATTCCAGAATTATATTCATCCTTTATATGTATCATACATCATATATATCCATTATATGTATATATAATAGTACATTACATTTGAGGATAAGAAATGAAATGCACCGTTCATGGAGACGGTAAGTCGTACGTACGCATGAACGCTACTTTCATTTCTATATAATAATTTAATGGAAAGAAAATAATGATGACATAAAGGTATATTATAATTCCAGTATAACATCATATATAATAACTTTAAACCCATCCTTTATACGTCCTACATATGGCATTAACGAATCAAATCACATTGAGGGGGCGGTAGTCCGCACTTCCTTAAATGAAGATATCATTTTTACCCACAATAGAAACCATAAAGGTATGCCCAAAATGAAAAAAACAGAATCTTAAGAAAAAAATAAAAATATTCTATTTCGTATATAAATGTATTGACATCTTAATGGCCACCTTTGAAGGTGTTATATGAGTTTGAACAATCATCGTTTCGTGAGGCAGAAATTCGCCATCCATAGAAACAGTATGTTCTTTAACCATTAGATGAAGGTGTGTGTAAGTGTAGCTCTAATACTTCTTATAACAAAATCCTAGTATATTGAAGATACTATATTTGTTACAAAAGAAATGAATAAAAAGAGTTTAGGGGGTTGGTGAAGCAAAATAAAACAAAAGGACTCAAAAGAATACATTACCTTAAAATCGGGTAACTCCCTTTGGTTTGAGATCAAAGGCTTCCTTGGGAAGACTTCTGCCCAATGTGAGGCTTCAAGGAGTAATATAGGGAAGTGGAGAGACAAAATGGGCAGATGTTGGCTGAGCCAAGGGCTTTGGAAGTGTGGGTAATGAGGTAGAGGTGGGGGTCTTTTATAAGAGGAGAGGAGGGGCACTCTTGGAATGTTGTAAAAGGTAACTTTATTTTCAAATGGTTTTCGGATTTTAAAGGTCCCACATTGATGTTGTTCGAGGATAAGGTGATAAGGGTTAGAAATCCACCCATACAATAGGTTTTGGACATGTTTAGGTCTTATATTTTACATTATCTTTCCATTTTATTTAAATCGTTAAATAATGAGGTCATCAATGCATCATCATGTTGTCAAAAATAATTTAATTTATTTAATGTCTAAAAACTATACAAAAAATACTATGATGTAGGAAATATTTTCAGCTTTCCAATGAATATTTATAGTCAAAAATATGACTTGTATAAACCAATGTTAAAATTGTTTTAGTAAAATATTTCATGTTTCTGTCATTTTTACTTTAACATAAAATAAAAAGTTATTTATGTCATTTCCCATCCAAAGTGGCTCCATGGGGTCCCCAAGTTGACCCATGGATTTTCTTGATCGTCCATGACACATCCAATGATGGTAGGACATGTGTCAATCCCATATCATATTATTAAAACATTATTTTTACCTTAAACTACACTAATTACCTCTAACCACGATTAAGAACTTAAGAGTTACTATTCACGAAAAAATTATTTTAATCTCATTGAACCACATTTTACTTCTTAATGACAACCATATATGTCGGATTTTTGAAATTCAAAACACAGAAGTGGTAAAATTTCGTTTAAATGAAAAATCAGTTTTTTTAAGTACCACTTAGTGGTTTCACTATTCATCAAAAATTGCAGTTTTTCAGAAAAATACCAAAAATTCACCCTAAGATATATTTGATATTCCGAATTCAAAAATGAAGTATATTTTAAAAAATTCAAAACATATAAGTCACATTAATTAATTTAATAATTAATTCTCGCTGTCATGATAAATAGCGTGTTTTTATGAAACAATAAGTATCAAAAGATTGACACTTATTTAAGTCCAATTTCAAAGTGAAATTAATTCCAATGACCACTATTGGATTTAATGGTAAAAATATTTTCTTATTTCACTTTAAAACTAATTAAAATAATAATCTAATCATAAAAATAAATTATATTAAAAGTGGTTTTGAATTAAAATACAACATTTTACACTATTCATTAAAAATAAACTTTATCAGAAAGATACCAAAAATTTACACAAAGTAAATTTTGATGTCTCGATTCTAAAGAAGAGTTATATTTGGTCCAAAATAATTTATAATAGTGAAAAAAAACTATTTTAATGATAGTTCTCTATTAAAAGTTGATAAGTGGACCTTTAGTGAAAATTAGAGTATATATGCCTAAAATTGAATTCTTTTCGTATTTTAAGCCTTTATCCTTTATTAGATAAATGTAAAAACATTTTACAAATGTATATAATCATATTTTAGTTATTTCTATCCATTCCCTCTAGTACAACGGCTACATGTTAACTACCATTTAAAATAATATTATTATATTACTAGTGTGCAACGTAAGATTTCAATGAAACTCTTTGTTGCGTATCGGGTACGCTATCGAACATAGAAACCCCTTTAAAATAAAATTAATATTTAATTCATAAATATTAATAAATATAATAATTATTTATTCTTTATTTACCTGGGATGTTACATAATGCTCTTCAAAAATCCCTTTTGGTTCAAACCAAAGGGAGTAACTAGATTTAAAGGTAATGTCTTCTCTTATGTCTGTTTGTTTAGTTTTGCTTCTCCAACCCCCTAATATGTTTTTATTCCTTTATTTTGTAACAATAAAAGTATCTTCAATATAATAGGATTTTGTTATGAGAAGGATTCAAGATACACTTACACACAACTCTGTCTAATGGTTAAAGAACATACTGTTTTAGTGGATGGAGAATTATTGCCTCACGAAACGATGATTGTTCAATATTCTCTTAACACCTTAATGGTGTCCATTATGATGTCACAGTATTTTTATATGATATATAATATATTTATTCCCTCTCTATGATTCTGTATTTTATATTTAAAACAAACCTTTATGCTTTTCATGTTGTGCAATTGTGATAATTTCATCTGAGGAATTTTGGACTACCGCCCCCTCAAATGATGTGACTCGTTCAAACCAAACATGGATTTTATTAATAATTTAATTAATGAACATATGTTAAATATATAACATATATATTATACTAGAATTATAATATATATTTTTCTCATTTAGTTTTAATTTGTTTAATACAAAATAGGAATGAATGTTGCGTTCATGCGTATGTACGGCTTACCATCTCCATGAACGGTGCATTTCATTTCTTACCTCTAAATGTTATGTACTACTATAAATACATGTATATGATGGATATATATGATATATATTATATCCAAATCATGAATATAATTCTGGATATAATTAACCATTGACCACATGAACACCATGTAATTTTAAGAAGTCTGTTTTTACGTTAGTATCAAATATCGAAAAAATGAACATTATTAACTTAAATGATTAAATAATGTTTATAACATGGAAATAAGTTATATTAAATGAATAATAAGATAGAAAACGGTTCTTAAGGAAGTATAAATTAATACTAGTTTATTATGCAGGACATTAAAGAGTGATATAGTCATGTCGGACACGTGGTAAGGGACTTCGTCTCAATCTCCTTTCATTGAGGCATATTTTGTTCTAATACAAGACTTTAATTTATACGATGTATAAACCCCTTGTAATTTTAATTATATTAAAAAATAAATCTTTTCTATATGAATTATTTTACCAAACGTCAAAAAAATATGTTTCTTTTTAACGTACGTGGCGACAACGACCTTTCCGCCACCGCGAGTATTATTTTATCTTTGGCTTCCTCAACAAGTTGTAATGTTTTTAAAAGTAAATAAATACCATATAATATTTTATGTTTTTTTATTGAAAATGGTTTTGATAATGGATTTTTTATGTCAATATATTTATGTGATATATTGTGATTGAAATGTTGAAATGTTTTCTTTCCGTTATAATTGTTTTATGTGCTATGAATTTATAATACTGCTTGGACATTCGACGGGGGGTACTGTGACAAAACAAATGATGGGTGGTGCCTTGAATACGAGGATGGGTGGTTATGTGTTAACCTATAATGCATTGGGTATGGAAGTCGCCCGTATGGCTATTCCATGAAGTGATTTGTGTAGAAGTCGACCATATGGTCATTCTATTTAATATGTTTATATCCCATGTTAACATTATATGTTATGTATTCTTTATATGGGTTTTATGGAAATATTTTCATTACAAAAGGGTGAGTAATGATCTTTTATTCATTGAAGTGTATTTACTACTTCATAAAGGTGAAAAGTATTACTATGATAATGTATTCATGGTTTACTTTTTGTTTTAAAAAACAAACAGTTTCCATTCGTTGTGTGTCCCTTACTGAGCTTTTTATTATCACCCCATGTTTTTTTGATATATTATTCACTGGACATAATGTGGAATAGGGTCAAGGATGGGATCATGGAAAAGTCATGTTGTCTTAAACTAGGAACGTGACATGACTCTTTTTTTAGTGTTCATGTTTCATATAAAAAAAAGAAACTATGTAGAAGTGTCTAAATTGTAATATTTTAAGATCTAATAGTTATTTCCTAATTCTCTAAAACTCTAAACCTGAAAAGATATTCAATGTTAATTATTCATTTAATTCAATTTTAAGTATGGTTTAATGTCGGGTACTTATAGATACAAAATGAACACAATAGTTTAGGTGGTGTTAATTCTTGGTAAATAAAAATGATTATTTTTATACCATTTGATGGAATAGAAAATGAATTTAGGATATTAAATTACCATAATTATATTTAAGTATACATAAGAAAGTTATTTTATTATATCATATTAGATTAATAATAATATATGTAGGTGGAGGAACTAATTAAACAAAATGACTGGTGAGGGACATTACCTCTTTCCTCGGGAATATTTTTTTGTTTTAAAAAATGAGTCGATAGGATTTATTTTTGACCAAAATAATTATTATATAATTAGAGTAAAGATATATATATAATTTAATGGGGAATTTATTTCCTGGTAAAATGTTTTTTTAAAAAAAATAATGAAGAGGGGTGATCTTAAATATGTGAGGTAAGTGGAACACGTGTAATTTTTGAAATGAACAAAGTGTTCCCATATAATTCACCTTACCACGGGTAAAAAAATGTATTACTATTGATCATTATAATATACAAGGTATAAATATTTCCACATATAGGTTTTGACATGTATTGTGTCACTTTTAACCCTTACCTTTTTATTTTTTCACCCTCGGTTAACCAAATTACACTTTATTTGTGGTAAATAATTTTTTCTATTTTTATTAGTCATTAGGGTAAAATATAGTTATTAATATATTATATATTATAGATTATTTATATTCTAATTATGGAAAATATTTATTAAAATTTAAAAATTTAGAGGTAGATAAATGTAATTTAATATTGAACCAACACTTGTGATGAAAAACTGGTTTTGAAAAGAAAAAATATTTAACAGTTTAAATGTTTTGATATCAAAATTCATCTAGAAATTGAATCTAGTGACCTATGTTGAAACAATATAAATTTAATTGAACTAATTTTTTTTAAACCCATCTTAATTTTTTTCATGTTTTTGAAAGCATTAAATGCTGTAAATGTTTTTAATTAAAAAAAGTAATTTTCACTATACATCAATCATTTTGTCTTCTAAGAAATTATAAAATGTTATCACTAAAATAAGTTTTATATTATTATTTAAAAAATATATTTTTTTTCAATTTATTTTTTTAAAAGATTAAAATTCAAATTCAAGAAAATGTTAAAAATTCATCACAACTGCTATTTAGAAAAGAATTGTTTTAAGAGTAAAAATTGAATTTATTTTATCACATGATTAAATAACCCATATAATGAATATAAAATATTACATTCAATATATTATATAAACATTCCATTATAATCAATCAATAGATGTAATTTGTATAATTATTTTAGTTAAAACTCAGTTGTGTACATAAATATTGTTTTTTAGAAAAAGATTTCATTTATTTTAATACAATTTTTATTTTCATTTAATAATAATTACTCACTAAAAAGAAATTAAAATTAAAATTTTAAATGATATATTAGTATAATGTTGTTAATAAAATTCATACATTCCATTATATCTACTAAAATAAAACTAACATATGAAATGATAATATTTTAATGAAATGTAGTGTTCATTAAATGTCCATGTTGAATGTCACACAAGCTCAACATGTTGTTGAGTGTAACAAAAGATAAAATCCATGTTACACACACACAGCCACAAACATATATATTAAATAATATTTTTTTATAATACATATTTCATAATAACTCATGGTGTTATGTTCTATCACCCTAAAATTATTTTTATCAATAAAAATTCATCACATAGGTAAAAATAAATACGGACACTTTTTCACCAGTACACCCTTTTGTTCCCCATTAGAATTATCACACTAGTGGGTTTTCCATAAAAATTGGCTATTTGAGTGATCTTGTTTTGTATAAAATTCATTATATTATCGATAGTATCCTCCTGGTTTTCCTTATAAACAATATCATGCTTCAATGGTATGAATTTTGAGTTCAATACATTTCATGGATAAGGTATTTACTTCCACAAGAGAGATACAAGGAACACATAATTATCAAAATAGTGGTTTGTGGATATTCCAATCGATATGATTATATCATGATACAATTAATAATGTCAATGGGACAGACATAACTAGGGATTCTAAATCAATTTTAATATACACAGAATTTTATTATTTATTTTTTATTAAATTATATTTTACTTATCGAAATTATCCATGAAACGAAGTTGAATATTTTCTTCCTAATGCACTAATGGATCACAATATCAATAACATAATGAAAATTCATACCTTCTGTCTCACGTTATCCTAAAGAAATTACTATGTACAATTTATCAAATATTAATACATATTTCTTGGGTTATGTATTACTTAAATGTCTAAATCTACCATTAAATATCAATTTAAACCATTACGTAGAAGGTAGACCATATGACCCTCATAAATTGTAAAATATATAAATAATGTTACTAAAATTTCTAAAATCCACTTAAACTTAATCCCCAAAATATCATAGGGTAACTCTAAATTGTCACATTCCAACTATGTGTATACAATTGTCATATATTTTCATCAAACATGGGAATTAACTGAATTACCATCAAACCATATTGAAAATATACGTTTTTCTTCATTCCATGAATAAAACCAACCATTATTAATAATATTTATGAAATCCTATAATGTTGTTTTCATAAAAAATTAAAACATAAACCACATTGTTTAAAATTATTAATTACATCCATGGTTATCAATATAATAAAAATTATTTTATTCGTATATGTCATCTATTGATCCCAATATAATTATGTTGCAATTAAGAATAAGTTTAGGGTTATCTCCACATAATCATGTCTTTTATATAAAAACACATTGTTCAATTATTTAACATTTCAATTTGATAAGTTATATTAAATATTTTCTATAAAATCCATTTTGAAAATAATTTCAAGAACAATCCTTATATATTACAAAATTCAAATAACATAATTTTTGAATTATAATACATAAATAAATCATTCTATAAAAATTTTTCATAAACAATGTAATATGTTTGGTCATCTTATTCATTGATTCCCCTATCATAAAATATGAAATACGAATCATGTTGTAACATTCATCAACCAAATTTTAATTATTCATATTATATTTAATAGAAAAATACAATTAGAATATGACATAAAATTTATATTTCATTCATAGTCTCTACATCATTAGTAACATAAATGTTACTTGTGCCTACTTTTAAAATTTACTCATGTGATTTCCCACAATGACATCAAATTATTTAATGCATACACATTCCACATTTATAAATTTCAACTATCGATGACATCATAAGAACATGATTATTTTCATCCCTTTAATTAACAAAAAAAATACAATTTTCCATTTATCCTTGTTTCATTGCATCCTTATCCTCCATAGAACAAAAATATTATTCTTATTATGAGTAATTAAAATGGGTTATTCCCCTAAAATTCAATACATATAGGAAGAAAAATATTCTTTTCCTTATGGTCACCACCACATGAACTCTTAGAAAATATATCCCTCTATTATTTGGTTAGTCTGAGAGTTAGTAATGGTGAAATTTTTTTATTAATATATCAATATAGATAACAATGAACAATTAAAATAACCATTCTAGTTGGTCTATCATTATCATTTTATAAATCACATTCAATACTAAAACACTTTTTTTGGCTTCCCTCCATTGAAAAAATCCTAAATCATTAAGCAAAAAAAATATTCAAAGAGGAAAGAAATAAAATCATTGTCAATGTTTTGTATGATGAATATATTTTGATAATATCCTTTATAATCTATTACAATCTTCATTGATCCTATTTCATTTCTAGTTACCACCCATGTAAATCCTTCATGATGTTTTATAATGAGTTTATAAATTTCCAAATCTTGTCTTTGATGAGTCAGAATCCTTATGTCCTTCAAGGATAGTTATTGTACACATGGTTATGATTGAATTTATATCGATGTTATTTTTAAGGGATATTTATCATATGATCATCTAATCAAGAGAAACGTTAACATGTAGAATCCATAAAGGGATGTAATTTCATGGAAATAACGTGCTCTATATTTTACCAAAATTCGTGAACATTTTACAAAACATATACTCATCAATAGAATTAAATGTAGAGATATAACATGAAAAGTAACTATAAATATATTAAGGAATATCTGAAGGTGTATCAATGGTGTTTTTTTTAAAATCCAAATCACTAATGATTGACTAACCCTTCCCTTTGTTATCAAATACAGATACTCAACCATCACATATATATATTATATAATATAGATGAATATCAATTACAGTATACAGACACACATATAATTATTTTCTTAGTTTATTATCTCTGGAGACTTAGTGCCCAATATTTTTATTTATTGAATGATATTCACCATCATTGATAATGATATTTTCTTTGTTTACAATTTATAAATATACATGACTAAACATCATTTTTAAAACCCCTTAAATGGAAGAAAATAAAGATTGATCTCAGATGCACAATAAAGATAAAATGGGAAATATATAAAAAAACATGATCATAATTTTATAACAACATATGAATAACATATGAAATGCATACCCAATATGTCATATATAAAAGACTTTTTTGAAGGTAAAAATATTTTTAGTTGATAAGAGATGAATAAAAATTGAATCAATAATCATTTACCACCATAATATAAAATTGGAATAATAAATTGATTTTGGAGTACACATAAGCGTAAAAAGAGGATTCCTTAGTTGTAAAAAATGTTTACAGAAATATCATAATGGAATCCAAAACCATCATATTAGTCTTGAATTACTCCCAAGACTAGCATAGTGAAACAATTATCTTACTCAACCAGTTTCACCATCCCCCTTTATAATTCTATTTATGCCATGTTATCTATATCATAAAAATATGAGTCGGATGTAGATATAGTTCTCACACATCACATAATAAAAATCATACATTTATGCTCCAAATGAAAATAAAACATCCATAATATCCAAACATGTGTAAAAATTGTTTTTCATAAACACTTCATCAAATCATAACCAATTGAAAATAGAAAAGGCTTCATAATATTTTCATTGTTTCATAATATCATTACACATTCAAATAAGTGGGTGTCAACTGAATTTTACCACATAATAACCCGTGAAAGATAAATATGATTCATAATCATCATATTATCATAAAAAGAAACAATCCATAAATAGAATTAGAATCTTATCCTTTGATCATATCACCTGTAAAACATAAGGAACAACAATAGTGTAATATTGGATGAAAAGTAATTATGGAGTATCACATGGGTCATTTATGTAGAATAATAGCCTTTAAAATTAGAAGAAAAAAATTAAGTCATAAATCAATTTGGAAATTATTTTCTTTGATTATAAAATTTGAAACTTATAATAGATAATTTAAAAATGAATTAAAACATTTGATGAGTGAAATAAGATTTCCACATTGAGTTGTAATGTTTTTAAAAAATAATCATTTTAAATGTCATTTTTTAAATATATAATTTTAATCTTATATTAGAAACATTAAAACATTTCATAGACATGAAATAAGAAAATACCCTACAAATTAAAATAAACATTCCATTCAAATTTGTAGTAAAATATAAACCCAACATGTTTCTAAAATACAATTAAAATTTAATTTAAAAAACAATTCTAAAAAAACAAAGTGTAAAAATATTATAATAAATTTTTTGATTGAGGATTAATTATTTTTTAAATCATTTTTAGAAGACATGGATATGAACAATATGTTTCTATTGAAATAATAAATAATTTTGTGTTTATTTAAAAAATACATTTGAAACATAAGTACATAATGATGGGAAAATTGAGAGAATATATTTATTCACATGACATAAATATAGGATAAGAAATATTATAACATTCGTGATAGTTGATTGATATTTTTTTCTAAATAGAAGCAAAAATATAAAATCTTTATAAATAGTAATATTTTATTATAAAACCATTTAAATTATAGTGATGTTGTATTTTAAGACACATAAAAGAATAAAATTTAAAAAGTTCATAATTTAATTAACATTATTATATTAATTATATAAAATTACAAAGAGGTAGTATATACACTTCCTAAAAAAATATGGCTAAAGAACATAACATAAGTCTCGAATGATGGAAGTTTAGAAAAAAATATAAATATTTTGGTATCTTTTAAAATTTGTACCCCATAAAATAGATATCATATATTTGATATATAAATAAAAAACAAACCTGGATATGAATCATAAAATACATTCATGGGTATTATATACACCATATAAAATATAGATTTGGTGAAGTTGTCATGAGTCTCATAGAAGTAAAATGTGAGATGAAAATATCATACATTATGTATCACATTACTTTATACAATTTCAAATAACTTGTAAAAAAATATGTGTTTTTTATTAATATATAACATAAATAAATATATATATCTTTACATATATAATTCATTTCTGAATTGTATTTTTTTATTTACAAACCAATATTAGAGTCATGTTTTTGTTAATAAATGGTTTTCTATTCATGTACATTTTGATTTGTAATTTTTGTTCCTATTATATTGATCATGGTTCCGTAATATATATAATTTAGACCATTATGTTATTATTGTACATATTAATAATAAATTTATTTATATTAATCCATTAAATTTATAGATATAAAATGATATACACTATTCATAGAGATTTTATGTCATTTGTATACACAAAAGATGTTTCCATTTTATCAAATGATCGATCGAATAATTTTTTATTAATATATTTAAATTAAATTATAATTTTTATTTAATATTTACTACATATATACATGAAATTAACACTTATTACATTTCATGTAATGTGTTACTGAAAAATGAATCATATCAATTAATGAGGTGGTAGTTCACTATACACACGAATGACATTATCATATCTCTAATAGAATTGAATGTAAAAAAATTTAAATTGGAAATTATTATAGACTATTTAAAATTATAGTAAAAATATTATATAAATATAATTATATATTCATATTAATATCCATGTAAAATTGAAATTGAAAAACACAGTGAATTGGTTTTTGAGGTTGCAGTCCACCATACACACGAGAAAAGATATTGTCTTCAAACGGGTAGGTAGGTAAGAATTTATACACTGTATTATAATTACCATGTTATAATTTTATAATTAATTTATCATATAAATATTAAATACATCCTTATATCTATCTGTGAGATGTAGTGATGGGAAACGAATATCACTGTTTTACAAGGCGGTAGTCTACCACACACAGGAATGGTGATTTCATAACCCTAATTATGAAAATGTATAATGATTTAGGTTTTTTAAATAACATATTAAAATATTATTATATATGATACCCTATTTTTTGATTATCATATTTTATTAATAATACTTAAATGGGTGAATGTAAAAATAAAATAACAATGATAGTTAGGGATGTTACCTCTTCTATGGACAACATCATTTTCATTGCAACAAAAGGATTATCATGTTGGATTCTAAGAAATTATATCATCATGGATGACAATGATTAACTAGGGTTGTTATTTCATCATATATTTTCTTATCAAATGTGATGTGTATGTGTCATTAGGAGAAGGAATTGGTGGAAATTATCAAGTGTGAGTAGTGTAAAACATTTAATTTTCAAAAAGAAAAATGGATGAAAACATTTTTCACTTGAACAAATACTCCAAAATTCTTAATTAATGATCTTTATAGGTTATGAGTTCAACATATAACCATAAAATGTACATTTGTAAATTTTTGAGTAATTTTTAGCCATTATCATTTTTGTTTAACACCAATTAAACCCATTTTTGACTTATATGTGAAAAAAATTGACAACCATTACTTTTCATTATGGTCAAAAGTTATGTTAACATTTTTTGAAAATATAAATTTTTATGATTCCAAATATTTAATCCTTATTTAAAAATTCAACTCAAACTTTTTGAAATATTTAATTCAAAATTGAATCCTAAAAGTTGACATAAATGTTATCTTCAAGAGAGGAAAGCATCAGATGTTTGAAATGTTTTCATATAAAAAATTGTGATATTTTTTTAAATGAAATATATTATTTTAATAATTATATAATTCAACTAATTATAATTATAAATTTATTTTAAAATAATAATTAGGTTTTTGAAATCATTAAATGTATGAAAATTTAAAATAAAAACGAGTATTTTTCATTAACATAGAAAAAATTACATCTTATAATATTATAAATAAATTTTTCATAGTTAATATTAAAATTATTATTTGAATAATTAATTATTATTTTAAAAAAAGGTAACATTGTTAAATTTAATTTTAAAAAACCATCCCAATTGGAAAACATTTATTATAATAATAATAATAATGTTTTAATGGAAAAATTGAATTTTATTTCATCTGATGTCTAGAATACACATCAGATTAATGTTAAATATTAGATTAATTTTTAATACTTTTATTTTAAAAAAAAATAACCCAAAATAATTTCATAATTTTATATCGGTAAATTGTTTTTGGATAATTTTCTTAGTTAACCAATTTATTTCTATTAAAATAATTTATTTTCATTTTTTAATAATTGGAAAAAAATAAAATTTAAATAAAATTTCATACAATATATTTCAATAATTTTGTTAAACATATTCATTGCCTCTATTCAAAAGGTATGGTGATAACTATAATAATAAATAATAGTATTTTAATGGCATGGAGCATTTTTTTAAACACATTGTAATGTGTAATTTTATAAAAATGTGGTGATGCATATACTGTAGACCAACCTGGTTGTTTCATATAATGATAGATATTGTAGATATTATATTTATTTGAAATCAAAACCACATAATCTAAGTGTGTTGCATCCAAATCAATTAATTCATGGATATTTAATATAAAAAATTAACTAGTGTCATAAATATACTGGAACGTTAAAATAATTTGGGAAACACCATCATTCACCATCTTTTTATCAAATAGAAACTTAAATCATCAATCATTTTTCAATCTTCTGTACAACATCTATGTTACGATAGAGCCCGTCTTCTATCACTATCATTCATTAGTGGTTATTACAGAGTTTTCAACTTTTATATTTCATATTTAAGACATATTTTTAATTTTCAAGATATAATTAATTTTCTATCTTTATACATTTCTATCAATTAGAAAGTATTATCATCAGACTACTCAAGATGTTTACAATAACAATCACAAGGTGATGTAACTTTTTGCATTTACACATTTTATACATGTTAATATTTATAATCATAATTAGTATGAATTATATAATAATTATTATATAACTGAAATTATTATTAAACATTATTTCATTCCATATGTTGAAAAGATGAAACAACCGTCATGAAGAGACAGAACCTACCATCTCTATGAATGATGTAATTATATTTAATATATACATTTCATAAATTATTTGAATATGTTTATAAGGAATATATTTCATATTTATATATTGACTATAGTTTTAATCGTCACGGAACCATTATAATGACATTATGACCAAAAATAGTTATCAAAAATTGACATAAAAATAACATAGTTAACATTATGAAAATTTTATGTTAGTTTTGTATTTTTGATAAATATGTGCTCAAATACTATAAATCCATCAGAAAATATATTAAATTTTTTACTACTGTTTTTTTAATAAATTTTAATGAATATTAATTTATTTGAGATGAATATATAAAAACATAGGAAGGATTTATGACCCCATTCATTGGTTTATTTCATCGTCTCATTATTATTCAAGATGTTATATTCTTATTAGTCTCTAATAGGGAAAAATATGATCTTTAAATATATTTTATTATTATATATCTATCAATGAAATTTTATTTCAATATTGTTTTTCTATTCTCTTAGGTAAATAAAATGATCATGATATAATGAAATTACAACATTCATTTCCTCTTCCATTAAAGATATTTATGCTCTAATATAATGGTTGTTTAAAAATGTCTATAATAATGTTTTTAATATTTTGATATGTTTATTTAAAAAAGTTTTTGATGATGATTATCTTTAAAAAAAATGGTTTTAAAATAAAGTGTGATGTTCCCAGATTAGGGTAAGTCACTTAGAGGGGGTAAATCAGTGTTCCCTTTTACAAATTTTTACTAATTGATTCATTTTAATTAAACATATATGGATCGTAAAAAATTATATCCACTCTTCTTGTGTCTCTCATACTTACTTTGAATGATGCTGTAAATGTAAAGGCACTAAATACAAGGATTTACACGGTTCAGATCAAATACATACTCTTCGTTGTCTTGGTTATTCACCCCAACATAGATTCTCTACTATAATTTGATTAGTAAATACAATGGTTGATATAGAGTCCCACAATATCTCTCCTAAGTCTTATACAAGTTTCTTTATATTTATCCCCACAATTTTACAAGATTCCCAATGATATGCTTCAAAGTCCCATTGAAGACTTCTTCTCCTCCCTGATTCTCACAGGGGTATTCTAGCTCTCGAGTCACAGAAGTAGCTTCCTTCATTATGTTCTTTCCTGATTCACTATATATGATAGTATGCTCTTCCCACTCAGACTTTAGGAATCACACTTGTTTGTGTATCTCTTCATGAATCTTCAACAAGTGTTGATAAGGTCAGTTAGCGATGCTCGATAATTCTGATCATATAAGTTGATCAATCCTAATCTAAAAATGACTTGGAAATTATTTCTTCTTTTGATGAATACATGGTCTCACTAAATTTGTTACAATGGTGAACAAAAATTCTTCATGAATATAATATGAATGAATGATCTTGAACAATATCAACAGTGCCATTCTTCTTGGAATCATAGAAATAATAAACTCTGATAGAAGATCATCTTTAACTATGTATGAATTTTGTCTGAATACTCATTCACTTCATGCATAGACTTCATGGGACCCAACACCTATGGTATTTGAATATCTCAATTTATTCTTCTTTAGTGCAATAAATGAATTTTATAAAACTTATCATATTTTTCTTATAAAGAATCTCATGCACTTATGTGATTGTTAAATCACTGAGGACCATCTCACTTGGAATCATCATAATTGATTATGCTTCATTGATGAGATGCATTTAATTACTTCTTATTTTTTACACATGTGCACTAACAATCATGATTTTTCTTTTAAATGTCTTCACATGTGCATGGGTATGAATGGAAAATTTTCTTCTTCTCTATTTCTTGGGTGAAAACACCAATTGGTGTGACTGATTGAGCACATGCACTTATTTTTTACTATTTCACACTTAGTGACACACACAATCTTTTGTCTTTTTTTCATTTCATGCACACGCTTATTATTATATTTAGGTTCAATATGGGTGTGTGTCTTCAATCTAAAATGGGTGATATTATTTATGTGTGTTCATTCTTCTTTCTTTCTCTTCCTTCTTCAAATTTACACAGACACTATATTTTATGTTCATTGCATTCACAGTAACTCCACCATGCATGAAACCTCCTTCTTCATCAAGTAAAAAACACAAAATCCAAATGGTAATGTGGATGGTTCATGTGTGAGTTTATCTTATAAATAGGGCTCCTCTTCTTCTCGAAAGAAGTTTATATGTACACATTCCATTTTTAAAAAATCAGCTTCTTCTCTTTGTGAATCTAAGGGTTCATGTGTTCTTCTTCTTCATGAAAACCATATGGTATGTGATATATTAATCCTTGAACCACAAAGGACTCTTGTTTATTGTCTTCGAAAGAGAACAACAAGGGTGCATATGCACAGGTTGTTTTACATATGGGATTACTTCCACAAAGAACCACAAGGGATTAGAAAAACCAGTCGGGTGTTCGTGGTTCAATTCGTACAGAGGTATGATCTCTTCTTCTTAATGAGGAAATTTCAAGAGTTCAATACACTTGTTGAATGCCGATAGGATATTCTTCTTTTTATCATAGTAGGGACACATGGAAACCCTCAGTGCTCTATTTTTTTGAAAACATGAGATTTCTCAAATAATGGCAGCATCTCTTTTTTTCTTGGGGTCCTCTGTTTACTGGAAGAGGAAGCATGTTTAAATCCATGTATCAATCATGAAGATCGTGGATTTTAATTACTATGATATTCGGCTTTGAAACATTCAAATAGAGATGGGATGTCCTAAATATCTGTCCATCCTATTCTCTTCAAATAGAACTAATTCATTCATGTAAAAACATTATGTGCATGCATTTTAGAAATCATGTGAACCATCTTCTTGAGCGCTCGAGAAGCGTGATGTTTCCTCAAAGTTTTTGTTGTTTATTGCATTGTGGATTCCTCTTTTCAATCACATGAATGAAACTTCTAATGCATGCATGTGTTCGGTTCATTTGGAAGATCTCCTTGGGATTGACTAGATATGAAATGGTGTCTGCAGTGATGAGATCATTGTTCGGCTTCCTCACTAGTTAGTGGGTGGAGCTCGGTTGTCCAGAGGATGAAGACAACCTCGGTGGAGAGATCAAAAAACCATAGTTTAAATAGCATGTGGTGTATATAGATGTGTGGTGGAAATTAGATCCCAACACATGGGATGAATTGTGCAGCCCAGATCTCACACGATATATGATGAGCAGCTGGGATTTCTTCCATATTTTTGAACTCATCCCACATCGAAATGGAGACACCGACGTGACTCATTTATAATACAATCCACCCCAACCACAACTCTTAAATCTTCTCCACCCTCAACAATACCACCATATACCATGTTAACCCTGCAGGCGTGCCCTTAGCACCCACTATGCTCCTCGGTCATGCACTTTGCATCCACTATTCATTCACAGCATGGGCTCACCACCATTCACTCCCTTGCGGGATTATACATGGCCCGTACTCCCAGTCTCATTTGGGGCTCGCATTGAGGGATTCCCTCAAGAGTGGTTGACCCTTGTGTCCTGCATGTTCTTGAGGTGAGGTCCTCACCTAGCCTTCCATGGTTGGATCCTATCTTTTTGTGTAAGGCCATATTATATTGTTCGTTAAGAACCAAGTGTATAGTACAAGAATAATGCATGGACACCTTCTTCATTAACTATATAATTTCAAACCTCCAAACTTCTTCTCTTCTTATTCTTTTTTATTTTTTCAATGAGAATTCCAAATATCTTCAATATTCCTTTAATACATCCATGGATGATTCATGAATCATTTCATCAAGCCTCATGCATTAAAACAAAATGGGAAAATTATCCTTGTTGTGAGGGATGTGTTCTAAATTAACACATGTCTTGGACATTGAGTACTAGCTCAAACAACCATATCATATAATTCACAACCTCCATAAAATTAGAATCTATTTGAGGGATCATAAAAATTCATCAGGCAATCATGTATTGGATGGATTTTTCAATTATTGTGACAATGTGTCACCTTGATACAGGTATTGAAACTTAGGACCAATTGTAATATTTGAATATTTAAAACATCTTGGAGAATTAATTGTGTATATCATTCAATGCTTTGAATCTACAACAATCCCCCAAGGCTTCACCAACATCTTCATCAGTACCTTTCATTCACATATTGAAATCAAATTGACAACTTATTGACAAAAAATGAAACACCATGCTCTACAATCCCTCCATTTTTATTTTATTATCAATATCTCTTATGCACACATGGAATGGGTCAATATTTGTGCTATTAGTTTCTCCCTATTATTGGATACCAAATGCAAAGTAGTTAGTGGTGGATATTTAAAAACATTTCCTCCAACCGTTAAATAAAATCTTTTCGAATATTTCCACAAAATGGATAATGTCACATGGTTTACAAAAAAATAGACTATAGTTAGTGAAATCTAAGTCTATTAGGGTTAAACCAATGTAGAAAACAAGAGAGATATTTCCAAGGATTTCAGTGTTATCCATTAACAAACATACATGTGAAATCATGCTCAGAGTGTATCAATTCTTGACCAAGAGATTAGAGATAATGAGATTTATTAGTGAAATGCTAAATCCTACACATACATCACCAAACATATAAAAAATTTCATGTGAAAGATAAATCTCACACTTTCATCCCGACCTGTCATCAATCATGAACTCCCCCTTAATTAACATGATAAAAACAATTAATAATAGGGGATGAAATTGTGAATGGAATATATGATTTTGAAGATCATGAGATGATATGGATTTCATGGTTTTTCATAACACAATCCTTGATATCATTACCTTAGTTTTTGCTCCCCCTCAAGGGGTGCACTCTTTGATTTACCATGGTGGAAAGTAATAATCAGATGATCTTCAAGATATTCATATTGATAATCTTCCAAAGGGGAACACATTATGTAATTATCAAACCATGAATAATGAGTCCAAATTGGATTTTTCCACATTTAGAATCCAACATTCATATTGATAATGGACTTTACCTTGAATTTCGGGAAATGTGTGTGTGTGCATATAAAAAATATAAGTGAATAATATGGAACACTTATGAGATTTTTATAGAAGCACTAGTGTTGAGGAAATTCTCTCCACCCAAGAACTCATTTCCGTGGAGCACTAGTGTTTTTGATACACTTCATGTTAATGTCTATTCTCCATTTCTTATTTTTATTTTTCATTCTTTACATGGATTCTTCAATACCATTCACCTTCGACATGTTTGGATTGTTTGACTTCAATTATCTTAGTAAAGAAGTTGATTTTACTAGTGCATGTTATTCAATTTGCTATATTTATCCAAGTAAAGTAGTTAATCATTTGTTTTAATGATTTACAGCCTTCTTACAACTTTCACACAGAAGTTTTGACCCACTTGGGTTTTCATGTGATGACAACCTCTCATGAAAGTCGAATTCTCCATAATGTGGAATGATATGTTTTCCTATGCCTTAGATTTTACTAGTACATCATCATCATCACTTTTCAGTTCTCTAGAAATTTGAAATTGATTAGGCCAGATAACTAAACACACCTTCTTCACATTTTCTTATTTAGATCATTCACATTGATTCTTCATTGTCTTCATGTTACATTTCTTATGAAACATATTAAGATTATCTTCGGGAATATCTTCATTCAATCCCATATTCATCTTCATTAATTATACATTTTGTTTCATCATGATTCCATTCATTTCCATATCTGGTTTTTTGTGATCCACAGTATGACCTTTGATTCCACAGTAGAAGCATTTATTCTTGGATGAGATGAAATTTGTGGAATCTGATTTGAACTTCTAATTGAGAATAATTTCAGTTACTATATTATTGACTTCATTATTTTGTATATTCCCAATGTGAGATCAACATTCTTTTATTTATCCTACCTTTTCTGTGGTCTATGATTATTATCAACAAATGCCTGAGGCATGGTAGGACTAAACCAGCACTCATCAAAACTATGATGACATCTGTTGTAATTTTTACATAAATCATTAAGATATTCAAATTTGTTCATAGTAGAAAGATTCTTCTTTGTTTATTTATTCTTCCTCAGTATTTCAGGTTGCTTTAGTTCTTCACTTCTACATTATATGAATGTAAACCTTCCATAATGTTTATATACTGGAAAATTAGGCCATTAATCATTGTCCTCATGCCCAAATTTCCAAACACACCATCAATATCCAACAATTCTCCTTCTTTTACTTATAGTATCAGTCTTCCTAGATTTAGTGGTTTTTTTCTTGGAAATTTCTTTTTTTATTTTGATCATACTTTTTAGAGATTCTCTCCATAATCATTCTAGTATTCAACCTTGATGATTTGATAGATATTTTGAAATATTTATCAATCAACATCTCTCGAGAATTTCTCTTTTAATCTATACTTTAAGATGAAACAACATTATTAGATATAAAAATGATCGGTTTATGGGATACCTTCTCCTTGATCTATGTTGCAATTGGGTTAGAGGGTGATATGATGTTTCTTTTTGAATCATATTCCTCAATGATATCATGAGTGGAAGTATCTCTTATTTTAGCTATTTGGGATGTTGTAGTCTAGAGTGATTCTTGATACTTCAATTTCAACTACAGCTCTAAACACTTCATGTTGAGGGAGTTCCTCTCATCCTCAAATAATCCCATATTTTACTCCCAATTCTCCTTCATCTTTGTCATTTGTTCTTCATAAATATTTATTAATTTTTTTCAAAGAGATGTCAATATCCTTTACCATTTTTTTCTTTTCTTCTTGTTGAGATGCTCTGACAACAATAGAGAATTTGTGTTACATTTAAAATGCAAGGATAGCTTCTAAAAATACCACTTCAATGAATTCATTCTCATAAACACTTCCCCTGTAATTATTCAGTAACTTGTACATATATTTCATTTACGAGAGATATTGTTTCTTCCTTTTCTTTTACTAGTTTTGTTAGAGTTTTGGATATTCCAACACTTTTAGAAAATGCTTCATCCATGGAATTAGATAATTATTACTGTTTTAATTATTCATATTGAAGAGCACTAATTATTATAACATTCTATCTTGCCACTTCTCTAGGGAATTTATATAGATTATCTTTGAGTGCAGTCTAAAGATCACTAATTAGACAATCATCATCACATATTGTAGAGGATTCATCAGAAAAACAATAATCATTATCACATGATGTTCCTTTCACACTACATTCAGCAGAAGGTGTGTCCCCAATAATAGTATGCTTAGTCTTCATCATCCTTGCAAGTTTCTTCTTTCTGTTCATTTGATTCTTGGAAGATATAACTATTTGAGTTTTTTCACTAATATACTCAAATATATACTTCATAAATAATCCATGGGATATTTTAGAGGTGACCTTCTCCCTAATACCAATTTAAGTTCCCAGATCAGTGTGAATCCCTGATAGGTTGAGGGGTGAATCAGTGATCACTTTCAAAAAAAATTATTAATTGATTCATTTCAATTAAACATATGTTGTAGGTTAATGCATATATCCACTCATCTTCTGTCTCTCAGACTTACCACGAATGATGTTATAAATGTAAAGGCATTGAAGACAAGTATTTATAAGGTTTGGTTCAAGGACCTACTCCGTGTTGTGTTGTAGACTCTCCCCAACACATATTCACCACAATTATTTGGTTAGTAATTAAAATGGTTGATATAGAGTCCCATTTTATCTCTTTGGAGTCCAACATGAAGTTCATTACACTGGTTCCCACAGTGTTACAAGAGTCCCAATGACCTGCTTTAGAGTCCCACTAAAGACTTAACCTCCTCCCTAAATCATACAGTGATCTTCTAGCTCTAGATTCCCACGAGCAGCTTCCATCTTTACGTTCTCTCTTGATTCACTATAAAAGATCTTCTACACATCCCAAACAGACTTTCGGAATCACACTTTTCTTTTTATCTCTTCAAGAATCTTTAACAGATTTTAATGAGGACAATTGTTCTTGATCAATAATTCATATAACTTTTTTTGATCAGTCCTCAGCTCAACAATGCTCATGATATTATTTCTTCTTTTGATGAAGACCTGGCCTCACATTGATTTGTTCCAACAGTGCACACAACTTATCTAAGCATATATTATTCAATAATGATCTTACAAAATATCAACACAGAATTTATTCATGGATTCTCAAACACTATAATATCAGATGGGAGATCACCTTTAAATATACCTGGCTTCATTCTCAATACCCATTCACTTCATTCATGAATTTCATGGGAACCAAAACCACTTGTATTTGAATATCTCAATTTATTCTCCTTTAGTGCAGTAAATAAATGAAAAAGACATTTCCTATTTGTCATTGCTAGAATCTCATGTATTTATGTGATTTTTCAAACACTAAGGATCTTCTCACATGGCATCATCTGAATTGATTATGCTTCATGGATGAGTTTCATGGAATTTCATCTTTCTGTTTACACAGATTGTCTAAAAATATTTATTATAATATTATGTGTCTTCACATGTGCATGTTCATGCATTCATGCACAATTTATTTATTCTCTCTTGCTTGTGTGAAACCCCCACTGGGTATGACTGTTTGAGCACACACACTTCTTTTTTCCTTTATCACAATTAATATCACAAACACGCTTTGTCTTTGTTTATTTGAAAAGACACACTTATTATTTGATTTAGGTTCTACATGGTCATGTGTCTTCAAACCCAAATGAGTAATATTACTTATATGTGTTCATTCGTATTTCTTCCTCTTTCTTCTTCACCTGTGGACACACATTTTATTTTATTTTCTTTGCATTCACATGAACACCACCATGCATGCAGCCTCCTTATTCATCATGTAAAACTCACATAACCCGAATGATTATGTGGATAGTGTATGTGTGGGATTTTCCTCCCAAGAGGGTTCATCTTCTTCTCTAAGCTATTGTATATATAAACTGTTCCTTTTTAAACTATCCTATTCTTCACTTCAGGAATCAAAGGGTTTACATGTTATTATTATTCATGTAAACCATTGGGCACACGGGTTTTTCATCACATAAACATCAATGGTGCTTTGTTACTATCTTTGCAGGAGTGCAACCAGTGTTCATTTTCACTAATTGTTTTACGTACGAGATCACCTCCACAAAGCACCATGATGGTTTATAATATCTAGTTGGATGATTCGGGGTTTCATCACACAAAGGTGCAATCTCTTCTTATTTATGAGGATATTTCAAGAGTTCTTTCCACTAATTAAACACTAGAGGGGTCCTGTTCTTCTTCACATAGGAGGGCTACGCGAAAATCCTCAGTGCTCTATTTTTCAGAAAATAGGATCTTTCTCAAATAATGGAAAAAGGCTTGTTTTGGCTTGGGGGTTCCTCATTTTATTGGTAGGGAATCCATTTTTAATTCCATGAATATTTCATGAATATTGGGGATTTGAATTTCAAAAATCTTTGGCACTGAAGCATTCAAATGTGAATGGGAAATCCCACATATCACTCTGTTCTCGTCCCTTCAATACGAACTACATATTTCAGGGGAAAACATCATGTTCATGATTTTTAGAATGCATGTAAACCATCTCCTTGAGTTTTAAGGAGGCCGGATGTTCCCTCAAACCTTCTATTTTTAGACTTTAGGGAATATTTTTTTCATTCACATGCATGCAAATTTTAATTCATGCATGTGTTCGGTTCATCCGGATGATATCTGTGGGCTTTACCAAATCTAAAATGGTGTTCGTAGTGATGAGATCATCTTTAGGATTCATTGGTAGTTTGAAGGTGGAGTTTGGGTGTCCATAGTTTGAAGACAAACATGATGGAGAGTTGAGATAGACATAGATTAAAAATCAAGTGGTGTAGATAGATGTGATGTGGCGATTTGATCGTGAGAGCGGGATGTGTCGTGCGGCTGAGATCTCGTGAAAGATCATATGATAATCTATGATTTCTACTATGTTTTTTAAACCCCTCCCACATCGAAATAGAGACATAGATGCGACTCATTTACAATTCAATCCACCCCAACCTCAACTCAAAATATTCCCCCTCCTTCCACGGTACAACCACGTACCATGTTTACCCTTCGGGTGCACTCTTAGTGCCCAATATACTCCTAGGGCATTCACCTAGTGCCCACAATGCATGCTCCCCACTGGTTCACCACCATGCGCACACCTGAAGGCTTATACATGACCCGTACTCCCTTCCTATTATGGAGCTATCCATGAGGGCTTCCCTTGAGTGCAGTTGACCCTTGGGTCCTGCATGTGCTTGAGGTGAGGTCCTGGAAAGCCCACCATGGTTTTCCCCATTATTTTTATTTAGGGCCATAATATATAATTGGTTAATAACATAGTGTATATTACAATAATAAGGCATGTACACTTCATTCATTATCTCTAAAATTTCTTACCACTGACCATCTTCTCTTATTATTATTATTTCATTTTGGAATTTGAATTCCAAATATCTTTAATATTCCTTTAATCAAACCATAGATGATCCATGAATCATTTCTTCATGCCTCATGAATGAAAACATAATGCATGGATTCTCCTTTTGTGAGGGAAGTGTTCTCCATTAACACATGTATTTGACGTTGAAGACTAGCTCGATCAATCTTCTGCTATAATTCACAACCTCCATCCAATTAGAAGATATTGGATGGAAATTATAAATTCATTAATAAATGAAGTGTTTCGTGGATTTCTTCATGTGTTGTGACAATGTATCACCTTGATAAAATTCTTGAAACGGAAGACCATTTTAAAAATCGTAAAATTTATATATCTTGGAGAATTGATCAATTGTTGCATTCAATGCTTTTAGTCAACTAAAATTCTTCACAACTTCACCAACAATATTATCAATACCATTCATTAACATATTTACATCTTATGGAAAGCTTATTAACAAAAAATGCCATAGAATTCTAAAAAATGTTCTTATCATTTTATAGACAAGTTATATTTTACATTATATCAAAAATGATAAATAATAATTGATTAAATGTAAATTAAATTAACAGAATATCCCATAATCATAGTTGTTAAATTATTTCAATTACACATTAAAAAGTTATATCGGTTGATCCAAATACAATTACTTTATAATATTTGGTTATTTTTTATTTTTTCATTATGTTATTTTAAAATAAAATGGGTTTTTCATCAAAAGGTCTTCAATTAATATTTTTATATTTTATTCAATGTTTACATCCTTTGTCTAGTCTTAGGATTTAGTGTGGTCTTAATCAAGTTATACTATAAAATATTCATTTTATGTATGATGATCGATTTTAATGGGAAACATGTAGATATTATATAATATAAATATTCTAATACAAAACATTAATTATTATAATCACATTTTTACTAAGTTTAATTTTTTATCTGTATGATGAATTCACCATACTTAGTAAGAGATTAGTGGGTCCCATTATTATATATCCACTAGATGAATTAGTGTGTCATATATTGAAAAATTGGTTTGATATTTTGATGAGGCATTACCCACATATGTTATATTTCTTTTCAGAATTCATCAATGTCATGTTTAAGATTTCTATAATTATGCATTCCGTCAAAATGAAATCAGTTAATGGTGTCCTTGTTATTGTAGTTATGATATCACTTGATATGAATTATGATCATGTGAATATTTATATATAATTGATTAATAATTATTTATCTATTCAATATTATTCAGTCCTTATTTACTATATTATAGGTTACACTATACACATTTCCTTAAATAGAATAGATGCTTACCCATTTCTTTTGTTTATTATCTTGAGATATAATTTATTATTTATGAAAAAATGAGTGTAAAAAATTTTTTAATCATATCAAAATATATTCTGAGATTATTTCATGTACAAGATCAACAAAACCGTCCGCTAATAAAGATTCAATCCTATTCAAGATCATACAATTAAATTAATTTTCATCATTTTAGTCTAGGTTTTCTATAACTAGATTTCCTTACATAAAATTGTGAATCATGTTTTCTAATTTTATGTGAAAAATTAACATAAATATATGGTTGATTATGGACCAAGGGCTATCAAAAATTTCATTGAGAGAATTTATGAAAGAAGGGGAGTTTTTCTCAATCTCATCCACTATGATATAATTGCAAATACCAACCTTGAGGGAATTATGAAATGCACTATCCCAAGTTTGAAAACACATCACCAAAATTATATAGTCTATAGTAGGCGTACACTATGGAACAATTGGATTCATATAAAACACCACCCACCACCCAAATGGTGATAAAATTTCAAGATTCATCAATGTGGATTTTGATCCCACTACAATGTCATTCACAATGATCCCATCAAACATCTATAGGCACACTCTACGTTGATGGAATAAATTTCATTCCATTTATATTCATAATCAAGGAGGTGGTAATATAAATTTTTTTCCAAAGTTCACCTAGGTCACCTTTTGGAATATGGATTGGATATTGATAGGATAATAATATATATGCGTACCTTAAATATAATTTTTAACCCTAGAAATCCAAATGTATGAAGAACTAGTGAACCAAAAATGGACCTCTCATTCAATTCTTGGATATTAATCCAACTCCTTATTTCTAAATATATAAAAAATATTAACTTTTAGAAGACATATTTTGGAGTTCAATGTGGTTTCTAAATCCACTCAAAATAGATATCACCCACTTTTCTTCAAATTATATATTCTATGATGGTTCCAAAAAGGATCTCTAACTGCATAGACACGTAGAATCAATATAAACCCCTGTCAATATAATATCCTTATCCATTGAGACAATTTATTTAAAAAACATGAACATAATATCCTAGAGTTAATGGTAACATTATTACAATTTCATATTATACAAGTAATCACATACCAAAGGATAGAACAGTTTAATGGTTTGGGAAATATAGATATATACTATAACCATACATTATAATTGATCATATAAAATACAACATATATAATACATTTAGAAAAATATTTTTATTCTATCTTAACCATTAATATTCATCATAATATACAAAATAAAATCATGGGGAAAATTAAATCATAACAAATAAGTGAGATAAAATGATCAGTAATGGTATTTATATATTAGGATCTACCATAAATAATGAGTAACGAATATGGTTGGTTAAATAACTAAATCACATTCAATATAATAAATAACATGATCATAATATGGCAGGAAAAAAAGATGATAAATTAGTTCTATATAAATATTACCATGAGATAGAAAACATATCGAGGGATATTCTAGTAATATAATAATCACATGGAAATAAATAACTTATATCATATTTATAGAGTGAAAATTTTTGTACATCTGAAACATACTATCGAGGCCTCAGCCAAGGAATATGAAAATAAAGGGGTAGGGCCTTAGAAAAAATATATTCTAGTTTTACTAATGAGACATACCATTGATTCAAGGGGTTATTATTGTACATACAAATCACATACATTTTTAAATTCATTCCTCACATAAATTAGTAATATAATATAATCAACAAGCCATAACAAATCAATACATGTTAATATTGGATGACATAGTCTTTCTGGACATTAATACATCCAATACAAATTGTTCATAAAAAAACAAAAATAAATATGATGATTGAAATTATTAGTGTATTTCATAATCAAAATATTCATAAAGTATGTTGATGTAAATGAGAATTTATAAAATAAGATAATTGAAAATTTGATTAGGGAAATATCCTTTTTCACTTTGAAAATCATATATTTTTAAAATAAACACAATTATAAAATAAAATATTACATTGAATATAATCATATAAACTCATAAAATAATATTCAAAATGTCAAGGTATCATTATGTTCAGAAAACTGGTTCATTGGATGTAATCTAAAAAAATATTCCAGCTATATTTTTTTGAAGTATCTAAAATCCATATTTTGATAAAGAAAAATATACATCTAAATTTTGTTTTCTTCAAAAATTAAAAACTGATAAAAATTAACATTAAAAATTTATATGACAATAGTATTTTTTTTGGAAATTTTATTAAAATCTTGTACACGGAAAAAAGGAATGTTTTATGGAAAACATTAAAAATATAACTTTTTTAAAGAATGTATCTAAAAAATATATTATCTTTGAAGAGACCATTAATCAAATTTATAAATTATATATATCCTCTATAAATTCAATAAAATAGATATAAAACCTAAGTGAATAAAAATTAATTACACACATAATTATAAAAAATTCAAAGTCAATAAAGTAGATGTTTAACCCAATGAAATGAAATACAGTTAAAAAATATATTACCACATAGTATGAAGTAAAATTTTACTTGGAATACAAGTGATAATAATAAAATGAAACATATAATACCATTATGATAGGGACAATAATGAATTTATATAGAAAATGGATGTATATATAAAACATTAAGAAGAAATAGGTGGTGAATAATATGTATCTGACAGAGGTAAAGGGGAGATGAAAAAACATACCTCACACTTTTCTTTAGTGGTTCAAACGTAAACATCCTATATAATGTTTTAAAACATGTTATCTATTCATTAGATAACTATCATCATATTACAAATATGATTCCTTTATATAATCATACTACCCTTTAATTAATAAAATTTTGTTTATATTCTAACTTTGGGGTCCTACATTTCAGGGTTGCATGATCGGTTTATTTCATTATAATTACATATTTTCATGTAAAATTGAAATTAAACTCTAAAAGTGAAATGAAATTGTATAAAATAACATATATAAGTATATATTCACCCAAATATCATTTTTTACTATGATTTGAGGATGAATTATTTTCCAAAATGTTAATAATAAACATTTAGTTTATTTTAGATGTTTTTTCTAACATCCTAAACTACATTATTTTTATTTACTATTATGTATATATATTAATTTTAAAAAATGAAATTGTAAAACATATAACTTAAAAACCTTATTTATAAAAAAATATATTTTAATGACCATCCTTGAATGTGGTATTATTAAAAAAACATCATTATTCAGAGAGACGAATAATCAGCATAATTTTGAAAATGGTTTCATAGCATTGAATAAGATGAGGTAATCATGGAGAGATATATGATATTTCATATAAAAATAGCATTCCATTTTTTATATTAGTCATGATTTTTAATTGTTTGAAGTTTAATGAGGTGAGTATAAATTAAAAAAAATACAATAAATCAAGGAAGGTGTTTTTGGAAAATCATCACATGCATATCACCTCCATGAAGGATCCATTAATCACTATAGAACTGGTATTCCAGTGACCAAGTATCACATGGATGTTTAGAAATTTTATAATATAGCTTTTGGTACTTATTTTATTAGAATCATGGATTTTGAGTGTAAATGGGGTGGTGAGGGTGTATATTTATATGGGGAGGGTTGGTATAAAGTGATAAATTAATTATTTTTTAAAATTTAAATCCTTCCACATTTGGGTAGAAATAATTCTGAATAAATTAGGTGATAATTAATTTTGTGAGGTCATCTTATTTATGATAAACACGTCATACAATCATTATATTTTTTAGTTTTTTTTTCTTTATGCTTTAGTCTATTAACTTTAATGAGTTTCGTTATATTACTTACACTACCGTAAATATTTTTTTACCATAGTAATTTGTTTCCTTAAATTGAATAATAACTTATAAGATAATGTGGACCATATGATTACAAATATGGAATCCATTTTACCAAATTAAATATACTTAATTTGAAATAAAATATTAAAAATTAATTACACAAATGTGGTAACAATGTAATTTGGTAAAGAAAAATTGTTCAAAAATATATTTTTTATATTAAAATTCCATATGAATACTGAATTTAGTGAAATAAATAATATTAATATAATTATAATTTAACTATTTTAACATTATATTAAATTTATAATGAAATTTAAAAATCTAAATTATTTATATGAAAATTATTTTTTCAATAAAAATTCAATATTATTAATTATTTCTCTTTGAATGAAACTTATCATAAATATAAAAAAAAATTAAACATAAGGTAATTTTGAAATTATTCCTTAAAAATGATATATAATAAATTAAATAATACTTGTTATGTTTTAAAAATATATTTTAAAATAAGTGCTCCATTAAATGGAGGAAAATATTCTGTTTAGAAAAATATTACATTTTATGCATATTGGCATCAAATTATTCATGAAATGGAAATTGTCCCGATTTGATTAAAGTAATGTACTTATCTAACTCAATGGAAAATTCCAAGAAAGCAATGAAATTTGCATTCAAGTTTGGAGGTTCTCTTCCAATATTTAAATATGTGTGCAATACCGTTGTATGTCAAGGATAACTTATCAATCATCATTTTTATGAATCCCAATAAAAATTTCTAATGAAGCTTCATGTAATGAAGTCACATTGTGCACAAGAATAAGTTCCAAGCACATGAATCTTATGTTTCAAATAAGAAATCAAACTAAACAGTGTCTTTTCTCCTATTGTATCTAAGGATGCATTGGTAAGAAACTCCTATTCCTTAAATAAAACCTTCCATACCATCATTGATTATATATTCTATATAAATAATTCTACTAACCATTATTTAGGTAGATCCTCTAGAATTCTAAATGACACTCTATTGTGCATAAGGAATATCTTCTGAAACAACCTAAAAAATTTAAACCCTCAAGGTAGAGATCTTCTATGATAGAAACCATATGTTCCTCCTTTGAGTGGAACCATTGTTGTGAAATCCACTCTAAACATCCTTCATAACCTGTGTGGTGCACATAAATCCTCCACTAGGGAACACCAATAATGTTACATGGAACCCAATCTTGAGATGGAACCTTACAATTATGTGAAAACCTCCATTATTCCCAAAACCCCCTCTTTATTTCTCCACGATAATTCTTTATTACAAATCCCCATGTTTGAGTTCAAATTTGGCACCACTCCCAAACCATTCATGAAACTCTTGTGTGAATGCCCCAAAATTTATGTGTAATAATTTTTTGACCCCTCTCGAGATGTCCCCTATGGACCATATGCATGTGTTTCCATACCTTTTTCTTCTCATTATTGGTATCATAATTTCTTTTTATTCATAGTGTAGGGATTGAAATGTGGAACTTCTAATTGATCACTCCCTCTCAATAGTATACCATGGACTTGAAAAAATAATTCCCTTACCAATGGTTCATGAATTATTTTTATGTAATCCTAAGAAGTGATTAGTGAATCCCCTATGATTGCGATGCATGATGTAAATATATCTAGCACCAACGTCCTCATCATATTGTGTAAAACTAAAGTATTATGCTATGAAATGTTCATTGGATTCCCCATGTAGGTTCATACTGTGATGAAACACTATCCACCACTATTGGATATATTATCCTCTTCTGGCATATTCCATGTTTAAGAACCACACACCCTAGATATCATTCTTCATGTATGGATCACAATGAATGAGATAATCCTCACATGTAATTATATCCTACTCCCATGGAAGGAAATCATAATTATAAGGCATTCATGTGTAATTACTATGAAATCTCTCATTGTTACATTATCCACAACATGAAAATAATTTCAATTATTTCATCATATTTCACACACAGAGAATGACTCATGTGGGCATAGAAGTTAGTAGTGACCATGAAACAATAACATCCTCCAATCATTTTGAAATCCATCCTAGAGTAAGCCCCAACATCCCCTATCCAAGTGGAATCTACTATGAGTAATAACCATTCCATAAATTCCCAATGGGACTTTTTGTTAGGTTCATTCAACAACATGTCCCCTCAATATAAAACTTCCACATAAAAGCCCAAACTAGATTGGACTTTTCCTTTACATTAATCCCATATTCCTCTTCCCTAACTACTTGGGAGTGGATTACCATCTAACTAGGATTAATAATAAACATATATATGGTCCAAACCCACCACTCTATACACTACATCACTAATCATAGTGGCACCAAAGAAGCTTTCATTCAAAATACATACAAGAATCCAATAAAGACAAGTCTTATTGACAAGTTCAGCTTCCATGTGTATTCCTCAGAGTATTCTTCAACGTCGTCACTTTTTAAAATGTGAGCATCTTTAACACATTATGTTATACTACATTGAGTAGTACTATATAAAACCCATAGTGTAATGGATATAAATACACGGGTTTCAATCCCTATATCCTATGACGGATAGGTAAGACTCCTCTGTGAGGTCCAATCATAACCAATAGTAATCCCTATTTCCACCTCCCAGTTGTGTAACTCCCTGGTCCAAATTCAAGTGACTTATGATCATATTTAATTGTGTGACCTATTAACATCATGGGAAACACCTCTTGAAACCACCTCCACTAAGCATTGTAATCCATCCTTTATTAAACGTTTTACTTGTTCCCTCTTAAGAACACACCACCTTGATCCACCTCTATGGGGAATTCTAATCAGCTTGCTTTTGTCTCTATAATCTGTTAAACTCTAGATCTTCTTCATAATCCTACCTACTAAAAAAATGTTATTCTTGATGTGATATCCTTATAATATATGCACCTATGTAATCAACTACCTAATGATAAAAATGGGATGCCTGAGGTGAAGGATTTTAATGATATGCCTTTGACATCAGATACCTTAATATTAATACAGGATGCTTTGGGTTATTTTCCTAATGATGCATTCATGTGATGCCCCCTAATGTAGACGATCTACCTGCCCAATCATCTATGTGTAAAGACATACTAGTTATTCCCATAGTAACTACTCACATAAACCAAGGTTTCTACCCTATCCATATACCTTGGAATCTTCAAACAGAAGCGGCATAATTAATTAGAATCCATGATGAGATGGAATTGAGAATTAGTTTCATGAACACGACTTAATCTATGATAGGGTCCTGGACTAAGTGGTGAATTCCATAGAAGAATCAATTGATGTAGGAAAAAATCTTTACATGTTGTTCTAATAATAGAGGATAAATTACAGATGAATGATATGAATACTAACCAGCTCTGTAACGTGTGAATACAAGGCAAAAAAAAGTGATGTTAGAACATATTAACACATATGTAGACTCACCCCATCAAATGAATAAAAAATATATATTGTTAAACATATAATAATATATTCCCCTTAATATAAGGATTAGTAGAATTCGAGACATCAACAAATTAGTACGTCAGGTGATATAACTATCGGGTGCAAGGACCCATTAGAAAAGTTATGGGACCAATATGGGATTCACCAGATATTGGGTTAGTTAAACATTGGGAGTTTCAATATGAGACATCATCACCATGGATCTCCATATCTCTAACCATTATGATTGGATGAACATAGGGTATTCCAAAATTGATTTCATAGTTTCTATATTGATAGTTGAGTCTTCCTACATTGCAATATATAAGCTAAATGAAACCACTGAATTAACACAAAAAGTCATAGTGGAAGGAGAACAATCATCACATATATCCCATATGACCCAATACCTACCCTGATGTCTCATACTCCATCACATACTAGGTACCCATACCCAATTTATCCCTAATCGATCACCTAGAGGAGGGTTATTGAGACCCTAATAAGATGAAATGAGCATGGGGAAGTCATTGCCATTAGGGATATGTCACTCTCGGACATGGGTCCTCTTCCCGTCACTAACACCACTACCTCCATGTTGCACGTGGTGATATAATACTCCCCAATCTAATGAAAAACAGCTTCAGGGGCTATCTCTATATTGATCTTGGGACATTATCCCATACACTGAGGAGGTCAGAGATGTATTAGTTAGCCTATAAATGGATACCGCCATGGAACTTCCATGTAGGGATCCCACTAGACATCTTAAGTTATAGTAATGACCAATCCTTCATACTGATGAAGAGGTAGACTACACCCCTTCACTACCTTCCTCGGTTTGAATAACCCAACAAAAACATTGGGTGAATGACAAGGATGTCACTAAATAGGTTAATTGTATCCCATATATCCATAGGAACCTTCCACCATCAATTCATTATACTAAATACCTACCAATATAGAGTAGGGAACCAAAATCAATCGATGGGGATTGAGAACGGGAGCACCCTACCTACATGTTATGTTGAATTTTTCATCCACAAGCATCATCAACAACAATTATTGTCCAGTATATGGCTATGAGACTCACTATGGAGGCCCACCTAATATATTATCCAACCAAAGTGGAGTCCCACCCCTCTCTATCAATCAACATGGAGGTCTTCATCTTGTTTCCTACATTGGTCAAACAGGAGTCCCTCCCAGCATCATTGAAATATAGTGTGGTGGTACTCCATGTACTCAAGGTTCTCAACGCTATGGTCCTACCCATGTCTCATAACATCATGAAGAATACCCTTCTAACCCCATTCCTATCTCATGTGGAGGACCTACCCTCTTTATGACTAATTAACGAGTTGTTCCTCCCCACCTAATGTACTATAATTATGGATGTCCCCCCATACAATCACTACCTTCCAATACAGAATCCCAACTTATGAAACAACCAACCATATCGGCGGTCCTAAATACTCTTTTGAATATCAATCATGTGGAACTCTCATATGTTCCATTATCCATAGTAGAGGTATTCCATATGAATTCAATAGCTAGTATAGATCCCCCTCCTTACTCATGTTTGTCAACATGGACAACCTCCCCATGTCTAGATTTACCAGTGTGAAGGCCATCATTACACATCACCATAATAGGTTTTCCTCCCATATCTCACAACTAGAGTGGAGATCTAGACCATGTACCCATTGACCAAATGAATACTTCCTCCCTTCTACATCAACATCGATGGTGTAGGTCCTCCTTGATCTTACGTCTATCCAAGAAGATTTCTTCACAATTCCAAAAAAATATTAATGTAGATTCCATCCATGTATCCTAATGAATCAATATTTAGGTTCACCTCATTCTATCACCCATCAACATTATGGTTCTCCCCATTCTAGATAACTTCATTTTCTTAAATAACTATCCCAGGGAAGAAGGGAGACCTACCAAGACAGATAGAAAAATTCTGGGAAGATCCAAATCATTATCAATCTCATTCACTTATTAGATTATGAGGTAGAATGTAATTCGATGATAGAACCTTCACCCCAGCCAAATATATCATAGACTAATTAAAGATACATACAGCATAATTTCTCCATCCAAAAATATTAGATTCAAAAAATTCCTAAATCTATTCTTATATACATGTAGGATGGAGATTATTTAGATCCATTCTATGGTCTCATTGACCAGTCATACATATCATCACTAGTTTCATTATCAACCTCCTACAAATATCATAGATTGTTCTTCATAAGTTTGATTGATAGCATTAAAATTCTCGACCTGCTAATGAGTACAGCTATTATCGCTCATGAGGTTGTGGTAAGAACCCACTCATACAGGGACTTGATGATGTAGTCGGCACCTCCCCTAAAAGACGAACCATCCTACATTGACTAGCCAGGTCATGCAGTGACTCCTTCATTGACAAGTACACTAATTCATCTAATCACATCAATGTTTATATTAGTCTCATATCCAACATTGATCAAATTTTAGTCCAAAAAAGTGTCGATCCCCAATTATGATCAAGGAATCATGTGGAATACTCTAGACACTGATCATCTATTAGTGGTGTTACTATAGAATGTGAGTTCGAACATTGAAAAAATAGAGTCCCTCTCCCATGAAGAAGACATTTATTTTCATAGGAATATCATGGAGACACATTATTGCATCCATGACCATTATTTGGTATACAGAATAAGATACTATTATATTAATGAAATAGATCAATAGTTCAAACTAGTTTCTTTAGAATCACTGATAATGGATCAGTATTTGACGTCAACAGGATATCACTAGACTCCCCAAGGAAGATGAATTCAATGATTTACAGTGCTCCAAAAAATCATTGAATATTTGACGCTTCTTATGAAGATATATGGATGGGAATTATAATGTTGTTTATCTCCGTCCTATCATGTGACAGCCATACCTACACGATGATATTATGGATATTTCTATGGTTATCATTAAATATAATACGGATGATCTGGGGTTGTATAAGGAAGGGGACACCAGTGAGAACCCACCTTATAGGAAAGAATATTATCAGGTGGAACCTCAAATGGGTGTCTACACTCACCTATAGAAGAATGTTCAGAGCCACGGAGAACCCTCTACAACGTTTCCTACCAGTTGGATCATCATGGAAGACATGAGACCTATTCAACCCTCTAGTAAATTTGATTTAAAAAAAGAAATAGGTTGATCATACACATGCGATGTCACTTCATTAGGTCGCCTCTCTGATGAGGATCTTTGGAGCGCACTTTGTTGAGAAGATCCGTAATTATGATGATCGTAGATAGGATCGGGTTCTTTCTCCATTGTGGTAGTATGGACATCCACAAGTCTATTTTTAGCAGTTTCTCCAAATAAATCCTAGAGAACTCACACATATTATTAGAGAATAATTGGTAGTATATGGAAGGTGACTATGTTATAAGTCATCTAATCTACTCAAAAAACATTATAAACTCCCTCAGGACCATGATTGATCTAATAGACAATTATATTCATAGTCTATGTTTTATGTCATTCTTCATACTATCCATGTTGATGAGCTTTTCAATCCCTTGGTGGTCTGTAATACTCATCAATATATGAACCCCTTTCCAATTTGAGATAACTTCACTCACTGCTCACCATTATGACCTTAAGACAAGATACATGGAAATCCCACCAGATGGAAGATTATATTCATCATGGGTGGATTACATGAGATCCCCCCATACATTGGGAATCCTAGATTCTTCCATTTAAATTGTATTGGATACCCATTGTATCAATTATCACACTTCATATCAAGGTGATGGACCATGCTGGGGACCCCCCCCCCCCCCGAGTTGTAGGATTCCACTAGGATCCAATGTTTCCTCAGACATTTGATGGGCCAATATTCTGAAAATGCATCGAGTTACCCATTAGTTCCATCAGTTGTTTGAATCTCTTTCTCAGGTGGTTTCATTCCTATTTCACATCCATTATCCATGTGAATAGTATTAATTACATCATAATGTTAATGAATCTTTCATATGACCATGTCGTAGAATTTTTATCCATTGAAAGGGACCCATGTATTTTCTTGATCTAAGGATAACCCAAGAGAAACTACTAAAGATGACTGCAGGGAATGTTAAGACTAAATTGGTCCATATCCTCATCAATCATAAAATCTCCTATGGTTGTCAAAATTTCTAAAATGAAGAAAAATTCCTGTATAAATACTTTCACTAATAAAAATAGGTATTTTCATTCCCTCTCCCGGAAACACCATTATGTGATGCTAGGGAATGGGCCACCACTTAAGTACAAGTAAAAAAGTCACCATGTCAGTATAGTTGTTGCTTGTAGAGCCTCAGTAGATGTATCCACACTATGTCTAGTAGACTAATATAGCTCAGACTCTCCATGTTTAGAATCTACATGCAACTTTTTATCAATCACCTCCACCTAGATGAGAGAATGTGACTGAATTCCCTCATTATGATCCATCAAATTATCAAGACACAAATCGTAAAGAATCCTTCCTATATAAAAGGAAACATACTTTATCATTCAAGGAATCATATCTAACATGTCATTTCTATTTCATCATAGAGAAAGAAATACAGAAAATGTCAAAGTGCATGAATCTCAATGAGGCCAAACTCACTAATCGCCCTGATCACTTACCATATAATAGGATCCTTGGATATAACATCAACAAGTTCTATGTGTCCATGAATTCGCATCCTGACCATGTAGATAATGTCATTAAATTTGATAAACGTCTTGGTTCTTTGGACACATATGTATGTCGATCCTGACACGAATAGTGATAATTCCAATGAGTGACTATAGGTTTCAAACTGCAGGAATCAGAATAATAATGACTAGGTGGTTCATTGGTTATTTTCATGGATGCATGGGGTAGTCCATGTATACTTTCACCAACCGAAACATCTGAAAGTCACTACACCATCTCCAGATAACACCTCCATGTCAGCATCTCAACCTTTTATGTCTCAAAAGAGTTGGTGATGACGGCACAAGAGAATGAAAAGTCCCCCACCATTACCAAATACTTCCCGAACTCACAATGACTTTATACCTTGAGAAAATGGGAAAAACACCCAGGGTCCACCTAACAATTGATAAATCCTCTAATGATTTTTAGTGTATGCCTCTATAATCTCTGTTGAGCTAGTGGATCCCTACATGGTTCTTGATAATGAATAATAAAAATCAAAACCTATAAATATCCCTGGAAAATGTAATCTAAGAAAACTTCATGGGAATACAAATAAAAAATATTCTCATACATGTTCCCCATGTCAGGTTGTGCATGAAACTAAAACTAGACAACATGTTTTGGGAATATCTACACATGAATATTATTCTTATTTCATATAATTAGATACACCGCTATGGATAACTGTTCTACAGACTAGGTAGAACAACCATGAGCGTACCATGATCAGACATGTCTAGTGAAAACTAGTCCTCCTCAAGGTATGTGTCTTCTATTTCTAGTTCTTGGTAGAGTGTATAACGAGTTGTAGGAAATTTCCCACACTAGTTGGAATCTATAGGCTCATTCAGTAGTGTCTAGGGTTCCTAATTCAATGGAGAAACCCACACATTGTGAAATGTGACCCCAATATGATTAATGATGTAATAAAACACTTCACCAATATTCTTATAAAAATCTATATACCCAAGGCCATTCTACTTATAGAAGAATTGGGTGAGGACCTCATAATAGCATTTAGAAATCCCATTGTAGTTAAAAATAGTGGTAGTAGACACAAATAAATTATAAGTTAGGGAGGTATAGATAGTATAATGACAAGACAACTTCTCATTTTTAGGATAATATTATGGTTCTATCCTAAATCTGAACATATTCCCTCAATAAATCACTAACATGTTCATTGGTGTTGATTTGTTTGGCTTCGATGTTGGCATAGAACATTGAATCAATCTCATATCAACCCTGAGACTCCACATGCCCAAACATGCTATAGCAACTCTATTTTCTTATGACCTTGAAATTTAATGATATGATAGGAAAGAGTTGAGTATGTGTGGAAGAATACATTTCCTGAAATAATTAGGTGGTTTGGTAGGAAAAATTCTATTCATTGATTTCTCCTCAGATACTAATTACTATTTTTTGAAGGGTACGACATGACTCCCTCATCATGTCACACTTCCCTCCTCATATCAGTAATGCCTCAAGTACTCCATCAGTGGTGGAAATGGGATAATATATGTTAATTATACCCCCATTGACTCTTTTTAATCCCACTATATAGATTCTGGTATTACAAGAGAAATGAAAAGTAGGTTTAGGCTAATCAGAATGAGTATACCACCATTGAAGCTAGCTTGTTGAAAAAAGATGGACAATTATTTCATCTTCTCGATTCAGCGATTGGAGGATATGACCTAATACATTGGGGACTACTTTTTTATTTTTTGTACAAATGATACTGTATCACCATATACAAGGAACACTAAAATATTTCCTTATACTTCTAAAATATCTATTGTCGATAGATTCTTGAACCCCCTACCCATGTACTATGTGGAGATTTTCATCATATGGATACTATTATTTTCATGCTCACCAATTGTACTCTGCTGAGATGAACCAAAAAGAGTTATACTATTACCATTACTTCGAAATAATGGTTGGATCATTTGGTTGATGGCCTAATTGAATTTTAATGATATACTATTTCTCTATGTTTTTCACAGAGAAGGAGACCCTAGTAAAGATTCCACCTCTGCCATGGAACTCAAAAATGTTCCACTAGAATCAGTTAGACCAAATAAACCATATCCCCCAAATATTTACACAACATCATATAGTGTAGAGGATTTTGAATACAATCCTTCTACAATCATGATGTCTTCTCCACCACTGTTGATGATCTATTTTTGATGAACCTTGTTATTGACACAGATTCAAATCCCACACTAATCAGTGATTCCATGATTGGGAAGGATCAACAATGGTACATGGGATTTCCAATGCAGCGTCCTGGTGTATTTTCATATGGTTATAGAGGGATTCTAAGACTAGATCTTTAGGACTTCGTCAACCATATTTGTCTTCTAGTGAGTAATTTCATGTTTTATCTCCCCCACAAATAAAATGCACACTTTTAATTTGGCCATGGTTGAGGATGATTTTTACTATATTATATAAGCCAGCATCATCAAGGAAGTTTCGTATCACATGTTGATTGCCAACATCATTATAGTCATGTTGATTATTGGTTACATAGGAGAAAATATTGTCTACTTAAATCTCAATAGTAAATTACCAAATGATGATTTTACACTTCTGGTAATGGAGTTATTGATGGATTCAATATATGGGTTCCAATATCACTTTTCAATGGGTGGATACTCTTCACAAACATAGATTTTAATGTCCATGTGTAAGAGGATTATATCACCTTTAGACCATTAAAATGTAATTTATATTAACAAGTAATTCCTTTTGGAATAAAGAATATAGTATCCATGCACCAACAAGCCATGCGGCAAAGCTTCATAACAAACCTTGGGGTGCTAGTGGAATGCTAATTAGAATAAGTTTTAGTTTAAATACCACCAATTATTGATGTTCCCAATTAAGATCCAAGTATCACTGAGAGGGGGAGGGGGTGATCAGTGATATCCTTTTCTTTTTATGTTTCCCATTTTTGAATCAACATCCACCTTCTGTTAAAGAGTTTCTTCCCTGCTGAACACACACAACCACAGGAACACATGATTTACAAGGTTCACGACTGAACAAGAGTTTCTACGTCCTTGATATGGTATATTAACAATCTAGTACCACACAATCCTCTAGAAAAAAATCCTTTGATGTGGAATACAATGAGTAGGATATACCCTTACACCCATGTAGCACTTTGAAAATAATCCAATAGTGTGTGTGATCCCACTAAGAACAAAGAGGGTAATAAAATGGATCAATGCTTCTTAATGAGATTATACCAATAAAATCATTCAATGAAAATCTCCACTTTCCTACCCAAAAGCTGGCAGGAACCCCTAGAGCAAAACAGCCTACATTCCCACATGGACCTGCGTGTCCTATACCTGCGCGACTTATACTTGCGCGCCTCTTCTTCTTCTTTCCTACACAGATGCTGGGAGGAACCCATGAAGTAAAGCAGCATGTGTGCCAAATTTGACATGTGTGACCAACACCTGCACAATGGGAACCTGCACACCTCATCCTGCATGCTTCCCAGACATGCTTCCTTCGTGCAGCCTCCGCACCAATAACTGTGCGCCTCCAACCTACGCGCCCCAAACCTGCGCACATTCTAACAACTCTTAACCTATGCACCCAACTCTCTACTTGTGCACCCAAAGCTTGAAGATAATTCTCAAGTGTTGAGCCTTAAGAAATGAGGATGTGAGTCGTCTATTTATGGGCATTTTGAGGACTTGCACGACCTAGACCTGGGTACAAATACTTGCGCGCCAATACCTATGCACCACCACTTGTGCGCCACCACCTGCATTCCAATACCTGTGAGCCACTTTAATTCCTTTTCCATATTTATGAAATAATGAAACCTGCACACCGCCACTAACATGCCACTACCTGCGTGCCAATACTTGCACGCCTCTTTCTTTCCTTTTCCATATTTCTGATATAATGGCACATGTGTGCCGCCACTTGCGCGCCACCACCTGCACACTGCCACTTGTGCACCTCCTTCTTCATTCCTTTGTCTTGGTTTTGGATAGTATGATTTTGAATTGTGTTTTTCCAAAAACACTTCTTTACTATTTTTATCCTTCATTCGGCTTGCACCACGAGTTCTCCAAACTTATGATGATTGTAAAATACAAATCAGCGAAGCATCGTCTGATTTTCATGTTCTTTACAAAGTGAATTGATTTAGATTTTTGAAAATGAAAGACAACACTCTGTAATAGCAAATTGTTCTTACTTCATTATCCATCCATCTTGGTCCCAACAATCTCCCCCTTTATATTTTTTTGTCAACCATGATTCATAAATTACTAAACTTTGTAACGTTAAGCAATGAATTACTTATAAACAAGTCTAATACTACACGAGGTAAATATTTGTAGGAAACAAGAATTATTGACACCCAAAACCATGATGTCCAAAAGCAATTACTATGAAATAACATGACCATACCTCCTCAGGCTTCTTCAGATCATCTTTCATGCTTCTACCTCAGCCTTCTTCACATCATTGACTTTCCTAGAAAATAACTATGTTTCCTAAAACCACTCCAGGAAATAGTTAGAATAGTTCACACACATACATGCTGGATTCAAAGTTTACCCAAAAATCCCCATTTATACATGCATCTATAAGGATAGATTTATGAAACAATTATCCCACTTGACAACACTATCCAATGTCAAGATAAGAGTGGGGATAGAAACACGTACCTTAACCTTCATTAGAAGGAGGATGGTCACCCATTTTCAACCTCAATTTTGAAAATGGTTTCTTCATTAGCGGTTTTGTGAATATATTAGCATATTTTTCAGATGTAGGAACATACTCTAGCCTTAATTCATTCTTATACACCTTCTATTTGATGAAGTGGTACTTTATATAAATTTTTTTTAAATGAGAATGTTTTACTAGATGTCTTGTAAGATTTATTTCAATCTAATTATCACAACCCTATAGCAATGGGGGCTTTACATCAACAAGTAGATATTACAGCTGATTCTTCATCCATATTAGTTGAGTTGCAGCTTGAGTAGAAGCAACATACTCAGCTTCAGCTGTGCTAAGAGTTACTGAATTCTATTTCTTGGTATGCCAACTATAACAACATTTCACCAGAAAGAAAACTCTGCCATATGTGGATCTTCAATCATCAACATTTCATACCCAATAAACATTAGAATACCCAAATAGACCTATATTTCTAGAGCCGTCATACTGGATTCCAAAATCTATTGTGCCTTTGATATATCTGAGAATTATTTTTCCAGAAATCAAATGTGATTCATTAGGATAACTCTGAAATCATTCACATAAATTGACGACATAGACGATGCCGGGTCTTGAGGCAGACAAATACAACAGACTTCCATGAATCTTTTGAAATTCTTTCTAATAAACTCCTGTGCCTACCCATCTTTAGAAAACTTATTTCCCACTAGAATTTGTGTCGAAACTGGTTTCAAATTTTCCATTCCAAATGTCTTCAAAAGTTCCTTAGCATAATTTTCTTGGGATAGAAAAATGTGATTCTTCTTCTGTGAAATTTATACCCCAAGAAAATACTTCATTTTTTCCAGCATGGAAATTCCAAATAACTTCATTATCTCTTCAACACATTTTTCACATGATTTTCATCATTTCAATAAAATATATTATCATCGACATAAAAATTAACGATCAGTGAAACCTCCTGACATTCCATTATGTAGAGATTGATGTCAACTATCCCTTACATAAAGTTCATCTTCTTTAAGAAAGTATCTAATTTAAAATACGATGCTCTCAGAGCCTGTTTTAACCCATATAAAGCCTTCTTCAACCTGAACACATAACTTTCATCCTTTCCAACAACAAATCCACATGGTTGATCAATGTATACTTCCTCGTCCAGGTCACCATTCATGAATACAGATTTTAGATCTATTTGAATGATTTTGTAACCTCATTGTGGAGAAATAGAATGAAAGATTTTGATTGTTTCTAATCGTACCACTGGAGAAAAGTTTTCATTAAAATAAATGCCTTCAATTTGTGAATACCCTTTTTAAACCAATCTTGATTTTTTCTTATTCTTTTACCTCTTTCATTCAGATTGTTCCAGAAAACCCACTTTGTACCAATAATGCTCTTGTTGTCCGGCTTGGGTACAAGTTCCCTAGTATCATTCTTCTCTATCTGATCATGCTCTTAATTCATTACATGAAACCATTCTAGATGCTCAAATGATTCATTTATATCATTCAGTTCAACTTTTGAATAAATAGAAGTATGTGATATAACATCCATTGTTCTTCTTGTTCGAACCCTTTGATGTTTATCTCCAATAATATTCTAAGCATCCACGTGTTTCCTCAAACTAGGATGAGTTCTTCGAACTTCATCCTCATCACTCGAGATTTCGGAGTCAAATTCCTCATCAATGCTAGGATTAACATAGTTTATAGCATTATCAAAATCATTGACAAAAGATTCTCTATCCAGCTCAACTTCCACATCAACATATGACTTCATTTGTTTCTCAACATTTTCAACACCTTTTATATCTTAATAATCAACAATTCTTCATATTTCTATGTTGAGACATCTATATCCTCTTCCTTCTGGAGTATAGAAAAGAAAAATTCCATCATCTCCTCTTTTCTCAAACATTCCATGGATTCCACCTTTCTTCTTTATAATGCATGGACTCCCAAATACTTTTAATATTTCAAAATTGGAGTTTTTCCCTAGAACATTTCATATGGAGTCATTTCTGAGTTTGGCCTATAGAAGCGTCGGTTCTGAATATAAATAGCCATGCTCATGGCATGCCTCCAATAAAAATGGGAAAGACTATGTTCAAATAACATAGTTCTTCCCATTTCCACCAGACTTTGATTCTTTCTTTCAGCAACCCCATTTTGTTGAGATATATATGGTGAACTGAAATCATGTTGAATTCCATGATTCTCAAGATAACATTCAAACTCTTCATTATTATAATCACCACCATTATTAGTTCTCAACAACTTCACTGAATACTCACATTCTTTTTCTTCTTTCCTCCTGAAACTCTTAAACAATTTTAGAGCATCTGACTTATGTCTCATGTACATAACATAAGTAATGCGAGTAAAGTCATCAATGAAAGTAATAAAGTACATAACTCCATTTGTCGATTGCTTTCTCATTGGTCCAAATATATTAGAATATTTAAGTTCCAAGGGATGTTTTGAACTAATTTCAACTCTCTTATGAAAAGAGTTTTTAATCATCCCATTTTTATAAGTAGTGCATCACCAATCTCTTCTTCATGATAAATCAGGAATATATCAGACACTATCTCACATTGATAATTTTCACATATTTCATTGACACATATGTTCCAGCCATTTATTCCATAACTGATTTTCATCCACTACACCCATGTAATAAGAGTTCTGCACTTCACCAACCAGGAACAAATTCCCTCTTGTACGTTGGCCCTTTGTAACTATATTCCCATCATTTTCACTTTTTAAAACCAATCCATCATTTCAAAAGATAACTTTCTTTCCCTCATCAAAGATTTGTGACACACTAAGTAGGTTATTTTTTATCCCATCAACATATATTGTTTTCTTGTATTTCATCTATTCTTTTCCAATGATGGCTGATCCAACACCGTTGATCCTTAGAGATTCATCATTTCTATATGTCACTATTCCTTCTTTGAAGTCTTTCACATTCTTCAGCAACTTTAACTCACCTATCATATGAGAATAAAACCTACTATAAAGAATCCATGAATGTTCTCCTTTTGTATCTTTGAATGCAGTTTCGACAACAAGAGCTTTTTGTTCTTCCTTTTCCTCCACTTTCTGTTGTGATTCATCCAATTTCATAGCCAGGTCATTGTGTTCTTGCCAGACAACCATGCACTCTTTCTTTTCGGACTTATCAGACCTGTCCTTTTTAGATTTAAAAAACTATGGATTTTGAGAATTATTAATAATATTTTGTTGCTCTGGTAACACACTAAGGTATCCCTTAGCAAGATGTCCAGATCGATCACATCCTTCACAAATATTTTCCACTGGTTGGAACCTATTCTCAACTTTCACATTAGTCTTCTCAGATATCATCTGAAATTTAATTGGAGACTTTCTATTTTTAAAGGGCTGACTCCCCCTCAATCCATATCTTTCAAAAAATTTTGAATAGTTGTAATGTTGTAGGTTAAACTAACACATATTTTCTATGTGTCTGAATCCACCATAGTACCAGCAGTGGCCATAAAAAGAATATTTTTCTATGTGTCTGAATCCATATCTTTCTATTTTTCTATGTTTTTTTTTCTATGTTGTGTTATATTTTTTTTAACACAATTCTCAAAAATATTTTTAATAAAACTATGAAGACCATTAACCTTCATATTTTCATTTCTATCCCCCTTTATTTGCTCAAATATAGAATCACCAGAAGAATTAGAAGTCTTTCTTGACTCATAATTTTTATGCGCTTCTGATTTTTCATCATTTCTGATTTTGACCACATACTTGGTCTTTCCATCCTTTTTCTTACCAGAACTAGTTCTGTCTTTCATTTTAACCTTTGAATTTTACTTTTGTGTCTCCTTGTTTGATTAATTGTTACTGGAACATTCACCAACTTCTGAGATACAATTTTTTAAACTGAAATTCATTTATTGATATCTATAATGTTTTTATTGGAAATGATCCATCTCTTCTTATTTTACATTCAGATTTAAATCAAGATTATCATTACGATTCTTTGAATTCTCAAGAGAATTTTCAAGATCATCAATATTCTTTGCCATCTTGATTTTATCATCAGTAAAACATTCTTAATTTCTTAATGTGGAATATTCATTTATCATCTTGGTACTTTCCTTCTCAAGCCTTATGATCTTCCTCAATTAATCTTTCAATTCTTCTTTCATATGATATTAAAGTTCAGTTTCTTCTTCTTTTGAACTGTTTCTCTCGTAATCTTAATTATTCACAACTGCAATAAAGGTATTCTCTCTAGCTTTCTCAGCAAATGATTTCTCAGTTTCATCCTCACTATTCTCTTCTTCTTCATCTTTAGATAAAAAACTTCTTTGTTTTGATTTAAATAACTTTTTATCCTTACCATTTGAAAAATATTTGTTTTTGATAGTTTGATTCTTCCACGATCTTCTTGTGCTTCTTTCAACATCATCATGGTCTTATTTGTTCTTTTGGAGACAATTAGCCACAAAATGACCAACTGCACCACTCTCAAAACATTTCAAGGGAAGGTTCCCCTTGTATTTCCCTATACCTCTTTTCACATTTTTAGAATACAAGGATAAAATTTCATCAAAATTTTTGGATAACTCATCTTCCAAATCGGATTCACCCGAATCATCTTCATTAAGGGTCTTCTTTGACTTCTCTCACTTTGTAGTCTTGAATGAAATTTCTCTATCTGATTTTTTTTGCTCTCCGTGGACTTCTCCCTTATCATTTCATAAGTAATGATAGTGCTATGAAAATCATCCAGAGATAATGTTTAAGGTTCTCTATCTTCTACTGAAGACACTTTAGCATCAAACCTGTCGGGAAAAATTTTCAAGATCATTTTGACAACTGTATTCTCCTCCAATGTTTCACCAAGACATCTGGTTGTAATGACAATGTCATTAATCGGGGTAAAAAATTCACTAATGGATTCAGATTCTCCCATTTTCAAGTCTTCATACTACACCCTCCAGATCCGTAGTTTTTTCTTCTACACTTTTGTATTTCATTCATTGAGGTTCTTTAACATATCCCAGATGTCTTTAGTTGTAGCAACACCTTTCACTCTTAAAAAATCACTCTCATAAAGAGAAGAGAGTAATGCATTTTTAGCACTTCCATCATTCTCAAGGGTCTTCTTATCGACAGGAGTAAGAGGAACATTTTCATCAATAGCAGGAAATCCATCCATTGTAGTTTCAAGAACATCAGATCTATGATACATAAGATAAGGCATCATTCTATCCTTCAATATGTGATAGTTTTTTCCATAAAAAAACTGTGATCCCATTAATGTTCACGTAATTTAGATTCTCCATCACAACTTCTCTTCAAAAACTTAACAAAGAATAAATGAAGGGAACCTGTTGCTCTGATAGAAATTGATGATCCCAGTTTGGATCCAAGTATCACTGAGAGGTGGAGGGTTGAATCAGTGATATCTTTTTCTTTTTTAGTTTCACCTTTTTGAAAAATCATTCGCCTCCTATTAAAGAGCTTCTTCCCTGCTGAACACACACAGCCACATGAACCCATGATTTACAAGTTTCACTACTAAAAATAGTAGCTACTTCCTTGGTATGGTATGGTAACAATCCAGTACCACACAATCCACTAGAAAAAAAATACTTTGAGGTGGAATACAATGATCATGATATAACCTTACACTCATGAAGCACATTGAAAACAATCCAATAATATGTGTTCTCCCTTTTAGCACAAATAGGGTAATACAATGGATAAGTTATTTTTAATGAGCTTATACAAATAAAATATTTCAATGAAATCTGTCACCTTCCTACCCAGAAGTTGGCAGGAACACTTGGAGAAAAATAGACCATGCACCCACTAGGACTTGCGCAACCTATACCTGGACACCTTATACGTGTGCGCCTCTTCTTATTATTTCCTACCCAGAAGCTGGGAGGAACCCCTGGAGCAAAGCAGCATGTGTGCCCACATTGACCTGCGGGACCAAGTCTTGTGCGTCGGGAACCTGCGCGCTCTTCCGGCGCACTACCCTTCAGACGTGCTGCCATCGGGAAGCCTGTGCACCAACACCTGCTCGCTTCCAACCTTCGCTCCCCCAAACTGCGTGCCTTCTAACATCTCTCAACCTACGCACCCAACTCTCTACCTGTGCACCAAGAGCTCAAAGATAATTCTCAAGTGTTGAGGCTTATGAAATGAGGATTTGGTTCATCTATTTATAGGCATTTTGAGGACTTGCGCGACCTAGACCTACGTGCCAATACTTGCGTGCCAATACCTGCACACCCCCACTTACGTTCCACCACATGGGCGCCACTTTCATTCCTTTTCCATATTTCTGAAATAATTCCACTTACACACCACTAAATTCATGCCAATACCTGCGCACCACTTTCTTTCCTTTGCCATATTTTTTATATAATGCCACATGTGCATCGCCACTGGAAAGCTGCCACCTGCGCACTTCCACTTGCGCGCTGCCTTATTCTTGCCTTGGTCTTTGTTTTGGATAGTATGATTCTGAATTGTGTTCTGCCAAAAACACTTATTTACTCTCTTTATCCTTCATAAAACTAACACCACATGTTATCCAAACTTATGATGATTGTAAAATACAAATCAGCAAAGCATCATTAGATTTTCAAGTTCTTTACAAAGAGAATTGATTTGGATTTTTGACAACAAAAGACAACACAATGTAACAAAAAACTGTTCATACATCCTTATCCATCCAACATATTCCCAACAATTATAATAGAATGTCAGAGATCTTGAGAAGATATTCACCTTCTTCTACTCCTAGACGTTGCGAATAAACCTCTTGAAGTGCACCACCAGGGTTTCCACAGAGACGATTCTCAATTATTTCATCATAAATAGTGGATTAAATATCATCACAAATAAGATCAATGCCATCAGAAGGATTATTTCTCTGATCAAAAATTTGAGATCTCTGAGTTTTTCATGGCCGCATTGAATACACTATCAAATTCATCGAAACATTTAAAAGAAAGGTGAATCCCTTTTCTAGTCTATTGATGAATGTTTCCTTCTACCAATGGGATGAAGAGTGCCAATATTCATTTGAGGAAATGAAGAAGTATCATATTCAGCATAAGGATGTTTTACCACCTATCATAGGAATGTTAATGGTTATATATGTGAAAATTCTATAATGGTCCCTCAGAACCCTTTCCTCTTGGAACAACAACAAGTGAAGAGATATTAGTTTGTACTCTCTCAGTCGTATTCAATGTGACAAGGAATCCGTATAATCTCCCATAGAGAAGAGATAACTCATGCTAGTATTCACAATATAGAAATTGTGGAATAATATATGGCATCATGAGGTACAAATGTTTCCCCCATTAGATAAAATAACATATATCCAAAATCAACTGATTGTGATGGGATGACTAGCCCATTGGGTAGTGATTCCACATCTGTGCGTCATTAGGTTATTTCTGTATAAGGCCATCAATGGTCAAATAATGGCAGATTTTATGGCAACCAATCTGGATTTCGAATAAGTTCCTATGTATGTTGATTTTCTAGATGACGTCATTCTCTCAGTGGATGAGATTATTCCATAATGGTAGATATATTTCTATCGTGCTGCTAGGATCCCAACAAGTAGAATGATCATTGGCAACAAGGTCAACTGAGTAGGTTTGGAGATCATATTCTCCACCCCATCACAATTTGACATACCCTACTCATTCCTACAATCATAAGGTTGCACTAATAGTGTGGTATATTGTGAGGCTCTAATTTCTAGTTCCAACCTAGACCCCGCAATTGATTTTCCCTACCTACATGTTAATGGAGAATCTGAGTTATTCATCATTAAAATCAATGATGATTATATTATCCAGAATCCTGAGATCATTCACATTAAAGAGAATAGATTCTATCTAATAGACCATTTCCATTTTCAGCAAGAGGTGATTCCTCTGACTCGGTCATATAATGGTCGAGCTAAATCCAAGGTCAGTCTGTCCGAATCACACACAGGGCCTGACCAAGATGACCTGTTCATTCATTTGGTGCATCAGTGGGTCATCAGTCACATTATTTCAACCAACAATGATATCATGTAGGAAGCCCAACTGGCTATCTATATATCAGCATCAGGACCTCTATACCCCCTTTCATTCGATGAATCCTCTAATTAGACAAATCTTTTTCATTGAGTATCTCTAGTGTGGTTCTCTCCTACCAGACATAGCCAAGAATGAGAGGTTTCATCAGAGCATAGCATAGTTAACCATCCAATGTGGGACTAACCATGAGAAGAATATTTGTTGAATTTTTTTTATAGAATTCTCATCATTTCCATTTAAGGATATGATATTCTCCATGTTATAAAGGATGTTCGTGTCGGGTCTTGCGATACTCATTAAGAAGAGTTTTGGTTTTTCCATATGATTCAAAGGATGGGATAATTCAATCACACTATGGTCTAAAATAGTATCATGTTTACCAAGATGTTACACATGTTTTAGAATTATGAAAACATTGTGCATCAACAAATGGAGCCCCTCCATATGAGAATGTACTCTTCAATATTTTATCTAAGGGGGAATTGATGTCATGGGACATTATCCACTTGTGATATCTTACCAATTCAGCTTCATTTTGACTCTATTGTAGTAATTTTCATGTTGGAAGAAATTATTACTCTTGAGGATGCAAACTATCAACTTGTTTTTTATATCAAGATATCTAATATCATCCATGAATTTAGGGTCCATGACACCATTATGACCAACAATGACACCAACATTAGGATTCTTGAGAAAAATAATTTGTAAACCAAATATAGTATCTAGTCTAACCATACTTATCACTACCATACATAGGAAAATGAATAAATCGAAGAATTCAATAAATCCTTATTGAATGTAATGTATAAGATAGCTAGATAGAATAATAAATGTTTGATGAAAAGCTCCCAAACAATCTCTGGTCTTATTGGATAATAAATCAATATTCCACCAAGGTTACTCAATATACCATGGTGTAAGGAAAGGAGGTAGTCCTTCTAATCATGATTAATTCTAAATTTCTCCAAATAGCTATATTTGACCATAAAATGTCATACAAAATGGTATAATCCCAACTAAATGATCTTGAATACCTCAAATAAAAAAAGCATTAGGCCTTTCAAAATCTATAAAGGCACTAGAGAAAGATATATAAATAATTTAACCAGAATTTCAACTCAAATAATTCACCCAGGGAGATATAATAATGATTCTCATGAGGTTGATGATGCTTGAAAAAATGCCACCATAGTTGGAGCCCAAATGAGAAGAACCTTACACCATTCACAGTTACCATCAAAATTTCTTGTAATATTTGATCACTATTGGTGGATAGAACATCACTCCTCAAAACCAACAACAATTTTTAAAAGAAGTAAATTTATTAATTCCTCTTGTCCATGTTGTATGACATTGAGCAGCATAGCCCTAGTCCCATAATAATGACTTTATAATGTGTGTGTGTTCTTCTTAGTATTGTGTTGTGTTTTTTGGGCCTCCTTCAGCTTCATTTCTATTGGTGTTTTCATGGATAAACACTTCATATATCAGCTTTAGAATCCTATTCACCAAGTCGAAACTCTATGACCATAATATATCAAAATATGTTCTATGAGGATTGACTATAATCTATTGGGAGTAGGGTCAATAATTATTCAAATATACTATTTGTAGCCCCTACATTCTAAGATATATGATATTAAGCAGCATAATGATATAATTCCCGACCCATGTCATTAAACTAGGAACCTATATGCTTTTCAACTACACTAAAAAAAAGATAATGTCTAGGAATGTTTACATTCAACCATGTGAATGTTCTCATACAGAGTGTCTGGTGTGGAATTGTGCCTCCTTGGTTGTGATTCACATAAGGTTATAACAGTCAGTCCATGCACAATCACCTTGAACCACTTTCCCTCAAACTTCCCAATAACATGATGTGAATCTATACTACTAGAATCCTAGTTACATGATGTTAAATTGTATTACAGTCATTTTCTTGGACATATTATGATAAAATAGAAATAATTATATTTTTCTCACCTTAGAGTAAATTTTCCCCGATATTTTACATATACTATTCCAATTTCAGAAACTATATACAGATCTATTCCCAACTGTATGGTATATGTAGTGATTCATGAATATTTATATTTTCATCCATCAACCACCAAAATAAAAATTCCTCCCTTGTGTGTATATATCAGATCCATGAAGAGATATTTTATTCAATAACTATGTAAAAATTGATTCTCATTCCGATAATATATGTTGTGATGACCATATCATCATTTTTGGGTCTTAATGCATCATTTATATTCATTCATGTCAATTAATCATTTTTCATTGCTATATAAAATTAAACACCATGGGTATTTAATTACTACATTTCACTTTATTATCATTCTTATGGGGTATGTAATGATGCAAAAACATGTCATATTTAGGTCTTGATATCAACCCATCAAACCATCAGCACCATGGACTCATATCTGTCCAAAAAAAATTACTGTCAAATTTATCCATGTATGTTTAGGAATGTGCATGTGGTGTTGGGACCCCTATTCCTCATTCTCATCGATATTTTGATTCCACTAAAATAAAAATTTTCCTTTTGGTTGATCACCTCATGGTATAAACCCTAGGACCTTAACCTATGAACTATGTGTCAAGAAAACATGACCATAAATATCTCATACCAAGTCCAAGCATCCCAAAATTACACAATATGAATGCTTCTTATGAGGGTTTTTATGAAATTATGGGCCTCCATCAGCCTCATTTAAATTATTCTTTTCACGACATTGTGCAAAACAAATTAATTTGATATATTATCCTTATTTTGGTATGAACTATATGACCATAAACAATAAGTTAATTTACTCAAAAAATGATATAAAACTATATCATTAAATTGTGAAAGTTCATGATTCATCATGATAATTATTTTATATTTCAATTCCATCCCTAGATTGTGTTTCCTCCACTGGTATTTTCGCCCCACCACATTATACTTTCAGAACAATGGGTGGCTTCATTCCCATATTTATGGGATACATAGAGACTGCTAGAAAAATTGGATTTGGGATTAGTCTTATGGTTGCACAATTTTATCCCCATTTTCCTAAATTATAGTATTTGTATCTTGAAATTAAACTGTATCTGAGTCTCATTTGAAAGTTTTATTGTGCTTTTTAGACAGTTGGTAAACATTTATGATTGGTTATCATGAAATTACACTACACATATCAGCTTTAGGAACTCCTCATCCAACCAAAATCTATTTAATTATCCTAAGAGACTATTTTATAGGACACATGACTACAAACAATCTATCAGGGCCCACACAATATGATTTTAGACTACTTGAAAAGAAAAGTCATGAATCCCATTTTTTATATACCTCATTCCCTTATTTGGTACATTCTATGTTTGGGTTTCCATCATCTTTCAATTCTGGATGGGTCCTCTACTAGTGATGGTCTCCTTCCATTTTTTCTCACATATCATGTTGGGACAACTCTCTAATGGTTCTCCTGAAGTGAAATAGATCCTATGGTTCGACAATTGTCAAAATTTGGTCATGTGTATATTCTCCAAATTCATGACTTATATGGTTGTGGTCCTTATGTTTCAAACAAGTTCATCAGTCAATCCCTAATCATTAGTCACATCAGTATCTAGCAATTTAGAGTCTCAAATTACAACCTTTTAATTATCAATATCATAGTGGAAGTCCACCCTAGGTATAACCCCTAATGTGTGATCACACAGGTTAGGTAGACTTTATATATAATTCTTTTTTACCACACCGAGCATGGATCACTTGGGCTTAGTAGTCCAAGTGGAGTTTTTTTTATCAATTTGGTCGAGTTCCATGACTGATCATAAGACCCAAATCCATAACCGTTAACATATTCTCATTAAGAAGGTGTGGTGTGGTGATGGGCTTCTTTTAGTGTCATTCACGTCGAGTTTGTCACAGCACCACACAACATATTCCTGTCTTGGAATTCTTAAATCCCTATTATTAGTCTCTAGGAACATAATCATAGAGCCTAACAGGGAATGTGTGGTGTGGCATAGGCCCCTTTTTCATCATTCAAATTAGTATTATCACTTCTTTGTTCCATATAATCCTATCTTAGGAATCCCCATTCCCTAGGTCCAAACAGTACGACCTTAAACTATGAGTCGCACTGGGAAAACTAAATGTGGCATAGGCCCCTTATCCCTCATTCACATAAATGTTTTCACTTCACCATGAAACATATTAACATTTTGGAATACTGTTTACCTAGGTCAAAATTTTATGACTCTAACCAATGAAAGTATCATCCATGCAATAAGACATTGAACTACTGGCTACGGACTAGACATAATGAAATTAAATTATATGAAACATCCTGATCATATGAAATTAATCTATGTGATGTTCCATGATCACATTATGTTAAATTGTAAAATTATGTATACTTATCATTGGACATTAGAACAAGTTTCAGTTTCATTCAACTTATGACAAGAAAACTATGCACATTTCATCCTTTTTTGTATGAGGTAGGACTCAAAAATGTCACAAGACCTTGCCTGAGAGGCCCTCTTCCCTAATGCTGGTCAGCTACCACATTGTTATCATTTTGTTCTACAACATGGAATCTGAGATAACCTTCCCCTAGAAGATGGATTTTTTTTCTACTAAAAAAATTAACTTACAACAATGTATTCTAATCCATGTTTGAATAATTCAATTATTTATGGAACTAAATATTTTATTTCATCACACTAATTTGATTCCATGCACAGCCCTTGTTCGGAACCTCTTCCTCTTCGATGTCTTAAGGGGGGCCATAAGGTCATCGTATAATTTAACTTTGGATCACATACTATCCTAGGAAAATGATCCGAGGGATATTGGGTGACATTACGAGATAGGTACCATGTTTCAAACAATGTCAGTGGTCGACCCACATATGATTGACCACATTATAGTATAACAATATGTAATATCTGTTTCAAACACAGTGAAAATCTATCCAATATATCTATTTTCTTCTCCATTATTTCTTAAATATGGATATCATGATTCACACATATCAGTCTCTACTGTTCTAATATATTTCAACACCCACAGTGTTATACTGCTCGTTCAGTAGAGCACATTGAAAATGAAGGTTTAGGGTTCTATGATTCATATTCTCCAGCCACTACCTGTCTCAAACCCAAACACTATAAGTGTTCCGTCATAAATAGTATACCTTGAGTGTTAAATAATTTAATGAAACCCTAGAAAAAAATATCAATGATGTGTATATCCATTGTTTCTCACACAAGGCATGGGCCACATGATCTTAGGGATTGATCATTGGTTTCCTTGCAAATAGAATAAAATCGCGATAAATAATCAAATTAAAGGTTAGATTTTCATGAACAAATTAATCATAAAGTAGAAAAAATGAATTTTGTGGCAATTTCATGGGAAATACACATATTGGTTCCACATAGAATGTTTTAGAAAATTTTACCGTATAAATCATATTTAGTGATCTGGTTCCTTAGCTTTTCTAACCCTTAGCGTGTGGTATCTAGGGTTCTTTGCCACTTCTAAAGCTTCACTTCCTACTCTCAACATCCAAAAAATACCTATCATACATGATATGTGTGAGGTCTTACACATCCCAATGATTTCCTACTAGACATGTCACCAGCCTTATCTTTAACTTGTTCTCCTATAGATGATCCTTTAATTGAAATAAGAGTTTTGGTTGAGTATCGATTGAGGAATAACACTCATATGATTCATCTTCCTACCACTGGATATCCGGGTTGAATTCGAATATATTTTTGTTACTTTTGGAATTATTTTTTTCTAAATGACATTTAAATGATGGAATCATGAATTCATCTTTTTTGTAGGAATTACATGGATCACCAGATGATGTATGTGAGTGTTTTCACCTCCAATACTCATATTTTAAATCCAATAATGAAGAGACACCATCAATCCTACTAATTGTAACTATAGATTCTTGTCAATGAATCATTGTATCTATTTCCATGACCTATACTGGATGATTTATTTATCTTCAGCTTCATTAGGGGAAGAATCATTTAGCTCTTCGGGATCTGCATGCACATACTCAAGAAAGGCTACAAGATATTTTATATCAGAATCTTCCTTTGGTATCTACTCTGAAGGCATAGTCTCTAAATCATGAGGGTGGGATTCCATGGGTGATTCTACCATGAATGCTTCTCCCCTAAAAGCATATAGTCCCACCCCACCAGTGCCATCACATACCACTCCAACATTCTATCCATCTAGACCCAAGGAATACATATTATCCCAGATAATTGGCTACACAGGAACATATGAAACTACCAAAATATATTTCCAAGATACCCTGAATTATCCAAATATATGACCATGAAACACTTCAAGAACTACATTGAATGAGGATTCCTCATTCTGTTTCATTAATAAGTGAATGGTATGATATTTTGAGATTGGAGTCTTATACGAGACTAGCATTAACATGTCTACTACAAAGTCACAAAGGTATCTTCCACCACTGGATACCCTTTAACAAGAGTATTTCAATGATAAAGACTGGTTCCCCTCATTTCGTTTTGTTATACGATGGATGGAAGAAAAATATATGATGATTCCAATGCTCCATGAAAATATGATAACAAAATAATGATTTTTAATATTCTCTTACATTGGGGATAAGAAAATTCAATTATGAGCCACATCTGGTGCACTGCCTCTCTAAAAGTGGGTTCCTTTATCCGAATTCCATGGTGTTTCCACCCATATATTACAATTAGGACCTGAGGATTTGGAGGTTCCATCATGACCTCCCAACCTTGGTCAACATTAAATCCCCTACATTGATAGTCGTGGGCGCAGAAATGTGCTCCTCTATAACTATAATTGTACCTTCATCTCCACCAGTATGAGCCTGATGGCCATTATAAAGAGTATCCTATATAATAATATATATAGTTAGAAAATTTGTATAATAAGTAGAGGGATAATTTTGGAAAGGTATGTGAGTTTATACTTTGCTCATGGAATAAAAAATGTTCTTCTACAAGAGGTTCATGCAACAATGTCATGTTGCAGACAAGAATATATTATGTGTGCATGACTCTTACATTCCTAATGTGATGTAAAACTGAACTATGTGCGCCTTCCTATCATAGATAAAGATGAATTTTTATGGAATACCTCTTATGTGACCAATATCATTCACACTAACATTGATTAATTTGTTTATATTTTGATCGGCACCCAATTACATCGATCTTCTGGGAATCATTTGGATATCAAACTGTCACTCAGCTACACATAATACTGACAATTTTTGACATTGTGAAAGAATGGAACCCTACATGTACAGATCCTCCATGAAAGAATATATATGGGTCCCCCTTCCAATGGGTCTATAGTTTTATAATTCATTCCCAACATATTTCATCCCAAGAGGGGTGTGAAAAATTACAGATCTTATGAAAACCCTAAACCTTTCATGCATCCCAATCGTGTTCCCAATCCTGACCCTTGTGCAATATATTCTAATATTTGTCACACCCCCTATTTTAGGACCCACATATTTTCATTCTACCAAATCCCTATGAATGAGAACATCGTTTTTTCAACACCCATGCATTTGTGCACCGCTTACGAACAACCATTGAATTTTGTGTGCAATAATTTATCGGTACATCATGAAAACGTCCCCTCTACCCCATGTTTAAGAAATTTGTAGCTTTCTATTCTAATCTTAGGTATGCTAATTACATTTTATTTTATGAATAGGTATGAATATGTGGACCTTGTGATCGACCCCCCATTCAAACAATTTTAACATGGAATTTCTAAATCCCTGAACCTTCAATAGGTGCATGAGCTATGATAATGTAAGCCCAAGGGGGAGGAGTTTGTCCCACAAGTCTGTTTTTCCTGACATAAAACATCATAACACCAATTTCCTCAGCACATGATGCTAAATGAAAGTATAACCCTGTGAAATATACATAGTATTACCCATGTTAGATTATCATGGGATTCCCCCTCTCTTTCACTGATGGAGAAATCGTCCTCCTCTGGAATCTTTCACGAATATGCCCCCACATACTATAGGAAAATGACCCTATACTGATGCTTCTCAAAAATCCATAGGTTTTGGGATTGGATGTGAACCAATACACATAGGTTTCAAAACACATTTGTATAGTTTTTAAATTGCTAATGATGCACATGATTTTTAAAAAAATGGTATATGACACTCTTATACCAACGATTTTTCAAAACCGGGAGTATAATGTTTTTTTGAAGACCTATACACACAGTTTTTTCCAAAACATTGTGTATATGGGTTTTCAAAAAAACCAATAACCATGGTTATAAAAAGAGTTCGGTATAGTTCATTCCTTTACCCAGGGTTTTGGAAAACCGTTGGTATTACATTTTCACATTAAGGTGGAAAAAATTACCATGAGACAAAAAGAATCTTCTAAAACAACTATTAACACAACTTTTCACCAATACCCACATTATATATACATAAGCAAATGTATATTCATAAAACTATAAGGAATTGAGATATAGTGGTTATGTGAATGAATTTAATATAGTTAGTCTGTGGATCAAAATCTGTTGTAGGAATTGTTTAAATCCTATAGACACGATTACAAAACCATTGGTATAGGGTTATTTCTACTTTAGAATTCATGTATTATCACAGTTCGAAAATATGGTTATATTATTTTTCAAACTCTGGGTATATTTCAGAGCTTCACCAAACCCTTAATACGCTATAGTTTTGAAATCTGTGGGTATATCTTATAACAACATTTTTGGTGGGATATACACATGGTTTTAATCTATGAGTATACGTGGATTTATTAATAGTTAAAAAACCTTGTTTTGATTCTTCGTGTATGACCTTTAAAGAATGATATCTTCCTAACATTTAATTATATCTTCCTCACATGTATTTTCATCTTCCACAGGTATATTCCATGCTTATTCCCCACATCATGTCTTGTTGGCAGCTAATTTTCCACACGACTATCACTTATATTGTTTCCTCTAGTTTCACACACTGAGCAAGACATACTTGGGAATAAAGGTTAGTAGGACCCATGAAACACATCCAATATCCAATAATAAAGTATACCCTCCTTTAGTAAACCCCATATTCCCCATTAAATTGGAAAAATAAATTTATATTCCCAATTCAATCAACTGACCTATGCCCTCTTCCTTAGATGTGATCTATATAATGTCCTACCAACTGGAATCGTCCATCGAATATCCCCAAACATATGGGCCTCTTACTCAACTGTAAGACCTAATAACCCATACTAATCTATGTGTACATTAATTCCCATATAATGTTGATACATAGTATACTTCTTAGAGGACCAAAAATGACACTCCACCAACTCCATATCTACTCCTAGTTACACCCATTAAGCTTCTATTTGTAATCCACAAACAAATACATCCATGATAAATCCACATAAAAATTTAATATTCTATTAATAATCCCCAAACCATCTCTCACAGGCATAAAATTTAATGAGGTCAGTGTCTATAACAAATGATCCTATACTTCATGGACTGTTCCTATCAGATGACCTTAATATGTGGAATCAAACTATGTGGGTGTTGATCTTTGTCTCCTAAAAAGGGTACATAGGTCGCCACTCTATGGGTTAATCCAAACCAATGGTAAACCCTAGTTTTCCCCTACAATAGGTCTACCTCAATAATAATCCTTCAAGGGAATTACAATCATCTTTCAAGGTATGAAAACGTCAATTTATGGGAAACACCTTCAAATCTTCCCCCATAGGGTGTTTAGATCCATCCATTGGTAAACCATTATTGTTCTCTTTCTTAGTGGTAAAACACCTTGATTCACTACTATGGATCATTTTTATCAGCCTCGTTTTGTCTTCATAATATGTTAAACTCATGACTCATCTAGTACTATTACCTCATGCTAAACATGTGACGCCTCATCTAAAATACACAGTAGATATGGGCCTATTACACCATTTATCTAGTTAAACATGGGATTTCTGAGGTGAATGGATTTGAGGATATTAATTTTAAATCTGAAACCTCATGATCGACATGGGATCCCTTGGGTTCTGTTCCTAGTGATTACTTAATAAGATTCGGTCTTACGATGAAGATATAGGTTACCAATGTTCCCATCGTCCAGGCATTACAATGATGCAAATAATGAATACTCTCCTGTCTAAATACGGATTCACTGTCAAGACCACATAGAATGTCTAGATATAATTATCATAATAAAATGTATTCCAAAATGATATCGAGCATAATATGAGTTTCATAGATACGTCTTAATCTATTGGGGAGAGACAAAAAAGGTGAAAATTTTAAGGAGGTGTCCATTGAAGGAGTAATGGAAATCCTGTCATCCAATTTATATCTAGGAGCAAACATCAACAATGAAAGTGGTTAATAAAACCCACATTTAGAATGTGGTAATTCAAGGATACATAATTTTACATCAACACATAATATCTCTTAGGAGGTCATGCCCGTTTTAAAGCATTAGAAATAATGTTGAAAATTGAATTTATTCTCATCATAATCCTATAAAATATATTTAATGAATTTAAAAACATTTCATATAATATAAAAATTTAAATATCATTATTATATGTCAATAATATTAATAAATTAAATTTATTATGATGAAATACCTTTGTGGGAATAAAAATAGTTTTTATAAAATCCCATAAATAATGACCAACCTGATTTTAATTTCATATAAAATTTATAGGAAATCAATGAGTTAATTTTAAAAACAATTGTAAACAATATTTTTAAAATTTAGATGGTATCATTCATTACCACCATTCCATTGACTTGGTATAAGTATCATAATTAAATAATAATATTTTATCATTTATTTATTATTTGAGTTTTATGTCATGTCAGCTTTCAAAAATAATGTTCTATGAATATGTTAGTGTATTACTATCTCCCATCCAATAAAAAATTATATCCTCCAAATTATAAATTCCACATAGAAAATTAAAGAATGAAATTTTAAATTTAATATATATGAAATCAACATCATAATTATAATAAATAAAACATCCTCTTATAAAGAGGGAACCAAGAAATATTTTGGTCACCATAAAATTCAAACATTAAATAGGATATCATTCATGAAAACGTGGAAATGTAAAAGAAATATGACTATAATGTTATAATTGAGAGTGATATAGAATATTAAATAGATAATGTTATTATTATAGAATCAAATTATTAAAATTAAATGATAAATTTAGTATCCAATTAAAAACCTATTAAAATAATCTTACATGATTCTTTTCCATTGTATAAGAATAATTTAATTCATTAGTTGTGCGTTGATCTATTTTCACTTAATCACTTATACCGGGAAATTTATGTACATGTTTTTTTTTCTGGAAGAACATTTCAAATAAATATTACCAAAATTCATTACATTATCCTTTAAAATTTTAGAAAATAAATGGTTAATAAAGGTTATCAATTATGATAAAGCATACTTTAAACTAGAAAATCAGTATCCAATGTTCATCTTAATATATTCAAAATATAGTTTACATTATGTGACCACTAAAAGAAATATATAAAAACTAAATTTCTAAAAAATTATAAGGAAGGTCACTAAATATCCAAAATATATTTACCATTAAAAAATATATAAATATAGGGATCAACATTAAAATTTAGTAAAATCATGTATTCTCCCAAGAAAAAAATCTCAGGTATATTCTATAAATTAAAAAATTTAGTAAACCTGTAATAGATAAATAAATCTATCAAATCACTAACCACACACATGTTCACAATTTAAACAACATAAATATTTAATTTTTATTATTATATCAATACCTAGAATATATTAAGAGATATCATACCTGAATCATGTGTTTCCCAAAGGACCAACTTTCAATTTTACTATTTTTACTAGTTATAGATACCAATTAAATATATTCTCTCAAATCCATAATAAATACACACTATAGTACAATCGAGATATATTTCATTATAATTATATTAATAATATTATTTACAATATTATAACATAATTCATGAATCCAAATACCCATAAACAGATTCATTATACTACATTATTACAATATTGTATATGCTTTATCATGTTAACCATCATTAGTTTTATATTTCATATTTAGTCTCATCCTTAGAATAAATATAAATTTTAACCATATAACCTTTTTGATTATCCTCTTCAGCTTCCCCTCTAGGAATAATATTTCCATTGTAATAATACATTCCACAATTAAAACATTCAATTGTCGATAATAACCTAGACAGACTATTATTCAAATCAAATGATTTTTTAACATAAATTACATTCATTATACCATTATATGAAACCCCATAAAATCATTCATATCCAATAATATATAATAATGAGTGTTTATTATGACATTTTGAACATATAAAAAAATAAACCATATTTTCTTTTTGATCTCTTCCACTCTAGCTCCCATAAAACTCTACCTATCACTTCATTGGTGAGTCTATGTGTTTATCTTCATTTTAATCATATATAATGATAAATAATTTCGAGTAAACACAATTTACTTTAAGCTATTAATCATACATTTTTTTACCAACTACATATTGTCCATAACATTCAATTCTAACATGATTCCTTCTATTTCCCATTATTGACTACAACAATAATGAATAGTATAAGCATCAAACTACACAAGTTAGAGTGAGAATTTATTATTCAATTTATGTTTAAATAATAAAATTTTCTTCTAAATATATGAGTCTTTAGGTTTAACCAGTGTTATACATTGTTATTTACAAATATATAACAAATTATCCTATACATGACATAACATCAATGTAATTTATGTGGGTTTCTTCCATAATATATATTTCCATAATATATTTCCTATAGTTTCTACAAACATTCCTTGAATACTAACTATAATGCACATGAATCTAGTTTCCATTAGTTTTTTTTTGTTAATTTCTGACATGGGAATTATATAAAAGAAATCACATACCCAAGGAAGGAAGAATTTATTCGTTTTGTAAAACTCGATACAAACATTAACATTTCAATAAAATTTAAAATATATAATACATTATAAGGAATCCTTTTAGAAGTCCATTTTTATTCAATACTAAACCTAGATATCAAAAAATATATACATCATAGAATATTTGGGAAAAATAAATCATATGAAATTGGTTATCCCAAAATCTCGGAAATGTTATGCATAATGCTCAATCCATAATAAAAAATCAATAACAATTATGGAAATGTAAATAACTGAAACACATTCCATTTAATCAATAAAATGAGTATAATATGGCTATAAAAATCATTGTCAATTAATTCCATGTATATAATATCCTGATATTGAAAACAAAGGAATATATATTCTTTTAATGTTATAAACACATAAAAACCAATAATATATCTCATAATTATGGAATTCATGTGGCCAAAAATTTGAACCATACTATATAAGAATTGAAAAAGATATATAAAATTAAATTGGCATGGCCTCATCCAAAACCAATTTTAGTTTGTCTCATAATACATTTTAATGTATTAAGGTGATATATAAATCCCCTACTATTACATATTAATTAAAATTCATCCCCTAACATAATAAAGAATAATAATGAATGAGAATTCCTTAAATAAATAATTTATTGTATTAAAATAACTAGTTTTATTGAATATTAAGACTTCCGTAAAACTAATCATAAGCCATCTAAATAAATTTTATAAATTTGGTTATTTGACTATTTCCATATCTTAATATTCAACAAGAGAATCATTACATAAATGGAAATATTTTAATGTGATCATTGAACTGTTCTTGGTTAAGATACCCTTTATGCAATTCGAAATCATTACTTTTTAAAAATAAATAAAATTATAAATGAAAAAAATATAATATAGAAAAGAAACATTAACTCATAATTGATGAATTATATGATAATGGTGGCATGAATGTGTTAAAATTCATTCACAGTAAGTTAAAAAATATGTTTTTTACGTTTCTAAGAAATATGGTTAGAAAAAGAACAAATATACAATTCAAAATATTTTGTAAAAATTAATAAATAGTTATAAAATTACATCAAACAATAATATATTAATAGTAAATAATCTTTTGTAAATAATTATAAAAAATCTAACATGTATGAAAATTATATTTGTAAGGAAAAATTTGAAAATATTAATTTTTAAATTTCATTTTCTTAAAAACATAATATCATTGAATTAATAATTAATCAATGAAATAGAATGTATGTATCTGATATAAATCCACATAAAACATGTGTAAATACATCATAATTTAATAAAAATTAATTTCACAGATAATATTAACATGGAACAATCAATGAATTGACGGTTAACAAAAAGATTGAAATTGAGTTATGAAATCCCTTACAACATTGTTCGTAGTTGAATCATATGACCCATAAAAGTAAAAAATATTAAATGATGCATTGTTTAGAATTAATATACTAAGATACATGATAAGATATGTGATAGGGTAGTTTATATACCCCATAGAAACAAAAATAGTTGTGAATAAGGGATATATCTTTTATTAGTAAAATATAGATGAGGCACCCTTACCTCAAATTTCCATTTAGTGGATCACATCCTAACCACATGTATAATGGTTTGTTGAATATTAATAATTAATAACAGAAATATAATAATATTTATAATACATTATTTGATACTTTTATGACATATTACTTCCAATTCTTTAAGAATACATAATTGTCTTCATTGATTTGTGTGCACATGTTTCATGGTTTCACGATCTGTTTATCTATATATAATTATGTAGTTTAATTTCAAATAAAAATGAAACTCTATATGTGAAATTAAATTTCATTAATGAAAATTCATAATAATAAATGGTCTCATATATGATTTTTATATCTTACAAAAGGATGATTTGTTTGAAAAAAGTTTAATAAAAATGATTAGTTTTTTGGAATTTTTTCTAATAATCATGAAATAGTTTTGTATAATTTTATATTATTTATATATATCTTATCTAGAACATAAAAGGTAATAATATAACTGTAATATATTTTTTCACAACAACAATACTTTTATGACCATCCATGAAGTTAGTAACAGAAAACGAATAATCAGTATACATGGAGATGGTTAACCTCCATTATTTGGGATAAGGTATTTCTAGTTAAATTAGAGGAGATAATAAAGGATAGATAAAAGATATTATATTATAAAAATTACATTACAGTATATATATGGTTCTATAGTTATTATTCAATGATGGGAGAATGAGGTGAGGAGAAATTATAAGAATAAATGAAAATAAGATAAAGAGGGTGGTGAGGGGATTAGCCTTGGTTTGAGGAGAGTTATAAGGATATGGTTTTGAAGTTATTTGAAGAGATTCAAGGTTTTTTAGAAGATATTGTGTGGTTAGGGTGGTCATTATACATGATTGGGGTAGGTTTCATCTGATTAATTAATGTCTATTTTAATTTTAATGGCGAACACATTTTATTGAAATTAATTTCATATTGATTATTTGATAATTAATGTTCTAAACTATTGTTAAGGTTATGAATTATATAAAACAACCATTGAAAGTTCTTTTTTTATGAATTTTTATATGTTATCATTTAATATTAACATGTTTCATTATTTTACCTATACAGGGGAAAGAATTTACTATGGTAACAACATATGTGTAACATTGGAATACACCTTATAAATAATGTTGGACACTTTGATTTCAAATATGGAATCCATTTTTCCAAAATTAAATAATATGAATAAATAAAAATAATTAAAATTAATCCAATAAATTTTAATGTGAAAATATTATTTAAAGAAAATATGTTCATTACATTAAAATGTTTTTATATAAAAATTCACTATTGAATTGATTTAAATTACTCATATTGTATTAATAAATATATAATTTAACTATTTTAACTTATGAAAAATTTAAATTAAAAATTAACATTATTATTTTTTATAAAAAAATATAACTTTTCAATTTAAATTCATTATTCTTTTCAATATCAATCAAAAAACATAACTTCACAAAAAAATGAGAAAAAAATAACCTTGTGATAATATTGATAATCTAATTTAAAATTAAATGTATATTTGGTAAAATATAAATTCTAAAACTATTAATAGTTAGTTTTGAAATAGGTTCTCCATTATTGGAAGCAAAATTATCCTTTAGAAAAAAATTGCTTATTATTCTTATAATTGTATTTATTCTTATCATTATCCTATTAAAAATAATGGATGAATTTAGAAAAATACAATGGAATATATGAAATATAAATTTTATTATAATCTTTTACTATTAGTTTTTAATATAATTAATTATGATAAAATTCTATTATATTCTAATAAATTGTTTTAAATTAAATCACATCATTTATATTAAATTGGCCTTTATTTTAATCTCTAATTAGAATTTAAACAATGAATTCATTTTTTAAATTGTGTAAAAAATATATTCATAATTAACTTATTCTCCCACATTCCCTCCATTAGAAAAATAATTTGATAATTATCATAATAAAATAATAATATTTAATCTCATGTTTAATCAAAGAATTTTCCGAAACATAAGAAATCAATAATAGTTTGATTTTGAAAATCTTAGTGTTTTACAACATGATTATAGATATTAAAAAAAATATTGTACATAAATGAAATATCTATTCACTATAGATTTCATCTCCGTTAATATTTTTATAGGTTTTCATGCAAAGAGTAATGATATGCTCTAGCTAAGAAGGAAGAACTAACGAATCCTATATATACGTAAATATCTTAACAAACTAAAATAATAACATTATCAAATTAATAATGTTACAATTTATTTGTGATAGCATGAATGAACATCATATGCCCTCATTACTTTTAGGACATTATGTTAGGGGTTGGACATCATGATAGTCCATGATACACATCCACTCAATTGTGGCTCTAAAATATTATCTACACACTACTGAAGATCAAAGACGATTGATATTTATTCACAGTTATGTAGATTTACAAAACCTTATATAATTATGTGAAATTACCTATTAGTGATTTTAGGTATGACATATATTTCGCCATGTTTAATTTTCCCCTAACTCAATGAACTTCCCAAGCCAAAAATTTAATATTGGATTGATGAAACATCATTGTACCCACAACTATTATATGGTTGATACCTCATGCATCAATGAGTTCTGCCATAATATTCCATGAGGCCTTGTGGAACCTTAATTCCACATAAGTATCGAAAATGACCAATTTATCCATCATTTAAATGTTTCTTGCCATTATGGAACCATGATTATAGAAAACACATGAATCAGGATGGAAGTGAGGACATGAATGAAAAAGAGTTATGAATCCCCCAAAAGGTATGAATAAATACTTATAATTTTTTGATGTGTTTGGAAATACTATAAACCATCCACAAATTTCAAAAACTAAAAAACCATTAACCTAAGTTCAGTATCCCATGAAATATATATTATGGTTTTTTATATTAAAACATATAAATTCATCAATTCACTATCATTGTGTTCCTGAAATATAAATTTAAATGTATACCATACTACTCTCTGGATTGATTTGCATCCAACTATAGATAATATATCACCCGATTATTTCTTTAAGGATAAGAGTATATAAAATTATAACATTTATAAAAATAATAATGTCATCTACTAAGAGAAGGTGGGGGATTCCATTAATGTGACTCCTACTCCAAAAGGGATTAATGGTAACTCTATGAATGTCTATCTTTTAGAATTTACTAATAGAGTAATGGAATATAGTTAACATAGTGGATTAAAATTATCATGATTTCATAAAATATGAATAGAAATAACTATGATTCATTTATGGCCCATAATCCTAATTGAATATAATGGGGATCTAGGAAGAAAATGAAATGATATGTTACCTAACCAAATAATCCCATATAATACATAATCATAACAATTAAATACCACAAAAATATACCTTATAAGATTTATTTATTGATTTGGATTTAAATTTTGGTTCTATGTCTCTTTCAAGTGATATCTGTAATCACATATTTCCCTATAGAAATTGAATCTCGGGTATCCCTTCCACTTATAAAACTATGTTAATTTTTAGACACCCATTCAAGAGGACGAATTGTAGTCTCCTATTAAACACAATAGGAATTATCTTTTCCGGAAAGTTTCCAAATAAAGATAGGTCTTCAATTGCCTAATAAATTTGTGGTCTTTTACATTCAAAATTTTGATCATTATTGATAGACAATCCAATAGAGGTAAGACACACCTTGAAATAATCTTCAATTTCATACATAATCTATGAATTCTAATGATCCCATAAAGACATATAAAAAGAACCCATGAATTCATTTCATTTAGATGATATCTATTGTTCGAGGAACATCATTCTATCCAAAATATCACCTCTTTTAAGATTCACCAAAAATAAGATTTATCAGATTCTGACAGGGAATATGAAATAGATTCAAAAAAGACTGTATGGTCTATCGAGTATCCCTCATACAAAAAATGGTTAACATCATAGGGAAGAGATTTTATTTGATACTCATTCATACCTCCCACCACATCAATTCCATTGGAGTAAGATCCATCCTCTAAGAGGATGTTTGCAGTACCATCACATTTAATTTCATTTAAACATGGATAAATAATTATGTGTTCTTGTATTTTTCTTTAGCCATGACTATTTAGATTTATCACATTCAACATGTTCATGCTCTATTTTCATGGAAGATAATATTCTATTAAACATTAATAATTTTTCTAATTTACCAATAACAATAGTCTATTTGTCCTTTTGTGTTGTGATGTCTCGTATCAAGTTATAATGATACAATTTAACTGAAAAAACTGGTCATAATGTTTTGGGATCTTCATATGGATATATCATTTTCCCAACCACATCCATGCAATGGGAACTGAAACTATTATCTGCGAAAAACTTTAGACTTCTATATCCACATTGATATGTGAATCATTTTCCATCAACATAATTAATCATTGGATATATTGATGAATATAATTTTTATCTATGATACTTGATAAATAATATTTATTCTACAATTTTAAATTTGTATCTATCGTATTACCTCTACATTTATTGAAAAATGATCACAGTGCTTGTGTAAATGTGTGGGGTACCACCTCCATGATGATATGTGGTTCGTCTAATTTTTAAATAACATGGATGGAAATAATGAGTGATTAAATGAATATATATGATATAAATTAGATAATATTATTCTACAATGGTTAAATATTTTTTACCTATCTATCATTCAAATAATAGAAACTGAAAACAATTTTAGTTCGTAAAAAAGGACTTCCATCTACTTGTAGTGATTTAATTCATTATTTGTCTTTTATTTATATAAATACCTATAATGTGTATTTTTTTTTAAATATGGTGAATATTTAATGATTTACATTTTTTTGAGAATGAAACCACGACCGAGGTGCATGTATTTTACCATATGTTCAAAATTATTAAGAAAAAATAAATCAGTTATCAAAATGAAAAATTATTTTAATAAAAAATTATTAATAAATAAGTTATAAAATATTTTATATAATTAATATATTTTACTATATGATGTAATACAGTTGTGGAATATATTGAAAATAAATAAATTATTTTTATACGGGAGGGTTGAATTCATTTAATTCAAAAAATACATGAGGTAGAGGGTATGCATTTTAATATTATATTAATATTTTTTTATTATTACATTAATTTTGGGAGAAATTTTATGATTGTTATCTAATAATCCCCATGTATTACTCCTCATAAATTGATATTTCATTAATTTTTACATTTTAGTAAAGTTATCTTCCATTTGGAATTGATAATTGGAATAGAAAATGTTTTTAGGAATACCTGACATTATTTATTCTCTATGTAATGGGAATCCTTTTGATATAGTTTTATTTTTTCCATAAAATGATTAACGAATGACTTTTTAATATATAATGATATTTTATATTAATGTTTTACCTTGTAAGAATTAAAAAAAAAATATAATCATATTTTAATTTCATGAATGTGGTTTATTTTACTGAAAGTGTGAGCATGATCATTAATATAATGATTTTGATAAGAATGGTATTTCCCACTGACATTAACTCTTAATGCATTTAGTTTTATATTAAATGTTTCCATGGTTCTTTAAAATGATTTTTTTTTCTATAATATTTTGTAAAATTTTAAATTTTAAAAATGCGATATCAAATTGAAAAGACAATTTTGCTAAAAAATTATTTAGTGATATTTTAGTTTATTTTTTCATCTATAATAACACACATTGATGATATTAATTATTTAATGGGGATATGTCAAATGGTTAAATAATTATTCTTTCGGTTGATGGTTTATGATTAGGATGATATGATTTTTTTTCAAAACTAGTTTACTTTCAAAGGTCTATAAAATGAAGATATAATAAATTTTTTAAATTTGTTAGGAATACATCTGAATTTATTATGATTATATGATGGTTAATACCATAATTATAAATACTGATGATTAATTCGCTAAATATAGGTAACTTATGAGATAATTATGTTATGCCTGAATGTAGTTCCATGATCAAAACAGATGTATAGACATAGAATCATGTCTATATGTTTATACATGGACTGTCCTTAATTTCAACTTGTTTTTGAATGGACCTAGTCTCTTGTCCAATAGTTTATTTAGGGACATAATTTCTTTACATTTTCCAAAATAGTGTGATGATTTGTATTTATATATGTTCATAGTTTTATATGAATTTATTTCTCATTATTATGTTTATGGTATTTCCTTTTGGATAATAGATGATTATGGATGATTCAAAGCACTAAGGGATTATATATTCTATTATGAAAAATATGTATTCCAAAATTTATGTTTAATTATCATTGATTGATTGAATATTATTATATTCTATTCTAATAATATAATCATACCCTTATTCATATCTTATTCTCACTTCCCACAATTTATTTATATCTTAAATTTTTTATCTTACTAAGAATATAATCATAAAAATTATTCTATATAAAAAACGGTTGTTATGATGAATGGTTTTATATAGGGTAAATCAGTGAATGGTACCATGTGAAAAGTAAATTTTTGATGATAAATAATATTATTTATTAAATAAGAATATTGTATATCTAGTATCTAGAGTCAATAGACACATACATTCTTCCAGAATGTACTATGGTGAAATTTATTTAATATTAATGTGAAAACATGTAATATTAATGTATGTAAAACATTATTTCTCTAAAATATTTTCCAAATAAACTCTAATATCCCTACAATTCCAGAGAACAAAATTAAAGGGTCACTTGTTTTTATTTTATTTTTAATATCGATCTTATTTTTATATCACAATACCTTTACTACCAATTTATTATCTATATTTTCCTTACCCAATTTAGAATTTAAGAATTAGAATAGAAAAACTGAAAAATTATACCAAAAAATGGTTTATTAAAAGGGTGACCTATAATAGACTAATCTAAGAAAAAATAATTCATTGATGCAAACGTGGGAAAAATAACTGCAATGTTTTTTCAAAGTCACCCATGTCCAGAGTCATAAATTTTATTATAGTTATAGTATAACTAATATAATTATAAGGAGAACCTCCTATAACATCCTCTATCATTATTATTCCATTATAGAGGATTACAACTTGGATTTTAAGACAAAAAAATATTCAATAAATCTTTCTTCACCTTGTAATGTTGTAACCTTTGATCTCAAAATTATACATTTTATTTTTTCTATGAAAAGCACAATGAGTATCATATTCTTCATTTGGTATTTAATTTATATAATTTCATCTCCATTGATTTAATAGAAATAATCAAATTTTACTTATTATTAGGAATTTTAAATTGGTCCCATAAGCACTATTTATTCCCTTCATATTAATATTAATTTACAATTTTGGAAATTTTGATTTAGAATTTGAAATATATTTTTGAATAAATGACAATAAATTTTAATTATATGATTTATTTATTAAACATTCATCCAATACTTAATCTAATGGTTTGGAAAATTTATAATTTTCCCAAAACCACTAGTATCATTACAAATGTCCCACATATTTTAATTTGATCATTACTAACTAATAATATCGAGTCAATCCTTATAATTTCACATTTTTCCATTAATGTATTATTGAAACTGTAACAAAATCATTAGATGAAAATTACCTAAATACATCCAACACAACATGTACTTTGTCAACTTTAGTGAATCATATATATATCTTCCTTTTTTCAAATTAGTTATTGATCAATGGTTATAAAAAAATCCAGTCGTCTATCCTATGAAATCTTCTTTGAACATGACACATTTACCACAATTTACTCTAATACTTAATTTTTACTATGATCTTGAAATTTTTGTTTTGGTATAGCTTGTAATTTGATCAATTATAATTAAATTATAGATGGATCTAGTTGTATAGTCCTCCATAAAATGTTATAGCCCATGAAATACATTCATCCTCTCTTTTCAACCTCGTCTATACCTCCACAACACAATGTTTGTTTCCGCATTAAATGTTTATGTATAAAAATTGATGCACATTCGGTGGAAAACCATGATAATCCCATAATGTAGAATTATAAATGTACGATCATAATGATTGATATTAGAAACACTAACTCCCATAAATTAATTCACTCTGTTTTTTAAGCTTCTATTGTTATGAGGTTTCAAAAATAAAATTTATATTTTCATTTAATTGAATAGCTCTATGGAATTCCTATCATATTTGTGACACAGCCTATATGCCTAGCTATGTACCTAAAATAAAATTTTTATCATTTTATATATCAAATTATGATAAATATAATAATTTCATATACAAAAATTGGATATGTATTTGGGTGACCATTGTTTTACCATGAGTTCTCTTTGAACCATAGTTGACAGCTCATCTGGATGACCTACATGATGGGTAACTATGCCACACAATACCATTTATTTGACTTTAAGGATTACATATATAGTGGAATTTCCAACTGCATGCCTTCACTCAACTACCATGGTTAGAAATAGCATTGAAATTGGTAGGATTATTCAATCATGGTTGGGTTCTCATATAGCTATAACTTTTGGATAACCAGTTTATACTATTAAATAAAACTCCCTCTTTTCAAAAAAAAGTCAAAAACTTATGATTACTATTATAAAATTGGGTTTATCAGGGTTATATGTTTTGTTACATAGTCTATCATTTCCACAATTAAAAAATTGTTTAATTTTAGTTTATTTGAAATAAATAATATGAATCATTTCATAGTGAATATCCTGTGGAGACATGGCATGGAAAACCTAAAAACAGAAAACGGAAACTACACACAACATCTTCCATGAAGCTAATAGAGATTTTATATTTTGAAATCCCACCATATGGATTTATTTTTCCATAGAAATCAATACCAATCACTAAAAAGGCATCATGTAAGGATATCATCTCTGAGGTCATTATAATATAAAATTCCAAACTTTTCACTTCCAAATATGGGAAGCTTGTTACGTGGAAACAATTCATTCTTAAATTTATAGGGAAGGGTACTCAATCCATACCACAAATCCATCATCATTCACATCATATGGATTCACAAATTTTTATTAAATACTACAGATAAGTATTCCTATTTTTTTAATTAAGTGTAAAAATATGTACATGTGGATGGTTCATAATGTTTTATTAATAGTGATCCACTATTGATGAATAATGAGATCAATAGATATTATATTGTCATAAAAAGAACTATGATTTTGGATTTCTGGTTTATATATGAAAATGAACTTTAAAATTGATAATGATTAATTATATTAGTGTAAAACAAAAATTTGATTGTGTAAATAGTTTATATGACTACACCCAAATTACCCACTATTTTTTAAAATTTATTTAATTTTTAAATCACCACTATTGGAATAGTAGAGGGTTCCTTCTACCATCACATATATCAGTGTCAAGAATCACTTTTTGAATATAATGAATTGTTTTCTTATTTTTGAACAAAAATAATAATAATTTAATTATTAGAATTTTTGAATTCATACCCACAAAATTATTGTCATGTTTTCAAACCTCCAACTATGGAACTTCATTCTATTCAAAAGTAAATTCTACGGTTATACCACCTGACCATATAGTGAATACATATTATATTATTATTCATGAAAAAACATTATATATTATAGTAAATCCCAGAATAATAATATTTAATATCTTTTGATAATAGATACGTAAAAAAATTATTTTACAGTCATTCTTCTGTATCTAGCACATTTAATATTTTCATATTACAACCGTCAATATATATTTAACAAAATATTCCTATTAATTAATAATGAAATGGATTCATATGAGAAGGTAAGTCTATATATTTTTGTTAAGGGTAAATATATGATATTAATATAGATGTTCATATGTTTGTATAATATGAATGTTGGTTGTCCATTAAATTTATTATAGATTAAAGATGATAAAAGAAAACAATTACATGAGGAAATTATACATCATTTATCATTTTTGATTGAGGATATAAAAATGTAACATCACCTAGATTCATAATCATGAACCCATGATTCATCTCCTAATCCAACTGTGCACAACATCATAGAAATCATCACAACAAACACAATCCACTTATATAAAGACACTGCCATTGCATATATTTTTCATGTACGTAGTTATCAAAAATTCCCAATATATTAAAATCATGTATATTCACTTTATAATTTTATTACCACCACATGGGAGAGTGTGATATGTTAGAATTTACCTTCACCCATGTCACCATAATCCCCTTTAGGTAGCCTATGACAGTTAAAACCTATGAGAACTGACATTGAGGAATGATAATAGAGTAATGTGAAGGAGAAAACCCTTAAAAAATTCAAAATTTCCCAGAGTATATTTTACAATATTGAATTGACCAACTCAAACTATATTCATGTGAATGGTTCACCACGAAAGGTGTCCATAAGATCATATGACCAATTGGTAAATGAGACACCAAATAATCGCGTTGAGGAGACCATAAAGCATAGAACATATCTTATAAAGCCCATAACCAAAGGAAGTTCACTTGTGATATCCTTCTACCTAGATACTTCACATTAGTGACCCATCACATAGGGAACATCATATAGGAGAAGCATCATCATTTTCATTTCATATTGATTACTATTCAGAAAAATCACTTCACATATGAAACACATCAACGAAGACACTAAACATGGGTGACTCTTAGCCCATGATACTTTAATTTGGCCACCCTTTATCGGGGATACTATAAAATGGGTAAACAACCAATCCAACCCCTCACTATAGAAAACCACACCTCAAAATCCATTAGGACATACAATCGTGACTTCAAATCACAATAGGGTATCATGTGCACTCTATTATCAATGATATATTATCCGTTCATCCTTGTCTCATTATTAGGATTCCAATCACCATATAATGCTATAAGAGTGATGAATACATATGATCAGTTCATGTGCACCAACTTTCACACCATTGAAAATGTATTACATAGAGAAAATTAGGCAAGTGAATTCATATCCCAAATTCACAGAACCCATAGGTTGATCATACTCGAGGATTTACTTTATTATGAGGGTACATATTTTAAGGATGATAGAGTGGTCTCTCCTTTCACATGTAGATCATCTCGATTCTTATTTCCAATTAGCAGCCCAATTCACATTAGAATTTTCTAATTATGTATAATAACCATGGTTCTTCTCGTTGATGGTATCATCAGAATGAATCATCATGATAACTAAGGATAGATAATGATAATTGCGAAATAATCATGTAAAATGTTCCTCTCCACTAGTACGAAAAAACCTACCCATTCAAATGAAAATACATATTCACCATATACCAATGAAACATCATGGGTAGCTCATGTGGCATCCCCAAAACATATTTATCATGGGACCATAACCCTATTGAGTCCAATCTCACATCAATATCCATCAATTTTTGGATTCTTAACATGGATATAACGTTCCAACTTTTCTTGTATAATAATTAATATTGTTCTCATGGAGGACATGATTATCAAAAAACTGTAATGAGATTGGAGCACTCATCTATGGGGATGTCGATCAAATAAGTATCAATCCATCCTCACTGGGACCTACTATCTATGATAAATTTATTAATTGTTTTAATATGCCTTTGTTTATGTCTCTATTCTCCATCATCAATGGGGTATTGTCAAAATGAATATAATGTGATTTTTTGTGTATATAACTCTATATAGTCCCTAATGATGATTTCTTCATCATGAAATTTCAATATTTCCAAACCACTCATCCAAGAGAAGCCCTAATGAATAATCGTTAACTCATTATTGAGTCCCTTTACTCATTGAAAACATATTCAAAGTAACAGATAACATATAAATAATCAATAAATTTGACTGATCTACACATATATTCTTATTTATGACATTAAGCATAAAACACATAGTTTTAGTGGTTATATTTTATCATTTTAGTAGAATAACAATGTAACCATATGTTATCCTTTCCAAATTTGTTTAAATTGAAAACCAAATATATTAACGTCTGATGCTTAACTATAACAATTTTTTTGTATTGCACGATTTTAAAGTACACATTATGGTCATATTAAAATACATTAAATTGTTTGACTTGAACTATATTGGCATTGATTCATGTTTAAAATGATATTTTGTATTCCTCCCTATGGAAGAAATCCTATATCATATGTTATATTTGTCTTCATGGGTACATATTACTCATGAATACAATTATGGACACCCATCATCGGTCTATAATCCAAGAAATATCGTAGGTTTTATCACTAGGTCAATAACCCCATATGAACCATCATTATAGTAATTTATTATTGGTTATTCTATATCCTACTTTGTGGTAAATATATTATGTTCCCATTCAACCATCTCATTGGTCCATATTTTCAATGAAATCGTACCTCCTCTTGAAGGGTAATATTTTATTTTGGTTATAACCAAATCCATCTTCATCATGATATATTCCAATTAGGGGAAACCTAAAATTGTGTCTTATGTTTAATATCTATTTAAATAACTAATGGGAACCAAGTGAAATAAATTCAATTCTTTGTGAAAATATATTTCATTTTAGTTTTTATTTTCTAATGAAAATAAAACATCTACTAATTACCATTATTTATAATCTAACTACATTGGCCCTGATTTCATTTATGGGGATACGTAAGTATCTAGTTGCATTGGATTACTCCAAACACCACAAACATCACCACCTCCTGGGATGTAAATAATCAGTAGAGAAATTTTTTTGTTATTGTTAAACCATAGAATCAAGAACAAAACACTTTTAATATGTATATTAATGATACAAAACCACTAATACTTACATGTTCTCACATTACAACATGATACAGATCCATCATATTTATTAGGAGGGTAAATAGTCCCACACTTGGTTATGGGAAGTGTTCAATAAATAAATATTAAACATATAAAAGTGTCATGTATTAAGAGAAAATTAACCAAAAATGCGTTAATTGAATCTAAACTCTCATTTTATTGATCAAAAAACATTCTAATGAATTGATGGTTGGAAACCCCATGTCCACAGCCTCTAGAAAGTCGGTCCAAACATAAAATTATCCTTGAATCATTTTGAACATGAATGTACATAAAGTATTGTTCCCATTTTACAAATGTTTACATCAAAAATAATTTTTTGAATCGCATGTGAACTACGTAATAACAAAAAAACAATGTTTTCTGCATGTTAAGATAATCAATTTCATTTCTTAATGAAAAATAGAATATTGAACCTAACATGATTATTTCAATAACTACAGTTACTACATTATACTTCTCTTAAATGAATAATTGATTCAATATTATCTTTACTATGATTCATAACTAATTGTTTTTATTGAAATCTCTACACGACTCCTCTTAAAAGACCCTCATCCATCTATGCCTATTAAACCATCCAATCATCAATAGAAGGAAATGGATGTTTCCAATGATGTTTCCACCTAACCAACAGTTCTCTCTATCACAAAAAAGAACTACCATAGACTATTCACAGATTCACGTGTTTGGGATTATCAACTCTATTATGCATTACCCACTTTATAGGCTATGTGAGAGATCATCCACACCATCATTCATAATATAACACAAAATTGATATAAGAAATTAATGATGTAGATGGTGGTTCATATGACATGCATGAGCCACATCAGGATCCATTCTTTTGAGTTTACGATGAGTATCTATATTATTTTGGGTGATATAAGTGGACATCAAACATGATATCATCCCTGTATTAGAGTTTCTTTTGAGTGATCTTGTTAACTATCTCATTTGAAAATTCCATATGACCCAGAATCCCAATGAATCCTTTGAGTGTTCCACCCATGGAGTCCTAATTCTGGTTCACATGTTTCGGGAGAAAAAATATCCATTGATTACAAAATATGGATGTATGGGTGTAGGATTATAACATTATTCAAAAAAACACCTTCATCATCACATTATAGAAGCACTTGAAGAACATGATTATATCCATTCCAAATAACAAAAAATATTCCAACATACCCTGTAAGTATTTTGATGAAAAATCATTCTTTTCTAAAATCCATCTGATGGTAGTCTCAAATTCCTATTCTATTACATGTTTCACATCAACATAACCCGATGAGGAATAATGTATTAAAGTGGGATTATATATCAAATTTTCTAATAAATTGACTCGTATCCCAAATCCTTACTTTAAATCCAATTTGAATATCTTGATGGATATTTACGAGTAGGTTTATATTCTTAACAAGGTCGTGGATAGTTAATAGACTATAACAATTGTTGTAGTAGTTTTAGTAAAGGTATCATAAAATTATATGATAATAGGAAATATTGTAATGGATCATATTCATTCCCCCAGATATGTTAAATCCTATGAACAAATTATTTTGACAGTTAATCAATAATGTGTTTGTATCCCCACTTTCATTCAATCGAATCGTCCTGTATAATTTTAAAAAGAAAACCATTTATTATTTTGATAATATTACCTTCTGAAAAATTATTCACATTTACAATTATATAACCACATCTAGGAATGGTCATTCTCCTACCAATAAAAAATAAATCACCAATATAATATTAAAATTGCTTTGTTGGAGGCCCATAATCCAGCTCCCATGAAATATAGAGAGATATAACAAAACAAATTTTTATCACACATAATTAAAACACATTATCTCTCACAATGCAATGAGACCCACCAGAAAATTTTGGTTATCCAAGGTGGAATTGATATATACATAGCATACCTCAAAACACTCATTATTATATTTTGATAGGAATATAGTTGACATCTATCAATATTCTTATCTACAAAGGAAGCTATACAAAATTCCTAACTGCATCTACCCAACAATGAATTCTGTGGGGTCATCATTTTATGGGAAACACACAACCAAGGAGAAGTCTCATATCCCTACCCCAACTAATGTTCATGTTATATTGGATAATCAATATCAATTGGTATTATTCATCTTTATAATGACTTCAAATTTTACCATGGAATAATTTCTCATATTTTTAGATCTGAAAATATTCCCCATAGATGGTTGATAATTCAACATTATGGGGATCTAAATTCCATTTCATTTAGCGCCATTGAATAAAGTTTTCGCATGGAATCTTCTTAGAAGGACCTATCTCTAGTGGAATCTCACTCCAAGATTAATTTACATACCTATTTTATGTTACCTTGAATAATACCTTGGATCAATATTTTAATTAAATTTGGAAGAATGTCACATAAATTACCTCCTCATTAATCAATGGTAACATACATGGACTAACTGAAAAACTGAGGTATTGATAATTATTTGTTTCACAATCAGAAAAATTATCACCCAATGCCAAATCATTAATCTCAATAATCCATATCCCACTAATTATATAGCATTAAAATACCATTATAGTTAGATTGTGGGGAGTAATATTATTATGGATATTTTTACAAAGTTTCATTCTTGAGAAAATAACAATTGAATAATAACAAATCATTTATATTCTATCTCATGAACACTAATAAATATTAATACCTACAATCATCAAAAAAAAATAATGAATTCATTATCATCATTTTAATATATGGATTACTCGTCAACATTTTAAAGATCAAAATTTATCTTCTGGCGAATACATCAAACATATTAATGTAGACAAGGAACTCTACAATATATTGAATCATAATCCATTTTAGATACCTAAAATAATAAGTTTGTATTATATCACAAAGATAGCCCCCATTTCAACCATGGTGCCATGAAATATCTAATACAGTTAGTATGAAAATCCCACACCATTTTATTTATTATCATATGGTGAGAGTATTGGTAATTTTTATTTCATCCTACAAATTAGCTAGATGTATCCTCTCATAAAGGTAAAATTTATGTCATCACCTCAGAAGAAGTATTTTTATCATGGTTATTATATGCAGAGACGAAGTTATAACACAATCACACTACATCCAAATAATAAAAAAGGAATTATAAAAATGAGTGGGAAATCAATATTTTGTTAATACATTATTTAAAAAATTTGAATCTATTTTTATAACCTCTAATAAAAAAATAAAAAAATGATAGATTCTACAGGTGACATACATTTCATACTAATAATAATTCCTACATCATGATAATTCTAATATAAAATCTCAAAATGTCAAAATAATAGTTTCAATATCATACCCTATAATAATATGGGATAATATTAATCTCATAGGGTTGGATAATAGATATAAATATATCCTCCAAACCCCATGGGCCAACAAACACCTATATAACACGACACTTTGTTTTAGATGAAGCATGGAACATCAATTTTCCATCCCATCACCTCTAGTATTGCAGAAACATCAATGTTATTACCCTCCAATACCATCCAATACAAGATAAACCCCTGTCATTCTAGTAGATTTCAATGCATAAAAATATTTATTCCCTCATTATCATCCTATAAATATAATATCCAAAAGAGTGTTTAAAACACTTTATATAGATATCATTTATTTTCGATATGATTTTCAATAAGATTTACAATGAAAGTGGGGGTATTCATTGATGTCAATATGATGAAAAATATTCCCATCTAAAGATAAATGCGTGATTTTTGGTGAATTTTCATTTATTATTTGGATTTGATTTGATAATATAATTATACAATTTTATTTTGACTATTTTTAACCAACAACTAAATCTAAAGTCATGTGGATGTGAAGATAAATTGTGAAAAAAAATAGAATAATGAAAAATGTAAATAATTCATTTGGTTGAATTTATAATTGGATAAAATTTGTTGTTGTTTAATGAAGTCCATGTCATATTTAATTATATCTTAGTGAGTTTTATGGGGATCGTGAATATGTTTATTTTCATTAATGTATTACCATGAAAAAATTTAAAATTTAATTCTATATTGGGAATCATATAGAATGAGAAAAAAAATTATGTACATTACTAAAAAAATATTTTAAAATTTTCTATAAACAATATGACATTCCCTTAATTGAATTAGAACATATCAAGAACAAATATTAGTCCTTCAGGTCGACCATGAGGAAGAGGTCATCGTTTTCTTAAAAGGTGGTTGGAGGGAATTTATTTCCCAACTAGAATATATAGGCTTGAAATAGGTTCATAGGGCACATAGAATATGTAGTGTGTGAAGAATAATGCTTCATGGTTCTAGGTGTTCCACATTGTTGTGTAGTGACCCGTAAGAGGTGTGTGAGTTTTTTTAATTATAGATCCACTACCTGCTACAATGGTTTGTGACATAGATTCTATTAGTAATCATTGAAAAACATTCATAATTTTATATGTGTTATAGCGATATAAAGATTTAATATTCACGTGTTATAAATAAACACATAAAATGATGCCTCTCGGATTTGAATCACCTCACACATCTGATCAAAATAATAGACCATATTCAACTTCATATATACTATAATAAAATCCTGGTCTTTTAAGACCTCACCAAATTCATTATAGGAAGATTATTCTCTCTGTATACTCCAGGCTTAATCAAGATGACCACATCACAGCTTCTCTAAATGACGTGGAGGAATTAAAATTTACATAGGAAAGAATATTGAAAAAAGTTTTTTTTCTATAGTTGAAATATTAAAATACAATATCTCTCTCACTAATATAATATTTTAATTTCCCAAGTTCTATAAATTTTTATGGTGATTCACTATAGAAATAATTTCATTACTATACTCTCCATGCATTATGGAAAAAATAAATGACTGCACTATAGATGGATATATACAGAATAAGGTTTTTATTACTTCACCAATGCAGAATATTCTACAAAATTATTAGTTGCATGATGATTTTATTAGGATTTTATCTTATGATAGAGAGACATGGATTACATTAATGAAAAAATCAGTATATTGAATTTGTTTTGATATTTGAGGATGTTGAAAAAGTAATAGTTTTTTTTAATATTGCATGGGAGAAGAAATATATCCCTATAATTATTATATTTATAAGGTAAAATAAATAAATAAATATTTAGGAATTAATGTGAATTTCTAGGTTCCATTAAATGTGAATCTGATGATGTATACATAGAGATTGGTTCAAGAAATTATTATAATAAACTAGAACAATTTATTTTCTACCTCAAATATATTATTTAAGTTACATTAAAATATGGATAATTATGGTGATCTAAATTATTGATGATAATATGTGTATACATAGAATATATATCAATATTGAAATAAAATGATTATGAATTAGTTTGAAACAATTATAAAGTGATGGATATTTTATTTCTCAAGAATATGATATTATATATTACATCTACTCCATATCTAATATATCAAAAAAATAATGAAATTGACATATGACACATCCATGCTAGATATATTAGATTCAAAAGAATTAATAAATAAAAAATAAGAAAAAAATATTGTGGCAAGAAAAAGTCTTCATTTTTTCATTATGTGAAATTAGTGAAGTATAAGAAGATCAAATTTTCTTATCATTGATGGTTGATAAGATTAAAATTTAATGTTTTAGAAGATATTTGTAAATTTTTTTAAAAAAATATAATGAGCACAATATGTTCACTAAATATATATAAATTCATAATATTAGGCCTACTCAATTGTGGATATTGAATAATTTTTTTATATTAGTGGTTCCTATATAAAAAATATTATTTACCAATTACATGGAGTAGATAGTGCCTATATAAATTTGGGTGAACATATTTCAATTATTTTGTTCACTAAAATTAATAGTGATTAGAAAATACATGAATCAAATTTAGTTATATCATTTCAAAGAGTAGGTTCTCACATCAATACCAAACAATATATTAATCCTTGTGTTATTTTAATTCATTTTAATGTGTTTCATATATGAGAGGAGAGACATCAATGAATGTGATATCATGGATATAACTGGATAATGGGGATGAATTAAAAATTGAATTCATAATATTTTCCACTGATTAACCACACCTCAGTAGATCTGAAGTGGGGTTCTATTATTTTTATCAGATCCTAAGGATCAATCTGTTGGATTACATATATTCAAATAATTTATTCTAGAATATTTGAATATCTATCTTGATCACGTATTTATGTTAAATTCTAGAGATGTTATATTCATTACCACTAAGAACTCAATACCATTCATGAAATTAATAACTAGGAAAACGAAGGAGTATAAAAAGATAAAGTGGATCCGTCTTTTCTCATTAGAGGTAGATGAATTTTGTGTACCTCTTTGAATTGATGAAACCACATAAGAAATGTTTAGAGACAATAACAATGTTGTTTTAGAAAATAAGGATATGGATAAAATTATTAACTCACATTAATAAATGGAATCAAATAATTATATGGTTTTTGATAATTTTAGTATAAAATTTCGAAAGTATGACCAATGAACTTGTTGATGTTATAATATGATAGTGTATTTCACAATTAATGTATATAATGAGGAGGTTAAATGAATATAATAAAAAATATAGAATCGAGGATCTATAAAATCACATAGAAGGATGAGTTCACTATAGAGTAATTAAATAATATACATGAAATGTATGAAACTATATAAATTAGTAGTCCTGTATAGAATGCTCAATTATTAACAAAATCCAAGACAATAAAATTGATTAACTAACAGTTACACTAAATGTTCACATTTCTTAATGTATATGTAGAGATGTTGTGACAATATTGCAAAGGTATACTGGCATTTATTGGAGATAAAAGTAATTATTTCAATATGAGATGTATTACATTAGAAATCAAACTAGCTAATATTGAAAAGAATCATGTCGAGACATTACAATCAAAGAAGTATGTTATTGATGCTAAACACTGTTCATTGGAGGAAAATAAAGATAAGTTATCTGTATCATATGGATGTATGATAATTTCATCACCTAATGATAATTCTCAAGAATATACCAAGAAACCTCTACCATCAATAGCTCAATGTAATAATTTTACTAAAAATAATTCTATGAAAAGTGAATGTTTAAATTAAATATATATATATATATGGATAAATAATTAAGATCCATATAAAATAACAATGGTTGGGAATAAAATTTTATAAGTAAGATCAAAATGAATAAAGAATGGGTGGTATAGGATAGCCAAGAAATCATGTTTAAGATGAGAATTATAGATAAAATAATGAATTTAATATAAGATCATGATCTATGGGACGATTTTGAATATATAATTGATTTCTGTATTATAAAAGCGATTTTTGGTGAAATACATTGAATGATTATGGAAAATATAAACCCATTCTAAGAGGGATTAATTAGGTTTATATGAAACCTACACAAAATAACATAATTACTTCTATATCAAATAAATTTGATGCAAAAAAATATTACTATTATGTTGGTTGAAGTGGTGATCAAAAAATTGGATATGTATATACGATTACTTGTATAAAATAAGAATGAAATGTCAATACCCTAATGTTATAAATAATTTAACATTGGTATAAATATGAATATAGATATCAAAACACCAAATAATGTTAAGAATAAATAGTCTTTGAAATCATGTATGATCCTTATAAGATCCAAGATATATGTAGTAATATTATGAAGACTATCACACCTAAAACGTTTTATGTGATTAACACCTAGATGATTCTTTTTGGAATCTATAATAAGTCCTCCAGTAACTCCAAATATATACCAATCATTTGGTAATAGATTTGGTTTTAGATATAATAATGGATGATTCCAAAGATAAATATAATGAAAAAACTAAAAATAAGGCTTTACATGAAAAATAGATTGTTCATGATAGCTTCTGAAAAATAACAACTCTTATATTATTGATTTTCAATAATGTAATTGAATTGTATATGAAAAAACAATAACGATTGTTTAATTATAATTCCAGAATAATTATATTTCTAAAAAATATATCATCTTTCACCATAGATAGAACATAATAAATATATCAAGTGAAGTGAATGTCCATACATAATGAAATTGATGAAATGATATGATAAATACTTCCTCAAGAGGAAAACGAAAAAACATTACATTTCTGAGAATTATAAATCTGTAATGTATAAAATAGTGGTTAAGAAACTATTCTATCCATTCTATATACATTCATGAGTATGAATTTCAATATTATTCATTTAATTATTGAATAAATAATTTATATTAAAAGAAAATTACTGTGATGTGATTTATCATATGGTAAATGTATTAATGTTGTATTAAGATGTACTTAATATTGAAAAAATAGATGACAATCACATCATGTATTGTTAATGCATGTTGGTATTCAAAAAATAATCCTTTCAAGAATATCTTCCTTAATGATAATTTGAAAGTATTCAACCCATGGATAAATAACATGAAGATACATATTCTTTTATCCTCTATATTATAAAATTATGATATTAAAAATTAAATAATTTCTATATAATGATGACATTATAGAGTTCATCCCTTGTGCGAGACACAAATGATAGATTTAAGCTTCCATAATTGATTTCAAAATGACAATATTCACATTCTAGATGGTTCCTACTTAAAAATTCACGTTAAGTGTTTTTTCAAATGATTATAATATCCGAGGTAAAAAGTAATATTATAAAAAAATAAACATTAAAAATTAAAGGATATTATAAGTCAATGGGGGAAATAGATTACATTAATTAAATGAAAAATAAAATTATGGATAATCTCAAAATATATTATATAAAATTTTATTTTGTAATTGAATATTTTTAATTAGTTTTTTTGATGTGATTATTATAGTATTATGATAATATAATTGTGTTGGTATCTGTAATTTGTTTTATGTTATAATATAGTTATATTATGTCTAAAGAAGATTGTCAGTTATCAAACCATTTTTATAAACTTTTATGGATTGCATAATTATCAAAATTAAACACTCTTGTTTTCTAGAAAGATAATGATATAATATACTAAGAGTGATATGATTAATAGAAAGTTTATATGTATAAATTGATATAATTTTTCTCAAGTACAATGTATTTTTTTAATGAGAAGGAGAGAAATTTGTGACGACTCTTTGATAAGAAATATGGAATGAAAGTAAAAGTACATATTGAAGTGGCATTTTAGAATGTTATTATTTTGGGTATTAAAGTAAACACAAATGTGATAAATTTTGAACTCACATTGTAATGATTGTATTTATAATCAATAATATTTTCAATTAAATTTAAAATGAATTATGTATATTCATTTATTTCATTATGTTGATCAATCATTGTGAGTTATGACAAATATTTGATTCATCGAGAAATCTTATGGATTCATTGGAAGTCATTTGATCACAAAATTCTATATGTTTAATGTGCTGATTTGTTAACCAATATAAATAATAACGAAATGTTCAAGTGATGTTTGGATTTTAAACATTGTTTACAAATATGATGAATGGAAATGATCCCTCCAATGATATTTTTATTCCGATTATAGTACAAGAAGTCAAATGTCAGTAAATAAATATTTTATTATTATAAAAGGATTATAATAAAGGTCTTGAAGATTTAAATATTCATATGTTATGTTTCCCTAAAAATTGTGATAATTATATTATGCATAATCAATAAATTTGATGGAGGATTCATGTTTGAAAAATATATTCATATGTACAAATATATGAATAGGCCATCAAAATGTGGCCAAACCCCAACAATACAAGAACCCTTCAAATGCACATGTGGGACCTTGAGATCAACCACAAGGGAGGGGTTATCCTAGACATCCATAAGTGGAAAGTTGGATTATAGCTTCTATAATGAACATAAGGTCATATATAGTTTCAAATGGAACGTTGTTACCATAATGTCTAAAAAAGGCACACAAGCTACCTATGTGTATGGTATAAGTGTGGAAGGACCCATGAATCACATGTGTGTGTGTGTGTTGAAGGTAATGACCCCAATGGAATCTCAAAAAGTAAATTATAGAGAAATTATTATTAATTAGTGATAACATAATGTAAATATATATTTGGGATAGTGAGGAATGGAATTATTTTTCATGTGTTAAAAAATTAAAAATATAATGTTTCACATTAATTTGAAATATATAATTTCTAAAATTAAATCAATCAATCATCTTTATCCCCACGTTAACCTATATAAAAACCATAATATTATATCCCTCACATTATACATTACGAAAATAAGATACTAATTATATTCTCTTTATCTAATTGATAATCCAATGTCTTCGGTTATCCAAGTGGCATAGAGTATCCAAAATTATTGAAGGAAAGGATTTATAAAAAATCATATTCATTTTTGGGAAAGAAAAACATAATGGAGTCTACAATATAAGATGATGTTTAAATTTCCATGATTGTAGTAATTTTTAGGGTGTTGCACTATGCAGATAATGTTTATGTGTTTTTAGTCAAGATTAAAAATAATGAAAAATTAATGCATAATGGAAGAAGAACTAGAAAACAACGTTTTTATTAGCTCAACATAAATGAATTGGAGACTGTGAATTAATTTACAGGTCTGTTTTTTTAGTTTTTTATATAACACCATAGTGGCATCTAATACTCCGTAAATATTATATCTATGAATGAAATCAGTACTGATTTTTGAGGAGTCTATAGTTTTTACAGATATTTTTAAAACATCCTAATAGAAAAAATATTATATTATTTTTTATGGATTTAAATTGGATTTTAAATGAACATTTAAATGGGTACTCTTAAGAGTTTTAAGACTCAACCAAATGTGGATCAATTATAGAAAATATTTAGAATGGTTCAGTAATAAATTGTTAAAAAATATAAAAAATAATTCCCTCTGTCAAATATGAATATATTAGGTGTATTCAAATAATGATAATAATTTGGATGTGAATTGATGATGATAATATTCACATATAATGAATATATATATATATATGTGTGAAAAAATATAATGAATATGATCAATTAATGTCTATGATACCCATGACAAATTTTTTTTTTGAGAAAGAGATATGATATATTGCATCATCGATATATTATCATAAATTGAATAAAGATGGAAATTGAGATTGGGAACTTCAATTATATATGTTGTATATTCTCAATAATTTAATAATTGAGGAATAATTAAATTGTTGTTCTGTTGATAGATTATTCAGGTATAAATTTTCAAAAATATTATATATATTAGAAGATGGAATGTTTTGATAATTTAAGGTTAACAAGACTAGTAGTTGTTCATTTACAAAAATATGTGAATGTGTGGACATAAACAAACATCTCATCTCACCGAATGTATTTGAAGGAATAAGAATTTGTATATATATTTAAAGTATGGTAATTAATATCTATTTCAGAATTTGAGTTGGTAATAAAAATAATTCTATTTATCCTTTAAATGGAGTGGATATTACATGTATAAACACATGATCAAATTATTCATTACTTGTGATCAATAAAATTAAATGTGAAAAAAATATGTGAAAAAAACCATATGCTGATCATGAAATTATAGGAATAGTTCTGGTGTTCCATATAACTAGTAACCCAACCTAGCCATGACATAGACCAAATGTTGTTCCTAATGCCTAGAGTCTAGAAACAAGTGCATGGTCATCAAGTAAAACCTTTGTGAATAGTATATCCCAAAAATAAGTACATTCATCTACATGAATATTCTCATCAATAAATCCCCAATATAAAAAATATATAGACATCAAAGGAAAATATAACAAGCAAGAGTGAAAAAATTATCATTTATAAACAAAATGATAAATAAAAAAAATATAGAGGGTAAATGACTAGACAATAAGGCCTCCACAAAATATGTGTTTCAATGAACTCATTCCCCCACCACAAACTCGTATACCATGATGAACCACTGGCATGCAGATATAACCCTCTATATTTTTGGGAGCACTGCTGTTACCTGAATCAAACATAACATTTTAAACAATTACACAATGGAGTTTGAAGGGTGTGAGAGGATTTTCGTATTAGGAAGCCACCAAAATTATTCCATTCTTTGACATGAAATTATAAATTTACATAATTTATTTTATGGTCAATAAATATAATATTTTATAAAAATTATATTGTTTTAAAAGAGGATATTTAATTGAAATATAGCTGAAAATTATGGATAATATCTGACTATGGTAAATACCTATGTAACACGGATTAGATGGGTATTAGGATCCTATTAATCACTATAATCAAATCCCTGCCATGTGAAATCACTTTTGATACAATCCCAATCCCAATAATTGAAACCATACATTACAATGAACATCTTATATAGGTGAAATCGCCATTAAATGTTGAACTCGCACTAAAACCCATGGAAAACACCTTCAGTACCAGCCACATAGTTTATCATACCCAATTATAATCTAAATAATTCATAATAAAATAATTATTTATTTTTAGGGTAAGGGAGTTCCAACCACTTGGTTTAAATATTTAGAAATCTGGGAGGAAAGCTGAAGTCACGCCAAGGGGAGATCATATAAGGGAATGATCATATCAATACCATAATGATACAACCCAGAGATAAGATGTTGTACTAGATAGAGTTCAACATAACTACTAAAAAATAATAACATAATAAATATGGTAAAAGAGAGCAGGAAGAGGGAATGAGAGAAGATAAGAGGAACTGACATTAATGTTTCTTGATGATATGAATCCAGAACATAGAAATATTAGAGCATGGGGAAGTGTAGGTGGAGAGGGATTAATTCATAGGTAATAGATTTTTTAATGGGTTGATAATGAGGGGTATGTTATTGTATGTCTGGGATGGGAAATATTTGAAATCCCATAAATGTGATGATATGATATGCCACAGAGTTTGGAAACATGGTTTTCTAGACCATCAATGATTTATGAAGCTCAACTATCCATGAGAAAAAGTGAGCCACGTTGTTCCTTGGGGAGGGTTTGAACATTTTTTATAGGTCATATATCATAGAATGGGTCATTTTCTAGGGATAATGGTCTTCACTAGGCTGGCACATGTTTCCCCCTAACCATGTTCCCATCAGTTTCCTCCATTTATTAAGCCCAATAAAATGAATTTTCTAAAAATCCCATTGGATAATCCTAGAATAAAGATAAATATAGAAATAAATTTGAAGATAACTCAAAATGACTTCATGGATATGAAAATTATACCCACCATTAAATATTTCTTCCCATGAAAATCAAAATTGAAGATGGATTATAGAATAAATGAGGGTATTGATCCTCCACCAAAGAAATTAGTTCCCATGACTTGGGATCATAAGTGTTATACTTCCAAATTCACCATTCCAAAGTGATGGAATTACCCAGAATAACCTCTTACAAAGAATATAAAATATACACTGGTCCCCAAAATAGAGATAAATCATATTCAAGATCCATTTCTACCCAAATTAACTTGTGAGATCTGTTATGGTTATACATCTTCAGTTATGAGACATAGAAAATGTCACAGATGTATATCAACAAGGTCAAAAAAGTGAAATGATATGCAACCTTACAAATTGTTTCAGTAATATAAATTTTTTTCACATACATCAATATCATTTTCCCATCATTAAAAAGACAACAATGTCCCATGTGAGGTTTCACCTTAATAAACATTATCAAAATCTCAAAACTCTCAGGGTATATGTCATTTATTAAAATAGGAATTATGGAGTAAATTCACCATAAATAACTATTTCTTGATAAATCGTGATTTATCATATTTCCCATGCATAAGTCACAATCCCAGTAAAGATGTCTCACCCACTTCCATCATGTACTATTTATTATCATCAAATGCAAGGTTATTCTATGAGATCCAAAATCAAACGGGAAATCATGACTAATGTCATCCAATGTTTGGTTGGCCCTCTGGGTTTTACCATCCATCAGAGGTTGATAAACTGCACTATGTTTGATTTGTGGTCCCATTTCATTCTAAAGCCCTTCCTTAAACTGTTTGGTATATGGAGTGTCCCTATCTAAAAAAATAACTAATGAAACACCGTTATTCCTCAGAGTAAATTTAACAGTCAAAAGTACCATATTATCTACCATAGTAAAATACTTGATTAGAATAAAATTAGGGAACATAGATAAATGATCAATGACAAACAAAATTATGTTCCTTCATAGTGGTGTATAGGGAAACAAAATTATAATTTCCACGGTGATGTCAACCCAATTTTGCATTGGAATGGGTAATGTCTGAAGTAATCCTAATGGCCTATGGTTTTCAAATTTAGATAGATGAAAATTATAACACATTCATAAATAGTTATCTATATCAATCCTCAGACCTATCCACCAAAACGGTTGTTTTATGTTTTAGAATATATTGGGTATCCTAGTATAAATATACTAGTAGGACTAAGGATATTCGGCATTATCACATTCCCTAATGATAAAATAACAACAATGTTACCCCTGAGGGAAAGGATTCCCTTAGAAAATAATTATTTGTTTTCATGAAAATCTCAACCAATTCGAGGCTTCATTGAAAACAAGATCATTTCATCATTTGGGTGCTCTAACAGAATTAGTTTTATAAGAGAAGGAATAAAATCAAATCATGATGAGAACAACACTCCACTATGCTCCATGGTTTCTAGGTGCATTTGGAGAATACCCTCATCAATATCCACTAAAAAATAGACTTATTCATTGCATATACTATCATCTTACCAATTCGAGTGTCAGCCACCACATTAACATTTACCGGGGTGTAAAGAATATCAAAGTCAAACCCCTCAAGGTACTAAACCGTTTGCTGTTTCAATATACCTTGTTTTTAGGATAAAATGTAGTAAAATATCATTTCTCTTATGTAGACTACAATATTCATCATTAAGATATAGTGATTCTATGTTTTCAATGCATGCATCATTGAAACTAGTTTTAGATCATATATTGTATAATACCTTTTTTTGGATTTTGAAAGATCCATAAGACACCATATGTTCATACTTCATTAACAAACAACGAAGATCCATAATATATACAACACTATAGACAATGTGCCCATTTTGTATTCAAGTGGGATCAAAATATATCTTTGTTGAACCACCGCTTAAATTATCAAAATATTCCTAATAATACAGGATCCATTCAAACATTATGTAATTTTTGGTAAGGGATTTCACACATGAAGGAAGCCATGGTAAATCCTAGAAAAAATTCATGTATACAATACAAGGACCAATAATCTCCTGATATTAAATACATTCCTTGATTTCAACCATGTAATCACCACACATAATTTCTTTATGTCCATTGAAACGACACATTTTGAGACTACGTGGCCAAAAAAATACTTTATAAGAGGTTAGTCCCAAAGATATCCTTGAATGACCATAAGTTGTTTCCTAAGATCTTCCTATAACTTGTAGTTAACGTGGATATTTTCCATGAACACCATGATAAATTATTTGAGATACTTATGGAATTTATAATTCAAAAGAGAAATGAATTCATCAGTATGATTTTTTAACCCAATTGGGAGGACCAAATACTAAATGTGTGAAAACAACCTTGAAAGGCTAACAAAGGGGCATATTCCTCTATGACCATTACCTGGTGATACCATCAGCATAGTTTAATAATGGAAATAACCATTTCACCCTTTAACTAATCATAGGGTTCAAAATGTGGGGAAATGGATATTTATTCTTGATTGTGACCTTATTCTACATCTGTTAATCGATGACCAACTGGATGGGTCCATCATTATTTTTAGTGAAAAACATTTGGGTGGACCATGTTTAGATGCTAGAGCATAAGAATAATTTGATTCAAAGTCAACCTATTAAATAATTAGTTCCCACAACATAGTGGGGACCATATGATTTGAGTGGAGAGATATCAACATTGTTTCTAGAAACAATTTGATAGTGAAATTGACATCCTGTGTGAGATATAAATATGAGAAATAATATTGACATTCCACTGGAAACTATTCCACTATAGGAGGAAACCCATTCTCATAACCACTACTATCATACTCCATCATAAATGAACATACATGGAAATAATTTTTTTCAAACTCTATAAATGGATGTCCTTATCTCCCAAGTTAGGGTCCTATTCAATAGAAATGACAAGAGTACTTCAATCAGGACACATAAAATTACTCACTATTGATAATAATATTTATTCTCTAGGAAACACACCATCTAGTCTATTATTTGGATTGTGATAGAAAAACCCATTTCAATAACCTAGATATCGCATTCCAATTCATCTTTTGATATAGTGATAGTGTAGGAATGACATATGAAATCATGTTCACTCTTCATTCCATATTTCATTCAAAACTCCTTGGAATAAGGAATATGATCTGTTACTAATATCATGAGTTTTACATGATGGGTATAAATAAAATAATTATGCTTAATTATCACCATTTATGGTATCTATGGATGATATAAAAAATAGTAACTCAAAATTTTGTAGGTCCTATATATGATTCTTATATTACATGATCTATTGCATGAAGGTCATTTATCTACACTAATTCCTTTGGACAATTATGAAATTTTATTTCTTCCTTGAGATGAATCTTCCATTAAGAGTATCCATCCTTACTATCTTGACATGCACATAGATAGCCTATAGCCCTTTATTTCCTGGACTGTGTTGTAATTTCATTATGTTACGAGGTGTCGTCACTACTCTGGATTGGAAATACATTCTTACAATACATCTACAAGTGATTGAAGAACCCACTGATCAAAGGGACTATGTCTAACTGGACACATTTACTACACATGACACTTCCATACACATTAATATCACATGACTGACCCACCACCATTGTTTGTAGATGATAATGGTTGGGATTGGTGCTTAGAGCTACCGCCTCCCTTCTTCTCCCAAAAATTGGGCATCTGTTGCTTATCAGAGGTGACACTACCACCTTATCCTAGTACTTAAACTTCCCCTCTAGTTAAACAAGTTTTACCAAAACGATCAATCATTACCATTTGGGCTATTTTATCCTCATCCCTACATGTTTTTATTTTAAAAAAGATGTCTTGGGATAAAATATTGTACCACAAACCCAATTTAAAACCATTGAGACTTTATATTCTTATTTGAGACCACATATAATGTGAAATGATCCAATTATACACAACTGTTAGAATATTGAAACATAATGGTATCCCACGAAGGGTGATACATAAACTCCTAGGTCATAGAGAGGGACAAGGTCTCAAGACAATTTTGTTCATTCAGAATGACTGTTAAATATTTATAACCCATTTTATCCTTCTTAAAGGCATTAACTTCTGATTCCAACCTCATGTGTCTTTGAAATTCTAACATGGACACTACACACATTACATTAATAACCTTAGTAGTCGCTAAGAACATGAGAATTCTCCAAAACATTTGAATACATTACTCAAATTCATGGGGGTTAGAGCTATCCTGAATGGAATAACGATTGTTTTTGAGTAACTCCTGATATTGTTTCCTTTTATAGACCTATTTTTGTTTCCATAACCCATGTAGGAAATGATCCTTCTCTATAATTGTTTTACCAATTAAGAAAAACCACAACTTCCCCTAATCACTAATTAACCAGTGATGAATAATTATCCTTGGCCACCTCTTGTAGATTCAATGGATGTCATCTAGGATCATGTTGTAGAAAAACTAACAAAAAAAGGGAGACCATAAATTCATCACATATATAAATATCAATAACAAGATGATTTAAACATTCAGAAATATATAGAATAAACTATATTGTTCAAAATAATAGGTTAAAATATTTAACCCTAACATGGTGTTGATGTACAATATTCATCTGGTACATTACTCCTAAAGGATGATTTGAATGAAACCATGAATATCATGTGGTGTCCTGGAGCCTATAAAGTGGTGTGTTGGAAACTCACCCCACTTACAAAATTATCCTCATTCTAGGAATTTCCAAGATCATATACATCTAGAATCTCTAATATATCAGAACCTTATGAAATGGAAAACCATTCCCTAACACAATTATCCCTAAATTGGTCACGAATTCTATCCATCATGACACCCATCCCGGCCTATAAAAATCATGAAGGGCTTTCCCAATACACATATACTGAAAAATATTTCTTAGGCCTTGAGTAACACCATCTGGAATGGTGTATCCAATAAAGAACAATGATCTTAAATAAACAAATCTTATAACATCATTTTAAAAAACCATAAAATGAGGGATCTAAGGAAAATAAAATGATAATGTGTTAAAAATTTAGTTTATATATATAAAATCCAAAATAACCAAATTTGAAATGGTAATATACTTGAAAAGAAAACCACTATGAAGAAATGGTTCAAATCTCTCATAACACCACCATAATTACCTATCAAATGATTAACCACTGAATACATAATAATCATCACCCCTATATAGAGACTTAATCTTAACTTCAACATACATAATAAGGTCTACATACTCCTTATGGTGTATGTAAGGTGTGTTATGATTTTCCCATTATGATACAATCAATAATATTCCATTTATTTACATTAAATAAAAAATTATTAATTTTTAAGTAAAATAAATATTCAATTTAATAAAATACATGTTTTTTCATAAAATAGAAAATAATTAGAAGAACATCTTGAAATGGGATACATATTATGAGAAACATAAGGAATAAATACTTAACGTTTATTAGTAGTGTCTTAGGATCCTATTAATCCCAATGAAAAAATCTTATAAATCAATGTTCATCTCCTATACGAGGGAATGAATCACTCTCATGAATGTTTGACAGTGTTGTGACATAGTCTTAGTTTGGAGTCCAAACCTAGGACCGACCAACTACCATAGAGTACTAGACCAAGTCTTCCCACTAAGATACCAAACAATCTTATGTTCTCAATCCCAATATCTGTATCAAATGAAATCATTTATATAAAATAAAAACCCAGTAATTGAAATCACACATTACAATCATCTTCTTAAATAGGTAAGAATCATTAAACATTGAACTCACACAAAAAAAATTAAAATTGTTTATCACCATCCACAAAACATATAAAACACTATTAGAAGCCAAAGAAACTGTAAGAAAATCATGAAATAACGTCTAGGTATAAAACAAGATTTATCTATCTTGAAATCATCATAAATACATGGGGATAAAAAAATTACCCCTAATTGGTTATCTTATAAATTCAATGGTACAAAAAAACCAAAACATTTCATCAAAAATATGAGAGATTAAACCCATCATTGTTCAATGTAATAGCTGTAGAGATGATAACATGGGAAATAAAGGATAAGAGGCCAATATTATGGATAGGTGGAAGAGAGGAAGAACGATTTTAAAATTTTCTTGTAAATCCCATGTAAAAAAACAAATTAATTTTAATTAAGAGGAAGTGTAGGAGGAGATATAGGAACACATAGGGATGATGGTTTTAATGTCGTGTTAATGAGGGGTTTGGTTCCAAAAATCCTGATGGGGGAAATTATGAAATCCCAAAAACAATTAATGATATGTTAGGAATGGTATTTTATTTTCACAAAATCTCAGTTCATGCCTCAATAATTTTTCTCAACATTCCAAGTGGATTAAGGGAATGCATGGATTACTAGGGGGAACACTCAGGCCCTATCGGATGTGGAATGGATAATTCCATTGACTAGGGTACACAATTTGCATGGGGATGAAAAATGATTTCCTATAAATGTGAACCAGCTATGAAAAAACTTTTATGCATATATAATCCTTGATTTTACTCAAAAAACCTTGAGAACAATGGAATAAACAAAATGATAATAATAAAATATAAAACAACTCAAAAAAACACCACAAAATGTAACAAAAAAAGAATAGTTTAACACCCCAACACAAAACATTGTAATAATACTTGTATTTCTATTAATAATATCACTTGTTATAATATGTGAGATGTGGGTTCTAAAAAAATAAAATTCAAATGTTTCAACTCGCTAGAAATGTATAATTAAAATAGAGTTTTCATAAAATTGAACTCTTGACCCCTCACCCCAACTCAGTTGATCCATCCTTTGGATCAACAGTTGGTGTCAGAGTGAATAGATCCCATTATTGGATTATATATATTTGAAGTAGTTCATTTTAAATATTTTCACCATATTCATGAACATATAAAGAACTATTGTTCTAGATATGTCATTTTTCAATCAAATTAGAAACCTGTTTCATTAATGAATATTATGAATATGATAAACAATAGGAAGAATATAATGAATAATATGTCCTTCTTATTAGTAGATAATGTTTAATTTTTTTCCCTCTATGAAATGATCTTGTCTAATAAGAAATTTTTTTATATGCCAAATGGATATTAAAAAAAGAGATATAGGAAACATTATTACCTCACTAGACTCATGAGAATCAAATGAAAATGATCTTTTCGTAATATATGTTTAAATTTTACAAAACAAATTCCAAGGTAATAGTGGATGTGATAGAATAACATTGTATTTTATATTATATGCTTTGTGTAATAGAACATATCCTTTTTAATGTCATCATATTTATTCTATATTTTATATTTTAAAGAAAAAGAAAAATTAAATCATTCTACTTTGTGCTGTATATATGGAAATATATATTATCATGAAGAATAAGTCCAAAAAATTTAATAATCCCTAAATATATGTTTTAGTCTCTAAACAAGATTTTGTGGAGATTAATGAAGGAAACTCCAAAAATAATGAACTGTGGTGCTATATTTTTTTAAAAAAAAATTGGTAACTAATGCTTTGGAGAATAAAATCGATGAATTTCACGAAAATTTGAGAATAAAATTTGATTCAAAGAATTATCAATTGTAAATTAATTCTTATAGGATCCATGATCACTAATAACTATTATATGAAAATGTTGCAATAAATAAATTGTACGCTGAGATGATGTGAAATTACAATGATGATAGAATTGAATTTACACTTGATTAAAATAATTCCCTTAGTATAAGATGTGTTGTATGAGAACTAAATCTTTTGAGTCATGAAAAGTGTATTTTCGAGACTTCACAATATAGTAATTATTTTTTCCTACCACATATTGTTCATTTTATGACTTTATAGAATAATATATCAATTATATTATAAAACACCCTTAAATATCATAAGGATATATTTTTGGTAATTGTGACGAAAAAGTTTCATCCATATATTAATGTAATAATTTATCAAAACCAATTCCTATTAAAAATTAATGTCAAAATAAAATTATATACAATCATAGATGATAAAAAGTGAATAATTTTCTCCACATTGATTATATTGAGTGTAATAAATGTAGAAGTTGTCCCCCCTTTAAGAGAACAAGAAGTGGTAAAGAAGACCAAAAAATAATAAGTTGTTGATTATGAAATTTCTAGAAAATATACAGAAGATACTTGAAGATCAATATTTTTGTATAAAATTTGGTGACTCAACAGATTCCATATTTTTCAGTAAATAATTTTAATAATCACTCATTTTTTAATGAAAAAATTATCATGTTCCAAGAGGTAATGAGAAGGTGAACATGAAATAATCATTTAATAGTAAGAATATATCTACTCCAAATAAAATGGATGCACCTGAAGATTACTACTTTTATAGGAGAAAATGTTGTAAAAAAGGATACATGTAAATATCAACATATTTAAAATCATAATTTGGATAAAATACTATTGAATACTAAATATGAAAACAGATATAAAAATTTTATGATCATCGGATGAAATTACACACAAGATGATTAAAAAGAAGTATACATTGGAAATCAAGTCAAAGTCATGAAAATGAATGTAATATTAAGAAGTGTGTAATATATAAATGGTCGGATTTGAAAATCACTCATAGGTATCCTTGTAGAATCTCCATGATGTTGGAAAATAACCCATATACATATCAGTTTCATGGAATGTAGATCTATAATAGTTAATAAAATTGGTTAAAGTGAAAGTAAAATATAAAGAAACTTATTATATGAAAACATCCCGTGAATAATATTAAAATATATGGAGTTTTTCAACTAGGGAATACCCTAATTTTAGATATTTTCTGTGTGATAGATGAAATAAGGGTGGACCTAATCTAGATAATTTTATTATAATAATTCCCTGAAAAGGAGTGTCCATAAAATTAATAAAAGATCCATTAGAGAATACAAGTTCATTTACTAATATTGTGAAGAGAAATACAAGATAGAAATAAATTTATTATATTATGAGATCCATTATAAATCATGAGAAATTATAATTGATGATGAGATATGAAATAATGATTAATGGGGAATATAGATAATTATAGTAGAGAAATTAAATACTCTCCAGAATTGGGTCAATTAAGAACAAACATATACCTTTAATAATTATATATTTTTTAATGATTAATTGAAAATAAATTTTAATAATGCTCTTATTAGTGATAACATGAGAATATATAATGAATATTTCATCAATGAAAAAAAATGGATGATAGTCTCATCCAGTATATATCATGGAATTTCATATTTTAAGGCGCATCCCTTAATGTATATCATCCTTGATGATTATATAAATTTAGTCAAAAATTGATATCCCCAAGTAAATCATCATTATTTTTATTCTATATATTGTAAAATAATTGTATTAATTAATAAATAGATTCACAATTATGATGATGTGGAAAAGTGCTACCACTGAGGGGGATATGAATTAATGTTGAAAGCTTCCAAAATTATTTATCTCAATAAAATTGGTCCATTATCTATGCTTATTTCCTGAAAATGTTATTAAATATTTTTTATTTTTTCATCCGTGATAAAATAAATCACATTCTTAATAAAATTGGGTGAAAAAGATTTTTATCAATGAGATGAGTAATGAAATTATTGATAGGTTCCATTGTTATTTTCATATCGTAAAATTTATACTTGATTGTTTTTTATCTTATTTTAAAAATGGTTGGAGGAATTTTAGATTGATATTTTTTATTGGTATATATCATCTATCTCATCCTGTAATATTTTTGGACAGTCCTATAAGAATATTGTGTATTATAATATTATATGGTAGTAATTTTATACATATTAGTTGTTAAACAAACCCATCTTGTTTTCTACAAAGACCATGTCACATTATTCATAGACTAGAATGGTTAATTTCACATAACTATGTATGAACAGATACTATTTTTCTCAAATAATATCATTTCTATAATTTAGGGGTAGATTAATGTTAAATGGTCGTTTTATAAGATAGGGGGAGAGTATGTATGAACATATACTAACATATCATTTTATTATGTTATTATTTTTGGTTTTGAAAATTAATACTAATGGAGAGAAAGTTTAACTCACTTTTTTATAGATTGAACATATCTTTAATAATAATTTTTGTAATATTTCCAACAAATATGTGTTTTTTATTTATGAGAAGTTTCTAAATAATCATAGTAACTGAATTAGATGTGTTGATTCATGAAGAATTATTTTGGATTCATTAAATCTTTTTTCTAATGAAATTCAATATGTTTAGTTGATCAACTAATAAGGAAAAAGACATGTACAAGTGATATTTGGATGGTAAAAATTGTTTAGAATAAAAAAGTTGGTAAATGATCCATCTTAGGTATTTTATAATTTGATGTTGTTTGGTGAAATTATATTAATGGAATCAAACGTTTAATTATTATATTATGAGATCTATGAATATTAGGAAAACATTTATTTGAAAAAATTACGTTTCCAGGAAATAAAATAGAATTATATTATTTATAATGAATCATTTAGAAGATGTATATTTTATGGATGTTTATAATAAAATTGACATATATATAAATTTTTCAGTATAAATTAGGCCAATCCTTAGTCAACCATGAACCCCTAAACCCCACATGTAGGACATTAGGTATATTCATGTAGGAGATGTCAACCTAGCCAACCAAAAATGGAATGATGGAGAATATCATCGAAAATAAATATATGGGATATGATGGGAATAACAACACACATTTCACCAAAAAGGTGTGAAAAAGTGATGAAAGGGTTATAGGTAGGCCTCACAGGTGTGGTCTGGCATACTAAGAGAATTAGTATATGTGTTACGGTGTTGACCCCACATCCAACTCATTTGGTTAGTGATAATGAAACTATTGGTAATAATTGAGATAAAAAAGTAAATACCAAAGATGTAAAATTTATATCATGTGAAAAGTTCAATCATTAAAAACATATACATAAAATGGTGTTGGTATTGTCTTATGAATCTCAACTGTCCATTAGAAGTAATTGGTCATTTCCACCTTGTTGAAACAAGAGTTGATGATTTGAATCTTACCCCATCACCTTATATGATAAAGTACAATGAAATACATTATATGCTCCATGATTAATTGATAATCCAACATTTAAATGATATCACGATCTTCAAAGGGTTTAAAATTGTAAGAGTGATTAATTTCTAGAGATTTCAATTCTACATTGGAAAATGACATAATATAGGCATTTGTAACAGAATTTGAAGATAAAAATTATTTTTTTGGATATTTTGGGGGATTTTCACCATAGAGATAAGTTATATGGTGCAGTAGCTATCTTATACGACTAATAAAAATTATTTTTCCATCCAGTAATTGCAACATCATTAGGTTTTCAATGATACACCATAGAAAAATATACTATCGCGTCATTAGTTACTTGTTGATTTTATGAGGGACTTGTGTCATAAATTGAGACATCGACTTCATCATAAATAATATATAAATTATTTATATATGATTTGGAATTTAAGGATGTTTCATAAGGCATATATATTTTCGAATATCTCATATAGAATAAATATATCATATAGTGTTTGAAAATAATATTTAAATGGGTATTGAAGTTAAATTTTGTTAGGCATGAAAATTTTCTCCAGTGTAGAAAGTATAAAGAGTGATTCAAAAAAATGCACTAAACCGCAGAAACAATGATTCATCTCAAACATATATCATTATTGGGCATTCAAATATATTAACTAATGAGGATCTGTATTTTCTATTCTAATATTCAATTATGTGGAATATATATCAGTGATTAATTTTAATTAATATTAAGTAGATCAACACTATGATAAAATAAAGTGATATTTTAGTAGTCATGAATGATATATGATATATAAAAACTGTATTATATTATAATATATCAAATAAATTTGTAAATTAATGTGGAGAAAATCGTTGATAAAAGAGTATCATCTCATGAATTTATTAATTGATAAAGAAGAAAACCCCTTATATGTTTATATATTCTATATATGATTATTATATGAAATCCATGAGATATTAATAGACTTAAATGTCTAATAATTTATGGAAAGAAATAATGACATTAATTAATTAAAAATATATTTTTTCGTATGAGGACATGAGACTGGATAAGAAAAACACACACACTTCATCTATAGGAAGAAGATGTTGAAAACCTATTTGAATCATATTGATGAAGATATTTTGAAGAACTCATAATTCGATTATAAACTATTCAATTTATCCTGTACAATCCATGGATGTTACTGATCTAAATTTTTGTTAAATTTGTGAAACACTTGCTATTAATTCAATTAAATGAGATAATAAAATATCTGAAACAACCAAAATTTTATCCTGATATGTAGTAAATTATCACATCAATAAAAAACACTATAAATATTCACATGTTCATTTCAGTTCAATTAGCTGGACGCATATATGAGATGTAGGACTTTAACGAATGATGCATTGAGGTTTAAACCATCCACATAGATTAAATTAAAAAATAAAATTCAAAAAAAGAAACCATTTATTAAACCCCCCAATGGATCCATCCTTTTTTATATAGAGAGATCTTAAGAGCAATGGTGAATCCCCAGAGAGGCTGTAAAGTCAAAATTTCCATACTGAAGTTGAATGAACTTTAATGTGGTCATCATCCCCTAACATAATATTCTTATAATCAAAATGATCCATAAACTATAATAAGGTTTTATTATTCATGTGTCAATCTAAATATTGGGAAATATCATATCAATTTGTCTTGTGGGGGATTTAGATATAATATTGAAAAATATGGTAATGATAAGGATGTTATTTCCCCTATTACAATATTCAGTTAAATAATATATATATCTATGCATACTTAACATCCATTAAAGGCATAGAATCATATCAAAAAATGAATTGTGTAATTTAAACATTTTTGTAATGATTTTAACAATGAAAATGAAAAGGGAGAGACCAAAATCTACTAAAAAATCCAAGAGTTTAATGATATCAATGTTAAAGAAATGATCACATGGTATGATTTTTAGATATAAATAGTGAATTAAATCATCATTTAGCTACGAAATGGGAATATTATTATTTATATAGAATAATTGGTAGAATTCAATGATTCCCCATCAGTTAATTTTTAATAATATAAATTTTCCCCGAAGATTCCAAACATCTAAAAGGGTGAGGATCTATTATTTCAGTGTTTTTATCCTTAGAAATTGAGAATTACTAGGTAATAACTATGGTGAGATTCAATCAAAAATAATTTTCTAGAGAATTAATCACGCATATGTCATATTTTACATCAGCATTAGACACTTTTTCATTGACCATACCTATCCCCAAATTTCTCATTTTCTCAAAATTCTTTTTGGAAAACATATTTAATAAAACATGTCAACTCCATCAAGCCTCTATACTCTCGATTAGATATAATTAATGGAATATTATCAATACTAAAATATAAAATAACATCATACATTATGTTGGATTATACAACCCTTCCTCCTCCTAACGTAGGATAGGAAAGCATTCCATCCATTAATAAAAATAGAATCCGATAATTGAAACTAAAACATTTTATATCTAGATTTGGAACCATGAATAAAAAATTCAACAATCAAGATGAAAAAATGTTAGGATGATTTTTGAAAATTCATGAAGGATCAATGATTTTTCTATATTAATGATTTCGAGTTATAACCATCGCCAACTATGATGAAATCCATCAATAATTTATATTTCAATTTATTTCATCATAGAGAAAGGATAAAATTGTTGAATAATCCAATTTCAATAACTATTATAATGACTTTTTTTAACATCATAAATATATGGTAATGTTTTATGTATTTATTCACTATGAATATCCCATGGGACTAAGTATCTATGTCTTTCATAAATAATATCCATCATGAGTTTCCAAAATATTGGGTCCCGTTGAAACATCCTAGGGTAATCCAACAAAAATCAGTGATTAATTAAAGGATTCAAATTTATGATAGATAGATTAAGGAGATATAAGATTCATTTGAAAAGGACCATTTAAAGTGGACTAGAAAAGTTGAATAAGTTACTATTCCACCCAAACTGACACCAATAATAAAATTGAATACTATGTCTGGACAATAATTAGGGAACCTATCCTCAAATTTCATTGATAGAAACAATTTATTTATTAAGATGATATGTAGTACAAGTGAAATCCATCATTATGTATTAGTAGATAAATATTAATTCTTCCCAAAAATATAATTCTCCATGGTACATTATTATTTTGATGTAGAATAACATATTAATGTTACTAGAGCCTATAAAAACTATTGAGGTTATTTTTACTCACGTTCCAAATAGATTATCCTTCTATCATAAGTACAAAATAATAGAAATATGTTATGTTTATTCAAGAACATCCTTTAGTTTAAAATTTTTTAAGATAAAATAATGTATGAAAAAAAATTCAATAAAAAATTTTCCTTTTCACTAGAATATATTAGATAATTGATGGAAGCCTCGTGTAATAATTCAAGGACATTTGAATATTTGACGACCAAATAATTACTAAAATAAGTGTAGGAAATCCCCTTGTAATGATAATAATATTAAATGGAATGAAAATGAGCCATAAAAATATAAAACATACAGTCTATCATCATAATTAGATAGGAGTTTGTTTTGTCAATGTAATAAGGAAAATAAAAATAGGGAATGAACTAATAGAAGTGTTCATGATTGTACCAGATCTCAAAGAACTCCTTCACATAGCATTGTGATTATGGGAACCACCCAAACAAATTGGACCACTATAAAAAGAATTTTTGTAGTATTTTTTGGTTAACCCTGTCCATGTACATTTACACATGTTAAATGAAGAATTTTTAGATGAACATGAATCTCAAGTATCTATAAAATATTAGCAATTGTTAGAATGATTCTGATGAGTTAAAGGATTTAATTTAAGTTGAGGATGACATGGATCTCAATATTTTGGCCATGAATCCTATAATATTATTTGTATATTCAAGAGATAAATAGAAAAAACAAATATTTGGGATAAAAATGATTTTTGATCTAGTATAGAGTCTTCTAGATCCTGATCAAGTCCTTTTATATTAGATGAACAATATTAGATTCAACCCATTATAGTAAAAATCATTTTAAAGAATGGATAGCTAAGCCAAATATGTGAACAATGTATAGTATTCTATATATTTTATTTATATACGGGTCATAATCATATCCTATATCATTCTTCTAAACTAAAAACTACCGACCGAATTAATAATGGAAAACAAAATCCAATTTCCCAAAAGAATGAAATTTTGAAACAGAATTCAATTAACCTTTAAAATGATTCATTAATGCATACCCTTTTAAATATAATGGTGCTCCATGAAAAACTCATTAAGTCACACATAATCCCATAAGAGTTCGAAGCTATGATAGAAATTGAAGAGGTATACCATTTGAAGATCGATCAGATGGAACTCAACATGATTATATACATTGCATATAATGAAATAATTGTTTTCATGTAGGGGTTCATTATACCATCACACATTTTCATAAATATTGATATCATTAATATCCATATAGTCCTCACAAAAAATTGAATCAGAATAACAACCATATCAGTCTAAACCCTCTAATGATTTCTCTACAGTGTGGATTTCGTATCCAAGTCTTATATAAAAGTCCACTGATATAACCTATGTGTCAAAAAAAATAGTTGACAAACTGAACCCAAATCTCAATTAAATGACATAATATTTTATAAAATGATTCCAGGATATTAATCAAGTATGTTCTTTCTTTTCATTTATAGAATTTTGATCAATTCATTTTCCTATTAAAGTTCCCTCCTTAGAAAAATTTATTCTAAATCATTCTATAAATAGGAAACTTTGGGTTTTCTATACTGATAATTTCACATTTTAGTTTCATGAATCCAATTATATATATTTGAGTCTCTTTGAATGGTATGTTAGGAAACCATTGTAATGAAATGATACTTATATTACACCCCACCTCCAATAGCATCAAAATTGATCATATGAACCCATTGAATATGTTTGTGAAGAGTACATATTTACCATTATACATGGTGATGAAATCATCCCATATATAGAAAATTATCATAATAATTGATGAATAATAGTATGAAAGATGTCGTATATGTTTTTTGATCATTTATAGATATATAAGTAGTTCAATTATAATATGAATTAAAAATAACTTGATTATAATCCATATTATCATTTCTAGATTCCCAATATGCCATCACATCGTCATATACTGGAACGAATTATTCTTATCCATCATTTCCATGATCTAAAAATGATATTTTTTCATTATATAGATATCATGATTACTATTCATACTACATTTCTTATGATAATGTGGTAGAGGAAAATATTGTTTATGATGCCCTGATGATGAGGTCTCTACATTGTCCTCTCTCAAACCGAGAGAAGAATGTTCATTGTTACCATGAAATGAAAATGTTACACCATTATCTCCACCTTATAAATTAAATTTGATAATAGAAGTGGAGGAATATCTCCGAAGATAATCACCTCTACTATTTGGGGATGGTGTATCATTAATAATAGATTTGATCATATATGTAAAAATGGGTATATTAGATAATACACAACTCAATTAGTTCAACTCCAAAATTCCTCTTGATGAGTGAGGAATTTATATATGTATATATCATTCCTATAATATAATTGGGATATATTATCACGGAATTATAATGAAATCGAATGATTGAACACTGATGTGGCCCCCGACCTTCTTTTCTAGTACATTATCATCATCGATTCAAAAATTTATATTGGATGATGCATCCAAAAGACATTGCAATGGTTGAATATTGGGTTTGTAGCAAAAGTTATGATGTTTAGGTTTATAGAAAATAACACTAATAACATTTCCAAATAATCCCCATATATAACCATAAATGAAGTTAAAAAATTAATATAACTTTCTTCATGATGTTAATCATCATCGCCAAAATTTTTGTACCTCAATAAATATTAATGATAATGAAACTAATATCTATTAATATGACTTGAAATGGTTGGAGGAAAATATCCTCAAGTCCCCTCAATCATCATTCTAACATGTGATGAAAAAAGTAACTATATAGGCCATCAACAAGACACTTTAAAATATACCACATATGGTTTTGGAAAATATAAAAAATTCCATCATGAAGATATCTTACATTCCATGTGTGATTATTTTACAATAACTCATACATCCATGAATTAATTTCATTATATATTTTTTTATAGAAAAGAGATGCTAATTCCTATAGAGGTCTAACTACCCTGACTCCGCACATCAACCTATGTTCAACTCTTAGATGATTAATAATCATGAAAATAACTTGACCTAATACAGAAGATTTATAATAAGTGGTCATGTACACTACAAAACCTAAAACACAATCAGAATCAGATTGTGATATCCTTCAATAATAATTTTCATGTTTCTCATTTCTATAAGGATAGGTTGTATTAGATACAAGATCCACAATTGTATATAGGAATAATTCTCTAAATGTTTCACATTATTAGGAGGGGCTTAACTCCATTCACAAGGTCAAATCCAATAGAAAATAATATAGAACAAAAAATTTGGGTAGTTTATAAATATAACCAAATATAAAATATTAACAGGTAAATTTCCTTTAATAATTGAAATATTCATAAATTTACTCCATAGTAAATGATTTTTAAATTAATTTTAATTTATCTACATCATTATGTTAAATTGAATTTACATATGCATTCTGAATGAATTCAAAAAACACAGTACATGTTTACGATTCAAATTAAGAAACATCAAAGCATTTCTCCCTTTCTAAATCAAACAATATATTAGATTGAAATTCATAACCTCCTTATAAGATGATATAAAATATCAGAGAATATCCCTAATAACATGATGAAAAACTGCTAATCATTATCCACCCAAATGATTGTTAAACTGCACGACCATCATCCTTATTTGAGATGAATTTTTTTTGTTAGAATCCAAATCCTTTTAATTTCCATTTATATATGTATGTGTGTATTAATACTAATATTTTGGGACACCTATAGAGATAAAATTTCATTATCTTTCGATAAGAGAAAAATTCATTATTATGCGAACCATTTTTAAATGTACTTAAATCTGTATTTCCTTAAATCAATTGGTTGTGTGATCCAAAGTATGATTGTTCCCTTGTACTATGTATAAGGAATGTCTTTGAAGGAACGTTTATAGTTGGATTTTTTATTCATTAAGTTATAAGATTTGAAATATCTTTATATTCCCCTACACATCATTTATATATACATATCAATCATTCATGGTGATATTTTATCATGATTATAATATGATCAGGAAATATACTGATTTCAAATATCACTTGTCATGAATCAACCTTGGGCTATCCTTATGAAAACAAATTCTCTTTATATGGCATAGACCTCATTTGCACCTATCACTTGTGTCCCTAAATAGTTAAAATTCTCATCACTCACAAATTACTAAATCAGGAACACCATAATCCTAGTAACAATCCATTAAACTATATTTCATTTTATCCTTATCACATGATGTTTAATTGCATCAGATCATCCTATGAGTATGATTTTGAACATTAAAACACCACATATACCTTCAATGACTGAAAATCACTCATAAAAACTAACCATGAATTGATGAAATTATATACATGAAATCCATATCTATGTAAAAACACATGTTTTATGGATATCAACAAGCCTTAGCATACACAAGAGAATAAAAATACATAAATTTGATAAGAATAATATTTTGATTGATTCATGTTCAAGCTGGATATGAAGATATTAAAAAATAATACATCATTCACCCAATTGTGATTTTAAATCACCTATAAACTAATAATTCACAAATAAGATCCAAAAATGATGGAATTTTCTTCTTTAAAAATGAAAAATTGAAACCACAATTTCAACTATAATTTTCATTTCTCTCGATTCTGAAAATCTCAGTAATAATGAGAAATTCATAGTTATATCTTGTTTATCACACTAATCACGAGTGATGTGAACTTAGTGGCCCTAAAAATTATTGTTGTTATCATGATTGAAGTGAAAAAAAATTAGATGAAATAGAGTTATGTCCCGGTAAGATGGTGTTTAACCACAGTACATAACATCTATACTCTATGAATTCTCAAATGATTTGATATGTTTTATTATTAAGGTCATTCTGCACACATTATATCCCAAAACATTTACATGTTTTTTCAAATAAATCATCATTTAAAAAAATCATATTCATTCATTAGAAACACATTTAGATTGATTTTAATGAACAATAAGACATAGTTATTCCTAGATATCCAATCCTAATCCTAGCCGCAAGTTACAATAATAACCATTCATTCCATATATTCTTATATATCATATTATTATATGATTTTTATGTGTATTCATCCATGAACAAAGAATGAGTGAAACAATCACCATTTTTATGTTGGATATCAATTTATAAAAAAACAATTCCCCCATAGTGACAACATACAATAGTAAAATAAGAACTATGTGAGAAATTAATCATTTTTCATGGGATATATAACAATTTCATGATCCCCTATCATAGGCCAATCCATAAATCAAAATAAAAATCCTCATCTGTCTAATTGTATATATATCTTCATTAATGTTGGGTTCCTAATCATTTTTTTCACACTGGGATGGATCCATTTGAGTCATTATCACTTAATTTCTAATTTCCAGAAATAAGATTCATTCATATACAATATAAAACATTATGTACAATGAGATATTGATTTATGTCATTAAACTACAAAATATGTGTGTCCTTTTTCTATGATGTTAAATTTCATGGAATCTAAGTACTTATCACAGGAAATTAAATTGTACGATATCCTATCCATTGAAACATGACATTAAACTATACAACGTCTATGCCAATGACACATGAAGTTAAGTTTCCCAACATTTGAGTCTTAAATAATTATATTATTCTTCAATACATTTGTGTCCTTATTGCATTTTCTTAACATATATGAGAAATAATTCCCTATCACATGATATTAAACAAAAGAGTATATGAGTCCTTGTTAATGGAGTTAAACTGATGGAAATATGTGCCCATGTTTCGATACATTTAACTACATAACATCATAGTTTTATTATATATGGTTTTTTATGTATTACCATAAAAATATTAGAGTAACCTATGACATATTAACAAACTACCATATAAGATTTCTGGTTCCACATGAGATGGCAAGACATACATGCCCCACAATTGGATAAAACAAGTTTATATTATTTAAAACCCATGTACCTCAGCCTCCGTCAACCTTATTTAATTATCACACCATTTCAAATGAATGTAAAAATAAGTACATGGTAATATACAAACCATAATACCTCCACCACATCATATTAAAATCCCCTATTTAAAGACCAAAAAACCCTTCTTAAGTGTCTTAATGTTCCATAAACCTTTATCGGTTATTAATAATGAGTTTACATGAATATTAGGTATTGATTTAATTTTTAATAATAAATTAACCTCATATTGATCTAAATATGCTTCATTAATATGTACTATCAACCAGTGGTGTGTATTCAACTAAAGAAGGTGGTCATGTAATCTCTATATTCCCTGATAGAATCACTTCATGACACATCATTCGAATACATTAAGTTGACATCACTTGTTTAGATATACCATTTTATTACCCTAGATCAAAATAAAATGATTTTCAATCGACATACTCATTTATATTTCTTCAAAATATGTTATAGGATTTTATACCATTGATCCCAATTCATATTTTTACTTTCTACATCCCATTCACAAGATGGTAAATAGTGTATGACCTTAAAATGATTTTTTTAAGTCAAAGTGACAATATAGTCTAGGGAAAATTTTATGAAACACAAGTACATGATATTCAAGTGAAAAAGACACGAAAAAATTCATGATAAAATCCCATAATTGGTATTCCATAAAAAAATTATCTCTTTACAAAATACTCCATCATATTTCAAGGATATTGAAATGTAATATCTGGAATATGAAAATGGGAAATTATTTTGGGTCACACCATATATTCTTAAAAAATAAAAATTTGGGATCACCTAACTCACTTGATAAAAAAAGTTAATGTAATTAAATATCAGATATTTTTACCATGATAATGTATCGATAATATGATGATGTAATTATTTGAGTTGTAGAACCCCTCTTAAACTCCCCCATTTTCATGAACCAAAATTATCTCCCATATATTTTAATCCAATAAAAATCCTCGGGATATCATTAAATTGTGCCTTTGACACTAAGGGATTTCTATATTTTGATATGTATATATTCACCACAAAGGGTTTTGTATATTTTCCCATTATATATCCTTCCAAATATTGTGTTATTTTCAACTAAATGATTTATTATCTCTCTTTTTATATTCCCTAACACTCTTATTGTAAAACCGTTAACATGAAAAATGTTATTTTTTCACCCTCATATACATGATTTATTTCATAATCCATCAGTCAAACTTCTTTTTCCATAATTTCAATTATGCATAAAAAAATAATTCAAGATTATTAGTTATCCTGGACACTATGAATTCATAGTTTGTACCTTTTTTCATAAATAAGATTCAACATCTAATTCATTATCATTTGATGGTCAATGTTGTATGATTCTTATATCAATGATTTTGTTGAATGTGATTTGAATATGAACTCAATAATTAATATTACAATTTTCATAACCATAAAATACATATTTAAATAGAAGATCATATATCTATGTTGATATCTAATAATTTTGTTCTTGGAAAAAATTCGACCCTCCCCTCATTGGACGTGAAACTTGAGTGTTCCGGAAAAAATAATTACTATTTAACTTATAAATGGAAAATAAATGTTAGTTCGAAACCATATATATTGTGTCACATTAAAAATATAATTTCTAAATAGTTATGTATCCCCATTATGAGGATTATGAAAAGGTTATGGATGAAATGATTACTGATTGAAGAATATCGGGTCCACCATATAATCCCAGCAAGATCCATGTTACTCTTGATAGGTCCCTTAAACTAAACAAAATCAATTTCACATATACATTCCTGGAACAATTTATCATATATTTCTATATAGCTCAAAAATCAATTTATAGTTATAAATACACATTTTTTCATTATAATTATCTTCCTAATAACCTCTATTTTGATCCTCATTATATCAATCCATCATTATGAATTATAATGTACCAACTCTCATATATAGTGACGGTGATTCATCCCCTACCAATCCATGAGTCAATCCTATGATGTTTTCAACCAAATGGGTAAACTGTGTCATATCATTATATAACATTATCCTATAACCATTTTTGAGCTATACATAGGTAGATGTCATCCAAATATCCCAACACTACTTTACAGTTATAAAATTAGTTATACTTATACCCATTTTTGAGAAACACTTACAAGGAACTCTATTTAAATGATAAATTGGGAACCATGATTTATATAAACTATTGAAATTCAATATAAAAAAGGATTAAATTTATCTTGACATTACCTTATAATTAATTTTATATTATCAAACGTTATATTGTATGTTAAGAAGAAAATTGATGGATAGACGTTAATTTATATATAAATCAATATTCAATCATTCTCTACAAAAAAAATTAAAGAGATTCATCATATGAATGGATTCTGACATCATCATTCATGGACTATAAAAAATCACCTCCAATAAATAATTATTATCTAAAATGGGTTTTTATGTTTCCGCAATAATAAGATGAAACACAAGTGGTCTATCGAGATCGAACTCTTCTATAGGATGGTATTCCACTATGGGATCTGAGATTTTATTATCAATAAGGAAATAATCATATATATTTTAGAAGATTTATTGAATTTTCATTGTTTAATATATATCCCAATAGAGGTGGAATATATGTTTATCCTCTTCATCAGAAAGTGATTATCTCTATGAATCCTCTAGTGCATCATGTGATACCTGTTGGTGTACCACAACACAATATTTGATAGTGAAGAAATTCAATTCCATCACATCAAGACACCATTAGGATGTATCTCCTCATTCATGTGCATTATTATTTAATTTCTCCATGGAATTAATATCTAGGAATTTGAATCCCCCTTTCCCAATATTATAATTTAATACTGTAGTCTGTGAAAATTTTTATTTGTCTCATCAATTAGGTTAATATAAATTAACATTAATATAGTGCTCTAGATAAATGTAATATAGTTTAGAAATATATGGGAGTCTTTAAATCTTGCTTTTATCTACTCTAATAATATGAAACCTATTATATAATATGATCAAATGGGTAAAATACATGGATTTCCCTCCATTATTGTACGATTCAATGATGGACAATTCAAAGGTATGAATTATTTTAGGAAATAGAAATGTTGATAATTATATAACGGGTAATCTTTGGATAGTGATTCATAAAAATGGGATAGAAATGTGAATATTTACTAAATACTATTCATGTATCGGGCCTCATGATGGACATCACTTAGTTTATTAGAATCACTTGAGCTTCATCTGAAATAAGATTCCACCTTTATAAATAGAATCAATTACATCAATTTATATCGTTGTCCTATCTATGAGTGTTTTGGGTGGTTACACATTATCTACCAAATACTAACCTCCCATAGATCCTATACCATCCCTTTAGACAACCAACTCATTTTTATAGTGATAATGGACGTCCATTTGGGGATGATAATTTATTATAGGTTTATGGTTGGTGTTAGACATATCTGACACCTTTTAATCTCCAAAATTCTTAGTCAGAGTTGTAGTTCAAAAAATATCATTCCATAGGTCTTCCATTGTGGTCCTAGACTAGGTAAAAATCAGTTTCCATTTTATAATATAAAATAGATGTCAATAGATTTTTTAAAACTTCAAAATTTCATTTTCCCATCATATATGAAATATCCCATATTTTAGTAGGGGGTGGACCAATAGAAAAATATTTTTCCACCACATACAATGTTCCCATTATAGTGGGAATAACTATATTGATATTATATATTTGATCATCACATGGGTTCCCCTTCCCAGTACCCTTAGTGTTCCCAATAACCATTTAGAAGAGTGAAATCATGATGTTAGTGAGCCTGATGTTATCAATTTGATTACCATATATATCAATATGTATGTGTGTTTTTATATATGTGAGTGTGTTCATAAATTAAATATCGGAGAAACAAAATTTTTTCTTAAGAAGAATGTTCCTGATATGTTGTTTTTCATTCCACTAGTGCTTGATTTTTTAGGGGGATGGGTTAGGTCTTTCTATTAACTAACATGACTCCAGAAAAGGGATGATTTGTAAAAATAAATAATTCTCTTCATTTCACATAATATGATAGTTATGTGATATAAACCCTTATTCTGCACTATAACATTCATCATATTTCCCAACCCTAGAGTATTCCATAATAATAAACTTTGGTACATATTATATTCAACATCTAACCTAATTCCTTATGAGAAATAAAAGAAACTATTAATCAAGATTACTTTTGAATAAAATTATAAAAATATTGACTAAATGTGTTTACGTAATCATATAAAACACATGGATCTAATTTTTCATCATAATACTTGTTATGTTAACCCTGAATATTCTTTCAGTCTACCAAACATTTTATTCATCAAGTTATAATGAATCCAGAGTCAATGTCATTTATTAGCATAAACAATTCAAAAATATTCCCTCACTCCCAAACCATGATGGTATAAATATCTAAATCTATGGTATCCTTTGTGGAAACGATTTCAGTAATGTAAATGTCACTATAGATCAATTCCTACTAGTCTGAAACATAATCTGTGGAGGGTCCACATTTCAAAAAGTTATATCATTAGGATATATATCTTTTGAGGGGTAAGAAATATATTTTTACTTTATCTAAAAGAATAATTAGTCTATATATTAATTATACAAATTTTTAGTCATTCAAATTCAATCTAGACCTCCAACATTGAATTTTATATAGACTACTTTAGAAAATTCCTTCGATGTACCTAATTGACATTGGATGGTGAAGTATTTTGTGGATCAGAATATAGTAATGAACTAATAACCTCATTAGTTATGTGTATTACACTATGATTCAAATATACTGATAATTATATATATAGATTTGTCTCAATGGATTTTGAAGGGAAAATCTATGATAATATTCCCTAGTTATAGATAATATCCAGGTGTTGACGTATTTGTGGAATACTTCGAAAAAATTATATTCTAAAAGAATCATGATCACATAACCTATATCTTCCTCAAACATCATCATCTAGATATTTTATTCGACAATATGGTTATCCTCCTCCCAAGAATTCATTAGTGGTAGAAAAAATTTATTTTTAAATCACCAAATTTTTTTGAGAAAATCCATTAGTTTTGTAGTTTTCATAATTTATCTCCTAGTCAACCCATTATAATAGTATTATATCATATAGAGACATCATGAATGACTATACATACTATTTTTCTCAATAATAATTAGTAATAATTTGGGTCTATGGTCTACCATATAATAATAAATTTAAATATAGTCATATATTTAAAATATTTCTGGTGGTAACAGATTTCAGAGAACATGTCCAGATTCTATAAATTATCTTCAATAAACGATGTTATCTACATCTTTTAGTTTTCACCTCACTATGTAGGATTCATGAATTTATGTGATCCACAATTTGACCCTATAGTATCTAGAAATTAATAATTATGCGAAATGGGGCCTTTTATAAATATAGATACCCGATATGCGTGGTTGAACCTCAACCGTTCTAATATGGAAAATTGGGAAACTCACCATTTTATAGAATTGATAATATAAAATACATAATTTCCTAACAATATTAGAGGAGTTGGGTACTAATATAAGGAAATAACATAACCACATGTTTATGAACCATAAAAATGAGAATTAGTGAGGATTGTGGTGTTGATTTTTTATACTACCACTTATCAAATTTTCATTATTGAAATCTTGTGAGTACATCCCAATGAATCCATTATTCTATAATGATGAACCCTAAACTGATAACAATCACATAACCCCATATCTATTTGTATATAAGAATATCATCATCCATATATGAAAATTTTTATCAGGTTATGGACCATTTTCATCTCCTATTGAATATATAAATTCTTTGACCATATCATGGGAATAGTTTGGAACCCATTATTGGTATCCCCTCACTTCCAATTAGAGAATTAACAAACCATTCATAGCCGCAGGGATTGGTGACCCTGAGAATTTGATAATTTCCCATAATCTAATACCCAATTCATTGTGGGTGAGGTGGAAGGATTTGATCAATGGTCTCAAATGACTCAGTATATCCATTATAAATTTGTGTATCATAGAAATGAATGGTATAAGAATAATTATGCCAACATAAATGTATTGATAATTGAATATGGTCTTGTATTACATGAATGTTTAATTAACCAATCAAGTTTAAATAAATTTTTTCATAATGTCTCTCCTAGTTCTCGTCTCTCACTTTTTTCCAATTTGTTACTTTATTCATTATAGAAAAAAGAAATTTATAGATAATATTGTGTCATAGGAGTTGTTTTATAAATTCAAATATCTGGGTATATCAAGGATTAATAAGGAAGATAATATGGATGTCTGGTTTATTTTGGGATTTGGGTTCCCATAGAATAATTTTCTTTAGTTCTCAGTATCATTTATTATAAAATCAATGAACGTGGGAGATATGAATCTGAGTAAGTCTTCAAGATATTAGTCTATAATAATTGTTTTTACACGTTTATGAAACATAGTATTGGGTTTCCCTCATTATTTTTCTTATGGACCATTACAATCACCACTATTGAATATTTCTATAAACAGGAGTACCCCAAAAAAATATGTGATCATTTTATTAATACATTCAAGGAGATAATTATGTGATATAATATACAATGTAACAAAAAATCAAAACGATAATAAATATTAAATTATATATCAAAAATATGAATTATATAATGTTAAATTCCAAAATAAATAAATGTTGCAAATTGGATAATTGTATGGAAATGTGAAATCTTGAATGCATTATTACATGGTTTATTGGTCAGGGCCCTTCACCAATTCATTTTTCGAAGTTCCTTCAACAAGATTATTTTCCAATTAACCTATTTATGGTTCCACTCCAGGAATATTTTTAGTACCAGAGTAGTGAATGGAACTATTTATATAGAGAACCACAGATTTTATGCCTTCCTGGAGGTTTCATGAAGCTATATATATTGTATATATGGATATATGTGATATAAATTAGATGGAACACTACTATTTTTAGAGGATGATATTATTTCACCATGTTTGTACCTTATGGTTCACATAGATTATGTTATATAGTTTTCTTAACCTCAAGATTACGATTCTCCCATTTAACATGCATGAAATCACTATTATTCCCATATTATTTATTTCATAGAAGAAATATTTATTATAGAATGATATCATCATCATTTTTATTTAATCAATATTCAAGGTAGGTGGATCATGGTTCTAACTTTTGGGGATAATGGATTATGTCCAAAAGTGTAAAATTATGTAAATATGTTACTTACAATGCATCCCAAAGAAATATATATGTTCCATGTTAACTACTCCTAGTTTCCAAAACATTTTTCTAAGATATAACAACCAACACACTTTGAGGAGTAGACTTATTTTCCATTACAATTCATTAAACCCCCCTAAATGAATATCCATTGGATGAATTCACCATGTACACAATTTACACTTTTAATTATAAATAAACACCTTGGACACATTCTTTAACATATTATTTCCACATCTTATAAGAGAAAGTGGGGGAGATGCTCAAAATACCCTTAACCTAGTCTTCAAAAATAAAAACCATGTATCATATAAATGTTAAATCCTAATGAAATTAAATTAATGGAATGTAAATTGATATTTCAGAGGTATAAATACATCTAGAAAAAATCCTTTTACCCATTTCTGCTGGTTTAATAGAGATGCACCCAAATCGTCCACAATATAAGTGTTTAATTCACCTAATAGAATCTATATGAACCAATGAAATCAATTGTGAATCTATAACCAGGTATCCCAAATGGGTGGTTCGTTAACCAAAGGAAACTAACTTGGGAAACACATACCCATGGAACATCACTTGGGTATCCCATATCCCATGGAATTTCACATTGGGAAAATATTTCCCTATGGCTCTTCACATCATTTCCCATCCTCCCATAGAACATCGATTTGGTGACCCATCACTAAAGGAAATTATCATTGGAGACCCTTCACCCAAGAAACTTGGCATGGGTGACCCATATCCGATGGAAGTTCATTTTAATATCCTTTTTAAAGTGGAAATTCAGTTCAGTGGCCAATAGGCCAATGAGATATTCAATAGAAAACCATTGTTTCTTGTACTACACTTGGTTTGATACATTCCTATGCATCTTCTAGGAAAATAAATCACATATATCTCACAGACTATGATATCATTTATTCCTTAGATTCAATGAATGATCATCCTTGTAAATAAGTCTTATTCTTATGGATGAAATCTTTAATGACACCTCAAATACATTGAATACAATACGTCATATATATTACACAATCAATCATAACTTTTATTCTGTATTTGATTGTATTAAAGATGATCTATAATTGAAAACCAAATTTGGTATAACCTATGATAAGATCATACATGTATTTAACTATGATAAAAAATATCAGGATTATAATATTTTTGAAGATTTCTATCCATGATCAATATTCCCATCTCAATTGATGAATTCAATATACGATTCTTAGTGGGACTAGAATTATTTATTTTTTTAAGATAACCTAGGAAAATATTTTTTATGTTTTCATCACTATGAATTATAAAGACATTTATGTAGAGAGAAATGGAATTGAAATATAAATTTGTATGATTAACACAAGAATAGTTAGGGAAACACACACATGTATATAAGACTACACATATTCTTCCTAATAATAATAATTATCATTTGTCGACAATTTATATTTCCTAAAAAAATTCCAATCACCATTCAACATCCACAAAAATGTGGATGGCCAAAATTCATATAACGAGATTATTTTTTATAGAAAATAAATGATGGTTTTAATATATTGTTTCATCATCAATAAATATCAATGATCTAGGACCACACAAAGAATGGAAACCCTAACATGTAATCCTAAATTATTATCCATTTTTTCAACAATTCATATAAATTATATAACGGTCCATATAACTCATGATTCCAAAATCACTTTATCATTCATCTATTTGTGAGAGGTTTACATGAATTTGATGGGATTCCTTTTTTAGGTTAGATGCCAAAAAATATTCCCATTGATTATTTTATCCTCTAGAAGTGTCAATATGCTTTGAAAACTCATCCATGGGTAGAAATAATTGATAATCTAAAATTCATCTTAATGGGGAAAATCATCATATGAAAACCTTTTTATATGACCTATGGTCAAATTAGGGTGGGGCAAATATCTAGGGTAATGTTGTAGTTACTATAGAAAGAAATTTCTGGTACTTTTGAAGCTATATCTATTTAAACAATTTCTGCTATTGGACCCCTATTTTGTCACTATGGGCCTCAAATCCATTTGTACACCAAATGCCTTCGGAACACAGGGAAATTGAGATACTAAATGGCCTTCAATCCACCACAGGCCTTTCAGCTACTATGCCTATAGGCCAAAAGGGCCATGAAGTAATATAGGAAGACCACATCAGAGTACGTCCTTGTTGAGTTTTCAAAGAATGTGTCATACACCATAGCAAAACTAATAGTATTGGAAGAATGATAGGGTATGGAAATTTTTATCAGTACCATGATTAATGCATCTCTACGGAATAAAATTCTTGATTATCATCCACATTAGATCGGGAGCTAGTTTCCTCCAATTATACAGATGTTGGGGATCAGTAGTTCAAAATTTTAATCAGGTATTGGTCTTTAAAAGATCATGTATTAGTCTTTCAACCTATGGGACTTCAGGTAATGTATGCTATTATTCTTCTAGGCTAATAGGTTTTATATTGGTTCCCCCTCAACCCATAAAACAATGATCAACGGCAAAAAAATTAACAAACTATGCTTTTTGTTATTAAAACATCTTTAAAGGGATATTTCCCAATATATCTTTTTGAATCATTATTTATTTCACAATATCCTGTTATTTATCAATCCAATCATTACTCATTTGGGTTATATATTATAGTTTATTATATCCTTAGTATGATTATGAAACTATATATCATCGTAGTTTCAAAACACTAAACATCTTGATATCATCATAGTTACATAATTCCAAACATCATAACAATATCCATACAACATGATGTTAAAATACACATTTTGGAATGATCATATGACTATAAATTTATTCTCTCAAACTAGAATGAATTTCTTTCTCATTAATTTGGATAAAAGGAATTACTCAACAAGGGTCAGAAAAATCATGATTTGGTTATATTCCACATGAAATAAATTATATCCTCATTTTTATGAAAATCATAACAATATTAATTGATATTATTTCTTATGGGTTATATAACCTATGTAACCAGCCACATGGTTTGATATTCCTCATCAGGGCATATCATGAATAGTGGCCTATATTACTACAAGATAACTAAACCATCACATTTGTGTATATTCCTGATGAAATCATGATCTTACCCAAAGTTCCATACTCCATTTATGTGATATCAAAATCCATATTTATTGATCCTTATTCACATTTTTGTCATGTAGAAAGGACCAATTATGAAAAATCCCAACATCAACCAATTCAAAGATTATTTTTTTACAAATTTCCATCTTGAAAAATATTAAGCTTTATGAAAATAGTATTTATCACATTTGCATAAAAGAATTGATGACCGTTTTTATTTATCCATGAACTAAAACGATTATGATTCCATTTATGAGGATACATTTTAAACCCATTTCATGGTTTCTACCCCAAATCCAATAAAATACCCACTACTGTATACGGTGATAAACTCTATAGTATTATTCTATTCTGGATTTAAGCCATATGAACTATACAAGTAACTAGTAAATAGTATATTAAAAATATATAGCCTCTAATACAAGTATAATTTTACATTAATCCATCACTTGGATCAAATTTTATCACATTAAGGGTATCATGTTTTGCATAGATGGTGAGGAATGATTATTTTCTTATATCATAAATTGGTATGAGTTTCCCAAAATAAGAATACACCCCCTACAAGGTAATATGAACATAAAATCCCATCTTATAAACAAATTCACTTCCTAAAGACTTTAAAATTAAAAACCCCATTAACCATGAATTCATGGAATGTAGGTTTTGACTGGAATTTCTCATTAAAACATAGTAGAATAAATGAATTCAAGAGATGATTCCCATATGAAACAAATTTCCATGTGATGTATTGAACCAGTTTGTGTTAGAACATAATCAGGGTTAATAAACATAACATATGGAAATTAAACAAAAAATGTGTATAAAAAACCTTATACTTTGTTCATAATATAATATATTAACCATGGGAGTGAGAAAACATGAATCATTAATCTTTTTTAAGAAAAAATAATAGTTCAATGATAGAAAAAATAGAGATGTTGAATAAAATTTTTGTAAATATGTTATAATAGAAATAAATTTCATTTGAAAATGGTTACTATTAAGACCATTGTCATGTGGTGGGCATATTCCTTTAGTGGATTGGGATCACTCTTCATCTAGATTTATCATTAGTGGATTGGGTAAACTCTCGAGTCCCCTTTACGATATATCATTAGATATGATACTTTACCTAATAATTTGGTCAAATATTTAATTCTATGAACATCAATCAAAAAATTTAAAATTTTACACAGGTGTTCAATGGTAACAATAAAACATTCCTAATTTCATCATCACATAAAAACCCCATGAGAAAGAAAATGATTTTATGAGAATTTATCCATGAAATGATTATAATCCATCTAGTGAGGAAAGATATATAACATAATTACAAAATATATTTAGGGAATAATAAAAAGTTGAAATTTTGTTTCCATTAATGAAAAATACATAATAAGATGATTATAATGATATATTACAAAAATAAAATATCCATTAATGTTTTACAAAATTTAATTTTAAATGAATTTAATATACAAATAAACTGATAATTATAGTATCATTTAAAAATCAAGAAAAATATATGTAATACTAATAAAATAAACCAAAAATGATTTCTATAAAATGTGATAGTACATATAATATTAAATAATGATTCTTTATGTAGAATTTAATGAAAGTAAATTCCAATATAAAATGGCCATATGAAAGAATTAATGAATATAGATTATATTATAAAAAATATTTATATCAATGAATAATAGTAAAGTATATATGATCTAATAGTGGATGAACGCATAATTTAATTAAATATAAACATAAATATTGACTATCCCAATTATATTTTATGATTTGAAAATAAACACTTCTGGATTTGCTACCATTTTAATACAAATACCATAAAATAAAGAAAATTATAGCTTTTTTTAAATAATTTGTATTTAATGATATGTATTATGAAATGAAATAATTATGTAGTACATATAAAATACTATATAAAATAATTGGTTAATTTGGATCATATCCCAACGTATGAATAATGATATATGGAACCCCTACCTAAAACTCCCTCTTTATTGGACACTCAAAAAAATCCCTACTGAATTAATATATTATTAATTTTATATAAAAACCCTTATTTTTTTATATTTTTTGTAATATCATTTATTTATGATTCATTATTACTAACATATTAACAAAATATATTAAAATTTAATATTCGGGTGTTAATAGTTCTGTTTTCCTCCCATGATTGTATTTCACAGTTCCAAGAAATTATCCTTGATCATGGATTCATCACCTCCAGAACTGAAAATAAGATATATTATTTGTGCTCCATATAACTATATACACTCTTAGAAATTTCTTGGAAGTTATAAGTATGGTTCGTAAATATATGTTGAAATTCCTTTTTTTTACATTTGATTCAATTAAAAAATATTTTTTAAGGAAAATAATAATTTATATTGTCATTATAGAATATAATAACAAAATTACATTAAAACCAGTGATATATTCGATAATTTAATCGAATTTTTATTAATATTTATGTTGTTTTTAGTTTTATGAAATAATAATTGTTTACATACGTGCTATAAAGCCACTGTGGTGAGTGTTCTTTTCTAAAAAATAAAAAAAATAAGACAATACACAATGAATAATTGAATTTTATAAAAAAATTATAATTAAACCAGTTTTTAATATTTACTTTTAATGGTTACTAATGTGATTTAAAATAGAAATAAATGAATTATAATTAAAGGATACTATTTTGGTAATTATAAATCAACATTATAATGGATTATAAAAATAGTTTGGTGAGTGTTAATTTGTGTTATTGAGTCGTTAACAATGTTAAAAAAAATACAAGATAATTTAGTAATTATGGAAATGGAATTGAATATTTAATATAGTTTCATAAAAAATAATCAAAAATAAAAATACAAAATGAGTCTTAAAAACTCATACCTTGACTCTGATTCGCCTCTTTCCAATTGTGCTTAATGATTTTAAAGGAGGGGTTTTTACTCATAATATTTTCATAGATATGTGGGATGAAAAATGTACTGAGTTCTTTTGGAAAATACTTTTAAAAATAGAATTTTGAATAGTGAGGCAGTGGAGGAGTGTTTATATATCAAATGGGGTCTATAATCAAAAAATTATTAAGTATTTTATCATTTAGAAAATTATTGTGAATAATATTGATTCAAAATATTTTTATTTTATAATAATAAAAAATAAAAGGTTATTTTACATTAAAACCCAACCAATGACAAATCAGAATCCTAGAAAAAAACTTCCTTAATGTAAATGAAAAAATGGTTCTTTTTATTTCAATATAAATATTTGGTTTTAAATTTCATATGTATGATTTTAAATTAAAACTATTAATTTTAAATTCAAATTTTTACTCCATTATTCTAGTTTATTTTAATAATTAACATTTATAAATTTTATAATAAATATGTTTATCTTGATGATTTAATAAATGTTATGGTTTTCCAGGAAAAATATATCTTTTTTACTTGAAATAAAATAATAATAAAAAAAATAGAAAAAATTCACTGGAAGATAATTTTGGTTCACTAATTCAAAAAATTAAATAAATTTTATCCAATATAATATATGCAATTTATTAATTTTACATTCAGATGAAAAAAATAAAAACCATTCAATAGAAAATATAACGTTTTAAATGTTCAATTATCTATAGATATTTATATAAACATCAAAATCTATTATTGAAATTAATTCATATATAAATATATATTAAAATTTTAATTTTAATTTCACAATAAAAATATGATATGTTTAATCATTGAAATGAAATCACATCCTAGATAATAAAAATAATGTTTTCAAATAGAACACATTTCATTGACTATGAATCATTTTCTTTTCATTTTAGTTTGTTTAATATTTAATGGTTATATTTTTACATATTTCCAAATATATAATATAATTTTTAACCTATTTTATATAAATGATTAATTTAAAATGTAATATATTTATTTATTAAAAAATAATAAAAGATATTTTCAAAAATCCATTAATATAATTCAAATATTTTATTTGGTACACATTACTTACCACAAACTCTAAACTAATCAATATATTATTCGATATATTTAGACCCAATTTCCACATATCTATTAATCAAATATATAGTGAACACATATCTAGAGAATATATATAATATATTCATATTTTATTCTTCTATCTGTATAGGTATCTGTCACATTTACTCATCATATTGATTTACAAATTTTTCAAAATATATGTCATATTGCTACTATTTTTACTACATTTTATATTTATATTTGGGGGAATGATCTATAAGGATAATTATAAATATGATGCTTTAATGTTCAATTTATTTTTATTTACTTTTGGTTTTGTTGAACTTTTTTTAATAATTCAAATTGACTTTTTCAAATGCCTATATTAAAATGTAATTTTTTATCATGAAAAATGTATCATTATTATTTGTATCTCTTTGTTTCATGTTCCTTAATCCATTAAAATAATTAATTATTTACTGTAAATTAATAAAAAATAAATTCATTTGGTATCACTTTTTACCACCTATAAAAATTTCTTCACATGAATGTTTTCCCACACTGATAAAGATATCATGGTACACATATTTCATTACATTTTTATGTTCCAATATCGAATTAATAAATTTATGATTCCTCCGTTAAATATTTACTATTTGAGAGGTTATTGATAAGTACTACTTCATGTTATAGTTAGACTATATTTTTGTTTATTATATCAGAATTTTTATGTATGTGCTTCCTCCAAAGTGATACATGGAATATATCTTGCTCTTATGAGAGATTTAATGGAAGCCTTATATAATTTGATATTGAACCATCATGATTGATGTAATCAAAAGAGATAATGTATCTAGGTAATATCTTCTAATTCTTCATTAATATCATATACCACTTCTATTTTGATAACAAATGGAATATCTTAACTCAGACATCAAACTGTAAATCTCAATGATGATTGTCATCAATGTTCTTCGAAAAAATATTCACATTTTATATGTGATAATAAAGTTGTTTAATATTTTTTAAAATTTCCAGATCAATATGGTATCACATAGGCTTAGACTATCCAAATTCATCCCTACATGATTGTGTTATACACCTCTTACGATATATATCCTAGTATAGTAGCATGTTTAATTTAGAATAGAAATTATTTTTATGCTATGACTCCTCCTGGTGTATTTTGTGATCCCAACCTCTTATGAAGTCCCGTAATCATAATCTCAACATATCATCGTGGGTTTTATTGATAAATTTAGAGGGACCATTTATCTTGGGAAGATATATTATGTTAAAACATATTTTTTCTTCCCATTTAAGCTGAATACATCACAAAAACATAGAGTTAAACCATGATTCCTAATTAGACATAATTTAGAGTGGCAATAAATAAATCTATACAACTTTAATTATGTATATATTTCATAGTTTATTATGTGTGAAATATTATCAAATATAAATTGAATATATTATATTAATAAGAATATCAGTCGTTACCCAAATTAAATTTTTCATTTAGTGGTCTAAGTAGGACATATAATGAAATCCCTAGTGATATTATCTCATTTACAATAATGTATTAGTTATTTTTTCAAAATCCCCTTAAATGTCATTCATATAGAATTAATTCAACATAACTCAATAATTCTTGATATATTCTTTACAACATACCACTAAATGTTCTCCCACCAAAAATTATCTATGGGATCTAAGAATATTATTTTGAATCATGGTTGAATTGTGAATAATGGTCAAAGATCATCATCCAATACATCTAACCATTATTTTATTTAAGGTAAACATATTTGTTTCATAAATTATATAATCTCATCATTAATAAGGTTTAACAACTGAATATATAATACATTCTCCACTATAAAACATACCATCCCTCTAAACCTCATTGATCATAACATAATTAGATAGTTGAGATATCTCTATAGAATGAAATGATTTATCCCATTATAGAGAGAATTAAATATTTTCACATTGATAAATATTATATTTTAAGTCTCATTCATTACTCACCACCGAAAAGGTATATTGATTCTTGTAACTCAGATCATGAACTAATTTTTCTCCTTCTAATGGTGGAAATTGTACAGTACTTATAGTTCTTAATCAAATCCATATATATTCATTAGATATAATGGAAATCCTTTAATGGTAATGTAAACATTCAAAATATTAGGATAGTGAATATAAAACATATTTCTCAATAGATATAATGCATATATATATATTTAATACATGTATTATGTCTCCTTGCACAAAAAAATTAATTTAATCATTTTTCAGGATAATTATGTAAAATGCAGTATAATATTTCATCATTTATTTTTTGCATTATGAAATATATCAACCCCTACATTGATTATTTATATTGTACCACAACCACTTCTACATAGAAGGATAGTATGATTACATGTTTAGTTACCTTCATTTTCTTAATCTCATTGAAATTTAATCAATAATAATCTATTGAGACGAACCTTAATCTATTTATAATCAAACATGGCTTTCATATTTCATAGTCATGTGAAATTTATCATAAATAATCATTTAAATCCATCCCCTACAAAAATATGACTATTAATGTTTTTTGTTTGGGCCATTATCTAGTAACCTATATCTTTGATTCATCTACAGATATACCATAACATGTGAATACATGATTCATGAAAAAAAGTCACATATCATTCATTTGAAAATTCCAAATTTAGAATCATGTTCAACCTTTTTCATCATCTTCTGTGCAATCCTCAATTCATGTTATGGTCTACCATTATCTTGGAGTATATTATAATATCATATAGAAAGACTAAATTCATTTTATTTATTTCATGCATAAAGTTGTTTTTAATTAGAGCTTTAATAACATTATATAAATTTCATGGTCTAAATGGAATAACTATGAATTCTAAGTGTTCATATGTTTTACCGAAGTTTGTATTCTATAAAACCTTCCTATTCAACAAAAATTTATGATATCCTTAAAAAGACTATTTTCAAATTATTAAGATCTTTAAAGCTGATCGAACATGTCATAAATTTAGGGAAAATGGTTCTTATTATTGTTCACGATCTTGTTATGATCATTATATTAAATGCAGATCCATATGAGTCCATAATTCTTCTAAAAATATAAGACATAAGAACCTCATTGTGAATCAATATTGTGTATGAAACCACTATCAAAATTCTCCTCTGGTTTCTTATTATGTTTATATATTTTCAATTATGTAATTATATAATAATTATCTGATATATAGAGATAAAACTAGGAAAGAGTTATATTTAAAAAAAACCCTATGATCTGAAATAGGACAATGAATCTTTTCTGTAAATGAGTCTATATATTCCCACAAAATAGAATAATGATAATTTGGGAGTTTTTTTTAAAAAATTATTTCTAATAACTCTCAGTATTGGGTTAAAAGACTAAAAAACAATGGTCTTTTCATAAATAAGTATTACATTTTTTCATATTTATTATATCACACAAACACATTCCCGAGGACCATAAAAGTTTATTGTATTAAAATACATGAAGAAAAAACATCCAGTAAAAAGGTAAAATATATAGTATACCACTATTATCTTCATAAAAATAACCCTTCATAGTCATTTCATACATAATAAAATTTTTATTAACATTTAAAAATGAAATAATGTAATGGGAGAACTCAGATACATTATACATGTAAACAAGTAAGATACAAAATCAAAATATGATCATAAGATATTGATAATATGAGAATAATAATTTAAAAAAAGAAACAATAAATCAATAATTATAATCATGAATATTTAAATAAATATTGATTTCCAATATAAATTTATAACAATTTTGTTAAAGAACATGAACCATTAGATAATTACATTGGCATAAGACACAGAATTTTGGAAAACACATAAGCAGAAAAATTATATCTATAATAGTCAAGACTCACTTCCAAGACTATCATAGTGAAATGTATTCACTCCCCTACCCATCATAGTGGTTTGGGTCTAATCACAAAATTTTTATGGTGGAAAAATTAAATTCATGAACCAGGTTTACTCCCAATTAAAATCACTTTAACTCATTTTATATAAATCATTACCTAATGAATTTCAGTGAGATATAAGTCCTTCAGGTAAAAAAATGAAATTCATATTTCTATGTGCTATAATATCATAATAAATTATCATAAAGTATCCCATGAAATGATATTTCTTTTCATAAACATTTCATTATATCACAACATTTGAAAAACTGGATGCTTTATTAATCATTTCATCATAAAATCATAGCATAACCCATGGAAAAAGAAAACGGTTTCATATGAATATTACTATGATATAAGCAAGGGAAATGAAATAGGTTTAAAAACATCATGAAATAATTAAAACAAAACATTCATATAAATAAAAATAAATTCATCGTTGGATAATATCTCCAATAAGGAACAAGTAACATCAATGGATATCCTCTTACATGGAAATTAAATTTTCTTGATCATTTGAATATTATATTAAGGAAAATATTCATTCCAGTTTATGTTTTTTAAATAGAAAATATTTTATAAATACTTTTATTTTAAAATATCCATTGAATATTATAAAGGAATCTTCAATGAAATTATAGGTATTTACATTAGATAATTTCTCTAGTGTTAAAATGAATTTTCCATTGAAATTATCAATATAATTGAAATGGAAATTGATTGGGAAAAAACATTAATATTCTTTAAAAAAAATTGTAATAATTTATTTTAAATATAATTAGGGAATAATATTATTTTATAAAACGCTTTTATAAAATAATGGTTGTGAAGGAAACAAATTTTCAACCATTGAGAAAATAATTTATTATTGTCTGAAAAAACAGCATAGAAAATTAGTACCTAATAGAGGATAAATGCAAATAACAAATGAAAATTTCATGAATAACCAAATGTTAAATAATTTCATCATTTTCATGAGATATATGTTATAATATTTTATCCTTGAGTACAAAATCATAAATTATCCAAAAAAAATGGTAATATAGTAAGATAATATTGTCACCACTTTAGTTGTAATGTCCTAGAATTTCCATATAACTATTTTAATTATATGGAATTATTTTGAGACTGCGAAATCAGATGGTGTGTAATTTTGATGCCCGAAGTACCCGAAATGTTTCGTCAAAATCATGTTACGCATTAATTAGTGGACGTAAGCAGTTTTCTAGAAAAATAGGAACAACTATTAAATGGTTTCCCATATCAGTAATCATAGGGATCCATTGTGTTCTGGATGGTGGGTTCACCCTAGGCATTATTTATGTTTATTTGATGCATGCATCCTATGAGAAAACCCGAAAGTGGCATAAACATAAATAAGATCATTAAATAATGTTACTCTATTTTTCAATTTCTTATAACTCACGAATGGTATATAAAATTAAAAATAAAGGACCACCACTGAGCTTGTTGGGGTATTATCTCTTTAATAAGATACTAATATTGGCCTTTGTTGGCCATTAGTGAATGTTAGTTTTTGGCCATAAATAAAATAATTAAGTGACAATTATTTTATCGTAAAATCAATAACCTCAAAATAGTCACTCTAATTGAAAATTCGAGAGTACCATTGAGTTTGTGGGGGAATGTTCTCCTTGGGTATATATTAACATTGATAGTGATGGTAGAGAGTGTATGTTAATAATTTATTGATCTTTTTTCAAGTATGTTCAGTTAACACACGAGCAACATTTTCAATATTTTTTACCTGTGCTCGGATTAAATATCAGAGGGCACCGTTGAATACCCAACACTGTGATTTGGTTAAGGGAAACTTTACATTGACCATAGTAGGTCGGGAGAAAAAGATATTCATTGTGACTTTTTAAAAGAAAATAAATAAAATATTTTTATTCATTTATTATTATTTCATATCCTCAAACCAACTAGTGGTGTGTGATACCAGCAATGTATCTAGACAATAAATGGTTTTACCTACCCACCCAATGTAACGACGTCGTTGGGGAAATATGAAGGTTCATAATTTATAAGCCCTTATTAATTCCCAACATCGTTACTTACCCTCCCCCTCTCCTATATACATGGAGCATGGGGGAGGTACCAGAAGAGAATCACCAAGAATTGAAGTTCTGAAGGAGTGTTTTGACGTCTGACCCTTAGAATACAGAGTAGAACCAAGTGGGAGGTGACAAATGAAACTGAACGACAAATCGAATGGCGATGTACAAGCAGCGTCATTGGGTACCTTTTTCAAGAATGAAGGACACGAACCACCTTCAACTCATGGACTCACTCCAATGGGTTATGAGGTAGGGGATTATTCGATTATGTATTTTATATGATTTACTTTTCCCCAATCTTTAATAAAATGAAGATCGTGGACCAACTAACTCACATGTTGATCCATGATTCATTCGTTCTTGCAGGTGGTTATTGCGAGGTAACATTGTGGAATTTTTTATTGGTGTTTAATTCAATTTATTATTAAAATCTTAACCCACTCATGTATAAGAGCTAACGTGGGGGGAGCGGGCCTAAAGAACCCAACCAAAGCACATTGATATATTGCTAAATTTTCACCTCTACGGAACACTGAAAAAACGACAATACAGACCTCCTACGTTGGGGATTGCATTCCAAAGCTTGCCACAAGAGGAGGTTGCACCACAAATCAATGATGGTCATTGGAGTGGCTGACTTAGGCCAGCCATGGTGGAGGCGTAGTGCACTATTCTAGGACACTGAGAAAAAAAGGAGGTTGCGAATCATCAGTCGCGGCGACCGGAGAAGGTGGCCAGTACACCAGCCTGCTGCATGGAACAATGTGGCCCGCCGTCATGTGCTGTTGTAGAGGTCATCTAGCATGTCGGCCGGCTGTAACGGAACTGACAGGACCCACTAGAATGGGTCCTGCGTTCCACCTTGTGCTGCCAGGTGGAGCCACCGCTGCGAAGATGATTGAATGGCCTTCTTCTGTTTGGGAAAATCAGGGGGTCGTTCCCCCAGTGGCGGCTAGGGAAAAACCCCTTGCGGGTTGTTCCTCATGCAGCAGGGCCACCACCCTCTCAAGACATTTCCCCTCCCAGGACACCAGCACTCCCGGGCCACCGCCCTACCTGGCAGATGCCCTATCGCGCCGCCCGCTTGTGGGTTGCACCCTATATAGGCAAGTCCACCCCTTGTGGGCTGCCCCCCCCCCCTTGTTGGCAGGGCCGAATTACAGCCTAGCAGTCCGAGCCCTACCAAGACCCAGCCCAGATCGGGTCAGACCGGGTCGGACCGGACCTCGGCCCTACTGGGCTCAGAAACACATAAATGGACTTATCTTGAGAACCAGATGTCTGTTTCACTAACCATATTTTCCATTGGAATATTTTGAGCCAGATGTTCCTATTGAAATGTTCAATGAGAATTTTGGAAGAACATAGTTCATGGCCCTATTGGGTCACACACAAATCCAATTAGGCCCTCTGTACTAAAATTCAAATAATGCATAGAACGATCATCTGGTCGATGAGCCGTTTGATGCGTTGGAACCCTTATGAAATGACATATCATCGGGTTACTTCTTTGTGAGACTTCGTTCTATTTGAAATATGATCGACAGCTTGGGGAGCGGTTCTCCCCAGCATGCTACATACAAAACGCTACGACTTGTTGAGACTTGGCGACTGCTGACCATTCGAGTCGGAGTGACTCAACAACCCCATGGAGTGTGCCTTTTTGTGAAGCTGTAGACCCATGGGGGGGAGCACCTATGGGTGGCACGACAGACCCATGGTACACGACAGGAGGAGTACCTCAGTAGCCCACAAGAGGGAGCGCCTTCGTGTGATGTGGCAGACCCATGGTGGGGAGGGCCTCTTTATAATGTGGTAGTCCCATGGTACGTGATAGGAGAAGTACCTCAACAGTCCAAGGTTAGTGGGAAGTTCCCTTGTGTGACATGGCAGGCCCACTATACTCGTTAGAAGAGGAGTTATTTCGCAACCGATGTGATCAATGTTGTGACTGGGAATGTTACTTTTTCTTAGACCTATAGAATCTATGGTTGGCTATCAGTATTCATCGAGATCTAGTTTTGGTCAGCATCATAATCCTATTTCTCTGGGTTGTATAACTAGTTTGAGTTGAGACTCTAATTTAACCGTGTCTATTTCATTATTATTTGAGATTGAGATCATGCTTTGTGGCTTTCCTTATAGAATTATGAGATAGATTCATGGGTCACGGGGTCCTTATTAAGTATTTTTATACTCACCCATGCACAGGCGATGCCTGAACCATGTTGTGTCTTATGAAAATAGTGAGAAGCTGGGTTGTGGTTTGAGGGAGCTAGGACAAGGCAGTACACAAAGGAGACTAGGGGCGTGGAGTTTTGAGAAGGCGATCTGTACCTATCTTTCAGGTTGGATCCTCGGATCATGACTCAACATCTATTTTCCACTTTTCAGTTGTATTTTTTCTTTTAGTTGTATTTTTATTTTTTATTTGTACTTGATAATTCGGTTGGGATTGTTTTCTGGCCACATTTACTCTCTGTACTCTTTTTTCAACAACAGTTTACTTCACAGTTTTTTCTTGATGTGTTATCAGACCATGTGTCGTAGAGGTTTAAAGGGAATGCCTTACCATTCTAGGGAATATTCCTTTGGATGCTAGTCGCCAGCCCCTTGCCTATGAAAGTCGGGCTTGGGGTAGTAATGGCATGGGCCCCGGGGGACGGGTTGTGACAAAGTGGTATTAGAGGATTCAGTTCTACCAAAGAACTAGGACTCTGATATTTTCAATTCATCAATTGTGTTAAGTGTTATGATTGTGGTTTTTTGTTTAAGGAGTCCATTGTTGGTGGAGAGTCCAATGTATCCATACACCAGGACCACTCATTCTAATTTCCATCTTGGTATATTGAAGCAATGATTGATTGTGATTTTTAATAGTTTTTCTTGTGATTTCTGTGAGTCAAGTCACCAGGTATAACTTAATGAATGTGGAACACCTGTTCCTTATTCGGATTTTGTTGTGTATAATGCCAGCTAGGATTCCAAGGATAGTATATGATGACATCACACCGAGCGATGAGGCCTCGGTTCAGGGCCCTCTTACTGTGTTAACACCATCGGTTGGTTCACCAGTAGCACCACCACCCATTGGGTAGTCGTTCCCACCAGCCACAGTAACGGATGATGCACCCAGACTAAGCGCGTATCCTGAGTTATAGCAGTATAGGCCTCCAAGGCTTCCTGCTGAGATATATTCCTAGGTATCTGAGGACTGGCTAGAGGTTGTTGCTACAGTTTTCCGACTTTTTGGGATACCAATTGAGTATATAGTGATCCTAGCTGCTGGCCTTTTCTATTATGTGACCATGAGGATGGTCCGCAGGATAATGAGGATGTGATACAAGGATCATTGCCTGAGATTATACCTTAAGGTACAGTTCCAGCCATATCACTGCCCGTTGTTCAGCAGTTACAATTGATGGTATCATGAGAGGACACAAGTAGGCATAGAACCTTATACTAGTTTCAGCATTAGATACCCCTCAGGTTCTGAGGTGATCCCACTCATAGGTGGCTAAGGACTGGCATGAAGAGGTGGCTGCGTTACCATCTAGACAGGGCACCATTTGATCAGATGGTGGTCTAGGTAGAGAGCCTTATACATGGCTCAGCAGGATGATGACAGTGTTTAGGATACCCTGATCATGCATAGAGGTGACATTTCGGTGGACAAGATTGAGAATAATCCTTATAGAAGTAGGACTCTTTCCATAAAGAGCCAAGGGATGAGAGTTCCATAGAGCTTTTATAGCTTCGGCAGGATAACATGTCGGTAGCTGAGTATTCATCGAGGCATACTGACCATCCCAGGTACTCGATCAATAGAGTACAGTCAATTATTTACAGATAAGACCTCCGAGAGAGGTGTGTTTAGGGACATTTGAGCTAGCACTATTCCTCTATGCATACCTACTTATATTAGGGTGCTAGAGATAACTGTTCTGGTTGAGTGTTCTTTGGATGAAAGGATACTGCCAGTAAAGGTTAACAGTGGGAAAGCAGGACACCGATGACAGTCTCGGAGTCTTGGGCATGTAAAATATTTTGGGAATAGTATGTGATAGGGATAGATGAATCTCCATGACTAAAAACATGGAAGCAGAGCTAGGAGAGCAACATAAGGTGGTGTAAATTTAGACCTGTTACATCCAACCCCATTTGTGGTCCCCACTAGTCTTAGGGAGTATGAGGATAATGGAAGGTAGTAGCTTCGTGTGGTCAAGGAGTGTGACCAAAGGGCTCTAAGAGTGCTTTGTGGTACGGTCTTTGTTTACTACTAGATATTGTATTAATAGACATATGTACCTATCATTCCTTCCTTACACGATTCATGTACAAGGCCTAGAGTTTCCAGTTAAAACATTGAATTGACCCTCACGTCTAAAGTCACATTTTGGAGGAGACTCGATAATCACAGTTCTGCTGATATTCTGATCTAACCCTTGAGGTGTGAGTTTCGGTTGGAACCTCTTGGTGGAATCGTCGAGGCCTTATGAAGTTAGTTTGGGTCTGGACTGGATATCAATAGTTCATACTCAGATTGACTGTATTAGGGAAAAGGGTTGTGGTTTATCTACAATGTTGGAATGGGTTTTTCTATAGTCAGTGAAAAAGGAATCTGTGGAAGCACAGAATAAACTACAATGAAGGAGGGTGAAACCAATCACTCATGAGTTGGCCAGCCTTACCCTTGTGGAAGTAGAAGTTTTGAGAGTTCAGTTCCCAACAGGAGTAGAAGAGTGTGGGAAAATATTTTCAAAATATGTTTCCATGATTATCTCCCCAAAGGGAGAGGGACGTCTACATTGGCTGGGTACTACCGAAGAGTTCTACATGACTTCCTCTGGGTATTGTCACCCTAGTCAGCTTTGACGAAGAAGGGGGAAGCATTCCCTGTGGATGAAAAAGTGTCTATAGATCTTTCAAAGGATGATATAGAGACTGAAAAGCAGAACTACACTACCCATGATCTAGAGTAAGCAGCAGTTTTTATTGGGCTAAATATGTGGTGGAACTACCATATGGGTGAATGGAGTACTGTTTACTTTGATCACAAGAGTCTCATCTGAATCTTCTCATAGAAGGACATGAATCTGAGACAAAAACGATGGTTGGAGTTCCTCTAGGACAATGACTTTGAAATATTCTATACTCCTGCGAAGTGGATCATGATAGAAAACGCACTAAAAAGGTGATTTGGTTTATAGCTGTTGAGTGAGGTGTCATAGAAGCTAGTCGCGTTGTAGATCTCCTTCATGAAAAAAATATGGAACAACATAACTCTAGTATATGACTGACACTCCTAAAATTCTTCAGCGAATTCAGGAGGCACTATTTTGAACTTTGACAGTGAGGCACGATGTGCTCCGATATCCTCAAGAAGGTATGAAGAATGATTTTCTGAAGGTGGGGAGCATGTAATCCTCCATAGAGGATGCTCCATGGTAAGAGTGATGCTTCATGAGGAGGTGTTGAGAAAGATACATACATCCCCCTTTAGTGGTATATCCTGGAGTGGTGAAGGTGTACCAGGATTTTTGGCATTAGTACTGGTGGATAGGGTTAAAGAAAGCAGTGTCAGAAGTTTTATGCTTGTAGGATACGGAAATATTTTGAGTTCTAGGAGGGGCACCACTTATTCTTGAAAGTCTATCCTCATCAGGGACTAAAGATATTTTTTCAAGGTGGAAAGTTATCACCGAGGTTTATCAGACCATTTCTGATACTTTGGAGGGTATTAATGGTGTCATACTACTTGATCTTCTACTGCAGTTAGAGATGGTGCATGAAGTCTTCCACGTATCCCAACTAAGGAGATATATGCATGACCCATCTCACGACATCGACCACGACGAGCATCACATTGAGGATTGGTTGAATTTTACAGAGTTCTCGGGGGAGATATAGGATCAATAAGAACGAGTCCTTTGTGGATGGTTGATCCCTCTGGTGTGAGTTTGGTGGCAGCACGGGGACCTCCAAGTAATCTCATGGGAGTGGGAGGCTCAGATTCATGCTTAGTCCCCTCATTTGTATGATTTTCCTTTGTTTTGGATAGTGAAGATGTAAATCCCAATGGAGGGGAGAATTTAATGTCCCAGAATATCCAAATATTTTTTTATTATATGGAATTATTTTGAGACTCTGAAATCTAACAGCACGTGATTCGGAGGCCCGAAGTGCTTGAAATAATCTGTTGAAATTTTGTTAAGATATAATTAGAGAAAGTTACCAGTTTTATGGAATGAATATAAAAACTCTTAAATGGTCTCTTGGATCAAAAATTTGAGGGCACCATTGCGTTCAGGATGGTGGGTTTACCCTAGGTGTGACTTATGTTTAGTCCTCGCAGTCCTCCGGTGAGAAAACCCAAAAATTGCATAACTGTAAATAAAATAACTAAATAAAGTTATTTTATTTTTCAAATGCATATAACTCACGAATGGTATTACTCGGATTAAAAAAGTGTAACCATTGCTGAGCTTGTGAGTGTATTCTCTCTTTAGGCAGTTACTAATATTGTTCACTGTGGGCCACCGATGAAAGTTAGGTTTTGGCCATAAATAAAATAATTAAGTGAGAATTATATTATAGTAAAATTCATAACATCAAAAAAATAACTTGGGTTGAAAATACGAGATTACCGTTGATTTCAATGGGGTTTGTTTTCCTTCGGCCGGGCCTAATAATTACCAGTACAGGTCGATGGTTAATGTTAATAATTTATTGAACTTTTTTTGGGTATGTTTTGTAAATGTGTGAGTGCCATTTTCTAAATTTTGAACCTATACATAGATTAAAAATCAAAGGGCACCATTGAATCCACAACGTTAGGATTCTATTAAGATAGATATTACATTAACTGTAGTAGGTATGGAAAAAAACAAAAAAAAATTGACTTTTCAAAAGATATAAAATAAAATTATTTTATTAATTTTATTTTATTCAATTTCCTCCAATATACTAGTGGTGTTTGGGGCAAGTGATGTGTCAAAGCAATAAATGGCTTGTCCTACCCACCCCATGTAACGATAGCATTTTTGAATTATGAAGGTTCTTAATTTATGAGAACCCATTAATTCCCCATGTCATTATTTACCCTCCTCTTCTTCTATATATATAGAGAATGGGGGGAGGTTCCGACATAGAATTTCCAAGCAACAAAGTGCTGAAGGATTACTGCGACGTTGAACCCATATAGAATGGATTTGATCCATGTGGGAGGTGACAGGTGACACCAAACCACAAACCAAAGGGAAATGTACAAGCGATGTCGTAGTGAACCTATTGTGTGAACGAAGGACATGACCCACCTTTTTTCCACAGATGCTCTCCAATGGGTTATGATCTATGGGTTTATTCATTTATACATTTTAAATGTATTATTCTTCCCCATTCTTGAATAATAAAAAAATCACAGACCAACCGACTAATGGGATGTTCCATGATTAATTTGTTTTTATGGGAGGTTATTGCAAGTTTACTTTTTGGGGTTTTTAAATGTGGTTTAATTTTATTGATTATTAATCATTTAGGCCCCTCATTTTAGAGAGAATACGTGGAGGGAACATGCCAAATGAACCTATACCAAACCCTCAACTCCATTGATAATTTTGCACCTCCATGGAACAATGACGACGCGACGATACAGAATGGCTATGTCGGGGATACTGCGTCGATGTACGATGCAAGAGGAGGCTATGACACCAAGCCGCAACAGTCATCGGAGTGGCCGACACTGACCAATGACGGAGGTGCGGTGTGACACCGTGTGCCACTGATGAACAAATGAAAGCCAATTCTCATTAGCTATGGTGAATAAAAGAAGGCAGCCGACACACCGGCACGACGACTGGCCGTGACAGATCAGGCAAGACCTACACAAGTGGGTCCCACGTTCCACCTCACAGCACCATGTGGCACTGCGATTGTGAAGAAAACTGAACGACATTTGCCGTTTGGGAAAACTTGGGGGTTGCTCCCCCTGTGGCAGTTTAGGCAGATCCCCTTGCGGGTCGTGCCTCATGAGGTCGGGCCACCGCACTCTTGGGCCCCTGCCACTCATGGGTTACCGCCCCAACAGACCACCCACTAGTGGACTGTGCTCTATACGGTCCAGGCTTCCCCTTACGGGCTGGGCTGGTCCTCGACCCAGTGGGCTGAGCCCTGCCATTGTCTAGCCCAGATCGGGTCAGGTAGGGTCATTCCGGCCATGTCGGACCGGACCCTAGCCCCACCAGGCACAAAACACTTAAATGGACTTATCTTGAGAACTGGAAGTTTGTTTGATGGACCATCTACAGTTTTGGGTTTCCTATAGCGAGAGAATCCTTTTGAATTACGTCATGAGAGTTTTGCTAAAACTCGGAGATGGAAGAGTTGGATCACACCCAAATCCAACTGGGCCCTCAGTACCAAAATGCCAATAACACATAGACTGAGGGTCTAGTTGACGCGCTGTCTGATGTGTTGGAAACATTATGACACAAAATATCATCAGGTTTATTATTTTTTAGACTTAGTGCTAGTTAAAATATGACTAATGGATTGGGGAGCGGTTCTCCCAACCACGCGTTGTAAGAATCCCTGGGAGTATCTAAGACATTATGATTACTAACATTTCAACTCAGAGTGACTCGACGACCCAATGGGGAGAACCTTTGTGAGACACGTTAGACCAATAGTTGGGAGAACCTCTGTGTGATGCGACGGTCCCACTGTACTTGACATGAGAAGTACTTCACTGGACCATGGTGGGGAGAGCCTCTTTGTGAAATGACAGACCCACGATACACGATAGGAGGAGTCTCTCCGCAGTCCATTGTCAGATGGAAGTGCCTATGTGTGATGTCGCAGGCCCACTGTACTCATTAGAGGAGGAATTCTCTAGCAGCCAAGGTGTTCAACGTTGTGACTCAGAATGTTACTTATTCCAAGGCGTAGATAATTTGTGGATGGCTATCAGCATTCATATCGATCTTGTGTGGGACAACATCATAATCCTGTTTATCTGAATTATATACCAAGTTTGAGCTGTGATTCCAATTGATCGGTGCCTATTGCTTTGTAATTTGTGATTCAGATCATGCTCTGTGGTTTTCCTTGAAGAATTCTGAGAGACCTTTCGGGGACTTGTGGTCCGTACTGATTATCGTTATACTTACCCCTGCACTAGTTAGGCCCACACCTTTTTGTGTCATTTGCAGATGATGAGCATCTTGGTTGAGGTTTGAGGGATCCAGGACAAGACTGTACACAGAAAAGACATGCGAGCCTAGAGTGATGAGGAGGTGATCTGTACCGACCCTTTAGGTAGGATCCTTAGAGGACGACTTAGTAATTGTTTTCTCTTTTTTAATTATATTTTTCCTTTTTCTTGTATTTCTACTTTTCAGTTGTACTTGTAATTTTAATTGGTCTTGTATTCATGCCGCTTTTCATTTACTTTCCTTTTTATACAAGAGTTTACTTTACAGTTGCTTCATTTTGTGTTCTTAGACCATGTGTTTTTCAAGTTTAAAGGCAATGAATTCCTGTTTTAGGGACTATTCCTTTTGTTGCTAGTCTCTAGACGCTGGCCTATGGAACAGAGGCTTGGGGTTGTCACGACACGTGCCCCGGGGATAGGTCGTGACATTGGTAACATTGAATCGTATTCCTCATGAAGTAATAAAATAAAATAAAACATAAAATATCAAAAGGACCTCTAAATTAATGATATTACATGTGAAATAATATAATTTCATATCCTAATGTACGTCTCAAATTGAAGAAAATTGTATCAATATTACTAGAAAACTTTGGTAACATTTGAATATTTTAACCCATATAAGATTGATAATCAACTGGATATGTAAATTCCAAATAAATATTAATTATATGGATAATATAATAAATTAATGGGTGTTATATGAAACAAATAAATTAAATATGTTATTAATATGGCATGTTTCTCATGGATGTATAATGTGAAACAAAAATCCCTTACGATAATCCTTAAATTCCTTTGATCTTATTATAACAGAATGTTTAATAATTATATTTTTAATATATTTATATTACATAACAAAATATACATATATCAGACAAAATATTATTTACTAATGTCTTTTTAATTATCATTTATTAATAATTCTTTATTATAATCCTGTTTTAGTTAATAACCATGTTGTTTTTATGTATGTTTTATTTCTTTATATTTGGTCATCTTACTTTGATCGTGGTTACATTATCTACATATTAATAATCATGATATAATATTAAAATTTATACATCTATTAGACATTAATTTTCATAAATGAAACATAGTTTTGATAAATGATGTATGTTACATTTATGGTGACAGTAGGTTATACATATGCATGAGTAATGCTTCAATTTTCAATGAACATTATGGATATTAGGTAAGTAATATTTAATCATTAATAATTTATCATTATATATTATATAACATAATATTTATTTAAATTCTCTTATATATATCATTCACATGGTGTGGTGTTGAAAATAGTCGCACATCGCTTCATGGAGGTAGTAGTAGAAAAATACTCGAATGACGTTATCAAAATTCAGAGTAAGAATGAAAATGATATTTAATATATTATAAATTAAAAATATTTCATTAATTACTTAATTATATTATTTAAATCATATATATTCATTAAATTAATCCTTATTATCATCCATGTAAATAATTGTTGAAAAATGAATCACATTACTTCATGAGGAGGTAGTTCGTCGTACCCGTAAATGAAGTTATCATATCCATATGGGAGAGAAAATTAAAATTTTATATATATTATAATTTATAAAATGTTATATTTATGTTATAAATATCATATATATGTTTATATACATTATATAAATCATAATAAAAAATTGTGGGAGGTTGTATTTGAGAAACAATTGGAATTGGTTCGTGAGGTTGTACTCTGTGGTACAAAAACATTTGGATTCCACAACCCATTTGATTGAATTTTATATGGTTATACAACATTCAAATTACATTTTAAAGACCCTGAAATTTCAAGAATTTTTTTTCTTAAATACATTGGAATTTTACGAGTATGTGGCTTCTAATGGTGCCTGATTCTGATGCCCATTGTACCCGAAATCAATTTCTGAAGTTAGCTCGGGTACGTTTAGTGAACGAATGAGCGGATTTTTCAATCTTTTGAACTGGTGCCTGGAATTGAAATATGAGGGAACCGATGAACTCGCAGCACTTATAATTTCTTAAGAGGACATTTACCGCATTTGCGTTTTATGTGGGTTTGAAGTTTTAATTTGTGGTTTAATTAAGAGGAAAATAAAATTGTTGTACTATTTTATTCTGTATATAGGTAGGTTAATTCATCCCATGAGTGGTTAAGGGTGGGACCCACAACCACCTAACTACAAAAGTGTGGATGTTAGAGAGTTGGGTCCCATAGGAGCCCCAACCATTCAATTTTCTTCTAACCCTTAAACCCCCTCACTCATTAAATTGGCAACCCCCTTTTTATTGCCAACACGTTTAATTAATATGGATCCTTCCTCTCACTCCATTTTAATTATTTACCAACACATTTAATTAATGGGGATCTACCTCTCCCTTCCTTTAATCAACTGTCAACATGTTATTAAATGTGGTGATTTGAATTTTGGGAGTTTCATTACATGTGTAATTAAATAATAGGAGGATCCTATTATTTAATATTGGGGAAGAGATTTCTTGTTCGAAGGAAGATCAGGAGAGCTCTTGGGATTTTGGAAGAATGCTGAACTCTAATAAAGAACGATGCCTCCTTTGAAAAAGAATGATATATCCTTCGACGGAGAACGATGACACGCCACACATTCTCTTCTTCAGGACAAGAGAGGAGACATCGCTTCCTCCTCGACGCACTCCGACGTCGCCTATGATCCCTTTCCCCACGACGTCATCTACCGTGATGCCGACGTTCAATATCAATTGTTGAGGTTGGAAAATTTTGTATATTTATTATTAATTTATGATAAATATACCCTTGTACCTGTCGTATAAATTTTTGGTAACGATTTGGACCTGTAACACAGTGGGTGCAGGTTAACGAACAAGCCCGGACCCACCCCTATTTTGTTCTTGATGCGCGGGGTGATAGGCGATGATAATTAGGGACCAAAAGTGAAACTCGTAGCCCTCGTAGTGGAGGTTAGGTCCCGAGATGACCACAGGAACAGATGAGTGAAAAAACAGTCCACTGGAATGACTCTGGTGTCCCGCGGAGTTCCGCGGCGGCACCGACGGTAGGAGGCGGTGACACCCCGGTGGGCCACCGACAGAATCCCACTGTGGCATCATCCGTTGTGGCAAAGGAGGAGGATCCCACTACCACACGAGATCTGGGTTGACCTGTTGCGCCACCCTAAAGCCGCGTCTGCGGAAAATGGGGGCCGCACCCCCTACTCGGCCAACTGGCCGAGCTGGTGCACACCCCCCCTGGTCGGGCCGAGGCAGGTCACACGAACCGGGCCATGCCGGCCGGGCCCGGCCACGCCCAGCGGAGCCGGACCCAGACCCGGGTCAGGTCGAACCAGGGGGAGGTTAGACCGGGTCAGACCGTGCTCAAACCCCCACTTCGGACCGTTTTCCGATCTTTTACCCATAACATGAGCTACATACCTCTGATCGATACACCATTAGTTTCGTAGCAATACTTGGATAGAGACTTTCATTTAATTATATTACACTCAAGGTATAGGTAATGTTTGGGTACATCCGGGTTGTTTCGAACCCGAAAGAAAACGGGCCCTTGGAGTGGAAACCCTTATAACTTAAAGACCAGATGTCTGATTGATGTGTCGTCAACTGCGTTGAATTCCTTTTTTTGAGATGTTTATTTTGGAATAATATACTTGAGGTTTGGATGTAGCTGTAGTATGGTCGGGTTGATTTAACATAAAAACCAACTAGAACCCAAGGACGGAAAAGCCAATAACTCTCATACTGTACATCTGATTGATGCACTATCTGTTGTGTTGAGTTTCTTTTGATGAGATAGAAATTTGAGATACATTAACTATGGGATTTGTGACAGTTGATGTATCGACACTCTTGCTCGAGTAGCGGACCCTCCCGGAATCGAGCATGTTGTGTGCGGGTACCCTAGAGCTGGCTGCGAATGCATCGACTACTGTACTGGAATACTCTGTGGGTTAGACAGTTATGACTACCGTACTGGGATCCTCCATGGGTTCAATGGAGATGAATACTATTCCAGTATCCTGTGTGGGTCTAGCAGTATTGATCTATTTACTTGTATCATGTGTGGGTACGTCAGAGTAGCTGGTCTTGTATCTTGTGGGGGTCCAACAGCTTAGCTGGACTTGTATCATGTGTGGGTCTGATATCTTAGATGAATTAGTGACTACATCTAATAATCTCTATCTATATACGAAATATGTTTACCTGTGTGAGATGAGACTTGAATTAAATCTTTATCATTGATGTGATTGACTTTCTTTCCTGTGTGGACTAGGTTGTGTTTTCCTATGTGGAATGGGTTGTTCTTGGGATGGAGAGTTGGAGACGAACTGTAACAGATTACTTTGGTATATTTATGGGCATATACCTAATTAGAGTCAATTTATACTTTCTAATTGTATATTTCCTTTTTGGTTTATACTTCATGGATTCTGAGAGACCATCGGAGGTCTAGGGGTCCCTACTGAGTATCGTATACTCACCCCAGCACGGGTTATGCCCGCACTACATTGTGTTAGATTCAGACGACGGACAACACTAATGATGGTGGAGGCTTGTGAAGCTGGATGGTACCCAGAGGTGGACCACTTGGCATGACAGACATAGAAAGAACAAACTATCTGTACTCACCCTTCACGTGGGATTTTCGGAGGACGACTTGGTGTTTCTATTTTACTTTAATGATGTTGTAATTTTTTTAGTTGTATTGTACTTTCATTTGGGTTTGTATACTAACTCATAACATTTCAACACCTACTTTTTCACTCAGTTTTACTTAGTTCTTACTTCACTTACATACTCTGTTGTGTGTGTTACTTTATAAGGGCAATACCTTCCCTCTTATTTTGGGATTTACTCCTTTAGTGCTAGTCGCTAGCCCCTGGCCTATAGAAGGCGGGTTTGGGGTAGTCATGACACGGGCCCTTAGGAAGGGTCGTGACGTACATAAAAAATCCCAAAATAAGTAATATAAAAATGTTTTTATATCATAATTTTATAATAATAATTTATGTTTGTGTAGGATGAAATAAAACAAAAACAATTTTTGATGACCATTACCTCATCTTCAGGTATCCTCATTTTATTTTCATTATAAAACATCCAATGACATATTTCAATCCAAAATAATGTTTTTAATATGTGTGTATTTATTATTTTTATTTTTTTATAAGCTATATTCTAAAAATGGTTTTGTGGTGTGGACAAGAGAGGATATGGTATATTGTTTTATATGTTGGGTTAATGCCACACATGTAATGTTTTTGAAAATATTTAGGTGTACCAACATTTTGATCAAATAAAGGCTTACAATGATTGATATTTGTAATAAAAATAATTTATAAATAATAAATATCAATAAAAATTTGATTTTGGAGATGTTTCTAGTTCATTTTTCCCCTATCATTTATGTTTAATCTTTCATATACTCATTTCTTACATTAACAATGGTAATTGATTACAACTGTTTTCAATAATCACCATGTTAAAAATTAGATTTAACATATTAGATAATATAAAAAATTCTCTTTCCAAATATTGAAGTATTTTTTTCAAAATAAAATTTAAATAATTTTAAGGATTTCGTTTTAAACTATTCCAGTAGACATGATGTGAATGCGGGTTTAGAAGAGGAAATTTTAAAAACTTTACAATGTTTTTATATCAAAATTCAATAAGAAATTGATTAAAATGAACTAAATTTTGATTAATATAAATATAATTGAAATAATTTTACATCAATAACAATTTAAAATAAATCTTCCATTTATAAATAATTTAAATGAAAATGGAATTTTCAATTTAAAATTATTATTTTTCACTGTTCAGTTTAAATTTATTATATTAATAAAAGTCTATAAAATGAACACTAAGATAATTATGACATCATGATTTCAAGAAGTAAGATTATATTATTAAATTAATTTTCTAAAATTATAAAAATTTAATTATATTCATATTTAAAAGGAGAAGTAAAATGCATTTTTTTACAATAGTATATTCAAAACATATATTTACTTTATAAAAAATTAAATGCACTTTTAATCAACATAATTAATTTATATAAATACATTTTGAATAAAATTTAATATGTATTCATTATAATTCATATCCCTATGTTTTGTTTCATGGTTATAGTGGAATAATTGGTATAACATCATTATTAATATATCAGGGTTTCTTAAACTCGATGTCCTCAACATGGGATGATAACCTAGTGTAATGTGCAACACAAGCATAACATGGTGTTACCTGTTACAAAAGAAAAACCCATTTTTGTGTCTTTCTAAATATTAACATGGTATTTCATTTAATAATAAAATATATAAATATTAAATTTATTTGAAAAAAAATTAATTTTTTTTGTCGAGATATGTTTGACCACCCATTTTAATTAATGTCACCATGAAAACTCATCTCTATCATCAAATGGTTAACAATTGATAATTCCTTCATAGAAAAAACACATCACGCAAATAATGAATTCATAAAAATGGAACGTTTGAAACATGATTTTTCCCTAATGTAACTCATAACAAAGTTTCCACATAGAAGAACATATGAGAAATTGAAAACTGGACATATAAGAGATACTGACACTTAAATACCAATAGAGATTGATGGAGAACATGTTCAAGATAAAGATAATGAAAATGAGTATATAAACAAAATATTAATGAAAAACGTCATTTATATCATCAAAAAATCTTTTAAATAACAGATCATTTTATTTTAAATTCATTATCAAAATTTTAGGGAATTAGTTTCCCATCGGGATTGAGAACATATGATAATGTACTTATATGATACCTTTTTTTCATAGGTAAAATTTCATAATCTGGATGCACCTAAATCAATTTAAAAATCATCTCCTACTATAATTCATGAATTTTCTCATGTCTAATGAACTAGATATAATAAATAAAATAATGATATATTATTTTTTCTATCCTCTTAGAAAAAGTTAACATTGGTTATCCAATGTGGATAATTCTTCAGACAACGATGTAATAATTTAATATCTAAAACTTCCTCAAAATATAAACACAAACCATTCTAAAAATGGTTAGGACTAGAAACCTTTAGAAATATTAGAATACAAAACATTATAAATAAAGTCATGAATTTTCCAAAATGAAATTATCATTAATCACAAAAAAACCTAAATTAGTTATTAGTTGTCACATAACAACCATGATAATAACATTAACATGTATTATATTGAAACATTGTAATATCATAATTTTCATGTATATCATAATGGAAATATATATTCAACCGAATTCTTTGAATAAAAATATATATTATTTAATATATTCCAAAAATTCAATAACAATATAAACTAAAATAATTATAATATAAGACACATTTTCCCTAGTTCATTAATAATATCCAATGTCATCAATAGTATCTAATTTATTATATTTAAATCTATATCATCATTATTTCAACATTATCATGTAGAACATACATAGGGTTTACATTCCTCTAATCGTGTTTTTTCTATTAATATCACAATTCCCATAAATCCATTTCCTATATCATCAGAATAATTCAATGAATTATTTCAAATATCTTAAGAAAAATGTATACTAAACAATTGTATAATATTTAATAATTCATGTATTCAAATATATAAAAACAGAAATCATTATACATTATTATTAAAATATTTTCTAGGTTTCTTCACCATTTTCTTCAGTACCACATTCCTATAATATGAATGATAAATAATTTAATAACATTTATTAATAAAAATTTAATTATTATTCTCGTGTTTAAAATGTAAAATACAGTTTCAATAGCCCGTTTCTTCTATATTAATTTTGGGTATCCTCATCATTAGAAATATAAACACTACTTGTACCACCATTCTCATTATATTCTTTATATGTCTATTTCGGAAAAATATTTTTATAATTCTCATACATTAAACATTTAAGACACTCATTATTCTATGATAAATTAGGTGGACCAATAATCAAATCCATTGTGATAGAGAATTGTTTCATTTGTATTTAGAAATACATTGTTGTGTTTTCTTTTTATGCACTCCCAAAACATCTTCTTATTCCTTTAAGTCATTTCAAGGATTGTGTTCTCCATATTCTTAACATATATGAAACCTAATCATCATTACTCCCTAACCTATGTTACCCAAACCTTCAATGAACAATATCCTTATCTTATTTGGTGATTTTGATAGTTGGGCAGAGGTTTATGTTGTTTATTATATACCATTATAAAAGAGTAGTCATAATCATAATATAATTCCCTCCTATTATCATCCCATATGGAATATGGTTAGAAATATCCAATCCCAATCCATATTAACATAGTTTCTTCTGGTTACCTCCAATAACTATATCAGAAATCATTGTGTATGAAATGGAAATCATAAGGGGAAACCACATATAATACAAAATAATTTATTTTAAATTTAAATTAAGTCAAATTATTTAAAAAATATTACTCCTTAGGTTTGACAAGGCTTATCTGTGGTCCTCACATAATTTAATACATCATGATGGTTCGTAGTGAGGTTTTCGATTCCCAAACCATATCTCCATGTTGTGTTAAACTAGGTGTAAAGTAAATCCCATTTCCATTCAATATTCCTGATATATTATATCTAAATTATCCATTTCTAAATTTATATCCTAGAGGTACCTCTATCCCAGAGCCACACCCACCTCTAGTTTATAGATTGGGATTTCATTTAGTTGAAACCACATTCACTACCCTCTTCCAAAATTTCAGAATATTTTCTAGTACATTCATTTATCCATAGACTTATCATAAGATACATCCAAATATATATAATTACAAAAATAACTCTAGATCAAACTAATTTTTTCTCATCCAGGTTACAAAATATAAACTAAACCATCCTATGATGCTAACTATAGTGACCTATAAATAGTATATATATATATATATATATATATATTACATAATTTTTTTAAATATTTATCACATCACACAAATTCATTACTTAGGAAAATAATAGTTATGTAAATTTAGATGTTTGGAAACAAAAAATAAATACATAAGTAAAATAAATAATCTAATACTATGATCATCTTACATATAACCCCTATTATAAAATCAATGGTAAACAATTTATTTACACCTAAGGAATTGGAACATAAGAGCGGGTGATAACATATGCTCAGTAAGGGTAAACTAGTGAGATAGAAAAAAAAATAACTAGAACTTATGGTTATGATAACATGATAATAGAATTTTAAAATCATACATTTCATAAAAAATATTATAATCATAATTTATGTAATAAATACTGGTTTTTTCATAATAAATTATTTAAATTGGAAAAAATAACATGATCTATGAGAGGAATACCTTGGAATAAGACATGTATTTTGGTAATACACGTAACAATTGACAATAATTTAAATATTTTTCATTGATCACTACAAATGATCGCATATAAGAATGATTTCACACCAAAATCCATAATTTTAATCATGGAGAACTCCCAATACTATCATAGTTCTCATATTCCTCTATTGAACAAGGTTTTCTCCCCATTCTCGTCATGTCTATATCAAAAGATGTAAATATTTGCCCAATGCTTGGAGGGAGATATATGTTCCAACCTCATAATAATGAAAACTATTTATATGTGTTTTATAGAATCATGAATAATTCATAACATCAAAACCCATGAAAATAAGTGGGTATCATAAACATTTCATCATGTAATAACATGTTCAAAAGTGATAGGGTTAATAATCATTTCATCATTTCATTAAAGAATATCATGTAGAATAAGAAATGGGTTTCATGATATTTTTGTCATATTATATACTATATAATGGAAAAGGTTTTATAAAAATAACACTATCATTAAAATAAAAAATTCAATGAAATGAAAATATTGGTATCATTCGGTCATATATATATAGTAATACATAGGTAACGTCTACCTATGTCATCGAAGAAATAAAATTATATTGAATTACCAATGAAAAAATTTCATAAGGAATATATCGTATCAACTTTGGAAACACTTTTCTTTAAAACGTGATCAATTTTAAAAATCCTTCAATTCCAACTGTCCTTGTAATGTTATAAATGAATATTCAAAACAATTATGGATCATTTAAATGGTGAATTTAATACATTCTAAAAAGAAGATTCTATTCAAATGTTTGATAAAATACAAATCTATATTATTTGGAAAATAAAACAAATATTACTTCAAAATAATTTAAAAATTAATATAAGGGTAAAAAATAATATTAAATATAATTGAAGAAAACTAAAAAAATTCTTATAAAATATTTTTTTTCCAAAATAAATTTCTGGCTAAATAGAGAAATAGTGTCGTATTTTCCTATAAACATTTTATCAATTATTTTAGGTTCCATAGGGTGGAAAAATATAAATATTATGAGAAAATATCATGAATAAAAATAGGATAAAAAAATTCATATGATTCAATTGAGATGTATTATTAGATTTTAACCTTGTAAAAATAATAAAAAATAATCTCTATACACATTAAGATTGTATCATAAAATACATACCACTTTGGAAACATTGAATCAATATTACATTAATAAATTAAATAAATGGAATATTAAATATCACGAGGATAAATATATTAATTATTTTAAACATTAGTGGGTATTTATATACACCTTATTAATAAATATGTGTGCATAACATAACATATGTCTCCTAAAATGAAAAATGAACAAAAAATCCTAACTACAGTAACAATTAATTTTCTTTAAACATCCCCAAAGTGATATAATAATATGAATATGTAAATAAACATAAGTTTTAATGAGAATATTCTTATTAAAATTGGTACGAAATATATACAAAAAAGAAAATATATTTTCCAGGAATTGGGAATTCCTCTCACTAGAGTGAAAAGTGAGATGTAAATTACGTACCGTAAGTCTGGAATTTCATCATACTCATTCAAACATATTTTATAATAAATATTATATAATTATATATTATATAAATAATAATACATATATAATACCATATATGATTTAAAAATAATCTTTTATTAACCACTTTCTGACACTTCTGGGTTAAAATCATGTTTCTGGTAATAAAAACGTTTTTAGATATGTCTGGATTTTTTATTTTATGTCCAATTACATTGAAAATTTTCCATTGACTCTTATATCATAATAATGAAATATGTTTTAAATTTATACATCGATTATAATTTTAATTGATATAATGAACTAATTTTTTGGGAAATGATGTATGTTGCGATCATGGAGAAGGTTGGTAGTACATACGCATTAGTAACATTTCCTTTCTTCAATGACCATTTTAAAAATGATGTATGTAATATTTTAAATACCCAGAATAATAATAATAAAATATAAACCTTGTTATTACTTTAAATATACTTATATACATCATCTATGTTGTGTAGTGATGAAAATATTATTGCATCACTTCATGAACATGGTAGTCCACTCATACAAGAACATCGTTATCATATATCAGTATAAGAATGAAAATGATATATTATATTTTCTTAATGATATATATTTATGGAATATCATTATTATTTTACTTATATAAAATATATTCATTAACATTATCCTTATTATAGTCCATGTAAAGTGTTAGTGAAAAAAATTATTCAGATTGCAACACAATGAGGTAGTTTGTCGTACATACGAGTGACCTCAATATATTTCATATGGAATGGGAAATATAATGGTAATAAACACGATATAATGAATAAATATTATATATATATATATAATATATATCTGGTTTCTATCCATCATAAAACCCAACTATGATATGTGTCAATGGAAAAATGAATGACATCAGTTCACGGGGTCATTGTCTGTTTTAGAAAAAAAATGATGATTTCATATCCAATTCTATGAAAGACTAAATTTTTGTATTTAAAGAAATTAATATATAAAATATGTATATTTATTATACTGACATTTTTATATTATATTATTATTAAAATAATTGAAGGATTTGGATGAAGAAAAATAAAATAAATGATTGTTGTTTAATCTTACCTATTCATTCAGTACCCGCCATGAGATTTCAAAAAAATCCATACTAGAATGGATTTATGTAAATAGTAAGAAAATGGTATTATATTATTGATTTATGTTTTTAATATATTTTATGAACCAAAAGGTTTTCAGTTTTTTTAATAATATAAGAGTGTGGTTGTATATTATATGTGAAGTAAGTTATATACATGTCATTTTTTAATAATGTTTTGGTGTACGAATGATTTCACCTATCAAAAGGATAAAATAATGGACTAATTAATATATAATCGGTAATATGGTATAAATATTACCATCAAATGTTTGTCTTACCTATTTCTATAACATTTAACCCTTCCTTGGTAATTTAACCCCATGTAAACACATTTTTAAACATAACCGTGGTAATTAATTTTAATAGATTCCACTTGTAAAATTAGTTAAAAATTAAGTTGAAAAAATTATATAATATAAATTATTCTAATTCCACACTTTTAATCCATTTTTTCCAAATTCAATTCTTTGTGTGGATGAATATTATTTAAAACTAGTCTTTCTTTGGTGATGAGAATCATGATTTTTACAGAGAAAAAGATCAAAAGATTAAACTTTTTTATTAAAATAAGTCAACATGAGATCCATTAAAAAACTAAATTTGATTAATATATAAATAAATGAACAAATATTTCTCTGAAAAAAAATTTAAATTTTATTTATGATTGTAAAAATTTAATGGAAGAATGATATTTTCAACTAAAGTACAATATTTATCACTATTAATCAAACAATTTATCCTTTCATTAAATTCCCAAATATTAACCTTAAATAACATTTAAAATGATGCTAAAAAAATTATCAAATTAATATATAAAAATCATAATTTGAATTTTTTATTAGTAATCAAAAAATTAAATGAATATTTTTTTGAAAGTAAAATATTTTAAAAACACATAACGACATATAGAAAAATTAGATACTTTATTATCACTATATTAATATCATGGAAAAGCATTATAACATACATTTTAATATTAAATATTATTATTAGAATATAAATTTTTAATTTCTAGGTTATTATGGACTCTTTAAAAAAACTATGTTAATAATATATCATGGGATTTTTAAAACTCAATGTCATCTATAACAGATGCTAAACCATTGTTGTGATTAGGCCAAGAATAACTGGGATATTCTTTTAATATTCCCCAAACTCATTTTTGCATTGAAATATAGTAAACATAATATTTATTGTAAAAAAATATATTGAAAATAATTATAATATTTATAAAAAATAAAAAAAATCTTGGCATGTTACAAAATACCATATAATGGAAAATATTTTCCATATGGAGTTCCTAGTCATCCATAATTTGATAGATGACCATGTATTCATTTCGGATATGTAATATATATTATGTATCATCATTAATAAAATGGTAATTTGGTTTAGAGATGTAATATGAGAATAAAATCAAATAGTTTTCAACTAAATAATGAATAGTAAGATTTTTAAAGAACACATCAACATAAAATTTAATTCCAGTAGATTTACAAAAATTGGATAATATCATCATACCAGGATTAGATTAGAACAATAATAAAAAAAATTATCATTGGGTATTTTAATTAGTATTCTTGGATAATTTTTATGGTGTGATGGATTAATGAAATAATTCAAAAATATGATTTTTATTTTCAATATTAAAAAAACACAATGTCATCCCATTTTGATGATTCAATCATACAGCAAATAGTAAAACGAAAACGGTTTTTTTGACTATGACATAAAATAATTATATTAAAAAAATATATGATAATTAAAATAAATCTAATGTTGCCATAATTTATGACACCCTAATTTTAGCCTTTAAAATTTTAGGTTCTCCCATTACCAATTTTAATCCAACAGAGGTTTTATATTGAATTATCCTCATATTATTCATAACACAATAACCAAAAATATATATTCAACACTCTCATACCTAATAATATTAACCCATCATGATACAAATACATATTAAATCATTTTATTTTAATATTGATAACATACCATAATAAGTAACACAACAAATATATATAGTTTTACTGCATTTGGAAAATAGATAAATGTTATGAAATTTTACAGACAATCTTCATAATATTAAACATATAATCATTTCACCTGATAAACTTATAGAAATATTATATATAATACTCTTCATTTCATAGAGAATTAATGAAATATGAAAATGGTACCCTTATATTATCACTATGATTAATCATAATATATATTTGTTAAATAAAAATAGTTATAAATTGATAAACATGTTGGTAAAAGAAAATAATAAATGTGTATGAGTATAAGAAAAAAAATCATTACAAAAAAACATGGATCATTATATATTTGGAAATTTGTTAACATAACAATTAATTTATATGATTCACATTTTTTATAAATAGAGTTCAATGAAATCATAAAATGGGAATGATTTATAACGATGATACGTTTCATAATTATATAGAAAATATATAATCATTTTCATTTATATTATTTTTTATGTCTCACTTATATTATCAACATCACATGCTAGACAGAGTCCATTGGTGGATTTGGTTCACCAAACATTTCCAGTAATCATTGGAGGATTGGGATCACTACTCCGTCCATTTTTTTCATTTCATTTGAAATAATATTTTTCCTAATGGATAAATAATTAATGGACATTTATATGTTAATTTAAAATTATATATCTATATATATGGGCCACAAAGAGATGAAAAATTGATTTATTACTTCGTAGATTATTTAATCTTTGGGAAATAAAGAGACTTCTTTAAAAAAATCACAAGAAAAGAGAATAAGTCAAATTGATTTTGAACACAAATGTTATCGTCAAATTATAACCCTATCGTGAAATATTAAAAATGTAAAATGATGTTGGCATGAATAAAAAAATATTTTTAAGAGAATTATAAACTTACACTAAAAATAAGACTAAAAATGATTCAAAAATATTAAATATTTCATGTTATATAGAGAATAATTTATGTGAATAATGATAACATGGTTAAGGCATAAAAATATTGATTAATATTAATAATGAATACCAAACAATAAAACGTGAAAATTTCAACTAAGGGAATCTTTTAGAAACAGATTCTACTCATTCTTATTAAAAACCACTATTAATTTTATATTACCTTATACAATCATATAAGTATAGACTAGTATATGAATAAAATTATGAGTTTTCTAAATTAAGGTTAATTAAATAAATTTATATTTATAAGTTAATGAAATTTACCTTCCTTAAATATAAATTATGAAATATATAAACCCATTTTAAATGTGATGTTTGGAATGAAGCCCTTATGACCATATTGATATTAACAAAAATATATTGAATAATAGAAAAAAAAGGATATATAAAACATTTTTCTTTAAATATTCCATGAATACAATTATGTGAATGATAAAAATATATCCCTGGGGATGTATAAATTCCACAAAAAAAGAAATAATGGAGAATATGTAGAATATCTAATGAATGAATATAAACAAGAGAAACCCATTTCTATTTTCTTAGATCGAAAAATTATAACTCCCCATATAATAAATTTATATATTATATTAAAATATATAATAAAATTATTCATATTAATTTAACTTATTCAAATTAATTTACAATTCCTTATAATCGAAATGATAATTTATTATTGTTAAAAGTAAATAGTTCGTTGTTAACTACTCTTTTTTTGCAATCATGTATCAGTTTGATAGTTCTGATTCTGGTTCTTGGATCATGGGTTCATTAAATTAAAAAAATTATTATTATTTTTATATGATTATGATATGTCTATTAACTTCCTTTCTAATTTCATAGAAGTTATACGGATGTTTCATATATTGCTATGAAAATATCATGTTTGTTGAATTTTTTTTTAAATAATTAATTTAATTAATGAATATACTTATATATATTACTGTAATAGAATAATAATAATTAAATTAAATGAATATCTATTATATATTTACCAATGAAGTAAGTTTCATGAATAGTTATTTAATATGTTTTATTATGAAAAAATCATTATTAATAAATGTATTTTAAAACAAAAACAATGTGTGTTGTATTACTATGGTGTTTAATTAAATGAAAATCAAAATAAATATATGAGTTTTATAAAAATAATATAATAAAAAAAGTTATTTTTTGAATTATTTAAATGAATTTTATTTTTTTAATGAATAATAAATTAACTTGAATTTATTGTGATAGTTTTTATAATCATATTTTGATGTAGTACCTAATTGTGAAAAGGTGATCAGTTAGAATTAACGAATTATACCTCATTATAGAATGATAAAAAGGATGTAACATAAATCACAATAAATTAATTATAATATAATATAAAATCGTTTAATGAGTTTATAAATACTAATCAATTATCAAAAATAATAAAGAATATTTGAAACCCTTAACATGATCATTGAGTGACTACTTTCTGATTGAGCATCAGGAATTAAAATGATAGGATTGTTGTCACAATTGGTGGGTTGTGGGAATTGAATGTTATATATGAATTTGGGAATAACACAAGAAACAATGTTAGATTATATGTAAGGAGAATGGGGTCTCTAATGGATATTTATATAGCCACAAGGGATGTGCATTTTAAAATTAATCATAAATATATATATCATTTGGTCCAAATTCATTGAGTAGTTTTTATTTCAATGAAATTAATTATTTTTTTATTAAACATGTGTGTTTTATATGACATTAATACAAAGAAAAATCTCAATTAAATATTATGAATTTTTAATGAATAGTAATGAACCAAAATAAATTATATATTATAGCATAAATGTAACGTGAGTTCCAAATTTTCAAATATAGGTTTACAAGTTCAACATATTCATCATGGAAAATTTTTTCTAAGAAAATAAATCCATTTTATGTCATGAAATTTGTTTAATAAATTGGTATATTATATTTATATCATGATAATATATAAAATTAATTTTATTTGTAAAAGGATTGTTTTTACTATTTAGTAGAAAAATCAACTCTTTCTGAAATATAATAAAAATTCAACCTTTAAAAAATTTTATATTCCTACATGAAACATAAAATCTATTTTATGAAATTATATTTATAAATGAGAATACTTTAAATATTAATTAAAAACGTAAACAAAATTTTTTATTATAAAAAAATATATTTTAAATATTTAATAATTTAAAATATTGTGATTACAAATTTATATTCAATATAAGAATATTTATTCATATTTATATATTTTTATTTGTATATATTTAATTTCATTTAAAAATAATATCTTGAATATGATAAATTATATGCTAAAAATAAAAATTGATCTTAAATAATAATAAAAAATATTAAAAAATATTTTATGAAGATTAATAATTAAATTTTTATTTTATATATATATTTAATTATTTCATTGAAGCTTATTTACATTTTCAAATATTAATTTTTTTGAATGTTTTAAATATATTTTTATTAAAATATATATTATTTTGAAATTTATCTAATTATAATTTACTTAGAAAAAAATATCAATTAATTAAAATCTATTATTTTTTCATGATTTTGGGGAAGGGTGATATAAATTATAGAATTTATCACAATCATGTATTAATGGAAAATAATTAAAATCCAGGGTTTTGATTCCAAGTGTCATGAAAAATGTAATGTTCTATGTTTTTAGAAGTTAGTTAAAAATGATATAAAAAATTCTTGAAAATTGGGAGACATCCATTTTTAATGTTAATGTAGTTGTGATTGAATATGGGAAAGGGAAGGGTGAAACAAGAGACCCACTATTGAAAAGAATAAAATGGATTATTATTTTAGTGTAGTAAATGAAATTAATAATGGCAAGGGTTTTGAAAATGTGTAAGATAGTAGACAAGAATAATTATAAAACATTCTTTTATATGGTAATGGATAAGGAGTATCATTAATAAGACATCCTGTTAACTACTATATTTGGTAACAATAATGAATTTAAAAAATAATAATGGTATTGTGGTGGAAGAGTGGTAGGATCTGGTATTCAATATTTGTTTGTATATTTTTACAAATGTTTGTGAACAAAATTAATTTGATGGTACATTATAAAATTCAAGAGAGGGATATTTTTTTCAGAATTATTGTCCCATTCATATAGAATGGATTTGATTACAAGAAAAAATTTAATATAAGAAGAAATTGATTTGATTGAATCTTTGAAAATGGGGGGGGTAAATAAGTTCAATATTTTGATAATTTTTTATTATCCTTTATTTGTGTATACTAGAACTCTTTCAGTAGACAACATTTATTTGCGTTAAGAGAAAACGTTAATATGTATTCATAATATATATGTCTTAAGAGGTGGAGTATTAAATAAACATTAACCAACAATAATATATTATTTCCAATAACTAATAGTGATCCCTAGTATGAAAGTATATAAAATAATGTTGAAGGATATATAAGATGATAATATAAGAAGAATCGACCTGTATATGATGGCATGCTGTATAAAATAAAATTCAATTCCAAAATAAATATTTTTTATTAATTTTTTTATGCCTATCTAACTGAATACCCTCTAGATTTTAAAGTGATTTTTTTAAAAAATAATCTAATTATATTTTTTGGTTTATATTATATATCATTTTAATTTGATTACTATTATAGACATCACAATGTTGTGATATAATTTATTAATTTATAATGTCTCAACAACAGTTGATGAAACCCCTTGGTTTATTATCTCTATGAGATGAGAATATATTATATATGATAATTTTAATAGGTAGATTATAACATATGATCTAGATCATATGGGGGAAAATTATTATTTATATTTTATATATGATTTGATCAAATATCAGGATAGCAGTGTTTTGTTTCCAAAAATATCTATCATCAAATGGAGTAAATATGAACACTATATTCTTCTATGAGGCATTGATGAAACTATAGGAAGAAAATATATCATAGAATAATAAATTTTACCAATATATTATTAAGAGTATTAGTAAAGTATGGATACTAATAAGCATAATAATGTTAAAATGAATGGTTCCAAATATACATTGTACATCAAATGTATTAATTGATTGGTTACCATATTTCTTGAATAGTCCATCATTAATAGACATATCCTCAACACATGATAATATTTTCTTTTGCATATAACCTTTTTTAAGTCAATTAAAATCATAATACTATTATTACTACTCTTTTTAGTGTGGAGAAAAAGTTTTGATTTCTTTTTAATTTATTAACTCTTTGTGGAGCCAAGCTACTATTAGTCTATAATTACAGATTTGGTGAATTTGCATTATTTTAATGATTAAAATTATTAATCAATAGTTATGATTAATGTTATTAATTAAATGTGTAAGGATTTTAGAAGAAAATTATTTAAGAATATGGTTATTAAATTTATAATGTCATTATATAATCTCATTTCCACTAAATATATTTTATATAGGGGAAATTTTTAAAGATAGATTTCTAAACATTGTTATAAATTTTTATAACATTAAACGTCTCTATAATATAAATTATAACGCACTTAAAGGGGGATAGAATTTAAAATAGTTAAAATTAGTCGGTTGGAATTTGTCCTTAAATGTCCTATATAGTATTGGGAGTGACATCAACATATTAATTACCTAGAAAATGGTGATTATATTTTTGAGAACTAGTGTGGTGTAGTTGGGGTTTAGATTAGTTCTAAACACCACGTAATCCTACATGGAAATGGGGGGTCAAAACCCATGGGGTGCAGGTACTGTAGCAGTACTGAAGTGGTACTATAGCAGTGGTGGTACTGTTGATCGGTAGGTACTGTAGCAGCGGAAGGATACTGTAGTTGCGACAGGGAACTATAGCAGCTGCGGGCACTGTAGCAGCTGGGTTACTATTCACAAAATTGGCCTTAGGCAAAACATTTTGACCTACGGGCGATGTAATGTACTACTAGCCCATTGGGCCTTTGGGGTATTTAATGGGTCTCCCTCGACCTAGTTTTAAGAGGTATTTTGTTTAGTTTAATAATAAAAATTAGCCTTTGACGCCAACGTTTAAAAAAACTAGTGTGGTGTAAATAATTACAATGTGAATGTATTTTAAAATATATTAAATACGGATGAATATAAAGATCATCGAAATGATTGAAATATCATTATAGATGTTGTTAATATATAGGATAATGTACTAATTTCTCTCACTAAAGTATATAATGAAATACATGTATGTATAATTTTTTTTAATTTTGAAGGAATTTCATGACATGATTGTTCTCTAAATAAATTATATTTGGCATATTAATATATTGATTATTTTAATGCTTTTTTGTTAGTGCACATGATCAATGTTTTACCATTTCATAAAACAGATCAAATAATCATTAAATTATAATCCATTTTTATTAATCCATTATTACATCATATATATCCCACATATTAATTTCATATATCCTTTTTATTGTCTATGAAATTGGAAAATTAATAGTTTTTCAGATTGTTTCATTAGAGTTGTTGTCCACACAAACGTATGCATGATTTTATTGTTTTTAAATGGATTTAGAGGTAAGAATTTATAAATTATATTAAAATTCATGAAGTAAATAATTCCATAAATACAATATAAAATCTCTATACCAATAATAATAAACATCCATGGATGATGTTAATGGAATATTAATTATATTGCAACATAGAGGTTGTAGTCCACATGTACTCATGAGTGATACATTCATATCCCATTTGACATAAAATAGGGTGGATAGTAGTAGATAAATATTCGAAATAGTAATTTAGTATATTTTAGAAACCTATTTTATTATATTAGGTTTATATATTAAATTATACATAAGAGAATGGAAATAAATTTAAAGTGGTCGGGTAAAAACATTACATTTTACTTGTAAAGTCTCATTTAGATCCAATATTAAAGTTTCTTAGAATGGTATTTCAATCAGAATATACCCTCTAATTCATATATAGGTCTGTTGATTAAATAATTTATAGGGTTCTACTGAACAATATGTATCATATTGGAGTAATTAAAAGATATAATGGATTTCCTTTTACAAGGGAATGAAAGGAAACAATAAGAATTACCAAAAACAATTAAATGTAATTAATTTATTCCAAATAAAAATGATTCCAACTATATTGATATGAGATGAAAATTAGGCTACTACCTAAATGTCCCAATAAAATAAAAATTGCACATGTCCTCTGGTCATTTTAATCTCTAACTTTTGGTTTAACCACTATGATAACTAATTTTAATTTTAACCATCATAAGGACTTTATAATTATAATGGGATATATTTTTAATTACATGTCAATAATTGGATAATAAATTATGATGAGATTAATTTTATTACCATTTATCACCATATATGTTCTCTGGAATGTTTTAATGAAATGTAATTAATTTATTAAAAAAATATCCTAAAATACTATAAATGACATTATAAAAACTATTTTAATAATGTTACATTGAAAATAACAATAAATAAATGTAGTTAGTGATTAAAAAGTTAATACAACTATTCGATTTTATATTTATCTAAAAAAACTAAAGACAATATGTAATTCATCCAAATTTTATTACATTCAAAAAATTTAATTACATTATTTTATGCATCAATTAATTGAATAAATAATTTTTCTGTGTCCTAAAATAATTTAATGTAATCCTTAAATCACTTATAATTAATAATAATTTAACATAATAAAAACAATTATTTTATATTTCTAATAAAAATATATAACAAAAACATTCATCATTCTCTTCTTAGGTATATGTTTTAGAGATATTAAATTCATATGTTTGGCATTTTTTATTTTCTATTTTAAAGATTTAACATATGGTTCTTAATCATTTTAAAATTCATCATGATTGAATTATATTCTATAATTAGACAGAAATGTATGAACTCCACTTTTGTTATATGATATGGGAATGGGTTATAGAAATTTTTATTTCTTATCTGAAAGTATTCACCATATATAACATGTTTTAACCATAATGTGATGTTATATATTAACAATGGATACTATTCAATGTGAAAAAAATAAAAAGGGATATATTTAACAAATATTATACAGATAAATAAAATTAAACTATTAAATTTTTATGGAAAAATTTTTATATTAAGAAAAATTTTATTTAAAACTGAACTTTTCAAATGTGATGAAAAGATGTCTGTTAGAATTTTTTTCCGAAGAATATATAATTTTATAAATAATCAAAACCTGAAATTATTTAAAATAGATATTTTTTATTACTCATAATATAATAGAAATAATTAAACATTAAAAATATTGAATTTTTTTGGTCTTTGTAATTTCCTAATATAAAAAACAGGTTTATATAAATGTTATTGATTTTCATTATTCATTAAAAAAATTATAGAAAATTCTCAAAAAATAAAACACTGATAATTATTTTATGATGATATTAAAAAATATGTTAATGTTGAGAATTTTTTTTCTAAATTATGATGAAATGAATTATTTTATTATCTCCCTAAAATGTTTATAACCTAAGATTGGGAAATTGTATTTTAAATGAAAATACATAATTTTATAAAAATTCAGAACTTATATATCATTGTATTTTGATTATATAATGTATTATTTGAATTTTGATATTCCTATTCATTTTATAAAATTTATGGCAAGGTCATATTGATATATTATATTTTGATTCATTTTATCTGGGGCCTGTGTGTATCACAAGGTATCAAACAAATTATTTTATGTGAAATATATCATAAAATCTCAATGTGTTAAATTCAACCGCCATTAAAATAATTTATCCCGTAGAATTAAAATATTTTGATTAAATAAAATAAAAATATATCTTTTTCCTCACATCCTCATGGTCACATGTAGCTTATTCAAATTTTTTATTCCTCTAGTAAAAATTTTCCAATGTCAGCAGTTCTATTCTAAATCACATTGACACTAAGATACACGATTTGATTTTGTTTTTCTTAATAATAAATATCAGGATTTGGGGATATGATATCTTATTCTATTAAGTGTGATGGTTAATTTATTTACTTCCTTAGTAGAGATACCTAAAATACCACATGAACATTTTATAGGTTCAGTGTATGTGCCATGAGATTAGCTACCATCCCTCCTCGATCAAGAATCTAAAAGGGACCCATATACATATAAATCATATTTCATAGATATTAAAAATTAAAAACATAGTATATATATGAATTAATAGGAATAAATTCTCATTAACATAAAATTTCAAATTCAATAATGATTTCCACCATACCATTTCATTTTCATCTATGATTCCTTAATGTGATGCTTAATATAGATAATATTTTCAACAATTTACTCATATATATAGGTACAAATATATTGAATTTTCCAATATAATAGCAAAAAAATTTATTTCTATTGTTCAATCTATATCTGACTTTATAAGGTGCCATCATAATAATAGATTGAATGCTCTTATTGTGAGAAAACTTGACTAGAAGAAGATGTTGATCCCACTAGATTCTAAAACCCCAAAACAATGTATCAGAAAACCCTATATGGATTGAATTTTTATATAATAACGAAAATCTATATACATATGAAATTATTTATAAAAAACTCATCATTTTATCGAGATCCTTTTTAAGACATCATCATTATGTAGAGGAAATCCTCAAATCCCAACCAAATAAAAAAAATTTGGTAATCCACGAAACGGTACTACATTATCAATGTATATTCTCTATATCATTTCTTGAGAGTGTTCTTTGATGGTATAATGTACATGATACAACATTATAAGGTGATTTAATAAATCCCAGATAGCATTATGGAAATTATATGTTCTTGGGAGTCTAATAACAATATTTCAGATGATATATTCCCAATTCCATTCTTGTATGTGTGTTACATCTATCATCTCCATAAACATTTTTCTCATACTCTTAACATTATGAAATATTGATAATAAGTATATATACTATTAAAAAATTAAAATATTTTTTCCAAAAAAAAAAATCATATCTCTTGGAATCTTCATTATTCATTGACAAATAATGAATGTTGACCAATGTGATTCATTCATCAAGACATTCATCATATGTGATACTGAAGGGATAAATACAAGGTTTCAGAACCATATCATTCCATCACTTGACGGATTAACATAGGATCATTTATCTTTATCTCTCATATATCTACTACTTCATCTGGTTCCACTTTTACAAATATTATGATAATAGGTTGAACACCCATTTAAGAATGGTAATATTCCACACATTTCATCATGATTTATGTATACATACATTTTAAATAAAGAAATATTTTATCTCCTTTATCCCCATAATATATAAGTTAAAATGATGCATTTGAATAATATAATATTCCATAATGTTATCTTTCCTATTATGGTAGTGTTTTGAATAGTCATTTTCATTAATCAACTCTAACTATCTTCTCTAGACTATATTACACTATTTTAGAGTTAATATGTAACTACAAATTTTATATTCAGTATATATAAATAAAATTTAAATTTAAATATAATGCACCCATATTATTAGTTAAATGCGATGAATAGCTAACTCCAAATCGTATGTTTGGTAAATTTTCCTTGAATCCTTTAATTATCATGAGAAAAAGTATTTCATCATATTATATTGTATGTGGATGTATCCTAGTCCCTAATATGGTGAATATGGGTACATAAAAAACAATTATTCAATGTATGGTGGTGTAAGTAAAATTGAATTGACTTAGCTTATATTTATTTCATTGAAATGTTCGCCAGATTCATATATCCAATGCTTCTCTTCTCCATTTTTAGATAATACGGTGATGAGAGTTGACATATTTGAAAAATTCTCCCCATAGAATTGATAAAATCTAGAAAAATTGAAAAATATGAATCATAGTAATTTCTTATCATAGGGGACAATATTAAATAACATATGACATTAATTTATTCATATATATACCATTTCATGATATTATATGATCAAAAAATATAACATTTATATCCAAAATTCATAAATTTAATATTTTGAAAAGATTTTATTCTTCCATTGGGTCATCAATACAATTTCTTAAAATGATCATAGTGATCATCATTTATCCATTAATATTTAAGAATATCAACTAGAATGACTTACAAATATATTTCAAAGTATTCTCTACATATTATATTTATTAATTAAATGAATATAACTAAGGAATTAAAAAAAGTATGCAATAAAAATTAAATCATAATTTTAAAACCCCATTCACAAGGTTTTATATGGTATATCTTATTTTTTAAACCTAAATTGATTTTATCTATGTGGAATGTTAATGATTTAAAAGTATTTATATCCTTGTAATTCATCATGAAACATTTATATAAGGTTGAAAATAATTTTTTCGATAGTGATTATGTTATACTAAAAATAATTAATGCCAATATTTATTGTCACAAATTTATTATTATTATAAAGAAAAGATTCACAACATTTTTATCCATTAAGGAATATTAATCCTTCATAATTAATATATTGGAGTTTCTTGTCGAATTCATGAAACATAATTATCTCTATTCTCTAAGGAGTATTGGATATTTGTACAAAACTATGTATTAGATTCAATTTATTCTCAACTTCACTAATAAAGGGAAATTTTAAAATTATTATGAAAAAACAACATCAAACTAATTTATAATGGGACTTTAATTGATGGTGATTTCTACCCAAACCATAAGTTATAAGCATTGTCAATGTATTGGAAATAAGATATTCTTGATAAGAGTAATATCTATTAGATGTTCATCTTCAAAATCCCATTGATAAACAATCACATTGTTATTTAGAATATGAAATGTTTCTTCCCATCCTTTTCAATTAATTGGGGTCTATATAAGGAAGGAATTTTCATTCCCAGAATCACTTCAAATTTAGAATGGGGAATAAAAAATACTTGAGAGAATTGTTTTTGTCTAAAAATAAATTATGGAGGAACATTGGAAAATATATGATACCATTATACAATTATGCATTTTAACTACTAAATCAGCATCTAGTCATGGAGGATATTAACATGAATTCATAGATTATTTTATGGTACATATGATTTAATATGACAAAGCTTAAGTAATATATATCAATACTTTAACATCACCAACTTTACTTTTTAATTCTATCGTTGTTCATTTACTAGAATATAAATGGTTTTCATCACATTCATGCCACTTTGATAAGAGTGATATACCATTAATATTAATTTTGTTCATCAACTATTAAAAACCTTCAAATACTGTTTGTAAATAAAAATATTATTAAATTAATAATTCCCGTGATAAATTATGAACTAGGTGCACAGTAAGAGAAAACATAACATGAATTTTTTTGATGGCGGATATATAATTTAACAAAACTTTTCATTGTTATTTCACTGACTTTTCTCTATTAGAAAATACTGTATAATTATAGATTATAAATATAAGGACCCGGTCCTATTACATTACATATTCTTAAATTAAATGAATAATTCACATTGAGGATCTTTTCAGGTTTAGAGTTTTAGAGAATTAGGACTTAACTATTACATCTCAAAGATTATAAGGTAGACACATCTATTCAGTTTCCATTTTTTTAGAAAATATAAACTCTTGAACAAAAGAGTCATTTATGGTTCCACGTTTAGACATCATGACATTTCCTTGATCCCATCCTTGACCATATTCCACTTAAAGTCCTATGGAAAACATTTCAAAAACTTGGGATGTGCATAAAAAGCATAGAAAGGGTTATAACAATACAGAAAGAAAACATTATTCCAAGTATACATTCAAATAAAAGAAATCATACATTACTCATAAAACATAATCACTTTAACATACCTCCTTAAATCATATATTTAGGAATAATTCATAGAAATCAAAATACATGATGGTAACCAGAGGAAATTATAACATTCTTACGTAGGGAGTAACACTCATGGTAACATATGGAATACCCATCATGTTATATTCCCTAAATATCTTCTGATAATCCTTAGTTTTTAACTCATTCACATTACCCAATGCATTGGAGAGCTATCTTGGGAACACCCGCCATTAGTTTATCACGGAACCACCCGATTTTATAAATATTGCCCAAGAACAATAACATAATCATAACACTCAAAACATGCATAAAAGAAACATAAAATTTCCACATTTCAATCACAAGATATAACATCATGATATTCTAATAAATAAAAACAACTAATAAAATCATAAAAACTCTATGAGAGAAAAATCCCTTTAGACTTTTAAAATATTAAAATAAGACATTTAAAAGAGATTTTAGAATCGAAGTGTCTCATGCCACTTCGAAACTTTTGAATGGGTTTTAGAACATTCATGTCCATATAAATAAATCCTTAAAACCATTTTTAAATCATTTACATGGATGATAAATGTTTAAAAGAATAAGTCTTTTAAACCATTTAAAACAATGTTTTAATAAAAGAGTCATTTTCCATTTTGAAAGTTTAAATTATAAGCCACGTGAAAGTATACCATTTAAATGACTATATTATAGACATAATATTGATATGGAAAGACAAAGTGGCTGTATATACACTTTATAAAAGAATAAAAGTGAATATCATTAAGAAATGTTTCAATGAGAAGAAATTGAGATGTATTCCCAATCAAGGATCATGCCATTAGAGAATGGATAAAGAAATGACATATTTATGTGCGACAAATATAAATACACTAAATATAAGTGGATACTCAGTATAAAACAATTAGATTTCATCCACACATATTCATAGAATGACATAATCATGAATTAGAGGTTTAACCCAAAGTATTGGAATTGGGTTAAGAAGTTCCATTGCAAAAATCTGATAGCCTAACGGAGTCACATCAAATTTTAGAAAAAGAGTTGATGAGAGAGATAAAGGGTATCTCATCACATGTAAATAAAATTTACAGCAATAAGGATATATAATAACATATCCCAACATAATAAGATGTAATTTAAAAGGAAAAACAAAAAGAAGTCTTTTAAAAATAGGAGGGTGAAAAGTTCCCTTACCGACTTGGGTAACATTCGAAACACACACCCCATTAATGAAAGACTATAAAAAATTGATGTAAATACTCATAAACGAAAGTATATTACACAAAGTGTAGAATAATGGGAAGTACATACACCACTCAAAGGAAAGGGTGGAAAATGTAGCATAAATATCACAGGAATAAAAGTGAGATGAAAAATCCCTTACGAAAACTTGGCAGCCTAACGGCGCCACATAAAACCTACAAAAATGGATTTTTGAGATAAAATAGGTTCTCTCATAATATGAACATAAAAATTACATAATTAGGAATATAAAGGAACATCCCCAAACATATTAAATATGATCTTAAAAGAAATAACATAATAGAGAGTAGTTAAAAAGAAAGAGAGAGGTAGGATCCCTTACCTCATGTCTAAATTGTCTTGTTCGTTTAATTATATTTCTGAATAATAAGATAGAGCTAATTTCAAGTTTCTTAAGAACCTTTTTCAAGTTCACTATTCCTTTTATATCAATTATTACCATGTTATGAACATTATTTAATTATTAAAGTTAATAACGGTCGTTTTGTCGATCTTTGGTACTTGAGTAGTAAATAAACTTTTTATAATTACAAGATGTTCATGTGGTATAATATCCATTATATAAAGAATTATATTCATTATTTAGATATCATATATATCATATATATCCAGTATATACTTTCATTTATAATATTACATAACATTTAAAGGTAACAAATGAAATGCACCATTCATGGAGACAGTAAGTCGTACGTACGCATGAATGATAATTTCATTTCTATTTCGTATTTAATGGAATTAAAACTAAATGAGAGATATATATATTATAATTCCAGTATAATATATACCTTATATATTTCACATATTTTCATTAATTTCAATCTTTATACATTCCATGTATTGCATGAACGAGTCACATCACTTGAGGGGGCGATAGTCCACACTTCCTCAAATGAAATTATCACATTTGCACAACATGCAAAGCATAAAGGTATGTTTTCAATGTAAAATACAGAATCATATAAAGGAAATAAATATAATATATATCATAAATAAGTATAGTTCCATCAAAATGGCCACCATGAGAGGTGGTAGGAAAAGATAGAACAATCATCGTTTTGTGAGGGAGTGATTCACCATCCACGGAAACAGTATATTCATTAACATTTAGACAGAGGTGTGTGTATGTTTAGCTCTAATACTTGTCATAAAAAAATCCTAGTATATTTAATATACTAGTTTGTTTACAAAATAAATGAATAAAAAGTGGTTAGGGGGTTGGAGAAGTAAAATAAAACAAAATAACATAAGAGAGGACATTACCTTTAAATCGGGTAACTCCCATTGGTTTGAACGAAACGGGTTTCTTAATGAGCTTTAGGCCTAAGGTAAGGCTTCTAGGGTGAAGAGAGGGATGTGGAGAGATACAATGACCAGTGTTTTTCCGAGCCAATTGCTTGAGGGTTGTGGTTAAGGAGGTATAGGTGGGGGCCTTTTATAAGAGGGAGGAGGGGCACTTTTGGAAAGTCCAGAAATGTTACTTTATATTAAAATGATTTTCTGATTTTAAAGGTCCCACATAGATATATTTCTATGATAAGGTGATAAGGGTTCTAAATATACTCATAAAATAGGTTTTACAAATGTTTATGTCTTAGATTTTACATTATCATTTCATATTATTTAAATCGTTCATTAATGAGATAATTGTTGCATCATCATGGTGTCATAAATAAACTGATTTATATAATGTCTAAAAATTATTAGAAAAATACTAATATTTAGGAAATATTTTTATATTTACAATGACTATTTATATTATAAGATATTTTTTATTTAGACAAAATTAAAATTATTTTTTTATGTTTTACATAAATTGGTTACATTTTCTTTTCTTTAAAAAAATTATGATAAAAGGTCACTATTACAATAATGTGATTCCATGGAGTCCCAAGGATTGAAAAAGGCATAAAATGGTCATAAATGACACCACCATTAGAATTATTACATATTTTGGGTTATTTTAAATTTTTATGATACTATTTTCTTACCCATAATTACCCTATTACTAATTAAACACGATAATTAAAGATAATTTCCATCGTTACTATTCTTAATGTCCAAAAACAAGAGTCATAATTACATAATTTATACCTTATGATTCCAAATATGGAATCCATTTTATCAAATTCAAAACACATAAATTGTAGTTATTAATTTAAAATTAAATCTCATGGTCAAAACAAAACACGGGTTTTTAAGAATTAAAATTTATCAAAAGTTTGACTTGTTTTTACATCAAATGAAATGTGAAATTACTTCCAATGAACAAAATTGTATTAAGTGATAGAAAAATAATTCAATTATACTTTAAAAACAACTAAAATGAAAATCTAAATATATAAATAAATTGGATGAAAAGGATGTTTTGAATAAAAAACTGTATTTTTCACTATTCATTAAAAAAAGACATTATCAGAAAAATAAAAAAAAATTAACCCTAAGATATATTTGATATTACAAATTCAGAAATGATGTCCATTTTTTCAAATTAAAAACATATAAGATTCATTAATAAATCATATAGTTAATTCCCACTGTCAAAATAAATAGTGTGTTTTTAAGAAACAGTATCTATCAAAAGATTGACACTGGTTTATGTCCATTTTCAATGTCAAAATAATTAAAATTACCACCATTGAATTAAATAGTAAAAATATATTTTAATACGAGTTTAAAAAAATTAACAATGATAATCTATCCTTGTAATTAAATTAGATGAAAAAGCAGTTTTGAAGTAAAATGCAGTATTTTTTACTATTCATTAAAAACTGAACATTGTCAGAAAAAACCCAAAATTTATCCAAAGTATATCTCAAAGTCCAAATTCTAATTAATAAGTTTATTTTGACAAATAGAGATTAAAAAATTGTAAAATGTTATATTTTAAAAAGGTTCCCCATCAAAAGGCTGTAAAACAATCTTTTAAAAATATTAGAGCATTTATTCTTAAAATTAGATTCATTTGCATTTTAAGCCTATAATATTTATTGTATAAATGAAAAAATATTTAACAAAAATATTTAATCATTTTTTTAGTTAGTTATGTTCATTCCAGCCATTAAAACGACATGGAATTAACTATTTAAAATAATATTATTATATTATTAGTGTGCAACGTAAGATTTCAAAGAAACTCGTTGTTGCGTATTGGGTACGCCATCGAGCATAGCATTACCTTTAAAGTAATATTAACATTTTATTCACAATTATTGATAAACATGAGAATTTAATATTATTTATTTACCTATGATGTTACGTCCTTCCCCCCTCTTGGGAATTGCGTCCTCAGAATTATAAAATTGGGCAAGTAAACATCATTGGAAGCCCCAAATCGGAAAAAGAGTCACCAAAACTATCACTTTAAATGAAATAATGAGAAGTAAAGAGGTCACCCAAGTTAACCCAAACTAGGTTTCCATGTAAGAAAATATTTACATGGAAGAAAAAAAGGGTCATGTTCTAAGGGAGAGTGATAGAAAACATGTTTAGGAGAAAGTTAACCACCAGAAAATCACAAACATGTGATGGGTTAAACGATATTTGATTCCCCAGAAGAAAAAGTTAACAAACAACAATTTAGTTTAAAGTTACTTTTCTTTGAGGAATTTATTTATGATCTTAACTAAATCATAAGGAAACATACTTACTTGTCATATTAAATTTCATGTTTTACTTGATTTCTTACACAAACTCATATTTTCTCCAAAAGACGAGTATTTAGGAAGACTTGTTCACATTAAGAGTAATATAATCAACTTCTTGAGAATCACCTAATCCAAAAAAGAGAACTATATATTTCCCATGTATTTATACCTTATCCAAAAACAAAACCTAAAAGGTTATTACACGATCAGATAATACCTAAAAAGGATAATCCTTTATAAAAAATCTATTCGTAATCTTCAAAATTTGTCAAAAAATACCCAAAGTTAAACAATGACCATTCAATAAACATCTATCCATAAAATTATTCAAATTAATAAAAATTATATTGAAACCCAAATCTATGAAGGATTTAATCACATAGTCTTTTAAGATAAACTATAATATTTATCTCTGAATAAAATCAGTTACTCTTAAAGTCTAATATTGAAAAGTAATTAACCTAATCACATATCCTCCATGATAGGTTAATAAATTCCATAGATAACCCAAAATCAACTTATTCTAGATACATAATATCACCTAACTAAAATGAATTAGTCAAACTAAACAGGGACATTACATAGTCTAGTGTTAGGCGATAAATACCAGTCACACTTTGGTTGTGGGTTTGATTCTCACAGCTTCTTCCGACGTGACAGGTTGTCACACGATCTACATGTTGTTCAATTTCCAAAACAACATAATTCATATAACATTCCCCAAAAAGTGATAAAATCTTCAAAAATAACCATAAAATAATTTAAGCTCAAATTATCTCTTGTCGTTTATATTCCATCATAAAATATAGTAACCCATAATTACCTCAAAAATAATGATCATATAAATCCTAATGGTTACCTATATAATTATTGCCTAAACTTCCACATCGGGTTGGTTCTCTCGTACATGATTCATTAGAGAACTCACCAAGGTTCAAGTGGTTGATCACGAATCCTGATAGTTGGTTTAGAATAACCATGATATTTCTCAGTGAATCCCCCATTTCATCTAGTCTCTTAATCATAAAACCACCATAGTTTCGTTCAAGCCCATTGTCACTTTGGTGCCTACTAGATCCATCCATTTACTACAACCAAAAATTTCAGTGTGAGTATACCAACAAAATCATCATGTTCTAAATAGGAAGATAAACACTAAGATATAATTATCCATGTTATCTCAAACTCATTCCAACTTTCATAAATAACAATGACTTTATCTAATATAATAACCATTGTGGTTATACACAACTTGTCACTTATGCTTAAACCACACTCTAACCTCTAAAGTTATCTAAGCCAACTTCTGATACCAACTATAAGAACTCGGCCTTAGTACATTACATATTCTTGAATTAAATGAATAATTCACATTGAGGATCTTTTCAGGTTTAGAGTTTTAGAGAATTAGGAAATAACTATTACATCTCAAAGATTATAAGGTAGACACATCTACTCAGTTTAAATTTTTTTCACAAAATATAAACTTTTTAACAAATGAGTCATTTCTAGTTCCACATTTAGACATCATTACATTTCTTTGATCCCATCCTTGACCATATTCCACTTTAAGTCATGTGGAATACATTTCAAAAACAAGGGATGGGAATAAAAATCTCAGTAATGGTTAAACAATATGGAAAGAAAGCATTAGTCTATGTATACATACGAGTCAATGAAATCATACTTTACTCATAAAACATAAGCACATTAACATACCTCCTTAAATCATATGATTTGGGAATAACTCATAGAAATCATAATACATAAAGGTAACTTAAGGAATTCATAACATTCTTACGTTGGGAGTAACCCTCATGGTTACATTTGGAATACCCATCATAGTATATTCCCAAAATCACTTCTGATAATCCTTAATGTTTAACTCCTTCACATTTCCCAATGCATTGTAGAGCTATCTCGGGCACACCCGCCCTTAGTTTGTCACGGAACCACCCAATTTCATAAACATTGCCCAAGAACCATAACATAATCATAACACTCCAAACATGCATAAAAGAAACATAAAATTTACACTTTTCAATCACAATAGATCAAATCATGATATTATCATAAATAAAAACATCTAATAAAATCATTACAACTCTATGAGAGAAAAATCCCTTTAGACTTTGAAAATATTAAAATAAAACATTTAATAGAGATTTTTGAATCAAAAGGGTTTCAAAACATTCATGTCCATATAAATAAATCCTTAAAACCATTTTTAAAACATGGAAATGGATGATAAATGTTTAAAAGAATAATTCTTTAAAAACAATTAAAACAATGTTTTAATAAAAGAGTCCTTTTCCATTTTAAACATTTAAAGTATAAGCCACGTGAATGTAGACAATTTAAATGACTTTAGTATAGACATAATATGGATATGGAAAGACAAAGGGGCTGTATATATACTTTATAAAAGAATAAATGTGAATATCATTAATAAATCTCTTAATGATAAGAAATTGAGATGTATTCCCATTCAAGGATCATGCCATTACAGAAAAGATAAAGAAATGACATAATTATGTGCGACAAAAATAAATACACTAAATATAAGTGGATACTTAGTGTAAAACAATAATATTTCATCCACACATATTCATATCACGACATCATCAAGAAGTAGAGGTTTAACCCAAAGAATTGGAATTGGGTTAAGAAGTTCCCTTGCAAAAATTCGATAGCCTAACGGCGTCACATAAAATTTTAGAAAAATATTTGATGAGAAAGATAAAGGGTGTCTCAACACTTGGAAATAAAATTTACAACAATAAGGATATATAATAACATATCCCAACATAATTAGATTTAATTTAAAAGACAAAACAAAAATATTTCTTTTAAAAATAGGAGGGTGAAAAGTTCCCTTACCGACTTGGGTAACATTCGAAATGTAAACCCCGTGAAAGAAAGACTATAAAATATTGATTTAAATACTCATAAACAAAATTATATTACACAAAGAGTATAATAATGTGCAGTACATACACCACTCAAAGGAAAGGGTGGAAAATGTAGCATAAATATCATAGGAATAAAAGTGAGATGAAAAATCCCTTACAAAAACTCGGCAGCCTAACAGCGCCACTTAAAACATCAAAAAATGGATTTATCAGATCAAGTAGGTTCTCTCATAATATGAACATAAAAATTAATAAATTATTAATATAACGGAACATTCCCAAACATAATAAATATGATCATAAAAGAAATGACATAATATAGAGTACTTAAAAAGAAAGAGAGAGGTAGGATCCCTTACCTCATGTCTAAATTGTCTTGTACATTTCATTATATTCCTGAATAATAAACTAGAGTGAATTTATACTTTCTTAAGAAAATTTTTCATGTTCATTATTCCATTTATATCACTTATTACCATGTTATGAACATTATGTAAATATTTATGTTAATAACGGTCGTTTTGTTGATCATTGGTAATTGAGTCATAAATAAACATGTTATAATTACAAGTTGTTCATGTGGTAAAACATCCATTATATACATAATTATATTCATTATTTAGATATCATATATATCATATATATCCAGTATATACATTCATTTAAAATATTACATAACATTTAAAGGTATGAAATGAAATGAACCGTTCATGGAGACGGTAAGTCGTACGTACGCATGAACGCTACTTTCATTTCTATTTTGTATTTAATGGAATTAAAACTAAATGAGATATATATATATTATAATTTCAGTATAATATATACATTTTATAGTCACATATGTTAATTATTTTCATTCTTTATACATTCTATGAATTGCATGAACAAGTCACATCACTTGAGGGGGCGGTAGTCCACACTTCCTCAAATGAATTTATCGCAATTGCACAACATGAAAAGCATAAAGTTATGTTTTAAATGTAAAATACCGAAGAATGGGGAGGAAATAAATATAATATATATCATAAATAAATATAGTGACATCATAATGGCCAAAATGAGAGGTGTTGGGACAATATAGAACAATCGTCGTTTTGTGAGGCAGTAATTCTCCATCCACTGAAACAATATGTTGTTTAACCATTAGACAGTGGTGTGTGTAAGTTTAGCTCAAATACTTCTAATAAAAACATCCTAGTATTTTTAATATACTGGTTTTGTTACAAAAGAAATTAATAAAATGTGTTTAGGGGGTTGGAGAAGAAAAATAAAACAAGAGAACATAAGAGATGACATTACGTTAATCAGGTAACTCCCTTTGGTTTGAAGAAAAAGGGTTTTTTTAAGAGATTTAGGTCTAAGGTAAGGCTTCTAGGATGAATATAGGTATGTGTAGAGATAAAATGAGCATTTTTTGGCCGAGCCAATGGCTTGAGGGGTGTGGGTAAGGAGGTAGAGGTGGGGGCCTTTTATAAGAGGGAGGAGGGGCACTTTGGGAAAGTCAAGAAATGATACTTTATATTAAAATGAGTTTCAGATTTTAAAGTTCCCACGTTGATATATTTCTAGTATAAGGTGATAAGGGTTATAAATATACTCATCAAATAAGTTTTATACAAGTTTATGTCTTAGATTTTATATTATCATTTCATATTATTTAAATCATTCATTAATGAGATAATCGTTTCATCATCATGGTGTCATAAATAAATTGATTTATATAATGTCTAAAAATTATAAAAAATATACAATGATTTAGGAAATATTTTTAGATTTACAATGACTATTTATATTCTAATAGATTGTTTATTTAGACAAAATTAAAATTATTTTTTTAGGTATTACATAACTTGGTTACATTTTCCTTTATTTAAAAAAATAGGATAAAAGTTCACTATCACACTAAAGTGATTCCATGGGGTCCCAAGGTTGGTACAAGGCATCACATGGTCGTCCATGACACCACCAATAAAATTATGACACATTTTGGGGTTATTTTATATTTTTATGATATTATTTTCTTACCCTTAATTACCCGATTACTAATTAAACACGATAATTAATGATAGTTACCATTGTTACTATTCATAATGTCCAAAAAAAGAGCCTTAATTACATAATTTGGACCTTATGATTCCAAATATTGAATCCATTTTATAAAATTCAAAAAAATAAATTTTAGTAATTAATTTAAAAAGTAAATCTCTTTGTCAAAACAAAAGATGGGTTTTGATAAAGTAAAATTTATCAAAAGATTGACTTGTTTTTATATCCAATTGAAAAGTGAAATTACTTCCAATGAACAAAATTATATTAAGTGATATAAACATGATTAAATTATACTTTAAAAACAATTAAAATGAAAATCTAAATATATAAATAAATTGGATGAAAAGACAGTTTTTAATTAAAAAAACTGTATTTTTCACTATTCATTAAAAAAGACATTATCAGAAAAAAAAAATTAACCCTAAGATATATTTGAGATTCTAAATTCAGAAATGATTTCAATTTTACCAAATTAAAAACATATAAGTTTCATTAATAAATAATATAGTTAATTCCCGCTATCAAAATAAATAGCGTGTTTTTAAGAAACAATATCTAGCATAAGATTGGCACTTGTTTATGTCCTTTTTCAAAGTAAAATTGATTCAAATTACCACTATTGAATTAAATGGTAAAAATATATTTTAATTACAGTTTAAAACATTTAGAAATTATAATCTATACATATAATTAAATTAGATGAAAAATCAGTTTTGAAGTAACATGCATTATTTTTAACTATTCATTAAAAAATCAACATTGTTAGAAAAAAACCCAAAATTTATACAAATTGTATTTCAATGTCCCAATTCTAAAGAATAAGTTTATTTTGAAAAATTGAGCTTATAAAATTTTCAAAGGTTATATTTTAAAAAGGTTCTCCCTCAAAAGGCTCTAAAACAATCTTTTAAAAATATTCGAGCATTTATTCTTAAAAATAGATTCATTTGCATTTTATGCGTCTAATATTTATTGGATAAATGTAAAAATATTTAACAAACATATGTAATAATTTTTTAGTTAGTTCTGTTCATTCACTCCATTACATCGACTTGCCATTAACTATTTAAAATAATATTATTATATTATTAGTGTGCAACGTAAGATTTCAATGAAACTTGTTGTTACGTATTAGGTATGTCATCGAGCATAGCATTCCCTTTAAAGTAACATTAACATTTTATTCACAATTATTGATAAACATGAGAATGTAATATTATTAATTTACCTTGGATGTTATATCCTTCCCCCCTTTTGGGAATTGCATCCTCGCAATTTTAAAATTGGGCTTGTAAACATCATTGAAAGCCCAACATCGGAAAAAGAGTCAGAAAAACTATCACTTTAAATGAAAGAATGAGAAGTACAGAGGTCACCCAAGTTAACCCATACTAGGATTCCATGTAATAAAACATGAACATAGAAGAAAAAACATATGTTCATGTTCTGAAGGAGAGTGATAGAAAACATGGTTAGGATAAAGTTAACCACCTGAAAATCGCAAACTTGTGATGGGTAAAACGATATTTGATTCCACAGTAATAAAAGTTAATAGAAAACTATTTAGTTTTAAGTTACTTTTCATTGAGGTATTTATTTATGATATTAACTAAATTATAAGGAAACATACTTACTTTTCATGTTGAATTTCATGTTTTACTTGATTTCTTACACGAACTCATATTTTCTCCAAAAGACGAGTATTTAGGAAGACTTGTTCACATTAGGAGTACTATAATAAACTTCTTGAGAATCACCTAATCTAAAAAAGAGAACTATATATTTCCAATGACTTTATACCTTAAGAAAAACCAAAACCCAAAAGGTTAGTACACGATCAGATAATACCCAAAAAGGATAATCCTTTATAAAAAATCTATTCTTAATATCTAAAATTTGTCAAACAATATACAAAGTTCAACAAAGACCATTCAATAAACATCTATCCATAAAATTCTTCAAATTAATCAAAACATAGATTAAAGCCCAAATCTCTTAAGGATTTAATCACATAGTCTTCCAATATAAACATTAACATTTATCTCCAAATATAATCAGTTACTCTTAAAGTCTAATATTGAAAAGTAATTAAACTAATCACATATCCTCCATGATTGGTTAATAATTTCCATAGATAACCCAAAATCAACTTATTCTAGATTCATAAGATCATCTAACTAAAAATAATTAGTCAAACTAACCAGGGACATTACATAGTCCCATGGTAGGTGATAAATACCTTTCACACTTTGGTTGTGGGTTCGATTCCCGCAGCTTTGTCCGACGTGACAGGTTGTCACACGGTCTACGTGTTGTTCTTTTTCCAAAACTACATAATTATTATTACATTCCCAAAACAGTGATAAAATCTTCAAAAATAACCATAAAATAATTTAACCTCACGTTTATCTCTTGTCGTTCATATTCCATCATAACATATAGTAACCCATAATTACCTCAAAATTAAGGATCATATAAACCGTAATGGTTACCTTTATAATTATTAACTAAAATTTCACATTGGGTTGGTTCTCTCTTACATGATTCATTAGAGAACTCACTAAGGTTCAAGTGGTTGATCATGACTCATGATAGATGGTTTAGAATAACCACGAGATTTCTCATTGAATCCCCCATTTCATCCAGCCTCTTAATCATAGAACCACCAGAGTTTCCTTCAAACCCATTTTCACTTTGGTGCCTACTAGATCCATCCATTTACTAAAACCAAAAATTTCAGTGTGAGTATATCAACAAAATAATAATGTGCTAAAGAAGAAGATAAACACTAAGATATAATTATAAAAGTTATCTCAAACTCATTCCAACTTTCATAAATAATAATGACTCTATCTAATATAATAACCATTGTGGTTATACACAACTTGTCACTTATGCTTAAACCACACTCTAACCTCTAAAGTTATCTAAACCAACTTCTGATAAAAACAATAAGTACTTGGCCTTAGTACATTACATATTCTTGAATTAAATAATTAAATCACATTGAGGATCTTTTCAGGTTTAGAGTTTTATAGAATAAGGGCATAACTATTACATCTCAATGATTACAAGGTAGACACATCTACTCATTTTCAAATTTTTTCAAAAAATAGAAACTCTCGAACAAAAGCATCATGTCTAGTTCCATGTTTAGAGATCATGACATTTCAGTGATCCAATCCTTGTCCGAATTCCACTTTAAGTCCCATAGAAAACATTTCAAAAACATTGGATGAGCATAAAAAGCTTAGTAAGGGTTAGAGAAATATGGAATGAAAACCTTATTCCATGAATACATACGAATCAATGAAATCATACTTTACTCATAAAATAGAATATCTTTAACATACCTCATTAAATAATAAGATTTAGTAATAACTCATAGAAATCATAAGACATAGAGGTAAATTGAGGAATTCATAACATTATTACATAGGGAGTAACCCTCATAGTAACATTTGGAATACCCATCATAGTATATTCCTTAAATCTCTTTGAATAAACCTTAGTGTTTCACTTGTCCGTGTTACGCAATGCATTGGAGAGCTATCTCGGGCTGACCTGCCCTTAGTTTATCATGGAGCCACCTGATTTAATAAACATTTCCCAAGAACCATAACATAATCATAACACTCAAAACATGTAAAAAAGAAACATATAATTTCCACATTTCTATCACAAGAGATCACATAATGATATTATCATAAATAAAAACATCTAATAAAATCATTAAAACACTATGAGAGAAAAATCCCTGTAGACTTCGAAAATATTAAAAGAAGACATTTAAAAGAGATTTTTGAATCAATGTGTCCCATACCACTTCGAAAATTTTGAAAGGGTTTTAAAACAGTCATGTCTATATAAATAAATCCTTAAATCCATTTTCAAAACATGGACATGGATGATAAATGTTTAAAATAATAAATCTTTAAAACCATTAAAAACAATGTTTTAATAAAAGTGTCCTTTTCCATTTTGAACATTTAAATTATAAGCCACATGAAAGTAGAACATTTAAATGACTTTAGTATAGACATAATATATATATGTAATTTCAAAGGGGTTGTATATACAATTTATAAAAGAATAAAAGTGAATATCATTAAGAAATGTCCCAATGAGAATAAATTGATATGTATTCCCAATCAAGGATCATGCCATTAGAGAAAGGATAAAGAAATGACGTAATTATGTGTTACAAATATAAATACCCGAAATATAAGTGGATACTCAATGTAATACAATAAGATGTCATCCACACATATTCATTTCATGACATAATCAAGAAGTAGAGGTTTAACCCAAATAATTGGAATAGGGTTAAGATGTTCCCTTGCAAAAAATCGATAGACTAACGATGTCACGTCAAATATTAGAAAAAGAGATGATTAGAGGGATAAAGGGTAAATCATCACTTGGACATAAAATTTACAGCAATAAGGATTTATAAGAACATATATCAACATAAGAATATGTAATTTAAAATACAAAACATAAAATAAGACTTTTAAAAATAGGAAGGTGAAAGGTTCCCTAACCGACTTCGGTTACTTTTGAAACGTACACCCCCAGAAAGAACGACTATACAAAATTGATGTAAATACTCATAAATGAAATTATATTACACAAAGAGTAGAATAATTGTAAGTATATACACAAATCAAAGGAAATGGTGGAAGATGTAGCATAAATGTCATTAGAATAAAAGTGAGATGAAAAATCCCTTATGAAAACTCGGCAGCCTAACGACGCCACTTAAAACATCCAAAAATGGATTTATGAGATCAAAAAGGGTATCTCATAATATGAACATAAAAATTACAGAATTAGGAATATAAAGTTACATCCCAAAACATAATATATATGATCTTAAAATAAATGACATAAAAGAGAGTACTTAAAATGACAGAGAGAGGTAGGATCCCTTACCTCAAGTCTGACTTGTCTTGTTCGTTTCTTTATTTTCCTGAATAATAAACTAGAGTTAGTTTATACTTTCTTAAGAGCCTTTTTCAATTTCATTATTCCATTAATATCACTTATTACCATGTAATGAACATTATGTAATTATTTAAGTTAATAATGTTCATTTGGTCGATCATTGGTACTTGAGTCGAAAATAAACTTGTTATAATTACATGTTGTTCATGTGGTAAAATATCCATTATATCCAGAATTATATTAATTATTTAGATATCATATATATCATATATATCCAGTATATACTAGCATTTATAATATTACATAACATTTAAAATTAAGAAAAGAAATGCACCGTTCATGGAGATGGTAAGCTGTACGTACGCATGAACGCTACTTTCATTTCTATTTTGTATTTAACGGAATTAAAAATAAATGAGATATATATATATATATTATTCTAGTATAATATATATGTTATATATGTCACATATGTTCATTAATTTCATTCTTTATAGATTTCATGTATTGAATGAATGAGTCACATCACTTGAGGGTGCGGTAGTCCACAATTCCGCAAAAGAAATCATGCATTTGCACAACATGAAAAGAGTAAATGCATGTTTTAAATGTAAAATACAGAAGCATAGAAAGGAAATAAATATAATATATTTCATAAATAAATATATTGCCATCATAATGGAGGCAATGAGAGGTGGTAGGAGAATATAGAATATTCATCGTTTCTTGAGGCACTAATTCTCCATCCATGGAAACGGTATGTTCTTTAATCATTAGACAGATGTGTGGGTAAGTGTAGCTAGAGTAATTCTCATAAAAACAATATAGTATATTGACGATATTGGTGTTGTTACAAAAGAAATGAATAAAAATATTTTATGGGTTTAGAGAAGCAAAATGATACAAAAGAATATAAGAGAGGACATTACCATAAAATCAGGTAACTCCCTTTGGTTTGAACCAAAAGGGTTTCTTGAAGAGATTCTATCTATAGTAAGGCTTCTAAAATTAAGAGAGGTATCTGGAGAGATAAAATTATCAGATTTTGGCAGAGCCAATGGCTTGAGGGGTGTGGGAAAGGAGGTAGATGTGGGGGCCTTTTATAAGAGGGAGGAGGGGCACTCTAAGAAAGTCCTGAAATGTTAGATTATATTAAAATGAGTTCCGGATTTTAAAGGTCCCAAATTGATATATTTAGAGGATAAGTGGATAAGGGTTCTAAATATACTCATAAAATAGGTTTTAGAGAAGTGTAAGTCTTAGATTGTACATTATCTTTTCATTTTATTTAAATCGTTCAATAATGAGATAATCGTTGCATCGTCATGGTGTCATAAATAAATTAATTTATATAATGTCTACAAATTATAAGAAAAATACTATGATGTAGGAAATATTTTTATCTTTACAATTAATATTTATAGTCTAAGATATCGTTTATGTAGAAAAAATTAAAATTATTTATCTTAGGTGTAACATACTTTGGTTACATTTTCCTTTCTTTAAACAAAATTATGATAAAAGGTCACTATCACACTAAAGTGATTACATGGAGTCCCATGGTTTGAAAAAGGCATCCCATGGTCATCCATGACACCAAAAATATCATTATGACACATGTTGGGGTCATTTTATATTTTTATGATATTATATTCCTACCCTTAATTACCTGATTACTAATTAAACACGATAATTAAAGATAATTACCGTCGTTACGATTCATAATGTCCAAAATCAAAAGAGTCATAATTAAATAATTTGGTCCATATGATTTAATAAATGGAATCCATTTAAAAAAATTCAAAACAACTAAATTGTAGTAATTAATTTAGATTTAAATCCCACTGTTAAAACAAAAGACTGGTTTTTAAGAATTAAAATTTATCAAAAGATTGACTTCTTTTTACATCCAATTGAAAAGTAAAATTACTTCCAATGAACAAAATTATATTATGTGATAAAAAAATCAATTAGACATTAAAAACAATTAAAATGACAATGTAAATATATAAATAAATTGGATGAAAAGGGAGATTTGAATTAAAAAACTATATTTTTCACTATTCATTAAAAAAAGATATGATCAATAAAATACTAAACATTAACCCTAAGCTATATTCGATATTACAAATTCAGAAATGATATCCATTTTACTAAATTAAAAACATAGAAGTTTCATTAGTAAATCACATAGTTAATTCTCACTGTCAAAACAAATAGTGTGTTTTTAAGAAACAATATCTATCAAATGATTGACACTTTTTTATGTCCATTTTCAAAGTAAAATAAATTATAACGACCACCATTGAATTAAATGGAAATAAAATATTTAAATTAAACTTTAAAACTATTAAAAAATATAATCTATCCATATAATTAAATTAAATATAAAATAGTTTTGAAGTAAAATGCATTATTTTTCACTATTCATTAAAAATGAACAATGTCAGAAAAAAAACCTAAAATTTATCCAAAAATGATTTCAATGTCCCAATTTTAAATAATAAGTTTATTTTTAAAAATAGAGCTTATAAAATTGTCAAAATTTAGATCTTAAAAAGGTTCACCATCAAATGTTAGTAAAATAATATTTTAAAAATATTAAATTATTTATTATTAAAAATGGATTCATTTGCATTTTAAGCCTCTAACATTTATTGGATAAATGTAAAAAGATTTAGCAAAAATATGTAATCATTTTTTTAGTTAGTTCTGTTCATTCCCTCCATTATAATGGCCAGGCATTAAATATTTAAAATAATACTATTATATTTTTAGTGTGCAATGTAAGATTTCAAAGAAACTCATTGTTGTGTATTCGGTACGCCATCGATCATAGTGTTCCCTTTAAAGTAATATTAACATTTTATTCACAAATATTGATAAACATGAGAATGTAAGATTATTTATTTAACTAGGATGTTACATCTTTCCCCCCTCTTGGGAATTGTTTCCTCGCAATTTTAAAATTGGGCTTGGAAACATCATTGAAAGGCCCACATCGAAAAAAGGGTCAGCAAAACTATCACTTTAAATGAATGAAAGATAAGTACAGAGGTCAACCGAGTTAACCCATAATAAGATTCCATGTAGGAAGACATGGATATGGAATAAAAAAAATGGTCATGTGTAGAGGGAGAGTGATAGAAAACATATTTAGGAGATAGATAACCACCAGAAAATCACAAACATGTGATGGGTTAAACGGTATTTGATGTCCCAGTATGAAACGATAATAGAAAACATTTTAGATTTAAGTTACTTTTCATTGAGGAATTTATTTATTATCCTAACTAAATCATAAGGAATCTTGCTTACTTGTCATGTTCACTTTCATCTTTTACTAGATTTCTTGCAAAAACTCATATTTTCTCCAAAAGATGAGTATTTAGGAAGACTTGTTCACATTAAGAGTACTATAATCATCTTCTTGATAATAACCTAATCCAAAAAAGAGAACTATATATTTCCCATGTCTTTAGACATTAACAAAAAACAAAACCTAAAAGGTTAGTACAAGATCAGAAAATTACCAAAAAGGATAATCCTTTAGGAAAAAACTATTCATAATCTCCAAAATTTGTCAAACAATACCCAAAGTTCAACAAAGACCATTCAATAAAAATCTACCCATAAAATTATTCAGAGTAATAAAAACTAATATTGAAACCCAAATCTCTGAAGGATTTAATCACATAGTCTTCCTAGATAAACCTTAACATTTATCTCCAAATAATATCAGTTACTCTTAAAGTCTCATACTGAAAAGTAATTAACCTAATCACATATCCTCTATGATAGGTTACTAATTTCAATAGATAACAAAAACTCAACTTATTCTAGATTCATAAGATCATATAACTAAAATTAATTAGTCAAAATAACCAGGGACTTTATGTAGTCCAGTGGTAGGCAATAAATACCAGTCGCACTTTGGTTCTGGGTTCGATTCCCGCAGCTTCGTCCGATGCGACAGGTTGTCTCTCGGTCTATGTGTTGTCCTTTTTCCAAAACTATATAATTATTATAAAATTCCCCAAAAAGCGATAAAATCTTCAAAAATAACCATTACATAATTTAACCTCATTTTTATCTCATGTCGTTCATATTCCATCATAACATATAGTAAACCATAATTACCTCAAAAGTAAGGATCATATAAACCCTAATGGTTACCTTCAAAATTATTACCTGAACATCCACATCGAGTTGGTTCTCTCATACATGATGAATTAGAGAACTCACCAACGTTCAAGTGGATGATCATGACTCTTGATAGTTGGTTTAGAATAAATATGATATTTCTCATTGAATCACCCATTTCATCTAGTCTTTTAATTAGAGAACCACCACAGTTTCCTTCAAACCCATTGTCACTTTGGTGCCTTCTTGATCGATCCATTTACTAAAACCAAAAAGGTCAGTCCGAGTATATCAACAAAATCATCTTGTACTAAAGAGGAAGATAAACACTAAGATATAATTATCCAAGTTATTGCAAACACATTCCAAATTTCATAAATACCAATGACTCTATATAATATAACAACCATTGTGGTTATACACAACTTGTCACTTATGCTTAAACCACACTATAACCACTAAAGATATCTAATCTGGCCTCTGATACCACCTATAAGGACCCGGACTTAGTACATTACATATTCATGAATTAAATGAATAATTCACATTGAGGATCTTTTCAGGTTTAGAGTTTTAGAGAATTAGGACATAACTATTACATCTCAAAGATTACAAGGTAGACACATCTAATCAGTTTCCTTTTTATTCACAATATATAAACTCTTGAAAAAAAGATTCATGTCTTGTTCCATGTTTAGACATAATGACATTTCCATGATCCCATCCTTGACCATATTCCACTTTAAGTCAGGTGTAAAACATTTCAAAAACATGGGATGAGCATAAAAAGCTCATTAAGGGTTATAACAATATGGAAAGAAAACATTATTCCATGTATACATAAAAATAAATGAAACCAAAATTTACTGATAAAACATAAGCACTGTAACATACCTCATTAAATCATAAGATTTAGGAATAACTCATAGAAATCATAAGACATAAAGTTAACTTGAGGAATTCATAACATTCTTACATAGGGAGTAACCCTATTGGTTACATTTGAAATACCCATCATAGTATATTCTATAAATCTCTTTGGAGAAACCTTTTAATTTTAATTCTTCACGTTAACCAATGCATTAGAGAGCTATCTCAGGCTCACCCGCCCTTAGTTTATCATGAAACCACCGGATTTCAAAAACATTTTCCAAGAACCATAACATAATCATAACTCACAAAACATGCATAAAAGAAAAATAAAATTTCTACATTTCAATCACAAGAGATCACATAATGATATTATCATAAATAAAAACATCTAATAAAATCATTAAAACTCTCTAAGAAAAAAATCCCTTTATACTTTTAAAATATTAAAAGAATACATTTAAAAGAGATTTTAGGAATAAAAGTGTCCCATACCACTTCAGAACATATGAATAGGTTTTAAAAAATTCATGTCCATATAAATAAATTCTTAAAACCATTAATAAAAAATGGACATGGATGATAAATGTTTAAAATAATAAATCTTTAAAACCATTTAAAACAATTTTTTAATAAAAGAGACCTTTTCCATTTTGAACATTTAAAATATAAGCCACATGAAAGTAGAACATTTAAATGAGTTTAGTATAGACATAATATGGATATGGAATTTCAAAGGGTATGTACATACACTTTATAAAATAATAAAAGTTAATATCATTAAGAAATGTCTGAATGGGAAGAAATTGAGATGTATTTCCAATCAAGGATAATTTCATTAGTGAAAGGATAAATAAATGACATAATTATGTGTGAAAAATATAAATACACTAAATATATGTGGATACTCAGTGTATATAGTAAGATTTCATCCAAAAATATTCATAGCATGACAAAATCAAGATGTAGAGGTTAACACAAATAATTGGAATTGGGTTAAGATGTTCCCTTGCAAAAATTCGATAGCCTAACGACGTCACATCAAATTTTAGAAAAAGAGTTGATGAGAGTGATAAATGGTATCTCATCACTTGGAAATAAAATTTACATCAATAAGGATATATAAAAACATATCCCAACATAATAAGATGTAATTTAAAAGGCAAAACAAAAAGAAGTCTTTTAAAAATAAGAGGGTGAATGGTTTCCTAACCGACTTGGGTAACTTTCGAAACGTACACACCATGAAAGAAGGACTATACAACATTGATGTAAATACTCATAAACCAAATTATATTACACAATTGTCAGTACATAAACCACTCAAAGGAAATGGTGGAAAATGTAGCATAAATCTCTTGTGAATAATAGTGAGATGAAAAATCCCTTACGAAAACTCGGCAGCCTAACGACGCCACATAAATCATCAAAAAATGGATTTATGAGATAAAATAGGGTCTCTCATAATATGAACATAAAAATTACAAAATTAGGAATATAAAGTAACATCCCCAAAAATAAGAAATATGGTATTAAAATAAATAGCATAAAAGAGAGTACATAAAAAGAAAGAGAGAGGTAGGATCCCTTACCTCAAGTCTGACTTGTCTTATTCATTTCTTTTTATTCCTAAGTAAAAAACTATAGTTAATTTATATTTTCTTAAGAAACTTTTTTAAGTTTATTATTCATTTTATATAACGTATTTCAATTTTATGAACATTATTCAATTATTGAAGTTAATAACAGTTGTTTTGTCAATCATTGGTACTTGAGTCAAAAAAAACTTGTTATAATTACAAGTTGTTCATGTGGTAAAATATCCATTATATCCAGAATTATATTCATGATTTAGATATCATATATATCATATATATCCATTATATACTTTTCTTTATAATATTACATAGCATTTAAATGTAAGAAATGAAATGCAATGTTCATGAAGATGGTAATCCGTACGTATGCATGAACGCTACTTTCATTTCTATTTCATATTTAATGGAATTAAAACTAAATGAGAGATATATATATTATAATAATAGTATAATATATATGTTATATAGGTTACATATGTTCATTAATTTCATTCTTTATACATTCCATGTATTTTATTAACGAGTCACATCATTTGAGGGGGCGGTAGTCCACACTTCCTCAAATGAAATTATCGCATTTGCACAACATGAAAAGCCTAAAGGTATGATTTAAATGTAAAATACAGAAGAATAGAGATGAAATAAATATAATATATATAATAAATAAATATATTTATATAACAACTATAAAGACCCATAATTTACATACATTGTTAGTACTTCAAAATTGAAGTACACTTTTTACAACATAAAACAAAACCATGGAAGGATTTTATTGGTATAGTGTCTTTAGAAACTGGGAAACATAAACAACTGGTTCATAATGCGTCTACACTGTCTCCCAATTATTTCATCATATATATAATCCCTTTTGGTATATCTTACTTAATAACCTTATTCCTGACCTGGGGAAAGATAACATACAAAATGGTGTGCTCAAATACTCAGTAAGGGTAAACAAAAGAAATATCAATCACATCATATTCATAAGAACATAACATTTTGGAAATCTTACCCTGCAAAAGAGATCATAATTTCATAACATGGGATAAATCATAGTATTTAAATTTAATCACAATAATCATATCTTAAAACATGAAGCTTTGTGGCATACACACATAATCATAGAGAATCATTTCTTATTAGTCAAGACTCATTGCCAAGACTATCTTAGTGGACAAAGTCGATTTCTGAACCGAGTTCATTCCTCGTTTCAGTCCTGTTTCACTGAACCAGTTTAACCTGCCATTCCAACCATGTCTATCTCATGATATATAAAATCTTTACCCAATTCATTGGATGGAGATATAGGTCCTACCCATCTCATAATGATACCATTCTTATGTGTGCCATAAAATCATAAACCATACATCATAGCATACCCCATGTAATAAAAATGGGATTCTTAAACATCGTGACATCATAAAACAATTCATATAAGATAAATTAATTCATAAAATTAATTCCATCACAACATAATCAAATCAATGTAATAATAGGCATAGAAGCATAACCATTTGTTATCTTAGATGGAAAATAATTTTGATAAAACACTTGAACTCCATTCTTGAGGAAAATATCCTTTCTACTTCAAAAACACTTTTCATTTCGTAACATGTCATACAATTCTAAACTAAAAGAAGTTGATTAAAAATATACTTGAAAAATTGTAAAGGAATATTCTTGAAAATAATTTTTTAAAATTCCATTCATGTGGTATAAGTTAAAAAACATTTTTCTAGTACTTTTGTCTGAAAAGTCAAAATGTACCTCGTACGAAAAATGAAAAAAGATTCCTTTCATATCATTTAATAAAAACTCACTGAAGTGTAAGATTGGATATAAACAATTGTATTTTTATGGAAATAATATTACATATTGAGGAATCATGGATGTGGATGATAAAATACACCCCAGTAAATTCCAAAGTATAAACAATCTCGGATAAAAATGAGATTGTGATATTTTCCTTACCTTAGGTCCGATTTTCTTCGTAAGTATCTGAACCTCCTGTATAATGATTTAAATAATGTCATAGACTTATTCCAGAATCATAATAATTTTTATGATATGATATATGGTCATATTCTTAGCTTATTATTAGTAATATTTCATTGCTACTTGTTATTCGGGTGTTTATTACTTTTTGTTTTTATGCATGTTTTGACGAATAAATTCTTATTCTTCTTTTTAGGTTATAGATACCTCAATTCCAGAATGTTATTACTGTAATATATATCATATTTATTCACTGAATTAATTTATGTAATCATTATGCAATGAAAATCTTGTAGAACGAGTCGCATCACATTGTGGAGACGGTATTCCATACGTACACACGAGCGATGATATCATTCCCATGATCGTGGAATTGTATTGGAATATATGTACACTATTTATGAATCAATATCACTTTACAATAAACATATATATATTCATTCTTTATACCATTATACCCATCCAATTAAGGTGGTGGTGGAAAATATATTACACCACGGCGTGGAGACGGTATTCCGTACGTACGCACGCGCGGTGATTTCATTTTCCGTAGGATGGATAGATGGTGAAATAGGGTTGTTTCATACTTATAATAACATATAAGTATATGAGTGATACTGATAATATTAATTCATAATGAGATAACTAAAGAAGAAGATGTGGAAGAAGAAATAAAGTTGAAAGAATCGGTAAGAGACATCACCTCTTCTTTGAAGCGCTTCTTTGAGACCTCCTTTTAGGGAACTAAAAGTGGTCGTTGAAGAAGACCAGAACCTATAAAATTTTTCTAGGGAAGTGGAGAGGATAAATGTTTTGGTTTTGGCCGAGCTTGAAGGCTCAATGTGGTGTGAGGAAGAGAGGGAGGAGGTTCCCTTTTATCAGGGAGGAGAGGGGTTCCTTTGGAAAAACTAAAAATATTATTTTATTATAAAGCCATATTCAGTTTTAAATAGCTCCAAATAGATTTATTTAGAATCTAAGGTGGGGATTGGTCGAAATCCTCTCATCCAATACAATTTGTACAAGTTTAGTTTTGTATTATATCCTTATCATTTAGATTTAACTTTAAGTAAGATAATTTTACTTTTACTGTGTCTTTTTGTGTTCTTACACTATAAGGTTAATAATCTTACTACAACAAGCCAAAATATTCCAAAGTTGTTTATTATTAATATATATAACCTTATCTAAGTAATTTGTCTGAAACATATATTTTTAGTAATAAAATAACAATTAATAATATAATATTTGTTTTAAAAACTATTTTATGTCAATTTTGACACTTTTTAGTAATTGATTTTTGTGAAAATCATAACAGAATGATTAATTCGAAAAAAGTTAATTAAATTAATACTAATATGTCATATTAACCTAAAAAATTAGTTCAATTAATAAAAATTCTCAAATTACATTTATTTGGGTATTTTTAACATCAATTATGTCAATATTTCATTATTAAGATAATTACTGCATCATCTTTGTGTCATAAATAAATTAAATTATTTAATGTCTAAAAATTACAAATAAAATACCATTACATAGTAAATTTATTCTTTCTTTCTAATGAATATTTATAGTCGAATTTATCTCATGTATAACCCTATATTAAAAATTATGTACTTATTAAACATTGATTTTAACTATTTTAACCCTTCTTTAAAAAAATTAATAATAAAAGTCCTAATCTAATCCAATTGGGGCTAAATGGTCATATTTTATTCCTAAGGTTATTTTTGGTCGAATTAAACTTATCTAATAGAATTAGGACATGTGTTAGGGTAATAATAATATCATTTTTACTCTTAATTACCCTATTTACTTTTAACCGTGGTAAATAGAAGTAAAAAGTTACTATTCTAGAAAAATTATTTTCATCTCATTGAACAACATTTTACTTTCTGACATCAACTATGTCTCTCAAATTTTTGAAATTACACACACAGAAGCGGTAAAATTATGTTTTATGTAAATTTGAAAATTCTCTTAGGAGGTGGGTAAAAGACAGTGAAAAGTTCAATAAATTTTTTATATATCTATAATTATTATAAAATTACTCCAATGAATTACATTGAACATATATAGGTATTATATATCAATTTTTACTTAAAATAAATTTAAATAAAATAAATAATTATTTAAATAAAAAGTTGGTTTTTAAATAGTAACCTAGTGTTTTCACTATTCATCAAAAATTTAAAGTTTCTAGAAAAATACCAATATTTCAACCTGGGCTTATTTTGATATTCTGAGTCCAAAAACGAATTCCATTTTGAAAAATAAAATATAAAAAATTTTAAAAAGTGGATATTACTATTCATAACGGCTAGTTTTAATAATATTTTAATAGCATATAGTTGTTTAGTGAAACTAGGTATTTCGTATGACAAAAGCTATCAAGGAAGGTCACGATTGCGTGTAAAGAAAGCCGAGATAGTGTTGTGTGTAGTGAAATATTCCTTTAATGATTTATATAAAAACAAAATATTTCTTATAAAAGTCTCGGGTGTTACATTCTAACCCCCTTAAAATGAATTTCGCCCTCAAAATTCGGCACTTGTAACAAACAGATGAGGATACCTCTCCCTCATCATATCCTCAAGCTCCCATGTAGCATCTTCTAATTGGCGGTTCCTCCATAAAACATTCACCAAGAAAGTGGTTTTCTTCCCTAGGACTTTTTCACTATGATTGAGAATCTCTATCGGCTATTCTTCATAAGAATGATCTTGTTCCAGCGGTACAACTTCTAAGATGAGTACATGTGAAGGATCAGGTATGTACTTTCTCGGGAGAGATACATGGAACACATCGTGAACTAGAGAGAGATTCGGTGGAAGCGCCAATTGGTAAGCTACCCTCCCAACACGATCCATTATTTCTAAAGGACCGATATACCTAGGGCTCAGCTTTCCCTTGTTTCTAAATCTCAATACTCTATTCCAAGGAGATATTTGTAAGAACAATTTATCACCCACTTCAAACTCTAAGACTTTTCTTCGGTTGTCGGCATAACTTTTTTCGACTCAGAGCTGCTCTTATGTGTTGTTGAATAGATCTGACCTTTTCTGCCATCTCATCAACCAGATCAGGTCCTAGTATCTTTCTTTCCCCAACTTCATCCCAACAAGTTGGAGTCCTGCATTTCATTCCATAGAGAGCTTCATAAGGAGCCATCTGAATACTAGAGTGAAAGCTATTATTATGAGAAAATTCCACCAAAGGTAGGTGTTGATCCCAACCACATTTGAAATCCATAGAGGAAGCTCTCAACATATATTCTAGAGTTTGAATTGTCCTCTCAGACTGACCGTCTGTCTGAGGATGATAAGCAGTGCTGAAACTCAACTCTGTATCCAAAGTATGCTGAAGACTTCGCCATAACTTTGAGGTAAACCTCGGATCCCGATCAGATATAATAGAATGTGGTACTCCATGCAATCATACCAATTCCTTTACATATATCCTGACAAGCTGATCCAAAGAGAAATCCTCTCTAATAGCATTGATGTGTGCAGACTTTGTAAGATGATCAACTATGTCCCAGATAGCATTATTGCCTTCGGATGTTTTAGGAAGTCTTTAGACAAAGTCCATAGTGATGTTTTCCCATTTCCATTCGGTTATGGGTAATGGTTGTAACATCCCCTTAGACTTCTGTCTCTTAGCTATAACTCACTGACAAACCAAGAATCGAGAGACATATTCAGCAACATCTCTTTTCATGCCATCCCACCAGATGTACACTTTCAGGTCCATATACATCTTTGTGCTTCTAGGATGAATAGATAATGAAGAACTATGAGCCTCATCCAGTAGCTCCTTCTTTAATCCGAGGATGGGAGGAACACAAACCTGATTCCTGAACTTTATTATCCCATCACAATCAAGGTTCTATTCAGGAACATTTCTCACCTTCTTTTGTAACTCTACATCTTCTTTCTATGCCTCTTTAATCTTAACATGTATAGATGGTTGAACATTAATTTGACAAAGATACGATTTTCCCCTTTCATTATAATTCCAAGATCCATCCTTTGTAAATCCATAAATATTTGATCTTTTGTGAGCCTGATCATGGATAAAATTGCATGGTCTTGTCGATATAATGCATTTTCCACCTTGGTTTCTTTCCTAGGGTGGTAATGAATTGAGCAGTCATAATCCTTAATAAGCTCCAACCATCTTCTTTGGAAAATATTCAGCTCCTTTTGTGTGAAAATACACTTTAAAATTTTATGATCAGTATAAATGTCACACCTTTCTCCATAATGATAATGCCTCCAAATCTTTAATGCAAAGATTACCACAGTTAACTCCAAATCATGAGTTGGGTAATTTTGCTCATGGATTTTCAACTGTTGTGAGGAATAAATTATCATCATATCATTTTGCATAAGAACACACCCAAATCCCTTCTTGGATGCATCATTATAGATCACAAACCTTTCTCCACTACTAGGCAGTGTGAGCACATGTGCACTGGATAACCTTCTTTTAAACTCTGTGAAATTCTCTTCACATTCCTTCATCCAAACAAACATAACTCCTTTCTGAGTCAACCTGGTGAGTGGATTAGATAATCGTGAAAAATATTTCACAAAACATCGATAATATCCATCCAAACCAAGAAAACATCGGATCTCAGTTACTATTGTTGGTCTCGACCATCTTTCGATAAACTCTGTTTGTGCTGGATCCACAAATATCCCCTCTTTTGAGATTATGTGACCCAAAAATGAATCTTTTTTAAGACAAAATTCACACTTGGTAAATTTGGTATAAAGCTTATCCTTTCTCAGGGTCTTCAATATAATTCTCAAGTGTTATGCGTGTTCTTTGTTGATCTTTGAATACACCATAATATCGTCTATAAAGACTACCACAAACTGATTAATATAGTCTCTAAAGAATCTATTCATCAGATCCATGAAGATAGCAGGGATATTAGTAAGACCAAATGGCATCACTATAAATTCATAGTGTCCATACGTTGTATGGAAATCCTTCTTTGGTATATCCTCCCTTTTGACCCTTAATTGATGATACCCGGAATGAAGATCAATCTTGGAAAAGTATTGAGCTCCACATAGTTGGTCAAATAAGTCATCAATGCGCGGGAGAAGATATTTGTTCTTGATAGTGATCTTGTTAAGTTCACGATAATCAATGCAGAGTCTCATTGATCCATCTTTCTTATTAATAAATAGAATAGGTGCTCCCCAAGGTGACGCACTAGGGCGTATGAACCCCTTATCAAGATTATCTTGGATTTGATTCTTCAATTCCTGCAACTCAATAGGGTCCATTTTATAAGGTGTATTTGAAATAGGCAAAGCACCTGGTACGAGTTCTATTGAAAACTCAACTTCACGATTTGGTGGAAGACCCGGAAATTCCTCCAGAAAGACATCATCAAACTCCCATACAATTGGCATATTCTTAATCATGAGTTTCTCACCAACCATTTGAGATAAATAACCTTCATTTAGTGGAATCAAGACCCATAAGATAGAAGAAATTTCCACTAGAAGATTATGTTCATCCTTGCATCGATAGACGATCAAAGATTGATCTGGAATATGAAATGTGACATACCATCATTGAAAATTGATATGAACTCCATATAGAGGAAGCCAATCCATGCCAAGAATCACATCAAATTCCACTATAGGAAGGATAACAAGATTTTTAGGAAGCACATTCCCACAAACTTCAATCAGAGAAGAATTATAAACTTTTGAGGCGACTATTGTGCCATTAGGGGTTGTCACAGCTAACTCAACATCTAATTATTGAGGTAATATGGGGATACCCTTAGAAAATTATTCATAAATAAAGGAGTGGGTTAATCCAGAATCAAATAAAACATTTGTTACTTTAGAGTGGATGGTAAGTGTACCTTTCACCACTTCATTCTCGTAATCCACATCGCTGATAGAAATTTAATGTGACCTTCCTATGTCTTTAGCCTTAAGATTTTTTTGATGTCGATAATCATCAACAACCCTTGGATTAGAAAATTTGTTGGCATAATTCCACATTTCCTTGAACTTGTATCATTGAAGTGTAGGAGTTGCACTTTGTGTAGCCTTTTCATTGTTCGCATCACTAGATATCTTCTTCCCATCATTACAGCATTCAAATTCCTGATAACCTTTCTTTCTACATTTGAAACATTTACTTTTCCCATTAATACAACTCCCTCCATGTTTCTTTTTACACATTGAGCATAAGGGAAAACTCATCTTCGTTTCATTGTGCTCTTTAGATTTTCCTTTGAATTCCATATTCCTCTTCTTATCGAACCCATATGACTGATGGGTTAATCTAATCTCCATCTCAACTTCGAGAGCACATCGAACGATTTCCTCATAGCTATTGTAGTCCCTTATGGCTAATGCCCTTCGAATACTTGGTTTTAATCCACTAAAGAAACGATCAGTCTTACTCTCATGTTGGATAATAATACCAGAAGCGTACCTTGCAAGTCTTTTAAAACTTGCTTCATAGGTACCAATAGATTCATCATCCTTTTGCATAAGTTCAAGAAACTCCTTCTCCATCTTTGTTCGGAGAATACGAGGGAAGTACTTATTGAAAAATAAGTTCTTGAACTCGTCCCATTCCATGGACTCAATTTCATCCCTTTGCCTCGTATTCTTGATAAGATTCCACCATTGATCAGCATCACCTTCCAAACGATAAACTGCTAAGATGACTTTATCATGTTCAGAACATTGAAGAACTAAAAATATCTTTTCAGTAGTACTAGTCCATTGTTTAGCAAACAATGGATCAGTAGACCCGTTGAATGATGGTGGACGCTATCTCACAAAGGATTCAACAGAATTTTGCTCCTTTGTTTGCTCGTTTGGATGTCCTGCATGATTCATAGCTTGATAATGTTGTGGGAGCATGGCTACAAGATTTTGCATTCAAGCTCCCATAACGTTTGGTTGATCAGGGGGACAATCATTGCATTGCCTGTCACATTCTGCATTAACACGGTTCTTTTGGGTTCCAACCATTGACTAAAACCAAGAATAATAGTGTGAGCAACACTAATTATAATAGGAAAACAAAAAAATCAAGAATAAAATTTCACACTTAAGGTCTTATAATAGGTTATTCAAGGCCATTTCTAAAACACTAAGATTGTGTTTTATTCTTAGACTTACCGTTAGGATTCTTACTAAGGCTTTCACATCCTAGTTTCCAAAGGTTGACTATACCTTTCCTCTGATACCAACTATAACAACCTATACATTACATACATTGTTAGTATTTCAAAATTGAAGTACACTTATTACAACAAATAACAAAACTATGAAAGGACCATATTGGTATAGTGTCTTTAGAAACTGGGAATCATAAACAACAGGTTTATAAAGCATCTACACTTTCTCCAATTTATTTCATCATATCTATAGTCCCTTTTGGCATATCTTAATTAATAAACTTCTTCCTGACCTGGGGAAAGATAAAATTCAAAAGGGTGAGCTCAAACGATCTGTAAGGGTAAACAAAAAAAATATCAATCACATCATATTCATAAGAACATAACATTTTAGAAATCTTACCTTGAAAAAGAGATCATAATTTCATAACATAGGATAAATCATGGTAGTGAAATATAATCACAATAATAACTTAAAACATGATTCTTTGTGGCATACACACATAATGATAGAGAATCATTTCTTATTAGTCAAGACTCATTGCCAAGACAATCATAGTGGACAAAGTCTATTTCTGAACCGAGTTCATTCCTCGTTTCAGTCCTGTTTCACTGAACCGGTTTAATCTGTCGTTCCAGCCATGTCTATCTCATGAGATATAAAATCATTACCCAATGCATTTGAGGGAGATTTATGTGACAACCGAGCCCCGGTGATAGTCCATCCACCCCGCCTTAACATGGTCGTCGGGTCCTAGCCCACCAGGTACCACCAGGTACCACCAGGTGCCCCGCAGACACGTGGGGCCCACCCTCGGGTCCACCCACATGCCTGAACTGGTCATCTGACTAATGAAAATCCCCACAGTCCAACACATGTCCTTTTCAGATGACAATCTCCACTGGACAACACATGTCCTTTTCAGATGACAATCCCCACTGGCCAACACATGTCCTTTTCAGTGCGCTTTGTCCTCACTCGCACACACCCTGGGAAACTTCCCAGAAGGTCACCCATCCTGATCACTACTCCTGGCCAAGCACGCTTAAATGTGGAGTTCTAATCAGACAGGCTCCCGAAATGAAAGGTGCACCTTGTTGACATGAGTCATATCATTTAGACATTTAACCGTTTATCATTTGGGGATGTTACAATCACCCCCCCCCCCCCCCCTTAGAGCACAACGCCCTCGTTGTGGGCCCTACATCTCAACCCAGGTAGTGCACCGCACTTAAGGCTGGGTTCCTCCTCTAATACCAACAATAGCGACCCAACCTTTTCTTACATTACTATTAATTCATTTCAAAGATAAACAACATTATAGTATTACACATGGAGGATCTAGAGGTTTAATGTCTTGAGAAAACTGGGACTACACATAACAAGTACAACATCAAGCATAAAAATTCATTTAATCTCTTCTTCTATAGCTTCTTAGTAGCACTTGTCCTCTCCTTAGTACATGTAGCCACCTAAGGATATACATCAAAATGGGTGATCTAAAAGACCAGTAAGAGGATAGATAAGAACAATATAGAATGGGGTGAGCATAATCGTGACATAGGAAGAAGATCTTGAACATGAGAGGAGCATAAACAATAAACATGAAATGTGGAAAATCATAAAAATGAAACATCATGTCTTAGTGGTTAACTACCACACATTCTTGTGAACGAAGCTAGCATCATGTTCACACATCATTTCACATTTACTAATGAGATTCATCACATTACCCAATGCATTGGAGCGCTATATAATTTCAGGCACACCCTCCATATTTAAATATTCATATTGTGCTATATAATTCTGGGCGCACCCATCACATCATAACATTATCAGTATCATGCTTTCCACATAGAACATATATCAAACATGTACATAAATAACCCATGGAAAGGAATGTGTTTCATCTCATAATAACACATTCATAAGCTTTGGGTTCCCAAAAGAAAGAGGGAACGACATACTTGATATAAGAACCATCCACCTTGAATGAGAGGTAAAAGGTGAGATCTTGAAAGAAGAGTTCTCTTGGAAAACATTTTGATGGACATAAAAACCAGTGACAAAAATGTATATCCCATAAAAGTAAAGGAAATGATGAACAAATGATCTTTGGGGAGTAACCATATCAAAAATGGAGTGAAAGAGGGAGAACCCGAAGGAAGAAAATTGGGTTCAAGATTTCCCCTTACCTTGTACCCGAATGTTTCCTTCTCTTTAATGTCCTATATAATGAAATTATATTCATTAATTAGAAATTCCAGAACCTTTTATAAATTAATAGGGTTCATTCTGGTTGCATTATTTCATATTATGTTCCTTTGGATGACTTATAGAGTTTAAAAACTTTGTTCGGGGATGTTCGTTTTTATGGTTTTCTTGAACGGTACACTTGTATTCTTAAATTGATGTTTGGGAAGATCATGGGTAAACATACAGAACTAATATTACATGTAATTAATTATATTACAGAAGCTTTAATGATTTTATAAAGAGTTATATTATATCCATGTGGATGAATCATTAAATGAAGATTATTTGGGTTAATTTGAGCGGTTTTTTGGATCACAACCAACTCATTTTAACTTTTCACTTAGTAGTATGGCCATAGGTTATTTCCAGAACTTAACATAGAACATAATACATATAAAATATTCTGGTTCAACCATAAAAATGGTTTCATGACCAGATTGAAGGTAGAAATGGAAGAAGAGAGCATGTTGTTTTTGAAGGTGATAAATTATCACCACATGAACAACGTTCTCTTTAATAAAAAAAGGAAGAGGTAAAGGGTGTGATGTGACAAAATATACCATTAGAATCATAAGATTACAATATATGTATAATACTGGAGTTAAAAAACAATTAGGATGAATATTGGAAGGGAGATATCATGAAAGGAACTTGAACTTGAAAGGAAATTAAAGAAGAATAGGGAGAGAAATTACCTTTAAAATCTTCCTCTTGAGAACCTCCTTAAGGGCCAAAGATTTGTATTTTGATGAGACCAGAATCTCTTGGACGTGGGGGAGGGGATAGGGAAGGTGTTTGGGCAGAGTTTAGAGAAGTCTTGGAGCTTGAGAGGTGTGTGGAAAAGAGGGAGTGAAGGGTGGCTTTTATAGTGGAGGGGAGAGGGGTTTCCTTAATATAAAATTGATTAGTTTATTAATTTCATCTAAGACAAAGAATAGTGAGTCTTGGATGACTAAGAATAGTAAATTAGACATGTGAGTTCAGGATTTGGGTGCTTACATCACTTGTGATGTCAGGAATAGTGGGTTTTAATTAAAATGTATTTAGATGATAAATTAATGTATTCTATTATTCATCAAAAATTCAAGTATCTTAGAAATATCCCAAAATTTTACCCCAACCATTTTTCGATGTGCAGAATCCATAAAGTAATTCCATTTTTCAAAAATAATTTTCTTAATATTATTAATTCAATATTTAATAAAAATCATAATTTACATAAAAAACACTTTTTAAAATTAAAACTGATTTTGTAGTTTTTTCAAAAATTATGTAGGGTCTTATAAAATCATCTATAAACTATTAGAAATTGATTCAATAATTTATGAATATATTTCAGGAAAATAAATATTTATTTAAATTAATTAATTAATTATAATTAATTATTTATAACTTATAAAATACCAAAAACGTTTACTAAGGTCAAATTATCACTTTCTATGATGTATAAATTTTATTTTATTATTGATAGGTAATGTTACTCTTATTGACTATTCATAAGGGTCATATTACTATTCATAAGGGTAGGTTACTATTCACCAAAAATTATTTTTGTTTCATTAGACTCCAAAAACTATCTTGAACACAACTATGTATGTCGGATTTTTAAAATTGCAAACATAGTGGTGAAAAAATTATGTTTAAAGGTCACTTATTACTTAGTAGTTCATTATTTTGTGTTTTTATGACATATATATAAGAAGGGAACTTTCCATTAAAAAACTTTGGGTCAGTACATTCTTCCCCCCTTAAGAAATTTCGCCCTTGAAATTTCACTTTGCACAAACAGGTGAGGGTACTTTTCCTTCATTGCCTCTTCCGGTTCCAAAGTTGCTTCCTCAAATTTTTGGTTCCTACACAACACTTTGACATGGCGGGTTGTCTTGTTGCGTAGAACCTTATCACTTCGGTCTAGAATTTTTACCGACTGCTCCTCATAGGAGAGATCATCTTCCAACTATACCACCTCTTAGTTTAGTACATTGAGTGGTCTGGAATGTACTTTCTCAGTAGTGCTACGTGAAACACATCATGAACTTGAGCCATATTTGGTGGAAGTGCCAGACGATAGGCCACAGATACTATACGATCAAGGATCTCAAAGGGGACAATGTACCTTGGGGTTAGCTTCCCTTTCTTCCCAAATCTCATGACTCTCTTCTAGGGAGATATTCAAAGAAAGACTTTCTCTCCAACGTCGAACTCCAATTCCCTTCGATGGTTGTCAGCATAGCTCTTTTGCCAACTTTGAGCAGCTTTGATGTGTTTCTGGATGACTTGAACCTTCTCTGTCATCTCTTGAACAAGGTCTGGACCAAGTAGCTTTCATTCTTCAACTTCATCCCAACATGTTGGAGTTCTACATCGCTTCCCATAAAGAGCTTCATACGGAGCCATCTGAATACTTGAGTGAAAGATGTTGTTGTATGAGAACTCATCCAATGGGAGATGCTGATCCCAACCACCATTGAATTCAAGAGAGCAGGATCTTAGCATATCTTCAAGTGTATGAATAGTCCTTTCAGACTGGCCATCAGTTTGGGGGTGATAGGCCATACTGAAATTTAATTCAGTACTTAAAGCATGCTGAAGGCTCCTCCAGAATTTAGAAGTGAACCTTGGATCACGGTCAGAGACAATCGAGAGTAGAACATCATTCAATATCACTACTTCCTTCACATATATCCTTGCATTTTGTTCAAGTGGGAGGTCTTCCCGAATATCGATAAAATGGTCATTCTTAGTGAGTCGATCAACCACAATCCATATCGCATTATTTCCTCTTGACGTTTTCGGGAGACCCATGACAAAGTCCATAGTAACGTTTTCCCATTTTCACAAGGGTATAGGCAATGGCTGCATCATACCTTTGGACTTTTTCCGCTAAGCTTTAACTTGCTTACATACCAAGAACCGTGATATATATTCTGCAATCTCCATATTCATGTTATCCCACCAGAAGTGTTCTCGGAGATAATGATACATCTTGGTACTTTCAGGTTGAATAGAGAAAGTTGAGCTATGTGCATTATCCAATAGATCCTTCTTTATTCTAGGTGATGAAGGCACACAAAGCCGCGTTCCAAACTGAATCACACCATAATCGTCGATATGGAACTCTTGAAGCTTCCCTTCCTTTACTACATTCACCCTTTTTGTATCTCCACATCATCCCTTTGTGCTTCCTTAATCTTCTGTTGGATGGATGGTTGCGCTATCATTTGGGCAGGGTAGGATGTATCCCCTGCACTTAGGATTCCCAAATCCATCCTTTGCATATCCAAGAAGATAGGTTCTTTCTCAATCCTCAGCATGGATAGAGTAGGAGGTTCTTTCCTGCTTAGAGCATCAGCTACGTTGTTCACCTTTCAAGGATGATAGTGAATAGAGAAATCGTAATCCTTGATTAGCTCTAACCATCTCCTTTGACGCATGTTGAGCTCCTTTTGTGTGAATATATACTTTAGGCTCTTCTGGTCGGTGTATATGTCACACTTCTCGTCATAAAGGTAGTGCCACTATATTTTCAAAGAAAAAATAACGGCTACCAACTCTAGATCATGCGTCGGGTAGTTCTGCTCATGGAACTTCAACTGTCGTGAGGTTTAGGCTATCACATTATCATTTTGCATGAGTAAACAACCCAAGCCTTTCTTTGAAGCATCACTGTATATCACAAAACTTTCTCCACTTTTCGGTAGTGTGAGTACAGGTGCAGTGATCAGCCTTCTCTTTAGCTTCTTGAAGCTCCCCTCACATTCATCCATCCAGACATACTTTACCCATTTCCTTGTTAACTTAGTTAGTGGGCATGAAAATCGTGAGAAGTTTCTCACAAAACATCGATAGTACCCAGCTAATCCAAGAAAAATTCGTATTTCTGTGACACTAGAGGGCATGGGAAATTCTTCAATCGCCTTTGCCTTTGAAGGGTCCACAGAAATTCCCTATCTTGTGATCACATGTCCCAAGAACGTGACATGATTCATCCAAAAGTCACACTTGCTGAACGTGGCGTACAACTTCTCCTTTCTCAATATCTCCAACACATGTCGTAGATGTTCTTCATGTTCCTCCTTGCTCTGGGAGTAGATGGGAATATCATCAATAAACACTACCACAAATTTGTCGAGGTAATGCCTAAAGACTCTATTCATCAAATACATAAATATTGCAGGGGAATTAGTAAGTCAGAAGGGCATCACCAAAAACTCATAGTGCCCATACCTTGTACGGAAGGCAGTCTTCTGAATATCTTTCTTCTTTACCTTTACTTGATGATATCCAGAACGAAGATCCAACTTTGAGAAGTATTGAGCACCTCTTAACTGGTCGAACAAGTCATCAATCCTTGGGAGAGGATACTTGTTCTTTATGGTGATCTTTTTGAGTTCCCGATAATCGATACACAGCCGCATGGTTCCATCCTTCTTCTTTAAAAAGAGCATTGGTGCACCCCAAGGTGATGCACTGGGGCGTATGAAATCTTTCTCCAGATGCTCTTGCAGATGCTTCTTTAACTCCTCCAGTTCGATAGGAGCCATCCTATATGGGCACTTCGAGATAGGAGTAGCTCCGGGTATGAGTTCAATTGAGAACTATGCCTCACAATCCGGGGTAATTCTGGGTAACTCTTCGGGAAATACATCGTCATATTCCGTTACGATGGGTATATCCTCAAGGTTGGAACTTTACTTTGACTCAAACATTTGGGCGAGGTATGCTTCTTCATACGGAATCATCACCCACACCATTGAAGAATTTTCAAAGGATATTCATGACATTCCTTGCATTTGTAAAGGAGCATGGGATGGTTCGGAATATGAAAATATATTTCCTTTTCCCGACAGTTGATATGTGCTCTATATAACGAGAGCCAATCCGTTCCCATTATAGCGTCGAATTCCACCAAGGAAAGTATTATGAGATTTTCTGGAAGAATCTTCCCACATACATCAACAGGAGAAGAATCAAACACTTGGGTTGCAATGATTGCACCACTTGGTGTTTTTACAGATATCTATATGTCAAGGATTTGGGGCTTCGATTCTATAGTTCTAGAAAACTTGCAAGATATAAAGGAATGCGTAGAACCAGAATCAAATAAGACTTTTTCCATTCTTGAGTGAATAAGAAGTTTACCTTGTACGACTTCATTATCATGTTTCACCTCCGCAGTAGTGATGGCATAAGCCTTCCCTTTTTCCTTTGGCTTTGGTGGTTGTTGGCGCTGATTACCCTCGAGAGCTCGAGGTTTAGTGCACTGGTTTGAATAGTGCCCTAGCTCCCTAAAGTTGTAGCATTGAACCACGAGTTGTTCTCTCCTTTCATCGGCCACATTATCCTTCCTTTTCATGTCTTTTCGACACTCGTGAGCAAGGTTTCCTTCTTTCCCACACTTGAAGCATTTGCCCGTCCCTTTGAGGTAGTTCCCATTTTGCAACTTCCCACATTTTTGGCATGTAGGTCGTTGTGTTTTCATCCCACCTTTTTCATTAGATCCACCGGCTTGAAACTCCATCTTTCTTTTCTTATCACCATAGCCATGGGACCATTCTCCAAACTCCATCTCCACTTTGAGAGCACACCGAACAACTTCTTTATAACTCCCAAATTCTCGAATTTCAAGAGCCTTTCGAAGATGAGGTTTTAATCCACTAAAGAATCTATCAATTTTTCTATCATTGTTGATAACAAAACCCAAGGCATACCTTGCGAGCCTTGTGAAATTTGCTTCATAGGTTGTGACAGATTCTCCTTCTTTTTGCTTGAGTTCTATGAATTCTCTCTCTATCTTCGTGTGAAGAGTTATTGGGAAGTATTTATTAAGAAACATTATCTTAACGTATTCCCAATCCATCTCTTCAATTTCCTCCATTAGCTTGGTTTTCTTAATCAAAGACCACCATTGATCATCTTCTCCATCTAGTCGATAAATGGCTAGAGTCACCTTCTCCATCTCAGAATAGTGATGAACAGAGAAGATATTCTCTTGGGTGTTGACCCACTGTTCCGCAAGTAGTGGATCGGGAGATCCACAAAACCTCGGTGGTCGTTGCCGCATAAAACATTTGATAGCTAGTTGCTCCCTCTTTGGTGAAGGAGGACGTTCCCCATTATTATGGTTATTATTCATAACCCGAGATTATTGGGTAAGAATAGCCATGAAGTTTTGAACTCCACCTCCAAAATCATTGGGGATGTCGTTCGGGAAATCATTTCATTGGCCATCGCAAGAGTTGTTGGCCTGATTCCTCCTGGTTCCCACCATTTTCTAAAATAGAAAAGGTTAGAACAAAACATAAGTAAACAAGTCATGAATAACTTATTCATTTAAACAATTATACCAAAAACATAACATACGGGATCCCTAGGTAAGTATCCTTGTGTGCATATTTGTACTTAGTCTCATGCTAGGGGTTTTCTTTAGGGTTCACTAATCCTAATTCCCAAATTAACTAAACCTTTCCTCTGATACCAAATGTGACAACTGGGCCTCGGTGACAGTCCAGCCACCCCGCCTTAACATGGTCGCCGGGTCCTAGCCCACCAGGTACCCCACAGACACGTGGGGCCCACCCTAGGGTCCACCCACATGCCCAAACGGGTCATCTGACTAATGAAAATCCCCACAGGCTAACACGTGTCCTTTTCAGTGCGCTTTGTCCTCACTCGCACACACCCTGGGAAACTTTCCAGAAGGTCACCCATCCTGATCACTACTCCAGGCTAAGGACGCTTAACTATGGAGTTATAATCTGACAGGCTCCCGAAAAGGAAGGCGCACCTTGTTGACATGAGCCATATCATTTAGTCATTTAACTGTTTATCATTTGGGGATGTTACAATATAGGTCACACCCATCTCATAATGATACCATTCTTATGTGTGCCACAAAATCAAAAACCATACATCATAGCATAACCCATGTAATAAAAATGTGATTCTTAAACATCGTGACATCATAAAACAATTAATAAAAGATAATGGAATTCATAAAAATAATTCCATCACAACATAATCAAATCAATGTAATAATAGGGATAGAAACAGAACCCTTTATTATCTTAGATGGAAAATAATTTTGATAAAACACTTGAACTCCATTCTTGAGGAAAATATCCTTTCTACTTCAAAAACACTTTTCATTTCTTAACATTTCATAAAATTATAAACTAAAAGAAGTTGATTAAAAATAAACTTGAAAACTTGTAAAGTAAGATTCTTGGAAATAATGTTTTCAAAATCCATTCATGTCGTATAAGTTAAAAAAACAATCTTCTCTTACTTTTTTCAGAAAAGTCAAAAAGTACCTCGTACGAAAAACGACAAAAGATTCCTTTCATATCTTTTACTAAAAACTCAACGAATGGTAAAACTGGATTTAAACAATTGTAGGTGAATGGAAATAATTTTACATATTGAGGAAACATGAATGTGGATGATAAAATACACCCCAGTAAATTCCAAAGTATAAAAAATCTCAGATAAAAACGAGATTGTAATATTTCCCTAACCTTTGGTCAGATTTACTTCGTAAGTGTCGAAACCTCCTGTGTAATGATTTAAATAATGTCATTGACTTATTCTAGAATCATAATCATTGTTATGATATAATATATGGTCATATTATTAGCTTATTATTAGTGATATTTCATTGCTACTTGTTATTCAGGTGTTTATTACTTTTTGTTCTTATGCGTGTTTTGTCGAATAAATTCTTATTCTTATTTTAAGGTTATAGATACATCATTTATAGAATGTTATTAGTGTAATATATATCACATTTATTCACTAAATTCATTTATGTAATCATTATGCAATGAAAATCATGTAGAACGGGTCGCATCACATCATGGAGACGGTATTCCGTACGTACGCACGAGCGATGATATCGTTCCCATGATCATGGAATATTATTGGAGTGTATGTATACTATTTTAGAATCAATATCACTTTACAATAATCATATATATTCATTCTTTACACCATTATACCCATCCAAGTAAGGTGGTGGTGGAAAATAGATTACATCAGGGCGTGGAGGCGGTATTCCACACGTACACACGCGCGGTGATTTCGTTTTCCGTAGGATTGATAGATGGTGAAATAGGGTTGTTTCATACTTATAATAACATATCAGTATATTAGTGATACTTATGTTATTAGTTCATAATATAACAACTAATGAAGAAGAAGTGGAAGAAGAAATAAAGTTGAAAGAATCGATAACGGACATTACCACTTCTTTGAAGCGCTTCTTTGAGACCTCCTTTTAGGGCACTAAAATTAGTATTTGAAGAAAAACAGGACCTCTAGGATGTTTATAGGGATGTGGAGTGGAAAAATTGGCAGGTTTTGTCTGATCTTGAATGCTAAAAGCGGTGTGAGGAAGAGAGGGAGGAGGTGCCCTTTTATAAGGGAGGAGAGGGGCTCCTTTGGAAGAACTAAAAATATTATTTTATTATAAAGCCATATTCAGTTTTAAATAGCTCCAAATTGATTTATTTCGAAGATAAGGTGAGAATGTTTCGAAATAATCTCATCCAATAGAATTTTGACAAGTATAGTTTACTATCTTAACCTTATAATTTACATTTAACTTTATGTTAGATAATTTTACTTTTACCGTGTCTTTTTTGTGTTTTACACTATAAGGTTAATAATCTTACTATAAAAGCCAAAAGAACCCCAAGTTGTTTATTATTAATATATATAACCTTATCTAAGTCATTTGGCCAATCCATATATTTTTATGAATAAAATAACAATTAATAATATAATATTTGTTTTAAAAACTATTTTATGTCAATTTTGACACTATTTAGTAATTGATTTTTGTGAAAATAATAAAAGAAGGATTAATTCAATAACAGTTAATTAAATCATTACTAACATGTAATATTAACCTATAAAATTAGTTTAATTCATAAAAAGTCTCAAATTACATTTATTTGGGTATTTATAACATCAATTATGTCAATATTTCATTAATAAGATAATTGTTGCATCATATTTGTGAGATAAATAAATTTAATTATCTAATGTCTAAAAATTACAAATAAAATACTATTATGTAGGAAATATTCTTATCATTCTAATAAATATTTATTGTCGAATTTATCTCATGTATAACCCTATATTAAAAATTATTTACTTATTAAACATTGATTTTTACTATTTTAACCATTCTTTAAATAAATTAATAATAAATGTCCTAATCTAATTCAAGTGCGCCTAAATGGTCATATTTTATTTCTAAGGTTGTTTCTGGTCGAATTACACTTATCCAAAATAATTAGGACATGTTTTAGGGTAATAATAATATCATTGTTACTCATAATTACCCTATTTACTTTTAACAGTGGTAAATAAAAGTAAACAATTACTGTTTACCAAAAATTATTTTCAGCTCATTGAACCACATTTTACTTACTGACATCAACTGTGTCCCTATGATTTTTGATATTTCAATCACAAAAGTAGTAAAATTATGTTTTATGAAAATTTTCCAATTCTCCTCGAAGGTGGGTAAAAGACGGTGAAAAGTCCAATAAAATTTTCATATATCTAACTTTATTATAAAATGACTCCAATGAATTAAATTGAACTTATATATGAATTATGTATCAATTTTGACCTAAAATAAATTTAAATAAAATAAATAATTATTTAAATAAAAAGTCAGTTTTTGAATAGTAACCCAGTGTTTTCACTATTCATCAAAAATTGAATGTTTCCAGAAAAATACCAAAATATAACCCGAGGCTAATTTCGATATTTTGAATCCAAGAAACAAAGTCCATTTTGAGAAAAAAAAAATTAAAAATTTCAAAAAGTGGTTATTACTATTCATAACGGCTAGTTTTAATAATATTTTAATAGCATATCGTTGTTTAGTGAAACTCGGTATTGTGTACGACGCAAGCTATCAAAGAAGGTCGCGATTGCATTTAAATAATGACAAGCTATTGTTGTGTATAGTGAATGATTCTTTTGATGATTTATATAAAAACAAAATATTTCTTATAAAAGTTTCGGGTGTTACATTCTACCCCCCTTAAGATGAATTTCACCCTCGAAATTCATCTCTTGTAACAAACAGAGTAGGATACCTCTCCTTCATCATAACCTCAAGCTCCAATGTAGCTTCTTCTAATTGGTGGTTCCTCCATAAAACATTCACCAAGTGAGTGGTCTTGTTCTGTAAGACTTTTCACTATGATCGATAATCTCTATCGGTTATTCTTCATAAGAAAGATCTTGTTCTAATGGTACAACATCTGAGCTGAGTACATGTGAAGGATCAAGTATGTGCTTTCTTAGGAGAGATACATGGAACACGTCGTGAACTTGAGAGAGATTCAGTGGCAGCTCCAATCGGTATACTTCCTTCCCAACATGATCCAGTATTTCAAAAGGACCGATATACCTAGGGCTCGACTTTCCCTTCTTTCCAAATCTCATTACTATCCTCCAAGGAGATATTCGGAAGAACACTTTATCACCCACTTCAAACTCTAAGTATTTTTTTCGGTTGTCGGCATAACTTTTTTGTCAACTCTGAGCTTCTCTTATGTGTTGTTGAATAGATCTGACCTTTTCTGCCATCTCATCAACAAGATCAGGTCCTAATAGCTTTCTTTCCCCAACATCATCCTAGCAAGTTGGAGTCCTGCATTTCTTTCCATAGAGAGCTAGATAAGAAGCCATCTGAATACTGGGGTGAATGATATTTTTATAAGAAAATTCCACCAAAGGTATGTGTTGATCCCAACCACCTTTGAAATCCATAGTGCAAGCTCTCAACATATCTTCTAGAGTTTGAATTGTCTTCTCAGACTGACTGTATGTCTGAGGATGATAAGCAGTGCTAAAACTCAACTCTGTATCTAGAGTATGCTGAAGACTTTTCCAGAACCATGACGTAAACCACGGATCCCGATCAGATATAATAGAAAGTGGTACTCCATGCAATCTTACCACTTTCTTTACATAAATCCTGGAAAGATGATCTAGATAGAAATCCTCTCTAATAGCAATGAAGTGTGCAAACATTGTAAAATGATCAACTATGACCCAGATAGCATTATTGCCTTTGGATATTTTAGGAAGTCCCGTGACAATGTCCATAGTGATGTTTTCCCATTTCCATTTGGGTATGGGTAATGGTTGTAACATCCCCTTAGACTTCTGTATCTCGGCTTTAACATGCTAACAAACCAAGCATTGAGAGACATATTCAGCAACATCTCTTTTCATTCCATCCCACCAGAAGTACTCTTCCAGGTCCCTATACATCTTCGTGTTGTTAGGATGAATAGAGAATGAAGAACTATGAGCCTCATCCAACAAATCCTTCTTTTATTCCGGGATGGGAGGTACAGAAACCAGATTCCTGAAGTTTATTATCACATCACAATCAAGGTTGAATTCCGAAACATTTCTCCCCTTCTTTTGTAACTCTACATCTTCTTTATGTGCCTCTTTAATCTTAACATGTATAGATGGTTGAACATTCATTTGAGAAAGATACGATTTTCCCCTTTCATTATAATTCCATGTTCCAGCCTTTATAAATCCATAAATATTGGATATTTTGTGATCCTCATCATGGATAAACTGGCATGGTCTTGTCGACTTAATGCATCTGCCACCTTGTTTTCTTTCCCAGGGTGGTAATGGATTAAGCAGTCATAATCCTTAATCAGCTCCAACCATCTTCTTTGGCACATATTCAGCTACTTTTGTGTGAAAATATACATTAAACTTTTATGATTAGTATATATGTCTCACCTTTCTCCATAAAGATAATGACTCCAAATCTTTAATGAAACGATTACCGCAACTAACTCCAAATCATGAGTTGGGTAATTTTTTAATGGATTTTCAACTGTCGTGAGGCATAATCTATCAACATATCATTTTTCATAAGAACACACCCCAATCCCTTCTTGGATGAATTACTATAGATCATAAACATTTCTCAACTACAAGGCAGTGTGAGCACAGGTGCATTGAATAACCTTCTTTTCAAATCCTTGGAATTCTTTTCACATTCCTCCATCCAAACAAACATAACTCCTTTCCGAGTCAAACTGGTTAGTGGATTAGATAATCGTGAAAAATCATTCATAAAACGTCGATAATATCCAGCCAAACCAAGAAAAATTTGGATCTCAGTTACTGTTGTTGGTATCGACCATCTTTCGATAACCTCTGTTTTTGCTGGATCAACAGATATCCCCTCTTTTGAGATTATGTGACCCAAAAATGAAACTTTTTGAAGCCAAAATTCACACTTGGTAAATTTGGTATAAAGCTTCTCCCTTCTCGGGGTCTTCAATATAATTCTCAAGTGATATTCATGTTCTTCTTTTCTCTTTGAATATAAAAGAATATCGTCTATAAAGACTACCACAAACTAATCAAGATAGTCTATAAAGACTCTATTCATCAGATCCATGAAGATAGAAGGGGCATTAGTAAGACCAAATGGCATCACTATAAATTCATAGTGTCCATACCTTGTACGGAAAGATGTCTTTGGTATATCATCCCTTTTGACCCTTAATTGATGATACCCTGAACGAAGATCAATCTTGGAAAAGTATTGAGCTCCGTGTAGTTGTTCAAATAATTCATCAATGCGCGGGAGAGGATATTTGTTCATGATAGTGATCCTGTTATGTTCTCGATAATCAATGCAGATTATCATTGATCCATCTTTCTTCTTAACAAACAAAATAGGTTCTTCCCAAGGGGATACACTTGGGTGTATCACCCCTTATCAATATTCTCATGGAGTTTCTTCTTCAATTCCTGCAACTCAATTGGAGACATTCTATAAGGTGTCTTTGAAATAGGCAAAGCTATCGGTACGAGTTCTATTTAAAACTCAACTTCATGATTTGGTGGAAGACCTGGAAATTCCTCTGGAAAGACATCATCAAACTCTCATACAATGGGAATATTCTTAATCGTGAGTTTCTCACCAACCATTTCAGATAAATAACTTTCATTTAGTGGAATCAAGACCCATAAGATGGAATAAATTTCCACTGGAAGATTATGTTCATTCTTACATCGATAGACGATCAAAGATTGATCTGGAATATGAAATTTGACTTCCCTTCATTGGAAATATCTATGATCTCCATATATAGAAAGCCAATCCATGCCTTGAATCACATCAAATTCCACTATAGGAAGGATCACAAGATTTTCAGGAAGCACATTCCCATAAAATTCAATCAGAGAAGAATTATACACTTTTGATGCGACTGTTGTGCCATTAGGGGTTGTCATTGATAACTAAACATCTAATTGTTGAGGTAATATGGTGATACCCTTAGAAAATTCTTCAGAAATAAAGGAGTGGGTAGATCCTGAATCAAATTAAACATTTTCTACTTTAGAGTGGATGGTAAGTGTACCTTTCACCACTTCGTTATCGTACTCCACAATGCAGATAGAAATTGCATGTGACTTTCCTTTGTCATTAGCCTTAAGAGTTTTTTGACGTTTATCATCAACAACAACCCTTGGATTAGGGCATTGTTGGCATAATTCCCCATTTCCTTGAACGGGTAACATTGAAGTGTATGAGGTGCACTCTGTGTAGCCTTTTCATTGTTTGCATCACTAGACATCTTCTTCCCATCATTGCGGAATCCAAATGCCCAATGACCTTCCTTTCCACAATTGAAACATTTACTTGTCCATTTAAGACAACTCCCTCCATGTTTATTTCCACACTTTGAGCATAAGGGAAAACTCATCTTCTTTTCAATGTGCTCTTTAGATTTTCCTTTGAATTCTATTTTCCTTTTCTTATCAAACACATATGACTGATGGGTTACTCCAATCTCCATCTCAAAATTGAGAGCACATCGAACGATTTCCTCGTAGCTATTGAAGTCCCTTATGGCTAATTCCCTTAGAAGAATTGGATTTAAGCCACTAAAGAATCGACTGATCATACTCTCAGGTTGGATAATAATTCCAGAAGCCTACCTTGCAAGTCTTGTAAAATTTACTACATTGGTACCAACAGATTCATCATCCTTTTGCTTCAGTTCAAGAAACTCTTTCTCAATCTCTGTTCGGAGAATATAATGGAAGTACATATTTAAAAATAAGTTATTGAACTCGTCCCATTCCATGGACTCAATTTCATCCATTTTCCTTGTATTCTTGAGAAGATTCCACCATTGATCAGCATCACCTTCCAAACGATACACTGCTAAGATGACTTTATCATGTTCAGAACATTGATGAACTGAAAATATCATTTCAGTAGTACTGATCCATTGTTCAGAAACTAATTGATCGGTAGACCCGCTGAATGAAGGTGGACGCTGTCTCATGAAGGATTCAATAGAATATTTCTCCTTCCTTTTCTCGATTGGAAGTCCTGCATGATTCATATCTTGAAAAAAGTTGTGTGGGCATGGCTACCAGATTTTGCATTCTAGATCCCATAACGTTTGGTTGCTCAGGGGGACAATCATTGAATTATAGCTCCCATGAAGAGAGGTATTTGGAGATATAATATGAGCAGAGTTTGGCCAAGCCAATGGCGTGAGGGGTGTGGGTAAGGAGGTAGAGGTGGGGGCCTTTTATAAGAGGGAGGAGGGGCACTCTTGGAATGTCAAGAAATGTTACTTTATATTAAAATGAGTTTCGGATAATAAATGTCCAACATTTATATATATCTAGGATAAGGTGATAAGGATTCGATATATACTCATCCAATAGGTTTTAGACAAGTGTATGTCTTATATTTTACGTTATCTTTTAATTTTATTTAAAACGTTCATTAATGGGATAATCGCTGCATCACCATGGTGTAAAAAATAAATTAATTTATATAATGTCTAAATATTATAAAAAAAAACTATGATTTAGGAAATATTTTTGTCATTCTAATGAATATTCATAGTCTAAGAGATCATTTATTTTGACACAATTAAAATTCTTTTTCTTAGGTATTACATACTTTGGCTATATTTTCCTTTCATTTAAAAAAATATGATAAAAGGTTACTATCACACTAAAGTGATTACATGGGGTCCCAAGGTTGTAACAAGGTATCCCATGGTCGGCCATGAAACCACCAATGTCATTAGGACACATGTTGGGGTCATTTTATATTTTTGTGATATTATTTTCTTACCCTTAATTACCAGATTACTAATTAAACACGATGATTATAGATAATTACCGTCATTACAATTCATAATGTCAAAAAACAAAAGAGTCTTAATTACATAATTTGGACCTTATGATTCCAAATATGGAATCCATTTTTTAAAATTCATAACATAGAAATTTTAGTAATTAATTTAAACGTTAATCTTGTTGTCAAAACAAAAGACTGGTTTTTAAGTAGTAAATTGTTTCAAAAGATTGACTTGTTTTTACATCCAATTGAAAAGTGAAATTACTTCCAATGAACAAAATTGTATTAATTTATAGAAACATAATTTAATTATACTTTAAATATAATTAAAATGACAATATAAATATATAAATAAAATTGTTTAAAAGGTTGTTTTGAATTAAAATATGGTATTTTTCATTATTAATAAAAAAAGACATTATCATATAAATACCAAAAATTAACCCTAAGATATATTTGATATTCAAAATTAAGAAATGATGTACATTTAACCAAATTCAAAACATTGACATTTCATTAATAAATCATGTTGTTAATTCCTGCTGTCAAAACAAATAGCTTGTTTTTAAGAAACAATATCTATCAAAAGATTGACACTTGTTTCTGTCCATTTTCAATGTAGAATTAATTTTAATTACCACCATTGAATTAAATCGTAAAAATATATTTTAATTAAACTTTAAAATAATCAAAAAAGATAATCTAACAATATAATTAAAATAGATGAAAAATAGTTTTGAAGTAAAATGCAGTATTTTTCACTATTCATTAAAAATTGAACATTGTCAGAAAAAAACAAAAATTTATCCAAAGTAGATTTCAATGTACAAATTATAAATAATAAGAATATTTTGACAGATAGAGCTTATAAAATTGTCAAAAGATACATTTTAAAAATGTACGCCATCAAAAGGTGGTAAAACAGTCTTTTAAAAATATTAGAGTATTTATTCTTTAAATTGGATTCATTTGAATTTTAATTCTCTAACATTTATTGGATAAATGTAAAAATATTTAACAAACAGATGTAATCATTTTATTAGTTAGTTCTTTTAATTCACACCATTACCAAGGCTAGGCATTTACTATTTAAAATAATAATATAATATTATTATTGTGCAACGTAATATTTCAAAGAAACTTGTTGTTGCGTATTGGGTACGCCATCGAGCATAGCATTCCCTTTAAAGAAATATGAATATTTTATTCACAAATATTGATAAAAATGATAATGTAATATTATTTATTTACCTGGGATGTTACATTCTTCCCCCCTTTTGATAATTGCGTCCTCGCAATTTTAAAATTTGTCTTGGAAACTTCATTTGAAAGCCCCACATCGAAAAAAGAGTCAGAAAAACTATCATTTTAATGAAAAAAAGATAAGTAGATAGGTCACCCATGTTAACCCATAGTAGGATTCCATGTCAAAAAACAAGGATATGGATGAAAAAAAGGGTCATGTTCTGAGGTAGAGTGATAGAAAACATATTTAGGAGAATGTTAACCACTAGAATATCACAAACCTGTGATAGGTTAAACGGTATTTGATTCCCCAGTAGGAAACATTAACAGACAAAATTTTAGTTTTAAGTTACTTATCATTAAGGAATTTATTTATAAGCTTAACTAAATCATAAGGAAACCTACTTACCTGTCATGTTGACTTTCAACTTTTAGTAGATTTCTTACACAAACTCATATTTTCTCCAAAAGATGAGTTTTTAGGAATACATGTTCACATTAAGAGTACTATAATCATCTTCTTGAGAATCACCAAACCCAAAAAAGAGACCTATATATTTCCCTTGTATTTAGACCTTAACCAAAACCAAAACCCAAAATGTTAGTACAAGATCAGATAATACCCAAAAAGGATAATCCCATATAAAAAAATGTATTCTTAATCTCCAAAATTTTTCTAACAATACCCAAAGTTAATCAAAGACCATTCAATAAACATCTACCCATAAAATTCTTCAATGTAATCAAAACTAATATTGAAACCCAAATCTCTGAAAGATTTAATCACATTGTCTTCCAAGATAAACCATAACATTTATCTCCAAATAACATCAGTTACTCTTAAAGTCTCATACTGAAAAATAATTAACCTAATCACATATCCTCCCTGATAGTTTAATAATTTCCATAGATAACCCAAAATCAACTTATTATAGATTCATAAGATCATCTAACTAAAATTAATTAGTCAAAATAACCAGGGACTTTACGTAGTACAGTGGTTGGCGATAAAAATCAGTCACACTTTGGTTGTGGGTTCGATTCCCGAAGCTTCGTCCGACGAGACAGGTTGTCACACAGTCTACGTGTTGTCCTTTTTCCAAAACTACATAATTCTTATAACATTCCCCAAAAAGAGTTAAAATCATAAAAATTAACAATAACATAATGTAACCTCATGTTTATCTCATTTCATTCATATTCCATCATAACATATAGTAACCCATAATTAAATGTAAGGATCATATAAACCCTAATGCTTACCGTTATAATTATTACCTAAACATCCACATCGAGTTGGTTCTCTCTTTCGTGATGAATTAGAGAACTCAACAGGGATCAAGTGGTTGATCATGACTCCTGATAGTTGGTTTAGAATAACCAAGAGATTTATAATTGAATCCCCCATTTCATCTAGTCTCTTAATTAAAGAACCACAACAGTTTCCTTCAAACCCATTGTCACTTTGGTTCCTGCTAGATCCATCCATTTACTAAAACCAAAAAGCTCAGTGTGAGTATATCAACAAAATAATCATGTACTAAAGAAGAAGATAAACACTAAGATATAATTATCCAAGTTGTCTTAAACTCATTCCATCTTTCATAGTTAACAATGAATCTATCTAATATAATATCCATTGTGGTTATACAAAACATGTCACTTATGCTTAAACCACACTCTAACCTATAAAGTCAACTAAACTGACCTCTGATACCAACTATAAGGACATGACCTTAGTACATTACCTATTCTTGAATTAAATTAATAATTCACATTGAGGATCTTTTCAGGTTTATAGTTTAAGTTAATTAAGACATATCTATTACATATCAAAGATTACAAGGTAGACACATCTACTCAGTTTCCATTTTTTTCAAAAAATATAAACTCATGAACAGAAGTGTCATGTCTAGTTCCATGTTTAGACATCATGACATTTCCTTGAACCCATCCTTGACCGTATTTCACTTTAAGTCCTATGGAAAACATTTTAAAAACTTGGGATGAGGATAAAAATCTTAGTAAGGGTTATAAAAATAAGGAAAGAAAATATTATTCCATGTGTACATAAAAATCAATGAAATCATACTTTAATCATAAAACATAAAAAATTTAACATACCTCATTAAATCATAATATTTAGGAATAACTATTACAAATCATAAGACATAAAAATAACTTCAGTAATTCATAACATTATTACGTAGGGAGTAACCCTCATTGTTACATTTGGAATACCCATCATAGTATATTCCCTAAATCTCTTTGTAGAAACCTTATCATTTAACTCCTTTGTATTACCCAATGCATTAGAGAGCTATCTCAGGCTCACCCGCCCTTAGTTTATCACGGAACCACCCAATTTCCTAAATATTGCCCGGGAAACATAAAATAATCATAACACTCAAAACATGCATAAAAGAAAAAAAATATTTCCACCTTTCAATCACAAGAGATCACATCATGATATTATTATAAATAAAAACATATAATAAAATCAAAAAACTCTATCAGAAAAAAATCCCTTTACACTTTGAAAATATTAAAAGAAGACATTTAAAAGAGATTTTAGAATCAAAGTATCCCCTACCACCTTGAAACTTTTTCAAGTGTTTTAAAACATTCATTTCCATATAAATAAAATCTTAAAACCATTTTTAAAACATGGAAATGGATGATAAATGTTTAAAATAATAAATCTTTAAATCCATTTATAACAATTTTTTAATAAATGAATTTTATTCCATTTTGAACATTTAAATTATAAGCCTCATGAAAGTAGACCATTTAAATGACTTTATTATAGACATAATGTGGATATGGAAAGTCAAAGGGTATATATATACACTTTATAAAATAATAAAAGTGAATATCATTAAGAAATTTCTCAATGAGAAGAAATTGAGATGTATTCCCAATCAAGGAGCATGCCATTTGATCAAGGATAAAGAAATGAAATAATTATGTGTGAAAAATATAAATATACTAAATATAAGTGGATACTCAGTGTAAAAAATTAATATTTCATTCACACATATTCATAGAATGACATAATCAAGAAGTATAGGATTATCCCAAAGAATTGGAATTGGGTTAAGAAGTTCCCTTGCAAAAATTTGATATCCTAACGGCGTCAGATAGAATTTTAGAAAAAGAGCTGATGAGATAGATAAATGGTATCTCATCAAAAGGACTTAAAATTTACAGCAATAAAGATATATAAGAACATATCCTAACATAAGAAGATGTAATTCAAAATACAAAACAAAAAGATGTCTTGTAAAAATAGGAGGGTGAAAGGTTCCCTTACCGACTTGGGTAACATTAGAAACATACACCCCATGAAATAAGGACTATACAACATTGATGTAGATACTAATAAACCAAATTATATTACACAAAGAGTAGAATAATGGGCAGTACATACATCACTTAGATGAAATGGTGGAAAATGTAGCATAAATCTCACGGGAATAAAAGTGAGATGAATAATCCCTTACGAAAACTCAGTAGCCTATCGACGCCACTTAAAACTTCAAAAATGGATTTATGAGATCAAATAAGATCTCTAATAATATGAACATAAAAATTACAGAATGAGGAATATAAAGGAACATCCCCAAACATAATAAATTTGATCTTAAAATAAATGACATAAAAGACAGTACTTAAAAATAAAGAGAGAGGTAGTATCCCTTACCTCAAGTCCGACTCGTCTTGTTCGTTTCTTTATATTCCAGAATAATAAACTAAAGTTAATTTTTAATTGATTAGAAAACATTTTCATGTTCATTATTCCTTTTATATCACTTATTACCATGTTATGAACATTATGTAATTATTTAAGTTAATAACGGTTGTTTTGTCGATCATTGGTACTTGAGTCAAAAATAAACTTGTTATAATTACAAGTTGTTCATGTGGTAAACTATCCATTATATCCAGAATTATATTCATTATTTATATATCATATATATCATATATATCCATTATATACTTTAATTTATAATATTACATAACATTTACTAGTAAGAAATGAAATGCACCGTTCATGGAGACGGTAAGTCGTACGTACGCATGAACACTACTTTCATTTCTATTTCGTATTTAATGGAATTAAAACTAAATGAGAGATATATATATTATAATTCAAGTATAATATATATTTTATATAGGTAAAATATTTTTATTAATTTAATTCTTTATACATTCCATGTATTGCATGAATGAGTCACATCACTTGAGTGGGCGGTAGTCCACACTTCCTCAAATGAAATTTTTTAAATTTCACAACATGCAAAGAATAAAGGTATGTTTTAAATGTAAAATAGAGAAGCATTGAGAGTAAATAAATATAATATATATCATAAATAAATATATTCCTATCATAATGGCCACTATGAGAGGTGGTAGGAGAAGATAGAACAATCCTCATTTCGTGAGTCAGTAATTCACCATCCACGGAAACAGTATGTTATTTAACCATTATATGGAGGTGTGTGTAAGTGTATCTCAAATACTTGTCATAAAATAATCATAGTATATTAAAGATACTTCTTTTGTTACAAAATAACGGAATAAAAGAGATTAGGGGTTGGAGAAGCAAAATAAAATAAAAGAACATAAGAGAGGACATTGCCTTTAAATCGGGTAATTCCCTTTGGTTTGAACAAAAAGGGTTTTTTGAAGAGCTTTTTTACTAAGGTAAGGCTTCTAGGATTAAGAGAGAGATGTGGATAGATAATATGAGTATATTTTGTCTGATCCAATGGCTTGAGGGGTGTGGGTATGGAGGTAGAGGTGGGGGCCTTTTATAAGAGGGAGGAGAGGCACTCTTGGAAAGTCAAGAAATGTTACTTTATATTAAAAAGAGCTTCGGATTATAAAGGTCCAACATTGATATATTTCGAGGATAAGGTGATAATTGTTCTAAATATACCCATCCAATAGGTTTTAGACACGTGTATGTCTTATATTTTACATAATCGTTTCATTTTATTTAAAACGTTCATTAAAGGGATAATCGCTGCATCATCATGGTGTCATAAATAAATTAATTTAAATAAGGTCTAAAAAATATAAAAAATAATACTATGATGTAGGGAATATTTTTATCTTTTAAATGAATATTCATAGTCTAAGACAACATTTATTAAAAAAAAGTAAAATTATTTTTCTTAGGTGTTACATACTTTGGCTACATTTTCCTTTCTTTTAAAAAAATATGATAAATAGTCACTATCACACTAATGTGATTACATGGGGTCCCAAGGTTGGAACAAGGCATCCCATGGTCGGCCATGACACCACAAATATAATTAGGACACATTTTGGGGTCATTTTATATTCTAATGATATTATTTTCTTACCCTTAATTACCCGATTAATAATTAAACACGATAATTAAAGATAATTACCATCGTTACTATTCATAATGTCAAAAAACAAAAGAGTATTAATTACATAATTTGGACCTTATGATTACAAATATGGAATCAATTTTATCAAATTCAAAACATATAAATTGTAGTAATTAATTTAAAAGTATATCTCGTTGTCAAAAAAAAAAGACGAGTTTTTAAGAAGTAAAATTTATCAAAAGATTGACTTGTTTTTACATAAAATTGAAATGTGAAATTACTTAGAATGAACAAAAGTTTATTAAGTGATAGATACATAATTTAATTATACTTTAAAAACAATTAAAATGCAAATCTAAATATATAACTAAATTGGATGAAAAGGTAGTTTTGAATTAAAAACTGTATTTTTCACTATTCATTAAAAAAAGACATTATCAGAAAAATACCAAAAAATAACCCTGATCTATATTTGATATTCCAAACTCAGAAATTATGCCCATTTTACCAAATTAAAAACATTAAATTTTCATTAATAAATCATATAGTTAATTCTCGTTGTCAAAACAAATAGCATGTTTTTAACAAACAATATCTATCAAAAGATTGACACTTGTTTATGTCCATTTTCAAAGAAAAATTAATTCTTCTGAATGCCATTGAATTAGATGGTAAAAATATATTTTAATTGCACTTTAAAAAATTTAAAAAAGATAATCTAACCATATAATTATGTTAGATGAAAAACATGTTTGAAGTAAAATGCAGTATTTTTCACTATTCATTAAAAATGAACATTATCAGAAAAAAACAAAAAATTTATCAAAAGTACATTTAAATGTACCAATTATAAAGATTAATATTATTTTGAAAAATAGAGATTATAAAATTGTAAAAATTTATATTTTAAATAGGTTCACCAACAAAAGGTGGTAAAACAATATTTTAAAAATATTAGAGTATTTATTCTTAAAATTGGATTCATTTGAATTTTATGCCTCAAACATTTATTGGATAAATGTAAAAAAAATTAACAAACATATGTAATCAATTTTTTAGTTAGTTATGTTCATTCTCGCCACTAGAACGGCTAGGAATTAACTATTTACAATAATATTATTATATTATTAGTGTGCAATGTAAGATTTCAAAGAAACTGGTTGTTGCATATTGGGTACGCCATCGAGCATAGAATTCCCATTAAAGTAATATTAACATTTTATTCACAAATATTGATAAACATGAGAATGTAATATTATTTATTTACCTGGGATGTCACAATAAATATGGACGTTCAACTTGGAAAACCACACTTTATTTATATTAATATAGGTTATTATATTATTCATAGAGTATTCCTTTGAGTTCTCTCTATAGTTTTCTCATTCCAGATTCCAAAGGTAACCAATCCTTTCATGGATACCTAGTATATCATCCCATTAATATAGTAAAAAAAGTTTTATGTTATTTTATTATTTCTAAATACATTGAATATGATCAATATATAATCATGATTTCTTAGTGTAATTAGATCTATAGATACATAAAAATTCATAGTAGATTTAAAACATCAATAACATATTTATTCACTATGAGAAACCCTCTAGTATGTTTCATACATAAAATATGACTTCATATACCTATAAAAAACATAATAATTTGTGAGATAAAAAGTGTATTAAGGGAAACAAATTGAGATATAAATAATAATTTAAATGTAACATGATCATAAATTATATGGGAATGGGAGATTAACCACTGAAAATCATACAAATCTGTTGTTAAATTTTAAACATAAGTCAAAGAAATAAATTGTTGTAGTTTATAATACATTAATGATAAAGTGTCCAGGGAAAATAATCTATGATAAAAACATTTCATATGATCATGTCATAAAAATATTTTAACAAAGAGTGAAATAATAATAATCATAGAAATAATATGTGAATTCTATAATCCATGAAAATTAAAAAATCATATTATTGGTTTAACAACCCATGATCTTTCTTTAGGCTCAGGAAAACCTATTGTGTACCCTATTTTAGGATTGGGATAACCTCATGTTCTCCCTTTTTTATGTAATAGGATAATCTCATATATAACCTATGTCCCATAATGTATCTACATCCAACTAATTCATTAGAGGGTTATGAAATTTCTTATCAACCAATAACATTATCACAATTACATTTATATTTACTCTACAAGATCAAAAATATAATCATCAAAACATAACATAAGGAAAATAAAATGTGTTCAATGATAATTCATCATCATATTCATAATATATTTAGATAGATTATAAATGTATATTCAATGTGACATATCCTCATAACATCGTATGTAACAACAATAACTTCATTATTGATGAAAAATTTCTATAAAATATCTGTGGAATATTTATTGGGGAAAATTTTCATTCTGTTTTTTAGTAACACATTAAAATATAGAATTTTCAAAAAATATTATCAAAAATAATATATTTGAAAATATTCTATAAATCATGAATTGGAATATTCAAATAATTGAAAATTCATAATGGAAAAAAATTGTGTTCACATCATTTTTTATAAATCAAATATTCCTATCACATTTTAAAAAAAATGTCAAAGGTATATTATTTAGAAAATGAAAAGATCATATCCTCTACTGATACAATAAAAATTTAAAAATTAATAAAATATTCATTAAAAATGTAGTAAAATAGTAAATATAGTTATTATAACATCTATATAAAACATTGACAAGGAATATAAATGATTTCTTAATTAAGTAATCAATAGGGCCAGTTTTCTTAAAAAATGATATTTCAGTCTCAATAGTACATAATGAATGGAAAAATAAATGAAATAAGTTATTGTTAAAATATTTCTAAAGTTGAATAATTTGATTTGGATTTATAAATATGGGACAATATAATTTCTTTTAATGTGAATTCGAGCATAAATAATATCTTTAAAAACGAGATTGAAAAATAAATCACATACATCATCCTTAACATGATTCAAATGATCTTTATACTCGAAGATAATAAGTATAACTTTATTATAACTGTATTATATGATCATTTATATACTTATAATTTCAAATATAATACTTTATATGATATTTAAACACTCCTTTATTAATAATTCCTTATTAAAATCATAGTTTCATTGTGTTAGTTGTTTTGTTATTCATGAGTTTATTTTGGTTAAGTAGTTCTAGTCCTTGTAATTTTATCATGGGTTCATGTAATATATAATTTTATTCATTTTAAAAATTTATTTTAATTTAATTATTTTTATATTTATAATCAACCATGATTGATAGTTATTGAAATTATTTTTCCATGGTTTATCAAAATGGAAGGTTTTATGTAAGCATGGATGAAATTTTCATGTTTTGATGGATTAAAGTAAATAGAAATGAATACTAATTCTAAATTAAGGAATCATTTTTATATCATATATAACATTTATATTTATTATATATGTTTTCATTTCCATCCATGTATTTTGTAAATACAAAATTAATCACATCACTCGATGAATATAGATGTCCACAGGTATGCACAAACAACTTTATCATTTTTCAATATATTAGTTTTGAAGAAGATTCTCACAAGAATATAATTAAAATAGAATAAATAATTCAAAATTATCATATATAAAAATTATACCCTTTAATGTATCAATCAATTAATTATGTTGATGGAAATTTATCCTTATCTCTACTTAGAGGTAGTAGTCCACACATATGCATGCATAATACCTTTACTTTCCTTATGATAGAAAAGATGATGTATAGTTGTAGTTTAATTATAATAATACAATATTTTAATTTTACTATATTTAATATATAATTTTATCATGATTACTATATAATTTTATATGTTTGAATAATTAATACATTAAAATAATTCAGATTGGAATAATGCCTCTTATTTGGTTGGCCTTCTTTAGATCCCTTATTATGAAATATTTTAGTGGAATTCAAAGATTATCAGAAACACTAATTCTTGGATTGGGATGATGAAATGGGAACTGGGTAGCGGATTTGTGAGACATATGTCACAATTTAACCTGAAGAAAATATATTAGGGTTCTCTTTTTAAAAGGGAGGGAAGTTATAGACAATGAATTAAATATAAAATTAAAATTTAAATAATTAATTCTGAAGAAGAATGTTTTGAAATTTTAAAATAGTTAATGAATAATATTCAAAAGAATATATATTATCATATAATGATATTTATATATTTTTGGGTCATTTTAAATCTTATATTTTTGTTTAACCCATGGGTTATCCAATTTTAATCATAACCCTGATGATGATTTTTATAATATTAAAGGGTAATAATCTTAATATTAAGATGAAAATTTTCAAGAAAAGATAATTTGATGAAATTTTATTGAATTTCTAGTCCTACTTATCAAATTTGACAGTTTTTATGGTTTATTAAAAAGTAATATATTTTTCTGTAAAATAAAATTCTTATAATTATAATAGAAACTCACATAATCTGACTTTTAAATAAACATAAAAAATATAATTGTAGTATAAGGCATATATACACTTATAATATGTTTCATTTATATTAAAAATGCATTAAAAAACTTTTATCCCTATTTTATAAATTTTAATATTTTAAAAATTATTTAATTTTTTATATTAATTGAATAAATAATGTATCATATTTCAGTAAGCATTTTAGGTCATAATTAAATTATAGACTATTATTAAAATTAACTGGTTAAATAATTTAATATTCCTTAGAAATAAAAAATTACAAATTAACATATTCCATTTTTCCAATATGTTACAATTGTACAGATATTTAGTTTAAGAGAGTACAATTTTAAATTTTAAAAAATATATATATGGGTCCAAAACAATGAAAAATCGATACATAAGGCCATATATTCTAAAAAATTATGTAAATTACAAAACACCGCTTATAAAATAGTATAAAATAATGTTTTAGTGAAATTTGATGGCAATATTCCTTCGTATCAACCATATATTAACCATTTTATCCATACCATGGTAGAAAATATTCAATATTGTTACAATTCATTTCAACTAAAAATAAATACGACCAATATAAAAAAATTTAACATCCATATTACGTATATGGAATCCATTTTTCAAAATTCAATTAATATAAGTTTTAAAACATAATTACATATTAATGCGGAAAAATGAGATGATGTTGAGTTTTTTAGAAAAAATGACTTTCTAAAGTATAAATATTTTTATAACATAATATATTATTTTTTTTCAAATAATATCAACTGAATTATAATTTATAAAAATAAACACTCATTACATTTAATACAATATAAAATAAAATGAAACATTTTAAATTTCATAAATGATTGTTTTTTTTCAATGAAAGCTAATATTTTTAAATTTTAATTGAAAAAAATCATTTTATAAAATTATCAATAATTTATCTAATTTATTTTTTATATTTTTATTTCATAAATAATGTTAAATTTTCTACATAACGTTTATAAAATAAGAATAAATTTATTATATTATATTCATAAATAAATAAATAAAAATGGATTTTTATGGGAATTGTATATTTAATTAATATAACTTCTTTTATAAAAAATGAAAATGTATGTTTCAATATATGTTCATTATATAAAATATAATATATATTTGGGTTTATTTTCCCCATTATTTCAAATTAATGGCTATATTATAACGACGTCATATATTATAGTTCATTTAGAATCAGGGTTTCATCTATCATAAACTATTAATGAATTTTCTATTTGAATTGAAATAAATCATAAAATGTCAAGGTGATAGACAAAATAAGTGTATGATAAGTTAAAATTTCATCTATTATTTTCGTTGAATTGGTAATGATATGAGTTTTTTTAGTGTGTCTGAATATTACTTTTCAAGTTTAGTTATAGTAAAATATGGTGATACTTTCTCTATCATGTTTCGATCAATGATAATGATTGTCTCATATATTTAATAATTAAAATAAATTATGTAGGGGGTTTTAGTACTATTGAATCAGTAATAGGATTAGTTACATCCTTACAACTCTTTTTTGTGGATGGTAACATTCTATTTTTGCAAGGATCAAGAAGTAACATTGAGATTATACAAATAATGTTTCCCCATTAGGAAATAGTTTCTCATGATAATATATGTTAATATAAATTATTCCATTACATTGGTAATGGACTCATTCAAACTAAAAGGATGGAATTTATGATAATAATGGGTGTTTGGGATGGATTTATAAGTTTTAATTTTATAGAGTTCTAATATTATGGGTAATGCCAATGGTTTCAAATTTGGTTGGAATTCTCAAAAACGTTCATAACCAATTGACCTCATGGAAGTTTAAATCACTTACTAGGGAAGTTATGTTTTTAAATTTACCTAGTTATAATTTATTAGGAGGCATTATTGTTTAAGGTGAATCTGTGGTCAACTAGTTTGACAACAGTCAAAAATATTTCATCATTATTTTATCATCGAATAGCTGTATTTTTAGAAGAAAAAAGTTAGTATTACTTAGTGGTTGTAATGTAAGAGTTAAAAATTAGAAGGTTTAGTTATTAATAATAAAAATAGTTTTAATGAGTCTATAATTTCTATTAAATGTGGAGGATTTTTAGTGATAAAACAGAATAAAATACCATCTTGAAATAAATTTTTATTATGATACTAAAAATTGTTCATGTACATTATCTTTACACTTACACATTATTTTATCATAGGTATGACTCTATTATTATTAATACTAGATATATGGATTATCCTATTTTATATATCATGTAATGGTTTTATAATATTACATGAGCTTCTCTTCCTTATATATTTTAAAAAAGGTTCCACAATTATTAATCCAACACCTCAATCATTGAAAATATACTAGGTACCCTCTATTACATTAATAAATAATATAATAATAATCATGTGATAAAATTCATATGGTTTTATAAATATATTAGATGGAATATATATTTTGATGATATTATTACTTACAAGAGTTAATTTTTTGGACTATAATAGTATAATGGGTCCATACAATGCTCCTCAAATCATATTTTCAAAACATGGATACTTCATTAAAAGTGTTTTCATATTTGGAATGTTTTATATATGAAATTTTAAACTAATTTGTTCTTGATAAAATGAAGGATTATATATGGACACAATGTGTGTTATGAATGTTTAGTGGGGAATGTATTGATCATATATTCATGTACTAATCATATGAAAGAGTATTATATAGAGAAGTGTTTGATATATTAGAAACATAACTTTCACCTTCTACTACTAGTATTGATCTTCTAATACAATACATGAAAATAAATCATAATTCTAGGCTATGAATTATTTCATATTGGTAGTGGATAATATGATTATCTATCTGTTTAATTTAAAATTATCCAATCTAGAGAAGTGTTTTTTCAGTTTTGTGTAGTTCACATTCCATACATACAACATTGTCATGTATAATTGATTCACTCATGGATACCACTAATTTTTATGAAGTATTTTCTAGATATTACATTCATGATTTATTTATTATAAATAGAATGAGTATTTTAGTGTAATTTAAAAAAAAATAATGTCACTATTGATGTTGTGATGATGGAACCTATCAGTGAATGTATTAAGATGAATACTAATGGAATAACTAAGGGATGTTCAGGAACAATTAGTCATGGGGTGAAATTCAGAGACATAAAATATTGGTTTCTAAGATACTTATTTGGTTGTTACAAAGACCCAACCAAAAATACATTATGGAATAGAACACTAACTACTTATCCTCTAGCCCAATGTTCATTCTCAATCTGATCAGGTGGGATATAAGTTCCTTGGAATCAAGATCACACCATTAAGAATTTTCATATCCAAAACAATTAACAATAACAAATACTACACAATGAAAATGTACTACACAAATAATCTAAAACAACCACCTCTAGATACAAGGAGATGAAACATAAAAACGAAATAATTTAAAATAAGGACATAATTACCATAAAAAATTTCCAAGTGGTCCATTACCAAACCCCATTTTCCTAGTCATGCATTCTATAAAAAAATGTACCCAAAAAATAACATGAAGATAACATGATCACTATCTACAAAAAAATAAATTCTATAAACAACTTATTGTGAAAATAGATTCTGAAATATTAAACACATATTTGATTCCTCCAAAGCGTGTATAATGAAACACCACATGATAAAAAACATATTCATAAAGGGATTATAATATTTATAGTAGATTTATTTTGATTTCAAAAAATATAAATAAACCCCACAAAAATATATTATAAAAAATATTATTTTTAATATAATTTTAAACATTTGAATTTCATTCTGGGAGTCAATGCTAAAAGAAATCCATTATTTCATTTAATAACCATACCATTTCATGAAAAATATGAAAAAAAATTCACAATAGAATTTTACATAAATCTATATATATAGTAATGTCCTAGAAATTAGTTGAAAATATAAGAGTTAGTAAAAAATAATAATGTTTAATCAGAACGATATGATGTTATATTAGGAAATGTAATCAAACATAAAATTCAAATACAATTCTATGTAGTGAGAACGACTATTGTAATATATAGAGTAATAATAATGTGGATGTGACAGGTATGTCCTAAACATGATAGTGATTCCACAACAATCAATATAATCAATAATTCATTACTAATATCTAACAATACATCAATTTGAAATGGGTTAGAATGACACATAGTCTATAAAAACCTTCTTTTCTAAATATTGCTAATGTCCCACATGGATTTGTATTTTTTTCATTCATTCATCTCTTTATTTAATTCATACCTAGTGTAATAAAATGTAAAATCTATTTCCAAAAAGTACTTGACCCCTCTAAATTAAAACACTAATTCTTATTTACACAGATTTGATAACTATTTGGAACTTTCATCCTATTTTAAACGTATTTTTATTCACCAATACTCATTAATCATCATTTTTTGGTCACCATAATTTCTGGGTTAGAGTATAAACTTATGTTGTGATTGATAAATCCCAATTTTAACTTCTCATGAACCTAAATTTGAATATAATTTGAAATATGATACACATGATTATAGGGACTACTATTCAATATATGCAGCCCTCCTTTAATGATGTACCATGTTCAATATATAATTGGTGGTAAAAGATTTTGTTCCTAAAAAACTAAGTTCTACTATCTCATCATATCATGTAATTTTTCATATATACGAAAATTTATCACTTACTTATCTATTCCTTGATAACCTATTTTTTCCTACTATAACCCTTTCACCCTGAACATCCCTCATCCAAGATTTTATTATAAGGAACATATTGCACAATATGGGTATTCTTCTCCCTACAATCTTACATTCCATCCATTCAATTCAAAACTAACTATTATGTTCATCAAATGATTGGTTATATATCCCATTATCTCATTCGATGATGTTCTTATTTAAATATCAAGCTCTTTTGTTCCAAATATATAAGTATCTAATTCAGGCCCTTTTCACCAAAATTTATCATCGACGACCTATAAATTCCATTTGATGTCACCTTATTTAAAATTCCCAATATGACGAAAAACATCCTTGTATCACAAAAATATTTCCTTAGGTAAATATACAACTTATATAATATTGTACTATGATATTATCTATTATGCACTAAAATATGATTCAAAAAAAGTTCTATGATTACCACCACCATCATTGAAATAATTAATTTTTTACACTCCTTTAATATAATACATGTTTTTGTTTCCATTATTTTTTATTCCCACGAGTCCATAGCCTCTCCTACAATTTCATCAATAAATTTGTGTTCCCACTTGTCTTCTTATCTAGGATCCTCACATTATATTGTAGTCAGTTAAAAATTATTTTCACAACTATTCTAATGATTAAATATATTCCGACAATAAAAACAATTGTCTTTTATCTTTCCCCAATAAAATACATCATTGGATATATTTCATAATCTCTCCAATCATTGGTAAAACAAACATTTCTTCTCTTATGAATTATTATCTTTTATTGAAATGAACATCATTTCTTTCTTATTTCATCATCTCCAATTCATAAAATGTAAATTTCTATTTCGTTAAAGCTCATAATTTTTTTTATTCCCCTCACTAATATCTCTCTTTACACCCTCCTGGATAGTGTTATAAGTATTTCCTTTCTTTCTAACTATTTTGTCTTCATCATACATCTGATTTGAGGCATTAGTACCCCAATGAAAGTAATCATGTATCATTTCATTGAGAGGTATACTATACAAAAAACCATTATAATTCATATATATGGGCTTACACATTTATTGTATGTCATAATACCTTATTGAATATCCCAATATAATTATTCATCATGCATCTATATTACCAAAAAAAATCATCCTTGAGTATTAGGTGCTAGTGAATTTACTTGATTGTATTTAATGAGATTATCCAATAATAGACCCTCCTATACAAAAATATATATTCCAAAGGTACCTGTATCTCATATTGTGTTTCTTGGATCAAGATATATATTCCAGCTCACATGATAAATGAAACTAGATCATCTCTAGAAAATAAATGTATCTCTAATTTTCTAGAAATCACATTCATATCATCCCAATCAGCTGTTTTAATTTCCATAACACCCATTACTATATCATTTTTCTATTTTCTACTCTATTTTCTTCATTATGTTGAATCTCTCATTCATTAATAAATATCGACATCCCTTTGATAGCATCCCCAACATTGCACTATTCCTGTCTCTTAACATATCGAGACAGTGGCTTGGTCAACTACAATATATGGAACTATTGACATTGAAATACAATACTTTACTATTTTAAACCATACATTTTTTCCTTGACCACTAATTTTATAGGTACAATTATAAAATACATGCATTTGGGAATACAATTGATTCATTTTCTTAAAATCTATCGATCAGTAATCATCATTCAATATATACTCTCAAGAATATAAAAATAAAATTTTTATATTCTCTCAAAGAATGCATTGAATTATTCTAAATTGATTATTATTTTATAGAATGGTTAAAATAAAATATTAATTCTATAAATATTATCTATCAAATAAGAGTTACATAATACTCTACCAAATTTTTTAGGGGAATCCATCAAAATACCATTGATAGATCTCCCTTGTTTTCTATGGTGTACTACCTTAAAAAACACAATATTCCATTGATTGATCTCCTCTGTTTTCTATGGTGTACTACCTTACAAAAAACAATATATTTTTAATTTATACCAATTATTTCTAACCAACACATCTATACACCCTTCATACATGAAACTAGTTAGTATTCATTTTGAAACACTACCCATATTATAATAAGGTACTCCCTAACACTCCCATATAAAATCTCCTCCTATAGTATGCATAGTTCATAGGAGGATAAATCATAGGTGTACTTTCTGTAAGACATCCAAGTGACTAACCATCACACACATTCCTATAAAGAACACTTAACTCCAACGCCATATGTCCCATTTGGTGAATTATTTTTAATTATCATGTATTGAATTTTATTTTTATTTTTAAAAACATTTAATGATCTAATTTTCTATAATTCATTTAATAAATTGGCATTGACTAGATATCTTCGGAAATTTTAGTAGAGAAATTAATTTTTAATTCCTATAATAAAATTAAAATGGAAATAGTAACTGATTTACAAGATTATAATTGAACATATAATATAAAATCAATTATTTTTTCATATAAAATATTTATAAACAATATGAAAAATTAAAAAACCCCATTAACATCCTTCTATAAATATGTTTAACATTTTATAATTAAAAAATATTATTTTCAAAATAAATATAGAAAAATAAGAAACACAAAATATCTAACAATACTTATAAATGTCCTAATGATTATATTTGATTCCATAATTACAACATGAAAAATAATTACAACCTAAAATAATAGTATCATATAGTTGGGATAGTAAGAAATCTAGACCCAGTTGACCATCTCTTGAATGATTCATGTCATTATGAGACCTCAAATATATCACACTATATTATATAAATTTCAAATGAGTAACTATGTTCTAATGAATATTGGGTAAGACTATACCCAATAGAACCCAATGTAAAATAGATAAAAAACATTGATGAAATAAAAATCATCAAGTCTATATGATGAGTAGAAAAATTAAAAAATAATCTAATATAATCCTACAAGAAATTTTATACTATTCTTCATATAAATATTTCCTATATTCAACCAACTACAAAAATTTCCAATATTAAATTCTCTCATACCTGGAATGGATCCCATAATCAATATCATCCCTATTCTATAGTCCTAGATATAAATCAAATTCCATTCATAGGGACCCTTACCCAAATCTAGAACAAAATCACATCGATATCCCCAGGAACCAAATGTTGTATTTTATAGGATGTGAGTATAATACACTTGGATATCACCAATGGTGTATAAAACCATATTTCATGTTTTATAGTGAACACAACAATTTAATTTTAAAAGGTATTTAATAATTAATAAAATGTAAAGCATAAAATTAAACATGATAACCCTCGAGCTCTAAGATACCACATGTGGTATACTATATCTATTATTGAAATTTTTTTATTATTTTTTGAAAATCAATATGATTCCAAGAGGATTCCCATGAAATGGACCGATAATAAATTGGTTTCACATTTAAACCACATAGAAATCCCACACCCTATGTGAATTACAAATCTCAAGTATAAATAAATCCACTATGATTCCATATGACATATAAACATACATGATTAGTGGAAACTGTAACCATGTGAATTCCCATGAACATATAGAATACTCCATAGAAATTTTAAATGAATAAAACAATCAATTAATATAAAATTACCAAAATATAAAACAGATATAAACTAGAATAAATAATTGTTAGTTATGGTAAATTTACACCTATCATTATATATATTCTATTATTCCATGATACCCTTTTGTGGGTAAATTATTCTATAATTCCAATTTAATTCTTCACTATAATAATATAATAAAATTTCAATCCATGATACAGTTTTGTAGAAAAATTATAACAAATTAAATATAAGATTTAATTTATTCACTATTACCATTTCACATGTCATTTTAAATATTTTTTCTCAAAATTCATCCCCATGGATGATAAGGATCCCAAGTTACAATACAAAAAAATATATATAATTGAAAAAATAAATTACATAAGAGATATGTTAAAAAATTCACATTTCATCACAAGCTTCGAGATATAAAATACATTTGGGTTTCAGATATTCTAGGATGTCAATTTTTAAGGGACCTAATAGGATATAATGGAGTTCTTACTATGAAAATCTATAAGTTAAATTATTATTTTAATTATAAATAATCATGTTCATATTGATTCAACATTTTCACACATATTTCACATTTTAGAAAATTGACGGTGGCCATAGGGGGAATCATTAGAACACGCTCCTCAAAAGATGAGAGGTTGAAACTAAGAGTTTAACCTTATAGATCTATATGAGTCCTCTTTATTACCGATTTTTTAATATAAACACATAAAATTATGGTAGGATTGAGATTATATATTATAAAAATGATTCGAATTCATCAGTTCCATACAATACTAACAAATTATAGGTGGTAAAATTAAACCACAAATTTTGAAAACTAGTAGCATCTCATAAATGAGTCTATGGTTCCTTTAAGACTGTATCAAAATTGATAATCATTATTTTTTTTTGGAGGAAATTTATTTCGTAGTTAAATGTTTATTTTGATTGGTAGAAATACAATTCTTCCCATTTTATTCCAAAACGATAAGGGATACACCAGCAAACCACGTAGACACCCAACCTCTAGAAATCAAGGGATGTTGTATACATTAATAAATTGTTATATGTGTAAATGGATATCATCCAGATTGATACATTATTTTTGTGTACTTGATAAACTAGATACATAACTGATTCAATATTACATTTTAAATTTAATATAAAAAGAATAAAAACATTTTTACATCCATGATATTATTTATTAAATACTTATTCATGTCATAGGGAAAAGAAAATAAAAAATGGGTGAGCGTAGATGATCAGTAAAAGATACATTCATGAAAACTACTACTAATCAATAATACATGTTCAATATGTAATTTTAAATAAATAAAATCACATGGTACATAGTAAACAACATGACCTAAAAATGTATCCATTAATAATCTCATTGAAAAAATACCATGGATAGTAATAACTCAACTCATAATGAATAAAGTGTTAAACATTATATGTTATGATTTTATAAATACTGATATTTATACCATCTAATCATTGTAAAAAGAATTTTTCGTAAATGGTTGTAAATACAATGGAAACACATTTAATTTGTACCACTTATTGGTCTCAAGTGATATGTCCATGAAACAAGGAGGAATCAATAATTGGCCCACACCTATCAGTCTATTTATAGTGCATTCATCTGATAGAAAATATGAAAGTTAATTCACAAATGTTATTCCTTGTTAAAAAATATCAATAAATATTTGAAAAAAAATATTTATCAATTTCATCCGATATCAATCGAATAAAATTCTTCATAATGCACTATATGTACATGTTATATATAATTATGAAATAATCATATCCTTGAAAAAATTAATATATATATTTTGGATAAATATAAATTCTAATGAAAAAAATAATAATAATAAAGTTAATTTTGCAAAAGAAAGATAAAAAAACATATAATTATTAAATATGTAATAATTCTATCGATTAAAAATAAATTTTTGATTTATAATAAAAAAAATAATTTTGGAAAACAAGGAAAAATGAAATTAAATATTTAAGTAATATTCTCTTGAATATTTTTTTAATAAAACCCTAGAATAATTGTATAATAATTTATGATCTTATAATGGTTATATTGGAAAGAAAATCTATAACCACCTTAAGTGATAAAAAACTTACTTTAGACTTATGGTAATAAAATTCAATAAAGAACCTTCTAAAAACCATTTGAATGATTCATTTCAAAAATATGAATAAATCATAGATTAAATAAAATTTCCTTTTACGATAACATGACTTTTCAAACATAGTTTCAAAAAATATATTCTAGGATGAAAAATACACCTCTTTAAAAGTGAAATAAGATTTCCTTTCGTCTAAAAAATTTATATTTTATTTATAAAATTGTAAAAAGATGGAAATGCTCAATGAAAATATTGAAACTGCATAAAATATTATGCATGAATAGAGACATTACTCATTATTAATCAACTTATTATCATGTTAAATACATTAATGTTTTAATATATTCAATTTATAGTAATAAATTTTTGCATAATATATATTATATCTCAATGGAATGGAAATTGAGATGAACTAAATTAACTTATGTTTGATATTCCTCTTTTGTACTCTAACCAATCATATAATAATTTTGAATTTTTTATTATTACATTAAATATATAAATTCATATCTATAAAATTATATATGATCTAGTAATAACATTTTTTCACCCATTTGATTGTAATATATTATTAATATCATTATTCCTGTTGTAAACTACATTGATTTTCCTACTTTTTTATTAATTAGTATTGGTATATGAATGATCTCAATTTTTACATCATATTAATATTTTTATTCATGATATAAATATAATATATATTCTAAATATAGATATTAATCATGAACAATAAATGATGGATATTGAAAAAAATGCATCATTGATGGATAAGACAAGATATACATACACATGAATAGTGTTTTCAATTTAGTACTGATCGAATTAAAAAGAATAAATTAAAATTCAGATTAAAAGGATAATTTTGAAATAATATATATATGTTATATATTCATAAAATATTTCCTTAAAAATATTCTATATAATTTGTTATGATAGACTAATCACATCACATCATAGAGGTGATAGTTCATACAAATGTAGGATTAACAATATCGTTTCTTGATTTCATTAAACCTGTTTGCTTTAATGATCACCAAATCATTTTTCATATATGATTAATGAATTTAACCTGTTATGATTTATTTTTATGTCATAATATAGTTTGTAATATTTTTGACTAATTATGGTAATGACCCCACCCAAAAATGACTCACCATTGAGGTTGATTCATTGTCACCCGTGACTCACTATTGTAGAAGACTAACAGTTAGGGTGAAAATATGGTAATGTATAAGAATGGATAATTGACATATATGACTATCATTTTAAAATATAAAAGTGGCTAATTTTTTTATCCACTTACCATAAGAGGTGAGTCACCATTATGATGTAAATTTGGATAAGTGTTGGAAAAAGATACCATTATAGACGAGAAAATGTCACGAGAAAAATTTATATAGATGTCTGAAATATCTACCACTAGAGAGAGGTCTCCATTGATATTAGCTATAACCATAGTAAGAATCACCTTAATAAATTTGTCACCTAAAAACTTTTGACAATGTTGAGATGACCATCCCCCATAAATGAGTCACAGTTGAGCCCAAATCTATGCTAGCTCAAGACACCCCTCAAATTATGTCACTATTAAAGCAGAGTCATTGTCACTAGTTTTTATTATTTTGAATTAAATATTTCAATGGTATATATTGATTAATTTAAAGATTTGAATTATATTAATTATTAAAATTAAAATATTGCATAACTTTGTTAAAATTTGTGTCAGTTGATCAGTATGAGGAAATGTATATTTGGATTATTATTCCTCAAACCAATAATCATATATTAAGCTGTTAAAAAAGTACATAGACACCATTGTGAGAAGAACTACAAGATCAAAATATTAAGAACACAGACATGGAGAAAAAATATAATATCCAAGAGATATGAACCGTACAGGATCAAAATAATTTTGTCATGTAGTGTGACCAACACAAAGAATATTTACATGTGATTAACTATAGTCGAGTGGTGCACATTATTATTTATAAGCCTTCTTAAATTCTTAATAAAAATAGTTAACGATACAATTTTCTTCCAAAGTTTTCAGAATCATGACATGAGCCTAATTTCAAGCTATATTCAAAGAGTCGCAGGATACAAAACATGTTTGAATGAGAAACAAAATAATTCTTCATGTTTTTATTTACTCAATATATTTATGCTTTTTACAATAAGAGTAATGTGGTTTTCCATATTTATTTAACAACTAATAGCTCCTTTACTTAACTATGTTACAATACATATCTTCTCAAACTATATTTACATTTAATTACCCATAGTTATTGTGGAAGAGGTCCATGTGTGGAATTTGTATCAGTTTCCCCATTTTTATTGTGGAAGAGGTCCCAACATGGAATTGATGTCTTGCATTCTATTGTATACAAAATCTGGGTTTGGGTTCATTGAATATTTTATATATTATTCTTGATAGTATGTGATTTCAAATTGGATAAGATAATTTCTCTACTTGAGACAGAACCTCTGGTATTTATTCTATTGTGTGGGTTTTTTATATTATTTCTAATATTTATACATTATTTGTTTTTAAAATATAAATAGAACTAGGACATCAATAGTCATTCATAATTAGTGTTTATATGTTGTTTTCTATATGAAAATTGATTCCAAAAGATAAATTATGTTATATAATATTTTAAACTGATAATTAATAAATCTTTGAGAAAAATTCTAAATTATTAAAAATTATATCGATGTGATAATTTTATTAAGAAGGACATTTTAATTAAATTTGAGAGTTTTATTTAGAGTTATTTTAGATAAAAAAATTATCGGGTACAGAATTCACACCTACCCCTCATGAGATAATCACTCTGAATGACATTTGGTATCAATGTTTTTTCAAAATCCTTTTAATTATTATTTGAGTTTTCATTCAAAGATGTTATGTTTTTTCCATTTCTAAATTTATTTTTTTAATGATACAACACACAAAATAGTTCTTAAACTGAACAAAATTCCTTCTTTAATGTTAATAACAATTCTTATTAGAAAATAAAGATGAAAATGAATATTAAATGCATGATTTTTTAAATTTGGTCTAAAATAGAGGATACATATGATTAACCTATGAATTCAAGCAATACATGGGATGATGATACTAATCATGATTAAAACTGAAATAAGAATGAAATGAATTCACATTACTATTCCATTGAAGATGAATAATGTTATAGGATATCTATTAGTAAAAATAATTCTGAAAATTGGGATGCTTTATCTATTTCACCTAAAGTAACTATGAATGATAAAAAATGATATTGTATACTAATAAAATTTAATATGATACTTTTAAAATGAAACATGATGAGATAATCTCTGATATGTCACTCTAGGACAATAAAATATTAAAAATTATGAGATCCTTGGGAAATCCATTATTGGATAAAGGTCAAATAATATGACTATTGAGTAGTCATCATGAAAGATAGAGAGGGAAATATGTTTCTGTAAGGGAATCTTGAGACATAAGTAAACTACCATTAAAAAATATTTATGGAAACTTTATGATATTTTATAATTATTTTAAGTTTTTTCGTCAATAATATGATGAAACTAATAGAAAATATATTACATTCAAGTACACTATATCAAAATATAATGAATAATAAATGGTACAAGAGGAATTCTCTGATATTAAAGAATCACCAGTAGATAATGATGTGGAAATTTAGCATTTGGACTTATTGTTTAAGAAGTTCGTTATGATGAAGAAGTTATCCAAGAATAAAAGGTTCAATAGAATGTATGAAAATAGAGAAACATGGAAAAGGATTGGAAAGGAGGTGAAAACACAAATTAGATTACATGATATGCACGTAAGAGAAAATGATATGTTAAGGCTATCTATCCAATGTTAAAATATAAGAAGAGTGAGAAAAAGAAAAAAAATATTAGAAATAATTGAATGCCCCATGTAATGACCTTGAGTAATACTCACGTGGCTCAAATTATACTAATGAAAAAAATCCTAACAGGGAAAAAATGTGCATCATGAAAACATATATTATATAGCTATTGTATAAGTTTTATTTAAATTTGACAAATTTGGAGAATAAAATATTGATGATATGTTTAAAAATAAAATATTTGTGTATTAAAATAAGTCTTAATATACCTATAATGAATTTAAATAAAAATTACTGGTACTAAAGAGATAACCAGAATTAAATTCTAGTGTTATAAATATTCTTACAATAGATAATGATAATAATTAATAAATTTAAAAAGAAAATATTGAATTAAAATTTTCATTGAGTAAATAATGAATTATAAATAAATATTTAAATATAAAAGAAATTATCTCACAAAAATTATATGATTAAAACTTTCATGTATGTACATTATTGGTTTAGGTTATCAACTGACACGTTTTTAGATGGAATTTTGTTCATATGCAAAACTTTTTTTTATTCTTCTTGTATTTTTTATTCAATAATACCTTATAAAAATTTTATTTCAAATATATCACAATATTCTTATAGGAAACCAATTTTTAATTTTTGGGTTCTTATGCCATTAATTACGAACATATCTAAACATATAAAACTATGTGTATGAAAATCATTTTAGGAATAATGTTTTTGGTAAGGAACCTTTTTGAATAGCTCTTATAGAAATATATTGTACTTCGTTAGCTATTGTTATATAAATATGATAGGACACTACATGAGATTTAATAACCTGATAATGGATGACGGTGTTCTTGTCACCATTGTAGAGAATGTTAAAGGAAGGATGATTTTGATTAGCCAAATTGGTAACACAAACTCAGATTTAATTTCTAATGTAGATTCTGTTAATGGATAAAAATCTAATTTTTTTAGCATCTCAAAAATATGTGATGATGGTATTCATGTAATTTCGGAATAATATTCCTTCAATGTTTTTAATTCTTAAAATTCCATAAAAATTACTACATTGAGATATTTTAATGTGCATCATATTAATCTTGATTCTATGACTTCTAAAACTGTTTCTTGGTTATGGTTTCCTCAAATAGAATATATCCTTGGTAATAAGATACTACGCCACTATAACATTCATTCACTAATAAATCATACTAAGAAATGTTTTTTAGGTAACCACATGAACATGAATTACCAAATGAAATATTCTATAAACCTTGTCATATAGGGATACAACACAAAATTTATTTTAAATTAAATAATAATGTTTCAACTTCTAACCACTAGATTTGGATCATATTTAATTGTCTCTATAATCTATAGTTTTGATTTTGAATTGGAAGAACTATGTGTTTTTACTTGTAGATTAATTTTAAAGGTATACCTGGATTTTCCTTTTAGCTCAAAAAATTTAAGCTTTCTATGATTTTACCTAGTATGCTAATGCTATAGAAAATATATGAGGAAAAATTATTTTACTATAATACCTTTAACATGAGTTTGGAAATAAAGAAAAAGAATTATTTTTCTCAAAAATTGGGTATAACCATATCTTCTATGTTCCTCAAACCCCTTAATAGAAAAGAGCTATTGAAAAAAAATATAACACTTCAGGAGACAACCTGAACTATGCTAACTGAATATGATGAACACATCTACATTTGATAGGAAAATATGATAATAGAATTCTATATAACTAATATCTTTTTTATTAGACATATCTTGAAAAAACCCATTATTAGTTTTTTATGTAATAGAAATCCTAAGGAAAATTGAATTATATTTCTTTCGTTCAAAGGAATTTATAATTAATAGTAGGGATAATCATGACATGATTTCCCCTAAAAGTGACGATGGAATTATCCCTACTAATTAATCCATTTAAAAACCCCATAATTTTTTCAACAAAATAACCAAGTCTATGGTAGAGTATTTTCATGTTAGGTTTATTGAGATAGATCCATGTGATCATATGAGTTCATCAGAAAACCATGAAGAAGATTTATCTACGTTGGGAATAAATAATGACCCATCTGATTTTAAAATAATTCATGATGAAAAATCAACCGGTTATGAGTAAAATCAAAAACCAAAACATGAACATATACAGGACCCTAATGTGACCATCTTTACATATTCTATATCTTTTAGGACTCTTCAATAACAACATTTAGATATTTTTTATTAGGCTTAGAGGGAGGTAAAAAACAATATCTTTTCTATGAAAACCATTTTGAGCATCAAAAATATTATCCACACTTTCAATATAACTACATCATTGATGTAATTAATGATGTATTCTAGGTAATTTCTATGAACAATTTATATTAAAAATTTAAAATAAATAGTGTTTATGAACATGTAAATAAACCCAAAGTCATGTTGTTTATATGTAGTAAGTTTTTGTTTAGAAACAAGGATTATAAATCTAGAAATATAGTGAGGAATAATTATAGACTAGTTAAATAAGGGTATAATCAAGATGACTGTATAAACTATAAAGATAAATTTTCAACAATAGCTAGAGGTGAATTCATTAGAATTCTTCAAACCTATTCCTCTCAATTACTTTTCAAACTATATCAAATGGATGTAAAAATTACATCCATGAATGGGTATATAGTTGATGATGTTATTGCTGAGAAACCTCCAATATTTTTGAATATTCATTTTAAAAATAAATTTTATAAATTAAGATAATATTTATGTAGATTAAAACAAGATCTATGATCGTGTTATGACAGGCTCAACTACTTTCATATTTCAAAATGATTTCCAAAATTTATAGTACCATAAAATCCAAGAGCTAGTGGATACGAGTCCTAATAAAATTAAATAAAAAAGGAAAATGAGTCAAGAATACAAGGGGTTATTACATAAATGAGTGTACATCACACCATGCCTATATGCCTCTACCAGTAGGGCACAGTAGTCAGAAGCCATGAAAGACCACATCTCTCCAGGATGAGTGAGCGTCCGCTTTACCAGTGCATACGCCACCTAATTATCCTCCTGATAGACATGTGAAACGTCCACCCACATCTGAGCAATATCATTAAGGCAACCAACCCACTAAGGCAACATACACTAATAGACATGGCTTATCTTGGTGCACAAGGCACAAACCGTGGTCTGAGAGTCAAACTCAATCCATATATAATTCCAATTAAACCAGGCAGTGTACCTAATGGCCTAGATCATTGCCCAAATCTCGGATTCAATGGTAGTTCCAATTCCAATGGCATAGTGCAAGCATCCTTTTACCATCCCACGATTGGTGCGGAACATGCCCCCACAACCAGATGGGCCTGGTGCACCCAACTCAGATCCATAAACATTTACCTTGAGGCAAGGCCCAATGGGTGGGATTCATCGGATATACGTTAGCATCTGAAGCTTCCGTGATTGACCAGAAAAACCAAGCATTTTCAGAATCTGATGATTGGAAATTGTGTTAGACATGGCATTATCCTGCACAATATAAAGAGCATAAACATCTTTGTGAACCACAACCATTCATTTCTGAACTGTAGAGTGCACACCAGTGAACACTGTAGAGTTTCAGGCCTCCCAAATGGCTGTAATAACAACAACAATAGCAACTGAAAATAGGATATAAATATTCTCACTGAAATGGACATGAGAAAAACTGGACCGCAATTGCAAAAACGACCAATAGGTATCAAATACAACCCCAAACAGAGAACCAGTATATTCCCACAGTTGTTTTGCATGACAACAGCTCATAAAAATGTGATGAACAGAATCCTCTTCAACTTTGCAGATGGAGCACAAGGAAGCCATCTGAATACCAGCCCTCTTTATAACATCAGATGAGGGAGGTTGATTTTTTCAGACCCTCCAGATTAAAGAAAATTTGGAAGGACTAAAAAACCGAGCTCTAAATTTCATAAGAAAACAAGGTGGAGGTGATTTACACCCACATAGGTTCTTGTACTGATCCCTACAATTGAATTTCCCAGTACTACTATGGATCCATAACAATTTTTCATGCTCTATAAATACAAAATTAATGATTTCAATCTCTACCTGCATAGGAACACTACAAATATAAGATTTAATCTGTGAGTGTAAACCCAAAATAGACCATGTGGCTATGTCACATGGTGCATTTAGATCTCAAAGGGGATATGTTAGCCACATTGTGTTCTAGCAATTCAGTTTGGAATCCCTACAAACCATTCATCAGGTATCCTTCATAATTCTGACATAATCCTACTTGATAGTGGCCCAAACCAATGAAGCAAGATAATATTTGTATCTATTTAAAAGACTCTGTGTGATTATGTTTGAAAGAATGTCATCATAAGCTTCATGAGAAAGCAGGTCCCAAGTAAACATCCCAATCAAACCATTATTAATGGTATGAAGATCCTTGAGTCCTTGTCCCCCCATCTCCACAGGCTTGAATCACTCCTTCAATGCTACTGTAATCAGCTTTGTCTCATGTGGTGACCTCGTCCATATGAAATTACATACCATTCTCTGAATATCCTTGAGAAGTCCTCTTAGCCATCGATAGATAGAGAATTAATAGGCACACTTCGATGTGATCACTGAGTTCAAAAAATAGACCCTCCCAGCCAGGGACATATCTTTCCCTTTCCAGTTGGCCATCTGATGTACAATTCGAGCATAAATACCTTCCAAGTACATTCTTTTCACTTTTCCCTAAAATAGTGGGACCCCATAGTATTGGAAAGAATGGATCCCCTCCTCACCCTAAGAATCCTGACAATTCTATTCCTTTTCCCAAAAAAAAATCCATTCCCAAAAATAATGGAAGATTTGTCCCAACTAATGGCTTGGAAAAAGATATCCCATAATGAATGAAAAGGGATTTAATAGAGGAACGAATTTTCCTTGACGGTTGAACAAGGATCAAGATATCATAAGCATACAATAAGTGAGAAGGGGTATACTCACTCATACCAGCCTTAATCTGCTTATAAATTTTTATTTGGGCAAGGTCATTAATACACCTACTTAGGTAATCCTCTACAATGGAAAAAAAGCATACCACAATGTGGATCACCTTGCCACACCCCCTGGTGCAAGGGAAGAAGCCCCTTGAGGAACCATTGATAAGAATTGATAACCTGGATGAATCAAGTATGATACCGATCAGATTCATGAAACCATTAGAGAAGCCATACATTATAAGGACATCAAGAAGGAAGCGCCATTTAAGAGTGTCAAAATCCTTGGAGATATCAATTTTGATGGAAAATTTCAAATCTTTTTACTTACTTCTCATAAGATTGACACTCTCAGAGGCCATAAATATGCACTATTGGATGCTCCTCCCAAGGACACATACAAATTGATTAGCAGTAATTATTCCATTAACAAACCCACTCATCCTGTTCACCAAAACCTTGCTGATTAGTTTGGGTATTATGTTCCCAAGTTCCACCATCCTGAAATCCTTAATGTCCAGAGCATTCTCTTTCTTGGCAATGAGAGAAGTGAAATAGGAATTAATTCCATGGGGCATATATGAGTGCTTAAATAAATCCTTAATTCCTTGCACAATATCATTCGGTAAAATTTCCCAAAAGAACATGAAAAATTTATTAGTGAATCCATCTGGACCGGGGGAACTCTCAAGATTGAGAGATAGGAGAGTAGATCTGATCTCCTCCTTATATGGGGGAGCAATTAGAAACTGATTCAAGTGATCATCAATACAAGGGTTGATGTTATCGACCATGAAGTGAATGATGGACTTCCCATTATCATAATATATTCCCTTCAAGTGTTCAACAACAGCCAGAGAAATCTCATTTTCTTCATTTTAGAGGATCCCATCAATGATGATCACCCTATTCCCTGTACACACCCTCTTTTCATTGTGTAACTTGTTGAATAGCCTAGAGTTCATGTCTCCATCCTTTAATAGGTTCACATTCAGTTGATTTCTAACTAGTCTTTCCTTTACCATTAGAAGATCATCAAGCCTATTATGGGATGTTACATCCTCTCTGGATAAGGTACGATGTTGTTCATGACAAATCAGATTCCTTTCCAGTAACTCCTATAAATTCCTAATATCCTCATGAATTTTATAAAATTATTTTTTACTCTATTCCCTCGGAAGCCCCTTAAGGTGTTTGAGTTTCATAGCAATTCTCTAGAGAGTACTTCCAATGACTTCAAAATTCCAAGCCTCCAAGACAATCTACCTACATCCTAGAGTCACAAGCCATCCATTGTAGAATCAAGAGGGAATATGGACTTCATTATGATCATGGTATTGACATCAATAACCATTGTATTGTGGTCAGAATGATGCTTAGGAAGCATGAATCCAAAAACTCCATGATCTGTAGCATGATCATCAATACAGACTAAGCATCTATCATGCTTACATTATTACTTCCCCTACCACGTGTATCTGCGCCATGTGAAATCTGAACCATCAATGGGAACTTGTTCCATGTTGCAATAGTCAATGCACTTAGAAAATTTTGCAGAAACAACCCTATTGAAGTTTGTTCCAGTTTTCTCCTCAGGCTTCAGCACTGTATTGAAATAACCAATAATCATCCCTTTTTTCTCCATCCTCCTAGAGGTGTCTTTGAGTTCTTCCAATAACTCCCTCATTCTGATATAAGAGTTGGTGGCATAAAAAATGATAATGATAAGTCCTACCCAACAAAGGTATAGTCAAACAAGTAACTTTGAGGCCCACTAGAACAAGAAGTGATCTTAATGTCATCATGCCTTAGCACCCATAAGTATTCAATGTGATATGCATGGTGATTATTAGAGACAAAATTGTATCCTAGAGAAATCCATTTGAATCCTTTCTAGTTTTGAAAGAGGAATTTTGGCTCAGAAATTCTAACAAACATTAGTTTGTAGGTCATAAGATAATTTCAAAGGGCCTTGATCATGCGGAAATTTCCCAACCATTGACAATTCCAATAAATGATCTTTTTTTTTACATACCATGCCTCTTGTTAGAGGCCCCCCTTTTAATTCCAACGATACCTGTTTTTTCCCTTTCTTCCCCTGACCACCCTGCCCTTGCATCTGTCCAGAGGCAATACTGCTATGAGTTCCCTTGGTCACCTGCCATGCCCCAATGTCCCCTTTCATTTCACCGGTGTATTGACTCGGTGGATCAGTAGTAGCAGTCTGATATAATCATTCATTGGGGATAACAGCATCCCCATCTGGGGCAACTGAAACATGTTCTGAACCTTGGTTCCCCTTCACCCTCTTGTCCTTGCAGCCATCAATCACCAGCCCAATCAGTTCATCACTTCCACAACCACTGGATGAAAAAATAGTCTCTCCTAGGTAGGTTGTGTCTTCAGTATTCCTAGAACCATTATCATCAACCAGCCGCCCATCTAACCCACCACTGGAGGCAGCAATGTCACCCACTTTAATGGGCCTAACATATTAATTAAGATGAGCCTCTTACACCTCATCATCACATTGCCTTCCACTCAGGGGCATGAAGTTATTCCCATATTTGATATGGGGGTCACTGCCAACCGTAAGTCTCTTTCAGGCAGCCATAGAGGGGGGAATTTGGTTGGAGCTCCCTACTTGGTCAGAAGCTCAGTGGAAATCCATACCTCTACCAATTCCTTCGGATTATGCTAGAATATGTGATCCACACTGTTTTTAATCATTCTCATCCCCCAGCCCATCAGGTGCACCCATCTCTGTAGTGGCACGCTGAGGTAGGACAGCTGACCTGAGAACCACAAGACCACTACAGGGAGGATGTGCCGCTTAATTCTACTCAGCCCTACCCTCCACCTTAAATGCAGACCCAATCTGTGCCCCATTGCTAGGAAGACCATTCTCCTTGGTAGTAGATGAAGATCCCCCCATATTCAGAGCTTTATGCTACCTAGGACCAATTCCATGGTCATATCCCTTGTTCTCAAGGGGATCCAGAGAACTTTTCCCCTTACCATTCCTTCTTATGCACATACTCTCATCATGGCCCTTCAACATACACACATTTCATTCCTTCTCCCGTTTACACTCAGTGTTCATATTCCCGAAGAATAAGTAGATCAAACAAGAACTTTGGTTTCCTCTCATAAAGAATATCAATCTTTATTCTATCATCCCTTATTGTAAGAACCACCTTCACAACCAGCGTACTGGATATGTCAACTTCCAACATGTTTCTTGCATAATGTCTTTGCCTCAGATTTTTTGTCTATCTGTCCATGAGAATGGGTTTTTCTACAGAGAATGAAATGTCCCATGGGATCATTGGGTGCTAATAAATCTAATTTAGCTTGTAATTTCAGATCCATAATTGGGTGTGAGTGTTCCATAAATTCATGGGATCAAAATTCTGATCCCATTCCTGCACATTCAGAAAACCAGGGTTCAAGGAGATAGTGACCTTGCTCTATGCATTCCTCTTACCCTCATCTGTGGGGAAACCACTTTATAGTTTTTCATTCCCATCGCAATCATTTTCCAATCAACAAAACCCCAAACCTCTGCAACCCTCTTAGTTAGATCTGAAAATTTCCACAGATGCTCACCCTTCGTAGTAATGACTCTTGCAATAATAGAATACCGACAGAGGTTTACACGTTCCTCAAACACTTCCTGATTGGCCGATATATGGGAAATCCTCCCATTCCTTATCACAGTCTCAGGTGGGGGATGCTTCAAAGTCTGAGAAGGATGGTCCCGCCACATTGCTCACCAATTCCAAAATGTTTCTCATAATCCCCGTAGGTTCCATCAAAGATACCACCTTGATAGTGTCACCCTTTTTTTCTATCGAGAACATCTCCCTCTGACCGATCGGCTCAACACAGGGTCTGTCATCACTAGGATGATCTACACGCATCCCCTGAGTGGGATTCGAGGAATCATCTTCTTCATCGGGCTTAGGGTCTTCACCCGGTTCCTGTTGAGCCATCAATCTACTAAGTATCAAAATTTATAGTAGATCCGACCCTATTATAGAAAATAATTTCAAAATATTTTTTAGTTTCCAAAATCGTTACAAGGGATAATATTTGTTGATCTTGTAAAAACATTATGTAATAACATTTCATAAATGATGAGAATGATTTTAAATGATCACAATGAATAAAATAATATTATTTCATGGATTCCAATTTTTTAAAATAAAAACATTATATCTTTAAATAATTTAAATATTCTAAAGACATTCACTTACTTTTTGGTTTTGATATAACTAATTGTAGATATACTCTTATGAGTACCTCACAAAAATTGGATCTTGATGAAGGTGGCAAATCGGTTGATCATACTAGTTACAAAATTATGATTGGAATTCATTTCTATATAACATCGGTCATACATGAAATTATGGTTTCTGGGTTTGTGTGATCATTTTCATGAAATTCAATTAGTATCACATGTAGTTTCTTTAAAAATAATATTCAATTGCATTAAATGTATAAAATATTTATGATTTTTTAACAGTGGAGGAAGATTATTGGATATTGATAGTTATTCAAATACTAATTTTGATGTTTGTATGTTAGATTGAAGAAGATCCTCTTCAAAATTTCATCTTTTTGAAAAGTCTCTAAAAAAATGGTGTAGTAAGGATGTTTTTTTTCATAATGAACTATCTACTGCAAAAGGTGAATAAAAATATACAATTAGTTTTTGTGGATAGTTTTTGTGGATGAAACACAATTTACTAGACTATACATATTAATTCCATCACATCCCTATAAATTTGGACAACAAAAGTTCTATAAATATTTATAAAATCCCAATATATCACTATTGATAAAAAATCATGTATGATATCACTTTTATAGAGATCATTTTTAAATGGGTTATATGACTCATTAATACATTAGTATCTGTCATCATAATGATAATAATTTTATAATCCAATTAATAATTAGAAAATGAACTACATAAGACATGAATTAGGATAGATAATTTTTTTGTTAAATTTAAATTCATTGGGACATACTATTGGAGTATTACCTACCGTTGGTGTTTTACACCCGATTGTGTTTTACCCACCTTTGAGTGTATCCTACATCTATGTTTTACCATTCATTGGTTATACCCATAATTGGAAACATTGTTACTTTATCAATCTCTCATTGTTAGTTTTAAGTCAACATTTTAATTTTTATTGAATGCTTTATTTTTTTAGTTTTTAATTTGATTAAATTTTTATTTTTATTTTTATTTTTAAAATCACTAAATTTTATATGTGATATAAATCTTACATTTTACTAGTTTCAATGCTCTAAATCATTCATTCCTTTATCTGAAAACTAATTTTAACAATTTCTTTCCCAACCATCATCCTCCCTTTCCATCCCCAAATCCATTGAAGCTGAATTCCATGATTAGAGTGATGTGAGATATTGTTTCATATCTAGACAAGTTGGGACCTTCGAAGATTCAAAAAGGAGCATCAATTCATTCTCCAATTGAGTAAGTAAATCTTGATATTGTAAACAGTGTTTTGGTTACTGATACAGAATTCCATTCTGAATTGTTGATGTCTAATATGTCTTTAGTGGTTAGAGATATACAATACCAAGGATAGTTGAAATGGATCTCTAATAACCATAGGATATTATATCCAAGGATAGTAATCCAGTAGTACATGTTTTTAGAGTTAACTTTCAAGGAATATGTTGAATGGGAATGAAGTAGAATAAAATCATGAATCTTTTTATTCTCATTAAGTCAATGGGATGGATGTTTGAGAGTTCCTCATGAATAGGTTTCTAAAATAATGAAACGGAATATTCTAGATGATATTGAAAACAATGTTTATGAGGATGCCTTTTATGATTTAACATGAGATGGGATAGTAAGAATACATGTTTCTACTGAAAATAATTTGGAATTATGGTTTCTTTTCATGTTTACCAAAAATATTCTATGACCAAGGAGATGTGGTTTTTGATAATTATGCATCAATGTTTTTGTCTTCTATTTCTAATTGGAATAGATCAAAAGATCTATCAATATAGATACATAATGATACACATATTAGAGATATGTAAACCATACTCTTGATTTAATTCTCTAAACTACTCATGATTATTTTTGAAATTTGACAAGACAATGTTTTGGTTAATTAAGACTAAAATACGACATTGATGTGTGCATAATTCTATATTAAATGAGTTATATGTAAAATAATGAAAATTAAATATAATCCTTGATGAAATTGTGGTTGATGATGCTGAAAGATATTATGAGGTATTCAATCCATTCAATCATCCAACAAGACCAAAGAACCTAATGGATTATATTTTGAAACTAAATGAAGTGGTTTATTATTAAGATGAATATATAGAGGTTGTTTCATTGGTAATGTGGAATAGTATGATCCATTTGATGAAGGAAGTGACCCAGATTTTCATTAAAGATCACCAACAATTACTTATGGTGATTCTTGTCCACCAAGGTATCACCCTGTATAGATTCTATTTTGATTTAAGGTAGTAAAGAAGTATAAATTGATGTTACTAGTGAATAGAATTTCAAAATCACATCTATGACTTCTGAAGAAAATGGTAAGAATTAAGATGAAGATGAATATTATGGAGATGAAGAAGATGAAGTAAAAGGATGATAATGTGTTGATGAAGGTAATAGAGATGGTATTCGGGTTGGATGTGAAGATACAAATGATGGAGGTTGTAACCATGATCATTATAGTAGTCATGTTATATATGAGTATGTTTAGATAACACTAGAAACACTCTATTCACATGGTCCATCATGAATTTCCTGAAAATAAGATATACTAATCCATGATTAAGATGTTGATACAACAACTAAATATAAGAGGGAACCATCATTTAATGGGTAGAAATATCCAGGCATAAATATTCATCTTAGTGATTCTATTTTTGATGTAGATAATTTTGTGCCTATAGTTTATGAATATATGATTACTTTTTAGACTGTTATTAAAAAGTGAACTGATGAGAAGATAAAGGTTGAGACCACTGTTTATGAGAATATAGAGGTTATCTAATGTTCTATTAAGTAGATTGATGTCTCACCAATAGTTTTTGAGTCTAAAGGTAATGAACCTACAACTATTAAGACCTATAGTGTTTCTTATATTAGATTGAAGGTCCCAATTCATAATGAATGGAACAATTACTAAGGACATGAAAGATTTGTTATGGAGTACTCAGATTCAGATGATGCTGTTTTTTCATGGTGAAATTAATCTAACAGGGACATTAGTAGACCATATATATGATTCATGGAAGTTTTAGAGGTTTTATTTTGGTAATAAATAACCTACCATTTCCTCTTTATCATTTTGGTCTCCTTGAATTGATTAAGTGAATGTTTTTGTTGTCAGTAGACATAACATAGAATCATTCATTGAAAGGGTTATCTATGACTATGGTTAGATTTTGAAGAATCAAAAAACTCATTTCAATAAATTGGGTGAAAAAATCAATTTATTTTTTAGTCGGGTGACCATTATATTTTAAAAAATTAGCATCATATTTATCGAAAGGATATTGAAATCTAAAGATGTTCTATTGATCTGTATTCATTAAAATAATTATTATTGAGGATGAAGACTACCTTTGCTACTAGTATAGATTGTTTACATAAGAATATGGGGAGTACTACTTTAGAATGATCTACATCTAGTGATTCACCTCAAATTGGTATTTATTTGATAAGATCTACTTCTAGAGAAGATCATTATGTTGACTTGAGTAATGGACCTGACATGAAATAAAAAGGATTGAAGAAAATCCAACATAATAGATATCACGTCCATGTGTTAGTCAGAGAATACATGAATGATATAAAAGATATTCAACAGGATATAAAAAGTATATTAAGTATTATCTATCTCAAATTTAATGTAATAATTAGTTGGATACTCATTTTTTATTTCTAACAGAGAACCTAAGAATTCTTACAATTAGTTAATCCATTAAAGAACAAGTGAATTAGTTTTAAATGATGACTCCAGTGTTATATCTTTTTACATAGTAGTAAATGTATCCATGAGTTCTATAGAAAGTGGAGGAATCTTATTTTTTGATTTAATATATTTGATAAAACCCTTTATTCTTGTTTTTGGAACTGTTGTGGTGGCTCAGGTTTTTATTCATCTTACTACCCATCTGACACATTCAGCTTCTCATCACATGTTTGTCACACCTTGTGTCACCAAATAACCCAATTCTCTCTTAATATATCATTTCAAGACATTCAACTTATCTCCATAATATTATGTTTTGGATATCATTCTAATTATTATCATATTATCTTATTCTCCACCATCTATTCCTATAGCCATAAATTTCTTTGAATAAGATTCTAATGAATCATCATCTGGTTCTAACATTGTGTAGGCTAAGGCACATATTGCTTCTCCAATAATGAATAAAGGTCCCTTTGATTATACATTTTGTCGCTGATGTGATTTTTTTATCCCATTTTTTACAATATTTATTTCTATCACATCACATACCTTTTTCGATGGAATTTCAATTATTTTTCATATTCTATTTCCTTTAAATTTTTGGTTTACTTTATCTTAAGGACAATCCAAAATTATAATGAATGAATCAATGGACATTATTTATTCTTATTCATTTAAAAATTAATTTGACATCTTATACAAAGGATATTTATTTTCATTAAAAGAAGTCATCTCTTTGATTGAAATTTCACATTCTGAGGAAATATATTTTAAAATGAGAATTTATTCTATACATATTGTTTAAAATGACTTGATTTTTTTATCATCAAAAAGTGTGGAATTGTTGGATGCACTAAATTTTAATGATTACCAACTCATGATTATTTTTATTATATTGAAATTTATTTGTGAAAATAGTATTTTATGAAATAATTAATATTGGTGATATTTATACTATGAATGGGAATGAACCACCACCAAACACGACATGCCACTGTGGTTGAGTCACCGCCAACAAGGACTCTCCATTTTGGGTGATTTCCCACCATGTTTAAAAAATCGTTATATATGAAAAAGAGTGTATGTATGATATGAATCCACATAGAAGAAATAAAGCTTTCTAATTGATAAAACACCAACCATTAAATACAAGTTACCATCAATATTAAAATTGAGCTATGTGTTGAAAAAAACTACATTATGTTATGATTCACAGTCCAGATAAAAATATATATATGCTTCGGAATGAAATACCACCATAGAGAAGACACAATTGAGTTGGAATACCCCTAGTGGATGGACCTACATCAAAATATATTCCCCGTGAAATTTAGAAACGATTTGGGAGGATCAACCACGAGAGAAGAGGGATCATTGAGCCTGACTCACCTCCATCTCAAGTCCTCACCAGAATTATCTTCACATTCCGAAAGAGAAACTTTATTTATTTATAAATAATAATAATTAAAAATTTATAATGGATACATTATAAAATTTAATAATTTAAATTAATTTAATGATTTTAATTAGACTATGGAAGAGTTGCATTAAAATTTGTGGCATTCAACCAATATAAGAAAAAAGAGGTAGATGATTATAACTCATCTAATACACATGAATGCTTTTGTTAATGAAATAGAATCCATTTGGAGAAGAACTGGCATAAAAACTACTGGGAACCCAAAGAAGTATACTGGATTTAATATCTAAGAGATATAACCATTGAAATATAATAATAATAATGATGTGATGTGTTCCAATCCTGAATTATATTTACATATTATCAGCTGTAGAAGAGTGAATAACATTAAACAACTACAATCCTTCCAACAGACTCATCAAAAAGTGATTATGACACTATATTCAGGAGAAATTATTCAAATCATGACTTGAGATTCATTTCAATCTATATATGGTGATTTAAAAGCAATAGATGATATCAAACAAAGAAACATTACATTTCTACATATTTTTATCTTTTATCTCTCTATTTTTATACATTATGAGCTGTGTGGTTTAACGTGGTGAATTTCGCACACTAAATCATGCACCATGACTAGAGGATAGTAGATATATTCTCAAGCACTATTTAATCTTTATACACATGGTTATCTTTGAATTGGCCATAGTGTGTCTGGTATATCAGTTTTCCAGATTTTAATGTTGACAAGGTCCCTATAAGGAATGGATTTCTTGTTTATTGTTTTATATCCTATGACAATTTTTCATCAAATATTTTTATAATATAATTATATTCGTATTAGTTGTTTTAAAATATAATAGGATTAATTCATTGAATGAGACTGACCCTTTTGTATTTATTCCACTATTTTTTATTTTTTTTTCTATGATTTAAAATGAACTTTTTTAAACTATAAATAAAACTAATTCTTTAATATTTAGTCTTATAAAATTAAATATAATGTCTTCAATATGTAAATTTAATTCAAGGGGAAAATCATTTTTAATAATTATTTTGAATGAGATTTAATCATTTTTGGTGAAATATATAAAAAATCAAAATATACATCGATCTATTATTTTGAATGAGTTGGTTACTTTAATAAAAATATGGATTTTATTTAAACATGTTTTAGATAGAAATGTTTTTGGGTACTTAAATAACCCCCACCACTTGGGATACTCACTCTGACAAACATGATTGATTAGAATAAAGAAGGGAGACATGATATTAAGCGTTAAGAAACATAATTATGAATTGAATATGTTATATATACAATATTACCAAAATCATAACCATCTTGGTAAAATGTTGATGAAAGAAAATTATATTTCATTGTGGATATTATATGACACACATATACATAAGCGATGACTTTATTTATTATATGATGAAAAATTGATGTAATTTCACTGTCTCATAATAATAATATGAAATATTTTATATTTATTGTAATATATTTATTATTTTATTAATCTTAAATTAAATTTAATGGAACTAGAATAATGAATAATCTGGAATAGTTTACACCAATGATTAACTCTTATTTGGTAGATTTCCATTATATATACTCTTAATACACATAGTAATGGTATTTGAGGAAAAAATAAACCACTATAAAATGTATATGTATGTTTAGAAATTCATATAATATATTTATATTGACCTAGGGTTTCATACATGATGTAATAAAAATGAATAATGGGTGATATTTTATTAGTGAGAAGTGGGGGATCATGAAATTTCATTAAGTACTAAATTAATTAAAATTAGTTTTGTTGTCATAATTTTTTAATATTAAAATAATTTGAATATTATATCATATTTAGTATGAAATACCTCCTTCAGTAAAATTTGGATATTTTTTGGCTTTTTCCACCAATATATTTAATGATCAACCCCTTGTTAACCCTTTGGAAAGTATTGAAATATTAATAATTTACATCATTTATTTTTTCTCAATGTTTCATTAGTAAATTGAAATATGCATAAATGGAAGATGGGTGATAAATGAGATAATTTACCATTTACTGGAAATGAAATTATATTTTTATTAATTTTTTTTCATTTATTAATACATCGTTATTAAATGTCAATAATATCATTTTTCATTATATTCATTTTAGTTGAGTTTAGATATAATAAGAATAAGAAATAATTCAAATATGTTCCTTTAAAACACCCATAATTTGTATTATTTATCTATGAAATACCAGCACCACTAAAATTAATTAAATTTGTTTTAGTTTTTATTTTTTTAACCATTTAATTTATTATATTAACTAAATAAATGTTTTAATGGTATTTGTTTTGTAGTTAAGGTAATTATCCTATAACAGAACAATAAAAATAAATTACCATGATAAGAAAATTAATTTATATATCCAAATAACATTTAAACATCAACATAACTTATTTGTATTCATATTTAAAGTTATTAGATATGTTAAAGGAAAGGGTGAAAATTATTTTCCTTTCAATCATAACATCATATAAAAGACAATAACAAAAAAAATGTCCTAGGATTAAAAATTTCTGATAAATTTTAGGAAATTTCAGAACACCATTCATCTAATATGATAAAGTAATATGTTTGTTAAAATCAAATTCATTCTCACATTAGAACTAAACATAAAATAAATGATTTACCCTTTACTTAGGTAATATAGTTTACCACTATCACAATTCATAAATTAGAAAAATAAATGTGATATATTTAAAAAATTTGACCCTCATGGTTGTAGATATGGAATATTTTATATCAAATTCTATTCATATATTATTCTGAAATATATTTAAAAATAAAAAACAAAATTTGATGAAGACTGGTTATCTTATAAATTACCTATTTATCAATTTTAATGAACATATACTAAAATCATGTATAATAAATACAAAAAATTAATTATATATAATATTAATAAATTAATTAATCTTATGTTAATATAAGACAGAATTAAATATTCTATAGGGATTATTAAATTAAAAATAATGATAGTTTAATGAAAAATGAGACATTTGATCATTAACTAAAATATAAATTTCATTATAAATATTACAATATTTCATCCTATATTAATATTGACATGATTAATTAAAAAATGGTTTAATTTACACATAATTATATTTTAGTTTCATTTCATAGTTTTTTAGGAATGATGATTCTTTAAATGTATGATATCGAAGAAATAAATCATAAATCGTTAAGTTGTTACAAGATGTTGGCTACCACCAGTTTTCTACTTGTGGTAAAAAAACAAATTAACCACTGGTAAAGCTATCAATTTCATAATGATACTTTTATAGGAATCACACTATTATATAATGATATGATAAATCTAGTGGATGTCATGTAGTTTTAATAATCTACTACTAAATCCCTTGGCAATATGGTGGTACAAAAACATTTCCATTATTACATTTCACCACAAGATATTTCTAATTCACCTCATCCAAGCCCTTTGGGAACCTCTATAATAAAAAATCAACTAGGTCAAAGATAATTTAGAGATATTAAAATAATATCTATAATTAATTTACTGATTTATATACTTAGTTATGTGATCAATCTTTTAGCCTCCCCACTATATAAAACCTTTTTGTTGAACTCAATTTACTGCATCCCTGAGGGAAATCAGTGAACAACTAGGGGAAATATGACTAGATATCCAACACAATTTCCAAGATATCTTTCTGAATAATCCTATTATCTAACTAAAATCATTCTTGTGTAATTTTCATTCAATTTATATTCTTATCACTATATTATAAGATACAAATTAATTTCTCTTAAATTTTATCATCTATTGAAAATGATCATAAACAACAAAAATCTTGTGAGATGTTCCATGGCGATATCTTCAATGATATTAAACATGAACCACCTAATTCAAGAAATTTTAGTAATGTATAATATGAAATCATTTCAGGAGAAGATCAATCATCTCTATTATCAACAATAGAATAATAGGAATTAGATCTATCATGGTCTTCTTTACTATGAAAAATTTTGGAAACCTATGAGACACCCAATGAAATACCTAGTTTCCATCCATTAACCCTAAACGTAATCTCTGATAAATTATATAATATTTTTGAATTTAATACAATGTTTTGTAAGGGTTTATTCTAAACTGAAACTATGTGGATATCTCTTACATTACACAACATCAAAAAAGAACTAACTCACTCAAATATAAAAATATGAATTTCTAATGAAGTAAACTTATTCATAAAGAGTAAAATAGTGAAATATATATTGATTCATACATAATATATTATTATATGATAACAAAAATAGATAAATTGTACCCATAATAACCACTTATATAAAAAACTATGGGGTTTATAATTTCATTATGAATCTAAATCATAAATTCAAATTGAATGTTATTATGATGATGATGATAGTTTGTGATTAGATGTATCCATAGTAATAGTTCCTTCTATTAGACCTTATAAAACCATGATGTAAAATAGAGATCAAAAATAAAAATTATAATCCATGGAACTACCTAAAACTAAATTATCTATCATCTATAGGACTCACCAAATTCATCATCGGTGAAAGTATCTATAGAAAACTATGATTAACATTCATTGATATTACATCATTTTATATGAATATTTTGTACATTCAAAAATTACATTCCCAAGGACTATGATAATTTAGTGTCATTTGAAAAGTGGAAATAAAATCATCTATCATAGTGAATGCTCGTCAACATCTCCCATATAGATTGGTACCATTAGCACTTCTACCTAAATCCTTTTTTCATAACCTGAAGAAAGGAAACATAAAAAAGGGGTGATCTCAGATGCTCAGTAAGGGTAAACAACTGAGACATTTAAATATAATCATGTACATAGTAGTATGATAATGCGAACATAGCCTTATGATATAATACCATGCATATCAATTGTCATAAACACGTGCTATGGGATAATGAATAGATTTTCATAAGACATGAAGCAATTGGAAATAACCATCATGATACATAAAATCATATCTATGTAATAAGACATATGATTTATGGTATTCATATAATAATCCAAACATTTTTGACAGGTCTACCTACCTAGACCTTTATAACATGTTTGGCTTGGGCTATGACTTATATAAATACTTTGGGATTAGGATAGCAATCCTTTTACCAAAGTATTTTATACTTGTGGTGCAATACATATACCATATTTGTTTTAGACTTGGGCTATAACCTGTGTACCCTCTTTCTTTTAGGATTGGACTACATGTTGTGTACAATCGTGTTTTTGGGATTGGGCTACTAACTGTGTACATTATTTCATTTAGGATTGGTGTACAACCCATACAACCAATTTTTTGGTCTTTTCCCACAACCCAACACACACTCTTTCATTTCAATCTTGGGATACAACCCATACTCCCTCTATCTTTTCGAGCATGGGCTACATCTCATACACACCTTTATTTTCAATCATTGGCTAGAACCCATAAACCCTATTTCTTTTCGAGCTTGGGATACAACCCATGTACACTTTTTCATTTTTGGTCTTTGAATACAACTAATTTTTCCATTGATATCATTTAAAACATATATTTACCCAATTAATTAGACGTATATATAGGTCCCCTAATCTCATAATAAAATCATTCACAAATGTGTAACATGTTAATAAATCATTCATCATCTCATGACCCATAAAATGATATAGGTCTTATAAAAATGAAATATTAGACCATAAAATGTAATGGGTATCATTAAAAATTCATCACATCATAACATTGGAAAAGAGATAGGTTTCATAACCCTTTAATCGAAGTATAGTAGGTAAATGCGAAATGGAGTAGAAAAACATATATCATGTGAAATAGAAACATGTTTCATAAATACCATGACATTAATCATGACCAATTTATAGAATATATTTTAATAGAACCTTTAGATAATTAAAAAAATTACTTGATTAACATCAATGGATTTCAACTTAGATTGATAAGTTTTTTGAAATATAATTCAAAAATGTTTATTGAGGAAAAATATCATTTCTTCTCTAAGAAATGCTTATCAATACATAAAACCATTTAAAAATAATTTTCACATAAACTACCTTGAAAACATATAAAGAATACATAAAACCATTTTTAAAATATGTTTCCTTGAAAAATACTATTAAAATAATTTCATAAATATTATTCTTTTAAAAATTAATAGGAATCATCAAGGGAATGATGATTGGTAAATCCATATATGTTGTACGAAGTAAAAAATAAATATTATTTTTCATGGTAAAAAGGTAAGAACAAATGACTTATTGAAAAAACAAAAACATTCCCGTAAAGATATTGGTTAAATAAAAAATGGTACAAATGTATTTTAAAGATTATTGGATAATGGTATAATATTCTAAGAAACCCATTTTATAAATCATTGATTTCTGATCAAAGAAAGGATAAAATCAGGCTTCCCTAAAAACACTTTCTTAGTAATTTGATGTACAATTAATAGAATATACTACTAATACAAGATTATATATTGATATAATATAGGGGAAGGAGAATACAAAATATTATTGATATATTTATCCTAATATTTCATCAAGGGATGAAATAACATAAACAATATTGGAAAGAGATGAGATTGTCTCATTAAACTCTTATAACTCGTTAACTTGGGATCATAGCCTCAATGTAAAAAATTAAATTTACATGAATCATAATATATCATTAAAATATTTATATTAATGATATTTCATGTAAAATATATCTATATAATCCATGAATTAGAGGTTAGGTTCATAGAAAAACATGAATTTCAAGAAAGGCAATTTTAGAAAACATTATTTTACCAATTTGGTATGTTTTAAAAGGTAAACACCATGGAAGAAGGATAATAAAATGGGAATGTGAATACAAAAAAACTAAATTAAAATAAACCTATAATTCAAACATGGGTAGTACATACACTAGAAATAAAGGACTGAGTGGCGAACATAGCTTGTATCTCACAAAAATTAAAAGTGATACAAAACCCCCTTACATTGTGTCTTAACTCTCTCCATACTCGTACTAGATTACAGTATAATAAATATATTTTTATTAAACATATTATAAATAATAATATTCTTATAAATAAAACCATATATGGTTTTATTATGACTTTAAATTAACTTCTTTTTTACGATCCTATGTTTAATTTTTTCATCCAGTAATATTGTCTTTGTTCTTTACATGTGACTTAATTTGTTATATCATAATTGCTTATAATTATATCATGATTATAAAATTTATATCATGATATAAATATAATTTATATACAAAATATTGATATTATAATAATATATAGAATATTTAAGTATTAAATTAAAAAAACCATTCCTGGAGACGGTAATCCATACACGCATGAATGTTGTTTCCCTTGTTATTGTCATATTAAAAGAATGTATGTAAATAATGTTTTTATATATATAAATGTATGTATATAAATAATTATAATATAGCCATTAATATATTATATATATAATTTGAATTCATGAATCCCTTCCTTAATACATTCTATGTGGTGTGTGTACCTATCACATAACATTGAGGGGGTCGTAGTCCACACATCCTCAAACGAGATAATCGTATTAACACCAAATTGATGGAAAAAAGATATGGGTCGTAAAAGGAACACATAAGACTAAATATATATTAAATATAATCTATTAAATATTTAAATATGGTTTCCATCATAATTTCCACTATGATTTGTGATAAATGAGAACTGAAGAATCGTCCTTTTGTGAGGCAGTAGTTCAGCGTACATAGAAACAATATGCTCAACTTCTATTAGACGGAGGTGTATGTATGGGTAGGTCAGAACCACTACCTAAAAACATCCTATTATATTTATTGTATTGTTTCAATCACAAAATAAAGAAATAAATATATTTAAATGGGTGAAGAAGGGAAATAAATGAAAGGAACTTGATAGAAGATGTTACCTCTAAATTGGGTAACTCCTTTTGGATTGTGCCAAAAGGCTTCCAAGATATGATTTCTCCTAAAAGTTAGTAGTAAATGTAAAATAGTTATTTTTGGGAGGTAATTTGACAGATATTTGATGATTTATAGAGGTTTTAGCGTTGTGATTATTGGAAGTGGGGTTGTCCATTTATCGGTAAGAAAAAAGACTCGTATGGAATTATTATAATCAAAATTGTTGTACACATATTATTACATAAAAAATTCATTCCAAAATTAAAAAGAAAGTCAAAAATGGACGGTTTATGGCCGAAATATGGACAAAATATGTGTCTTATACACGTTTCTAGGTCAGTTGGTCCCTTATTTTTGTTTTTTAGTCTATAATTAAGCTTAATTTTCCCTTAACCACTATGATTAATTTAAATCCCTTTTACTAATAATTTCAGTTAAAAATTCAAATAGTGTTATTAGAATCTAAAAATTATACTAAATACTGTGGTGTTGGTATGATTTATGAAATTCCAATCACAGAAGTGGAAAATTTTAGATTATTGCTAACCACGCATATGAGATGAAATAATTGGGATTTAAAGTAGGAAAAAATTCAAAGGTTTGTAATGATTTTTTATTCAGATTCAGATGGAGGTTACTCATAATAAATTTAATTTTATTATAATATTTAATATTCATCTATTTTGACCTCAAAAATTAATTATAATATAATTTACGTTAATATTTAATTAGAAAAAAACGCAGCTTTAACAAAAAGTCATCATTTTTCAATATTAATCATAAAATGATATTTCTCATGAAAATCCCATAAAATCACCCTATGATGATTTAGAAATTCTGAATTAATATGTGAAGTTTATTTCACCAAAATAAATTTCTAAATGTTTATAAAATTAAATTAATTATTAAAAGTGATCCATTCAAAACAAAAATATTTTAAACATAAACGGACTCTACCAAAAATATATTATTTCATTTTCAAAATGTATTATTATATAAAAATATATTTGAAAATTAGTTATTACAATGTTTTATAGATATTTTATAATTACCTTATTTAAATAATTAACACAATAATAATATATTTTTTATTGAAACCTTGTGTTTCATGCATCCTACGCCACTTCAGATTTTATTTTTGGGCAAGCCAAGTTTGTATTTCATGTGAAATGAATGTTTGACATAATATTTTTATATATATATAAATAAATAATTATTTATATTTTCATCTGAAATAAAAAATATTGAGATGTTAAATAAAATTGAAAGATAAATATATCTTAAAATCTCATGGAGTTACATTCTCCCCATTAAAAAGAATTTCACCCCATAAATTCATATGGGTTATCAAACGTTTAATACTTGAAAGTTTCATTCATAAAAACCCATGTCATAAAAACGGATAATAAAATTTCCCATTAAATATAAAAATTTAGAAATATAATGGTTATCCTATGTAACATAACAATATGTTACAACAAAAGATAACATAGGATGGGAGTGAATATTGGACATGGGGGGAAAATGTAAATATTTATAAGGAGTGTTTGAGGCCATCATCCACAAACTAGTGAATGAACAAGGAATGTTTAGGGACTCAAATTCATAAATATGTATTTATTTAAAAGGTCATCAACTCAATGAAAATTACAGTATTAGGATAAACATTTTTATCACATTCCGAACATTGAGTAATTCATCATAAATTTGTATAATCAAAATATCATTATTGCGGTGTTCTATGAAATATATCTAATACTACCATTAATTCATGAAAATAATTTCTAGAAATTAACATATATGAATAAATCAATAACATATTATTTTAATTTATGTTAAAGAACATAAAAGAAAAAAATATAACTATTTATATCATTAAAAATTCAACATTTCATAAAATGTATCACTACTGGTTCATAATAAATATTTATTCCACAAAAATAAATAAAAATTAACTTGGACATCACATAGGCCCGTGGAAGGCATGAAACCCTTATCATCCTTTGGTCAGGGGTTCCTGACCCATGAACCTCTTTGACATGATTTTTTGTCACCCGATATACTAGAGGTCATTTTCACAAAATTTAAGCTCTTGACATCCTTGAAATATGTTTAATAACTGATTATCCTTTTTACTAGGGTTTTCAACAAAAACTCAGTGACCAAATACATCCCCTAAAGAATGAAATAATATTTTTATGAGTGGTTAAACTTATAACCATTTAGAAAGACAAAAATTCTTATCATTAGAAAGTGATTCATGAAATAATATAACCATTGATTCCCCTGTATCACAATGTATCAATTTTTTTAACATTATATCCATGTGAATACCATAACAATATATTCCCTTGAAACATGGTAACATACTCAATTACTGTAAATCCTTTTGGAAAACATGAATTATTTTTCATTATAATGTATATTGGATTTACTCTTTAAATCCAAAAAAGTTGTCAACATCTTTAGTAGTACCAGAACCCAACTATAAAAAATACCTTAGCTAGTTCCATTGTAAACTATACTGTCCAATTTACTTATTCATACCCCACGTATCTTTATCCATACAAAAGATTCCTCTCACAAAGAAAATATTAAGGGTTACCTTCCCGTATTGAAAATTTTAACTTTTGTGAGATAATATTTCTAGTCCATAGTGACCATTCCACGTATTCATGCAAATCCTAAGAAAAACATAAACTGAACAATCCATAGATAACTCACCATTATTAATTATGGAATCCAAATATATAAATACATTAATCCTTCTACATTAAAATTTGTACATGGTGATTTCTATACTTGGTTTAGAAATAAATCCTTATCTCGGGGAATAGTGTTGGCTAATGCTCATGTTCTCTATATATAGGACATTGGACTCCATAAAAAATCATATCTATATGACCCTTTTTCCAAGAAAAATAAAGTCTTCCCCTCCATTTGATTTATTCATTAAGGGTCTCCCTCTCTTATACATGACATGATGGAAGATGAATCTTCATTCCATTATGTTCACTTCAATAAAGGTACATCTTTCTCTTATTTGACATATTAGAAATATCCCCAAAGCTATAATTTTTTGTCATATACCATGATATCTAATTTTGAATAATCGTAATATATTTGTCTCCATTTATCATCCTATTTAACTTCTCATAATAAAATCTTCCATCACATTCAAAATTAATCTAGTTCCTTCTGATTCCTGTTATAGACTAAAACCAGCTGCATAATGTGAGCATAACTAATCATGGCAGAAAATAATAGTCAATCCGACCGACGAAGTCTCAGCTCTCGCGTGCCCAGCACCAACAGGAGAGATCTGCTCGGCCAGAAAGCTCTCCACCACCAGCGCTCGCTCCAGCACTCCAGCATAGGTGGGCAGGCACAAGGAAACCACACCTGCTCAGATGTCCCTGCGTAAGCCCTGCTCGAAGGTCCGATCCCTAAAGAACGGGTCTCGAACCATATCCAGGGAGTAGCGTGACAGGTCTGTAAACCTCACTGAGTACTCCGACACAGCCAGGCTCTCCTGTCGAAGCTGTAGAAGCTCTTGGATCCGCACTGACCTCAGCGTCACCAGATAGAACTCCTCCCTGAAGAGCTTCTCAAACTCTGCCCACGTGAGCGTCTCCTCGTCATGGGACTGCGTCACCAAACTCCGCCATCGCCCGGCAGAACCATGCAGAAGGCTCGCCGCTAGGACCACCATCTGATCTGGAGGTGTCCTCACTAGGCGGAAAACTCGGGTGACTGCCTCAAGCGAGTCATCAGCTGCCTCGGGGTCTGGATCACCCCGGAACCTCAGAGGTCGCTGCCTCTGGAACTCGTGTAGCGCACTCAGCCTGCGTGCAACCTCGTCCTGCACCGCCGGCACAACCAGCTGCTCAACAGGTGGTGGCTCAACTTGCAGACCACCTGGAGGTGCAACCTTAGAACCTGTGCCCTGCTCCACAGCCACTACACGGGGCGGGTCATCAGCACAATCCTGCTACGAAACCCTAGCTGGCTGTCGTCGTGGAGGCATCCTGAAATACATTTAAGACACGCCACAGTCAAAGAGTATATCTGGAGAGATGACTCAAGAAGGACAAGTAAAACCCAAAACACAGTCCTATATGATGCATGCACCATTATGTCCCCGCGACCAGTGTACGAATGTCCCGAGTCAAAAGGCAGGTTATCAGAGTCCTGGTGTATGGATACGTCGGCCGCCGCACCAACACTGGAGTCCCTGGCCTGAAAGTCGAACTCGAAACATCCTAACACTACCGCTATGCAACCCAAAACAAGCTCACAGCTAGACCAGCTACGCTCATAGATCCCAAAGGTGGAACCTCCTCTGATACCACTCTGTCACGACCCGACCCAACGGGGCTCGAGTCGCGACTCCCCAAGCCCGCCTCCAATAGGCCAGGGGCTGGCGACTAGCGCCGAGTAGGCTATCACACACATGGGAGGCATTAGACTATGGTACATGTACACACGCACCCACAAACACCTCCATGCAACAGTGCAAAGATATAGAAACTGAAAAGTAAATGCATGCATACAATCTATCCCAAACCAGAGTGCAACAGCAAAAGTACAAGGGCAAAACAGGGCCCACCAAAAGAAAACTACAAAGCGCATCCAACCTGCTCTGAAGAAGGGGAACGCTGCCACAAACACCCGCCGGAAAGCTCCCTCGGCACAGCTCTAGTAAACACCCCAGTCAAATCGCTCACTAAGCTCCGCCTGCTCCGGGTCCTCCTAGGACTCCGTCAAAAAGCCTGTGGTCTGCACAAGACACAAACATGTGCGGGAAAAGCCCGTGCAGGGGTGAGTATAAACATACTCAGTAGGCACCCCGAAAACCCAAAACCCAAGGGAGCAACTGAAAGGCAATAGTCCGCTCAACCCAGCCAGAGGGAACCCAGACGAGAGAGAAACTTCATCTCGTGACCATCCTCGGCTAAACACAACTAGTCATCTCAGCTCAGGTGTATTCCCATACATACACCTTGAACAATCCAGATATACACAGCTCACGCCACAAAGCCACAAGAGGTACCGACCTCATCACCAGCAACTGTCCACAACAGGGAGAGTACACCACGAACACTGTCATACCAGATGACACTCATCCGAGAGATACACTCCATCGAGATACTCGCAAACATCACAGACGCTCACCCGAGAGACCATGCTCATCGGATAGCATCTCTGAGGAAACCTCACTATAGTAACATAACCACCAAACTCCTCGGAGAGGGGATCGCTGGTAGGGTCCGCTAGGGGGATACCAAGACCCACTCCGGTATACGTAGCTCACAAATAGGGGATCACTCCCAGGGTCTGCTGGGGGATACCACAACCCGATCTGGCATACGTAGTTCCCACAGATAGGGGATCACACCCAGGATCCGCTGGGGGATACCACAACCCGATCTGGCACTCGACAGAAGCTCCACACTCAGATAGAGGATCATCGTCCATATAAAGATGGTCACGACGATACCAAAACCCTATCTGGTATAACTCACGATGTAGGGGATCGAACCGATGATGCCACAACCCTACCGAAACCACGCGCTGAGTAGGGGATCGCATAACCAACGATACCGCAACCCTACCGACACCAAGCGCTGAGTAGGGGATCGTATAACCAACGATGCCGCAACCCTACTATAAACATCACGCTGATTAGGGGATCGTAAACCCAATGATGCCACAACCCTACTATGCACGACCCACCGCGTAGGGGATCATATTCCCGATGATGCCACAAACCCAACGGGGTTAACCTACTAGATAGGGAATCGCTGCCCGTGAATAAGCGGTCACAGCGATACCAAGAACCCGGTCTAGGGTAAAGATGCTAGAGGATCCACTCCGGGCCCACCAGAGGGATTCCACAACTCTAACAGTTTAAACATCCCATCGAGAGGATCACAACCCATACGAAGGTTGTGATACCACACGAACCCTCGTAGGAACGAACCAAGGGAGAACCCTCAACCACTGGTGGTCCAAACGTTGCTAACCCGAGCGACTCGCCCCCAAGCCACACTGCGCACCTCCGAAGCCAAAACCGAGGCCACCATCGCGTTCCACGTGGAAAAACACGCAGGATAGGCTGTTTACTCGCCCGAAACGGAGCACCGGTGAAAACGAAACTATTCACCGTAGCTAGCTCGTGTGGGGCCCACACAACGATCCTGAAACCCATCGGGTGGATCACACCACGGCGATCCCCTCGGAAAAACAAGCGGAATCGACTACTCGCTCGCCCAAAACGGACACCCGGTGAAAAAGGTACTATTCACCGAAGGCCGGCTCGGGTCGGGCCCACGCCTGGATTCCGAAACTCATCGAACGGAACGCACCATTGCGATCCTCTCGGAAAAACACACAAGATCGACTATTCATCCGCCAAAATCGGACTCCTGGTGCAAAAGCTGTGTTTCTCCTCAAACGCCAAAACCCGGCCTCGTGGGGCCCGCACCCCGTTCTCAGTCCCAAGACCCGGAAACCATCTCCAAAAAGTCCGTCGTACCATCAGGGTCTCAACGCCACTGACGGCACGTCAATCGGACGCTCCGGGTAGAAATTACAAAGGCCCGAAGTCGTAAAATAATAAAATAATATTATTTTATACGACGTTTCTAACTCCCGGGCCACGATCCCGAACCATAAAATTCTCAAAGTTATTTCAAAAGGTCCATCTCGATTCAAGGAGCGCGTCGCCGTAAACGGCTCGTAAATCGGAGTTACGGTTTGCGAGTTACGGGGGTTTAAAGAACCCCCGGAACAAACTGGCCGGACCACCGCAGGGTCGCCGGAAACAACCGCGCCGCCGCCGGACTCCGCCGCGCCGCCGCCGGACTCCGCCGTGCCGCCGCCGCCGCCACCGGAAACCGCCGCCGCGCCACCGCGCCGTCGCCGGATTCCGCCATGGCCGCCGCCGGAAAACCGGGTTTTCGCCGGAAAACTTTCGGGAGCCACCGGGAGCACCCCGGTGCTCCAAATTCAGATCCAAAAAAAGATTCGGAAAGCTCGGGACCCGAACTATACAACCCATATGAAAATTTGAAGAAAAACAACTCAAAAACGGGATCCGGGATTGTAAAACTCAAACTGCCTACCTCGCGGGCGAAACACCGACGTTCTGCCTCAGATCCGCGCTCTAGAGCTTCCGATGCGCGCTCCCGGAACGTCCGCCGTCGAATTCTGAGCTCGTGGGCACTCCGTTGGCTCGATTCGGAAGAGTGGCGGTGAATAACAGCAAAGAACGACGAAGAACGATAAATTGGGGGGGGGGGGGCGCTGATATTTATATCCGCTGCCCGCCGGCGCCAAACCAGCCTCGGACCCGACGCCCGATGCGAACAAAAGTAAGGTCACCCCTAGGGTAAACGCACCGTTCTGAACGCAACGGCGGTCTCAGATTTTCCATCCGAGACTCCGTTCAAAAGTTATTTGAGCCGACGCTCGCACACAAACTTGCCACTTATTTACGGAAATGCCCCTAGTGGCGTTTCTCACAGCAGGCCCGCGACCGCAAAGTTTACACCCCGCCTAGGGTAAACGGCACGTTCCGGACGCAACCGTGCCCTCAGATTCCCATTCTGAGCTACCATTTAGGAGATATCACACCCCCTCCACGTTCATAGTATAAAAAAAACTTAATATTTTTATAAAATTAATTCCGGGCACACCGGGCCTTGGAATCGCACGCCGTCTTCGTGCCCAGCTCTGGAATTATTCGTAGAAATATCCCAAAGTCTGACAGGGCCAAAAACCCGAGTCGCTACAGAATATCCAGAGAAAAAGATGTTTTCCGACATACCAGACATGAGTGGTGCTAAGTGGGACCCACATCCCTGTCCTGAATATCAGCCAACATATCACACCATTGCGATCCTCTAGAGAAAGTACACAAGATGAACTATTCAGTTGTTTAAAATGGACACCCGGTGATAAAGTAGGAAATCACCGCCAACTCCCAAAACGGCCCTCACGGGGCCTGCACCAACGTATGGAATTAAAGCGGGCTGATTGCGCCAATGAAATGCCATTGGAAAAACAACCCAAAATCAACTGCTCGCACACCCCGAACAGGCGTCTGATTAAAACGATGTAAAGATCTGCCTGAATCTCGAAAGATGGGCCATGGGGCCCATGCCTAAACTCCGATTTCAATGCCCAAAACCATACTAGAAAACTATGGCTCAACTCCAGGGTCGTAACGCCACTGACGGTGCTCAAAACATACATCATATGTGTCCGCGCTGCCCAAAAAAACAACCCCCGGGAAAACTCCAATTCACTTAAAGGCATGTTGTTCCACCAAGGACCCTCATTTCGTGAATTGAAAATTCTATAAACCATCCTGAAGGCTTCTTATCAACTCCTAGAGTACGCTACCTCAGACATCATGCAAAACAGACACTTGTAACGAGAATTACAGGTGTTCGAATCGAGGGGGAAAAGCCCCTTTTGTTGGACCGTCCTGGGACGGCAAGCGGTTCGGCCGCACGGGCTGGTCGCGGACCTGTGGTCCACGGTTTTGCCGACCGGCCTCAAGTTCGGTTGCTTCTTCCATGCGGAGACCCGTGTTCAGTGGGTCTCTGTCTTCCGAGTGGGGTCAAGCGCTGTGACCCCGGTCTCTGTGTCAACCGGGTGGAGTAGCTGACCGAACCTTCCGATCAGCGCTCCCAGCTCGCCCGGAGGAGCCCCCTGCCGCCTCGCACTGACTCCCTCGACCCTGGCCGCCCGATGTCTATGAGCCTCGGCCACCGCAGCCGCTGAATCCGGACCACAGCACGCCGCCACTAGAGCTCCTCCCTGCCGTCGGAAAAACTCTAAAAAACACCCCGGACTTTGTTGGATGATTGTGAACGCCTCACAGATCGGAATTCAAATCCGAAATAAGAGATTGAAAGCATAGAAAATAAACAAGTGAATTATGGGCTTCGCTCGACAATCAAACAGCATTTCTATGATACAATTTCACTTGAAAGAAGGATTCATAAATTTAAAATGCAAAACCGAAAACCCCTGCCTGTTGGGGCGTAGCCCGATGCTTCACGATGATCCGCCAGACTACCTCACCTCACCGAAAAGGTGGAGGAGAAGATGGAGTTCCCCATTCGTTGGGATCTCCTTGTACCAGGTAAAAAACAACTAGGGGGAGACGGTGAGGAGGGTTACGTGTTTAAATAGAAAAAAAACTTATCCACGCGCCTGTCGGCCCGAACCCAAACATCCGGCGGGGTCGAGATTAAGCCTCCCCTAGGGTAAACACCATACCCTGAGCACAATGGCAGTCTCGAAATATTAATTCGTTCCTCTATTCTAATGTTATCAAATTTAACGTCCGAAGTTGCCTAATTACGAAAATACCCTCGGTGGCATTTTTAACAAAAGGCATGCGACCGCAAAAGTTACACCCCTCCTATGGTAAACGACATGCTCCAGACTCAACGGGGCTCTCGGTTTCCCCATCCAAAAAACCGTTTAAGAGATACTTGCATCATACCATCAAATGAATAAATTATTTATTTTTATTATCCGTTTAACATTCCGTTAACGGGAGAGGGGTCCAAACATACCGCGTCGACATGCATTATGTCGTACCAATGGTAAAAACCCCATTTCAGACCCATCCGTACACTCATATCTCTGGTTCAAAACACTGTTTATGACTTAACCCATTTATTTTGTGTGCCCAGTGTGAACATACTAAAAAATTAATTCCAGCCACACCGGTGCTCAGAATCGCACGCCGTCTATAGGAGCTGCTCTGGAATGACATAAAGAATATTTTAAAGTCATTTATATCAAAAGCTGGGTTTTTACAAAAAAAATTATTATTTCATTTTTAATTAATTTTTATTTAGACAATAAGGTAATTTTTACTAAAAAATTAGTACTTTTCACAATTAATCAAAAAATGATGTTTCTCAGAAAATTCACAAAAAAATCACCCTATGCTAATTTTGAAATTCTGAATTAAAAAATTTAATTTATTTTACCCAATTAAATTTCTAAATTTTTCTAAAATTAATTTTATTTTTTAAATTGATCCATTCATGAATATAATTTTTATAACAATAAAGTACTATACAAAAAATATTATCATTCCTTATATATATATGTTTTTTATACACAAAAAAATATTAGAAAATTTGATATTAATAAGTTTAAAGGATATGTTTTAATTATTTAAATTAAATAATTAATACCATAAAATGATAAGTTTCCTAGAAACATAGTGTTGTCTACATTGTATTCCATGTTGGTGTTGCTTGTAGTGTAAGCTAAGTCAGAATTCTATGTAGCGCAAGAAAGGATTGTATTGTGTGTGAAAGAAATATGTTACATTTTGTTTTAATATATATATATATATATATATATATATAATGAACTATTTTAAGTGTTATGGGAATTGAAAAGTATTGAAAAGTTAAATTAATTCGAAAAATGTTGGGCAAAAATCCCTCAAGGTATCATTGAAGCCTTTTTGAGGTGATTGTGTTTGTTGACAAAGTAGACATCTGAGTTGTGATTGTTGACAAAGAGGATTTCATGATGGAATGTCGAGTTCAAGAGCTGAGGTCAACGATCCATGTTTGATTCAAGAACGTCGATAAAAGGAATGGAAGATCTGGAGGCGGTACAAAAGAACAGATACAAGGTGGCGCCGTTTTCCAGTGTTTGCCAATTTTTTGGGCCTGAAAATCGGCAAATGAAGAAAAGTGTTTTTGGCAAAGGGACTTGCGCGCCGCGAACATGGAGTATAGGAAACTTGCGCGCCACATGTTTTTCAAGATCAGAAGATCAAAATATGGCTAAGGAAATAGGTTCGCGCAAGTTTGGGAGTTGGTCGCGCAAGTGTCTAAAAGAGAGGAGACTTGCGCGCCGTCGCGCAGGGTGGTCAGATTGCCTATAAATACCGGACCACCCCTCCTCATTTCTCACCGGAGTTCAAGACGAGAGCTCCCGTCGCGCAAGTGTGGTGGTCGCGCAAGTGGTGTGTGTGGTCGCGCAGGTGGGACTTGCGCGCCAGTTGTTGAAGTTGTGCGCCGGTGTTAGAAGTTGCGCGCCGGTTTGCAGTTGCGCACCAATGGTGGTTTGGGCGTAATGGGAAGAGAGTCGCGCAAGTTTGGAGTTGAGGAAGCCTGTGTCGCGCAAGTGTCAGAGGAGGACTTGCGCGCCCGTTGTGACTTGCGCGCCGATACTTGCGCGCCGAGGTTGACTTACGCGCCAAGTAAGGTTTTGTTCCTGTAGTGATTTTCAGACTGTGTGGAAGCTGGAAGTTTGCCCGATACCTTCGGTGCAAAGAGATATTCATCAACGGGTGAAAGTTAAACTTCAACAGAGCATCTACATACAAGAGAAGATGCATTCTTTCAAGAAAATGAAGAGACCTACAGATCTATAAACTGTGAGTGGATTCCATCCAAGAGCAGTGAGCTCAGGAAGAGGAAGAAGGTGATCCTCTCCACCGGCAGTGAGCCAGAGAGAGAGAAACAGGGAGTGACCCTTGGGAAAGCAGTGAGCGGACCCAAAACAATGTAAAGGCAGTGAGCCTGGGCATAGAAGTGATCTAGCCCGAATCTTGTAATCCACAGCTAGTGAAGATTAGTGGAATTTGGTACGACCGGCAACCTGTCGGCGTATGCTCCTTGGACGTAGCCCTTAGCGGTGAACCAAGTAAAATTGATGTGTCATGTGCTTGCTTTACTTTCTGTTTATATCGTGCAACAGGGAAAAGAGAGAAGAGTGTTTTGCTTAACAGCGAAACAAGATCAGAACGGGCATTAATTTTTAATTAGTCATACCCTGATTCACCCCCCCCCCCTCTCAGGGTATCCAGCCTAGTGGACCTAACAAGTGGTATCAGAGCGAAAGGTTGAAAGTTGTTCTTCTCTCAATGGAGGTAACCAATCATAAAGGGATTCCGATCTTCGACGGATATAATTTTCAGATATGGAAGAATCGGATGTAACACTATTTCCGATCCTTGGGAATGGATGTGTTTTCAGCAGCTATGCATGGTATCACAGCTGATATTAATAGTGGTGCCTTATCAGAAGCTGAGCATAGAGAGTTGGATGCTGATTCCAAAGCAATCAATGCCTTAGGGGGAGGCCTTTCCAATCCCATCTACACAAAGGTGATGTCATGCAAAACGTCACATTCCATGTGGGAAAAGCTTTTGAATATATATGAAGGGGACACAAAAGTCAGAGAGGCAAAGCTGCAGGTGTTGTGGAACAAATATGAAGATCTGAAAATGAACCCGAATGAGTCTGTTGACGCATTCTTTGATAGGGTAAACATTGTTGTGGAAGATATGCGAGGTCTTGGAGAAGTCATTGAAGACATAAAGATTGTAAAGCGCATCTTGAGGAAACTTCCACCTCGGTTCAATCCGAAAGTTTCAGTACTAGAAGATAAAGATCCAAAAGAGCTGACATTGGACAATTTGCACAGTACCTTGGTTGCATATGAAATGAGGAACGATGATAATGAGGCTGTGGAAAAGGGGAAGTCTAAAGAGGTGGCATTTAAGGCCATGAAGAAGCTCACCATTGAAGATTCTAATGAAGAAGAAGATACAGATGAGGTGATGTCATTCCTTTCTTCGAATCTACAAAGAGGAAGAGGAAAGTTTAAAGGTAAACTTCCACTAGCATGCTTTAGATGTGGAAAGGTTGGTCATCTTGCGGCAAGATGCCCCAAGAAGTTTCAAGATGATGATGATGATGATGACGCTGAAATTCCCAAAAAGAAGTCTTCAGCTTTTGTGAAAGGGAAGAAGCAATTCAAGAGAAATTTCTTCAAGAAAAAGAATCTTCTCTCACAAGAATTTGAAAGTTCAGATGAGTCTGAGGATGAAGAAGTTGAGGAAATAGAAAATTGCAGAGATCGTGGGGTAAATGCCTTGGTGGCAATTGTTGGTAGTTCTCAAAAGGGAGAAGAAGCTGATACTAAAGAAGAAGAAGAAATTGAAGGGAGAATTGATATGGAAGCCGAATTGGAAGCAGCTCTTGAGGAGATAGATGTTTGGAGAGCCAAAACGAAGAAAGCCAATAAAGTGGTTCGTGATGCCAAACTCTACATGCAACAACAGGATGAAGAAAAGTCTGAGCTGTTAGAAGAAATTGAAAGACTAAAATCCTCAACACCAGAGAGCTCAGAAAATATTGTTGAGTATAAGCTTAAAATTGAGGAACAAAAGAAGGAAATTGATTGTCTGACAAACACAGGAAAGGAGCAGGTTAGATGTATCAAAGAGCTTGAAGAAGAAGTGGTCAGTCTGCGACAAAAACTCAAGGATCAAGATAAACTCTTGACCCCCAATGTGATATCTGAAAAGCAGTCTATTCAGAAGACAGAGAAGATGAAAGCGGAGCCTAGCAGTTCAGTAGGAAAGAAACAGCAATTGAGCTCAGATGTTAAGGTCGTTTCTGGGCTTAGTCAAGAACAAAAATTGGCGCCAATTGCAGTCAGACCGCAAGCACTCATCCCGAAAGTGAAGGTTGATTTGGGAACAAAACAGAATCAGAATATTCAGAGATCCCAAAGGGGAAATCACAGTGCTGAAATATCACGAGGGAATGCATCCTATATCAGGTGTTATTGCTGTGGGAAAATGGGACATTCACAGTTTGTGTGTTCCATAGCCAAGAGATACAGAAGGGAACATGAGCAGAGACGGCAGCCAAACAGAGAACGGTTTTCCAGAACACATTTTGAAGGACACTGTTTTTGGTGCGGAGGATTTGGACACATGGCTAGGTATTGCACATCAATCATTCAGAGAAATGTGTCAAAGAATAATCAAAATGTTCGCAAGCGGCAGATCAATAAACCAACAAGTGAGCTAAAAGTTCAGAACAGATTTGCAGCTCTGCAAGATGAGGATGGTCCATCATACTCTGAGAAAGAACAGAAGCCTCAATCCATGCCGAGTGTGAAAGAAAAAGTATGGACCAAGAAGAAGAAAAATGAGAAGGCTGTGGTGGCGGAGATTGCCCTTAAAGCATCAGATCGATCTGGTGTTTGGATCCTTGATAGTGGTTGCACATCCCACATGACGGGTAATAAGGATCTTGTTACAGGCATCAAATATGACAAAGAAGGAGTTGTCAAATTTGGAAATGATGAAGGCCTGAAGATTGTTGGCTCAGGGAAAGCTAAGTTTGGGGGCAAAGAGATGAAACGCGCTGATGTCTTGGTAGTAGAGGGTCTCAGTCATAATCTACTCAGTGTCAGTCAACTATGTGACTCTGGGCACTCTATCCAATTTACCAAGAAGATGTGTATTGTGAAAGGAAAAGATGGAGCAGCTGTTCTGCAGGGAAAAAGGTCAAAGGGAAATCTCTATCTTGTAAGTGGGGAAGAAGATACTTGTCTTTTATCCAGAGAAGAAGAAAACCAGTTGTGGCACAAGAGACTTGGTCATCTATGCCAACCATCTATGGAGGATCTCGTTAAATGTGATGCTGCTAGAGACCTTCCCAAACTATCACGTGATCGCACTCATACATGTGATGCTTGTCAGCAAGGGAAAATCATCAGAAAGACATACAGGCCAAAGGAACAGAAATCAACTAGAGTGCTCGAATTGGTGCACGCTGATGTATGTGGACCTATCTCACCACGAGCTATAAATGGGAAAAGGTACTATGTTCTTTTCATTGATGACTATAGCAGAATGGCCTGGGTATTCATCATAACCCATAAGACAGAGGTATTCAGTTGCATAAAGCAGTACAGGAGGGAATCAGAAAAGATGCTTGGGCAGAAAATTCTGAAGTTTCGTACTGATAACGGTACGGAATTTACAAACAGTCAGGTTGAAAACTATCTCGAGAAACATGGGATAAGGCATCAAGTTTCATCAGTGAGAACTCCCCAACAGAATGGAGTAGTAGAAAGGAGGAATCGGATCATTAACAACATGGCCAGAACAATGCTTATTGATAAGGACCTACCAGAGAAATTTTGGAAGGAAGCAGTTTTGACATCGGTCTATGTTTCAAACAGGTCCCTGTTATGTCCGAAGCAAGGGAAGACTCCGTATGAACTGTAGTACGGAAAGAAGCCAACATTGAAATACTTTCGAATCTTTGGAAGTAAGTGTTTCATTCTCAACAAAGAACATCATAGGATGTTTGAGGCACGAGGAGATGAAGGGATATTCCTTGGCTATTCAGGGAAAAGCAAAGAATATAAATGCTTCAACAAGAGGCTGGGAAAAATTGTTGAGAGTAATGATGTCACTATAGTCGAAAATGAACAGACTGCTCAACGACCCAGTGAACAGTACCTGGATGAAAGTGATGATGAGATAAGCAACCCAAGGGGAGTAGAAGTGGCAGAAACTGATTCAGAAGAAGATACTGATGATGAAGAGGAAAGTGTCAAGTCGGTGTCTGCGAGGAAGCCAAAGAGTCGAGCTGAGATTGATAGGCAGAATATCATTGGTGATCAAACAGCTCCAGTTCAGACTCGAAGAATGAAATCATCACAGCAAGCATCGTTTTTGTCTCAAGTAGAGCTGAAATGTTTTTCTGATGCAGCTGAAGATGAAAACTGGGTTCAGGCCATGAACGAAGAGCTTGATCAGATTGAGAAGAACCAGACATGGGAGATTGTTTCGAGGCCAGCAGACAAGAATGTCATTGGGACCAAATGGGTCTATCGCAACAAGATGAATGAAGATGGCACAGTGATTCGCAACAAAGCACGTCTAGTGTGCAAGGGGTACTCCCAAATAGAGGGAATTGATGTTGATGAGACATTTGCACCGGTTGCAAGGCTGGAGACAATAAGATTATTCCTAGCCATCACAGTGCAAAGGAAGTTCAAAGTGTTCCAGATGGATGTCAAATCCGCATTCTTGAATGGGGTTCTGGAAGAGGAAGTGTATATTGAGCAGCCAGATGGTTTTCTCATTCATGAGGGTGAGAACAAAGTTTGCAGGCTGAAGAAGGCATTGTATGGGCTGAAACAAGCACCAAGGGCATGGTACTCAAGGCTTGATCAGTACTTGAAGAAGCTTGGTTATCAGCGTGGAGGAGTTGATTACAATCTCTATTTCAGCAATGACAGTAATCAAAAGATGATGGTGCTAGTGTATGTCGATGACATAATTTTTGGCGGATCAGATGAAGCTCAGTGCAGACAATTTTCTGAATTCATGAAAAATGAGTTTGAAATGTCAATGATTGGAGAGCTAACGTTTTTCCTTGGTCTACAGGTGACACAAGGAAGGAATGGAACTTTCATTTCTCAATCCAAATATGCCAAGGAAGTTCTAAGAAGTTTTGGAATGGATAATTCCAAGGAAATGAAGACTCCGGTTGCTACCCGGATGAAATTATCAAAAGATGAGGATGGCAAGGCAGTTAATATCACAGAATACAGGCAAATCATTGGAAGTCTGTTGTACTTAACCGCAACAAGGCCTGATATTGTTTTCGCCACATGCCAAGCAGCGAGATATCAATGCAATCCCAAGGAAAGTCACATGCTTGCAGTGAAAAGAATACTTCGGTATATCAAGGGCACGGTGGACTTCGGTTTGACATACAACGACAAATCTCAGACAGAGTTATTGGGATATACTGATGCAGATTGGGCCGGTTCAGCAGATGATAGAAAATCAACGTCAGGTGGTGCATTCTATCTTGGTGGATTGTGTATTTCTTGGCTAAGCAAGAAACAAGATTGCATTTCATTGAGCACCGCAGAAGCTGAGTATATAGCGGCCACTCAAGCATGCACACAGTTATTGTGGATGAAGCAGCAGCTTGAGGATATGGGAGTTGAAGTAAAGTCTCCGATCGGAATCTAGTGTGACAACTCAAGTGCTATAAATCTTAGCAAAAATCCTGTCCATCATTCCAGGACAAAGCACATTGAGATCAAGTATCATTTCATCAAGGAGAAGGTTGAGCAGGGAATCGTGAAGTTGGAGTATGTGCCTACAGAGCTACAGGTTGCAGACATTCTGACAAAGGCCTTACCCAAGGAAGCTTTTGAGAGGCATCGACTAGCTCTGGGAGTTCAGTCGATTCCCCGCACTTGAAATAGTGTGGACGCGGGATCATCCCCCTCTCCCCGAGGTATGCTGTGTTTTCTCTACTGTGCTAATGTGTTCTCTACTATGTTACAGACTACAAAGGCGTGACCTTTGGGTTCGTTGACAAAGGGGGAGAAAATAGTGATTGTTCAAGGGGGAGACAATGTGGAGATTTGATAAATCATGAATGATAAGGGGAGAAGCTGACAGGTGGAGCAGCCAATCATGAATGATAAGGGGAGAAGCTGACAGGTGGAGCAGCCAGATAGGGGGAGTTGAAGCTAGTTGAACGTGCTTAGCCAGAGCTTAGCTTGGACAAACACAGGAAATATGGCTAAAGAGGTGTTGAAGCTGTGAGCAGAAAGGGGGAGCGTATTAAATCTGACGATGCTAGAAGTGATCGATCAAAGAATAGATATCACGACAGCTGAGGATCGTGATAAAAGCAGAAGAGTGGTGTTGGACAGTGTTTGGTGTCAACAATGGATGTTAGAGACAAAGTGATTCATTGATGAACTTTTCATTTACTCTTGTTTCTCACGCCGAGCATTGCTCATGTGGGCTTAGAGTATGTGTTGAGTAAATCCTTGGTCGCTATCAGAATCGCAATGTGGCGAATGGAGGTTGAAGAATCAATGACGTATCTTTGTTTGGAAGAGTTGTCAACAAACCCAAAGGGGGAGATTGTTGGGCAAAAATCCCTCATGGTATCATTGAAGCCTTTTTGAGGTGATTGTGTTTGTTGACAAAGTAGACATCTGAGTTGTGATTGTTGACAAAGAGGATTTCATGATGGAATGTCGAGTTCAAGAGCTGAGGTCAACGATCCATGTTTGATTCAAGAACGTCGATAAAAGGAATGGAAGATCTGGAGGCGGTACAAAAGAACAGATACAAGGTGGCGCCGTTTTCCAGTGTTTGCCAATTTTTTGGGCCTGAAAATCGGCAAATGAAGAAAAGTGTTTTTGGCAAAGGGACTTGCGCGCCGCGAACATGGAGTATAGGAAACTTGCGCGCCACATGTTTTTCAAGATCAGAAGATCAAAATATGGCTAAGGAAATAGGTTCGCGCAAGTTTGGGAGTTGGTCGCGCAAGTGTCTAAAAGAGAGGAGACTTGCGCGCCGTCGCGCAGGGTGGTCAGATTGCCTATAAATACCGGACCACCCCTCCTCATTTCTCACCGGAGTTCAAGACGAGAGCTCCCGTCGCGTAGGTGTGGTGGTCGCGCAAGTGGTGTGTGTGGTCGCGCAGGTGGGACTTGCGCGCCAGTTGTTGAAGTTGTGCGCCGGTGTTAGAAGTTGCGCGCCGGTTTGCAGTTGCGCACCAATGGTGGTTTGGGCGTAAAGGGAAGAGAGTCGCGCAAGTTTGGAGTTGAGGAAGCTTGTGTCGCGCAAGTGTCAGAGGAGGACTTGCGCGCCCGTTGTGACTTGCGCGCCGATACTTGCGCGCCGAGGTTGACTTACGCGCCAAGTAAGGTTTTCTTCCCGTAGTGATTTTCAGACTGTGTGGAAGCTGGAAGTTTGCCCGATACCTTCGGTGCAAAGAGATATTCATCAACGGGTGAAAATTAAACTTCAACAGAGCATCTACATACAAGAGAAGATGCATTCTTTCAGGAAAATGAAGAGACCTACAGATGTATAAACTGTGAGTGGATTCCATCCAAGAGCAGTGAGCTCAGGAAGAGGAAGAAGGTGATCCTCTCCACCGGCAGTGAGCCAGAGAGAGAGAAACAGGGAGTGACCCTTGGGAAAGCAGTGAGCTGACCCAAAACATTGTAAAGGCAGTGAGCCTGGGCATAGAAGTGATCTAGCCCGAATCTTGTAATCCACAGCTAGTGAAGATTAGTGGAATTTGGTACGACCGGAAACCTGTCGGCGTATGCTCCTTGGACGTAGCCCTTAGCGGTGAACCAAGTAAAATTGATGTGTCATGTGCTTGCTTTACTTTCTGTTTATATCGTGCAACAGGGAAAAGAGAGAAGAGTGTTTTTCTTAACAGCGAAACAAGATCAGAACGGGCATTAATTTTTAATTAGTCATACACTGATTCACCCCCCCCCCCCCTCTCAGGGTATCCAGCCTAGTGGACCTAACAAAAAATAATAATTTTCAAAATATTGGGGTGATAAAATATCTCTATTAGAAATGAAATGGGATAAATTCATTAAATGATCTATTATAAAAAACATATGTCACCATTATGTGTTGTACATTATAATACATTAAATATTTTCAAGTTTAAATGAACCCATTTCTATTTTAGATTGGGTTCAGGATAAAACATCACTACATGCCACTATATTTCAGCTTTTAACTACTGATAAGTGATGCATCACTCCATGAATCCCATTATATCAATATTTATCCCTAACTGGTTTTATTATTTATATTTCATGTAACATCTTCATAATAATATGATGTTGAATTAATTTGAAGTCATTTAATAACCTAATTATCTCCTCAAACTTTCCTATATGTACCTATATATAGGCATGGACATGAAGAACCACATCTTTTTTACGGAACCATCTCAATAATGGATCCCCAACATATATGTTTTAAATTAGTTCAAAAACTAAAATATCAAAAAAAACCTCCTCGAGGTCTGATTCAGAAGTCATGAAAAAACAGAGGTTGATTTCATAGATTTTATCCAATGAGGCTCCTGAACATCCAAATGCAAATATAAAAAGCATATATCACCCACTACTCAGCATTTGATTCCAACATTTATTGAGTCAACATATTTCCACTCAATTTTTTAAAAATAAATTATCGTGTTCAAATATCATATACCTTATTCTAGTTTATGGGCCTTAGATACAAGACCCACCATCCTATTTAATGGTTTAGGTTTTGTTGTGAAAATCTGAAATTCAAACCCCAATTATATGTATAGACAAAAAAATATCTCTACAAATATATATTTCTACAGACATCTTGGATATTGTACCCCTAAAATAACACTATCTAGTTAGTGGAATAATTTTTTTCCTTTCATTTAATATTTATTGAGCCATAAGGAACAATTTGATCCACCTATATTAGAACTTCTCCATGACCAACTGCAAATTTTTGGCAATGCATAGTATAATCAAAAAATGGGTCATGTATGGTCATGATTGATGGTGAGGCCAACAAATAATTCATTTCTTGTAATTCCTTCCCACAATAATCTGACCAAAAAAGCTTCAGCCATTATATAATTAAACTAGACATATGTTCTTTGATATTGGATAAATCATTAATAACTTTTTAATAATACCATACAAGCCCTAGAAATAATTGAATATAAAAGTTATTTTTGGTTCTCTATCAATATACAATAGCTTCAACCATCTCATGGTCGACTAACACTATAGCCTATGTGATACCACCTATTAAAAGTGAACTTTTTAAATATAGATCTTATATCTATATAGGTTGGTGTATAGAGGATTCACTCTCTACATACTCAAGATGACATATGTTTTTTTCATGATCATCCTTAGAAATGGTGTACAGTAATATTTCAATGAGGAGAAAAAAATGATACAATCATGGATGATTGATCCAATTTATCATTTCCAGGAATAATACATGTGCCTTTGTCAATACAAATTAAATTTACCCGAACACATATATGATATACATTCACTATATAGATGTTTGGAATATATCAGATGTTCTCACAGTTAGCTGGTGTCTCCCTAAACACAGGTCAATGTTTAAAATATACACAACCCTCTATTTCTAAAAAATATATCATCTATGAGTGGAAGGGGATATTTTTTCTTGACTATAATCTAGTCCATACTATAATAATTCAAATAAAAGAACAAGGATATATATTACTTCTTGTAGAATAATTTGGTGTAACCCTATGATGATGAACTATGTCGTACGAATCCCGTAGCATCAATATCATAGATCTATACATTCATCAGTTGAATCTATTACAAGTTCCATCTTACTGGGTATAAGACAAAAAATTTCATCTCCATGGGAAAAATAAACAAATAACTATTTCTACCTCTATTTTTGGTAAGATAAAGAAATAATTATAAAAGATATAAATAATAAAGTAAACTACTATATGATATTTTTTATGTTATTAATTTCCATAATGTAGAATATTTATTTCAAAATATTCCATATTGTAATCTAATATTATTCGAACTAGTCTTTCAGGACTAGCCCAAATATTCCATTAACGATTATATATATAGATACCCCATAATATAAATAAAAAGGTAACTACACATTGATAGTACTCCATATGATCCTGGTATAGAACTATACAATCCATTCCATAATTAAAAAATAATCCATTAACATATAACACATGTTTCTCCAAAAGAAAATAATTGACCCAAATTTTGAGAGAAAAATTCTGAAAACAACTAATTCCCTCTAATCGCACCTAAAATGGTGTATTAATGTCTATAAATCCATCCAAATATCCCACATCCAATCAACCTATATTGAAAATTTTAGAATATATAACAAAATTTAAATTTCTATTATCAAATAAGTAAGAATAAATGATAGATTCTATAAGATTCATATCATTATCATTGGAAGGACCAATAAAAAGTTTTTTGGAGTAGATGATGTAGCATGAAACTGACTGAACCTATTTCCCATGGCTCGAGCCTAAATTCCGTGAGTTGCTTCCCCCTACTGATACTGTCTCTCTTATGTTGAGGCATTGTGCCCTTACAATACCAAATGTGACAAGTGGCACTCCAGGTACATATATGATGAAGCTTTGCTTAGTCCCCCATCAGTATAGGTTCCTACCATGATACTCCTACACCTTTATATTTTTGATATCTCCAGCAGAACATTTCTAGGGGTCTCATCATATTCCATGCTCAGTTATCCCTTACAGGAAAAAAGTCACTGAAAGTGGTTAGGGGAATTATTTCCAACATGATAGTGCTACCTTGGACTAAATTCCTGACATGGTTTCCCACTCCCCAATCTACTCCTCCCAACACTCCATTTCAGTAAATTCTTATAGTTGTGTTTCCTAATTCTTGAATAAGAAAATCATAATTGTCTGTCAAATACTACCTTTTAGCCATGCGTTACCTCCAGTAGGATTTGTTCAGTGATGAGATCATGGTTTATCACATTAGATATGCTTTTTATGAAAACCATCACATATGACATGATTTTAAACCAATGTAAATCCACTATGTGGTACAACACACACACAAACACGAACACACAAACACACACACACACATATCATATCCTTATCATGAGGGAGATAAACAGAAAAATTTGATAACATTTCTTGCTTATTTATTTGTTGAAATTATCTGATATACCTTGTTTATGATCTCTAGAAACCTATAATTTCTCATAATATAATGGTATAAGACACAAAGAAACTTATCAATGAATAATATGCATTTCTTATACTCATATTGTATAGCATGTACTATGATATACCACTAGTGTATAGCTGGTCCCCATGTAATATAGGTATATATATTAACCCTCCTCTATATAGGTTTCTCTTTTTTACTATCGGTAATTTAAATGAAAATTATACTAAAATCTACATCCCAAGGGAACACATCCCCATTGAATTTTTTGGCGGGGGGGGGGGGTCTATAGTAATAACAACGTCATCAAATCATATATAGATGGAATAGAACTATTATTCCTCCTCTGTAAAGACCACATAACCTCCATTAATCTATCTCCATATTGATCATCAATTAGATTCCCTCAAGCTATATAACTTACCTTTTATTACATGTGTGGGGTTATCTAATAACGACAATCATAATTTTTAAATGTAGGATAATGTCGATACATTAACATTATGTTTGAAAAAAAAACCTTAGATTTCAAGGTTCATAACGTGATAAAACTCATAAGGACAAGTAAACAAATAGTAACCACATACTGAATTTTATATAATTTAATGGCATCACAAGTGAATTAATCATATTTTAACACATTAATTTTATTACATTAATCATGTATGTCATTAAATTTCATAGAAAATAAATGAATACCTATCATGAAAAATAAAATTATCCATTATTTAATCAAAAAATAAATACTATGTTCAAGGGTATACAACACGTAAAACATTAAAAGAAATGTATATATACCATCGTAAATTATCTTTAAAATTATAATATATAAATAGTTGTATATTAATTATATAATATATATAAATGAATATATATATATATATATATAACAAAAAAATAATCTAAAATTCTACTTGAATGTTGTAATCAATTAGTATGGATATTAATATAAAAAAATATATTTTTATTTTTTCAATTAATATTATATTAGGTTTATTTTTAAAATGTCATAAAAAATTGTTAATATATATATTTTTAGATGAATAAGTGTTTTAATGATGTTTCATAGTTTTTATTTTTTGTTAAATTTATCACTTTGAGGAAATGAATAATAAAAATTTATTATTTTTTTATCATGCTCATATTTTCTTAATATGATAATTTGTAAATTGTTTCTAAAAAATTTCATTTTTAGGTCAATATACAATGATACTTTAATTGAATATCCCACAAAATTTGTAACATCACTTGGATATGGAAATCATAAAAAATTAGAAACCATACTCTTGACCAAATATATTTATTTTATATAACATTATATATTTTAATATATCATGTTTGATTTACAATCCTACATTTTAAATTTTATAAAATATGGAATATTTTCTCCAAAATTATTTTAAAAACATTATTTTATATTATTTTAAAAATATATTTTTTAAATTAAATAAAATAATTGGATACATAATTTAAAATAATTGGGTTAAAATTATCTTAAAACGGCCACATTATTTTTAGTCATGAAGATTAAGTTAACAAGTATAACATTTCGATTTAATGTTTAATTGATTATATTTTAATGTGCAATATTCTTTCAAAATAGATCAATTTTAAAATTATATGATTCAATATAAAATTAATGTTCGAATATATTACAATAAACATATAAAAATGAATTTACATCTATTTAATGGTAACTAATAATAAATATGGCTCTGGATAGTTAATGGTTCAGCACAATTTTTTTAGAAAAAATTGTTTTCTGATCACAATAAATTATTGAAATTAATGGTTCTTCTTAATTAATTTAAAAAATAAATTATGCTAAATTGATCAAAAGTATCGAATCCCCATTTATTAATTTTTTAACATCCATCTAATTATATTTTTATTTCTAAAATAATTGATTTTATAAACATTAAATTAAGAGTAATCAGTGTTTATATGACTAATTAAATGGTGGTTGAATTTTTCAAAATCATCCAGACCATTAGAATTTTTTTAAATTTTTTTAGTGTATTAGATAATTTTATTATTAAAATTATCTCACCTAAAATTCATAACATACAATTCTTAATCCTTACATACCATTATTATCCATGGAAATGTCCCTCTTTCACACATAAAAAATGGGGACAATTACACCCTCTGACAACTCCACTAATATTTTTAATATTCATAAAAAACATAAATAATTTCAAAATACATGTAGTTATTTAATCAACATAATTAAAATATTCACCAAAAGTTATCTTAATATTGTAAATATAATTCCCTCATCAAGAGGAATCTCAAATTTTCAACATAGGTATCATATCTTTATTAACGATTTGTTATTATTCTTTCATATAAATTTAAATCCTGAAATTAAAATAATAATAAAATAAATATCACTATATTTTTGAGATTTTAACATAGTTATTGTACATTCATTATATACTCCCATCAATCAATATGGAATACTTACAATGTCTCTTAATATGCTATAAAAAATTATCTATTCTACAACGAAACACTTCCGTTTTTCATCAAAACCACTCATTTATTGTAACAATTATGGTATTGGAGAATAAATATGTTTAATATAATGTATTAATGGTTATAAAATGATAAATTTCTATCCAAATTTAATTGTCTCATTTATTGAGTAATAAAATCACCAGCCATTTCTCATGGGGACTACCACCTCAATGCATGATTTTTTTTAAATTTTCAACTAGTTTTACGTTATTTTTCTTGAGATCATAAAATGTAGTTCTCTAATAAAAAAATTGAAAAATAATGATTACTTTTGATTATATTTGATTACAGAAGTAACATCTCCTTACTCAAATTCCTCAATTGAGTTAAATCATGTTCATGATTGGGTTGATTTGTCCACCAACCTGAAAAATTCTATAATATGTCATCATGGATTAATATTATAGAAAAAAATAATTTTATAATATGTTATAAATATGAAAATATGTATTTTTATAATTATTTTTATGGTGTAAAACAGTATTTGAATTTTTAATTAAGAAATCCCACATCATAATTAAAAAATTAGGGAAAAATGTTTATTTTTGATTTTATATTCTATGATAATTTCTAATGAAGCATGAATGTAAATTTAAAATTAATGACAATTATTTAGTTCTATATTATATAAAATATTATTATCTTTTAATTATTATGTATGCAAGAATAATGAATACCAATAATGCTCATACTAATCAATTAGAAAGGGTAAAAATTTCAAGCACCTCGTGTGGGAAGAACGGAATAGAAAAAATAACACACATGAAGGAAATGATTATGATATAAAATTGAAAATAGTTTCAGGTGTTAAAATTTATTAAATATATTACATTTAAATTTTTATGTTTTTATGATCGAGGTTAGGTAACTTTCAACTATGCTGATTAACAAGGTACAGAATTTATTATCTCAAATTTGAATCCCTAGAAACACTATGATGTTTTTCATTTTAGATGGTATTAATAATTCTCAATATTCATTATTTTCACTATTTTATTATATTTAATAGAATTTTACATTTATTATTATTATTATTATTGTGGATTTTATTTAAATGGTTTGATGGTTGTATGCATTTTGGTGCTATATTCTCTTTATTGAGATAATTTTTTATATTTTGCATCAATACCAAATTTATTGGACTTATATACTGTATATGGATTTCAATTGGTATACTCCATGATTTAATACATGGTATGTAACGCCCCGACCCCAGCTACCCAGAGTCGGTGCATTACTTCGTAACATTGGCCTGATCACAAAAGATAAAGTCTCGAAAGACCGATTAGTTTAGTAGCCTTGGAAACACTAGATACATTCATAAGTCTTTCATTCCATCAAAAAGTAAACAAACTACAATAACATGGTCTTCATAGTCCACACTCATATCCTCACTGACTATTCTTGCAAGTCAGTCATAATACACTTCTTCACATCCTGGAAAATATTAAAACATTGAAAGGGGTGAGCTCAGATGCTCAGTAAGGATAACAATATTGCGGAAGCTTTTATAAGAAAACATAAGCATTTAAGGCAATGTATAACTAAAACAAAAGCCTTATTGAACTTGAACTTCAGCATAATATGGCAAAAGTAAAATAAAAGAATGTCATTACTTACTCACATGGATATTCTACTAGACAAATAATCACATGAAATATCAATAACCACTTTCATAATGAGGGAATTTATAATGCCAGACGTTCTGAAACATTTTGTCAAGGCCTCGGCCAAGACGTCTAAAATGATTAAGGCCTCGGCCAAAACCATAAATCAAATTGGGAAATGGACTTGGCCAATTCCACATCTAGTTGTCTCATGAGACCTACCGATGTATCGAGGAGCTATAGCGGGCTCCACCCGTCACATATTAAGTCCAATATATTCCTCATATGAATAGGTTTAAACATAACATAAATATTCGTATTAAAACTAGCATACGAAATGTCAAAAATTTCTCCATAAACTATGGATGGTATAAAATAACACATCCACAGTCAAATATTTCACAAAATGTTCAATGGAAGTTTTGTATCATAAATCAATTTCAATTAAACTTAAAACCCATCAAAAGATGTTGACATGGATGAAATCAAAGCTATTTGAGAGAAATATCTCTCCTTTTTGAAATCATTTAAAAGTCCCATAATTATAAAATAATACATTTACTTTGAAAATATTCTTATAAGCTTGTTAGGGAAGCTTCGACGAAGTTATAATGGCGGAAAATAGCCGCACCCGCCGTATAAGTAAAAAAACATTCTTACCTTAAATTTATCAAAAAGGTCAAAAGTACATTGTTTGGAAAACGACGGTAAGATTCCTTTCAAAAACGTATAAGGGTATAAATGACTTTAACCCATTTTCCATTTAATAGTAATTTTTTTTTGAAAGACATTTTTAAGAAACATGGATGTGGATGATAACGAGGTCCCAGTAGATAATTATGTATAAACAACCTTGGATAATGAAGAGGTTGTGAAGTAAACCCTTACCTTGTACTTTTCCTTGGTTGGGGTAGGTTAACCTCCTGTATAATGGTGAAATAATTGTTATTAAATTATACAAGAATCATATACATTCATATGATATCATATATGATCTTTTAACATTGCTTTGTTAACAATATCTTAGATTTATCATTGTTTCGGGTGTTAACTTACTCGTTTTCTTTTATATGTTTTGTTATGTAAGTTGTGTTTTTCATGGATAGGTTGTATCTTATTCATATCCAGAATGATATCATGTCCTTAAACATTATTTTTAAATCATCAAATGATAATTATACTTGAATGGATACGACGGAGAATGCATCTCATCGCGTTCGTGGAGACGGTAGTCCGTACGTACGCACGAGCGACAATATCATTATTTTGATATTAAAATAATATATAATTGGATAGTATATCATATATACAGAATCATTATCATGTTATATTTATTATTTACATGAATTACATATCATTATTATACCCATCTAAATAATAATATATTGAATAACAATTACACCACGACGTGGAGACGGTAAGCCGTACGTACGCACGTATGGTGACATGTCATTCAAATGATGGGTAGAATACTGAATATAGTTGTTACATATTTATAATAAAATCACAGTATATATAAGATACTGGAGTTATAATTTTAGAATTTAAATAATAAACAAAGAGGGAGTGGAAGAAGAAAGAAACTTGAAAGAGGGTGATGAAAATGTTACCTCTTCTTCGGGTTCTTCCTTTTGATTTGATCAAAAGGACTCCTTAGGATGGCTTTCTGACTAAAGTAAAGCTTCTAGGATGAAGGGAGAGAATTTGGGAGAGTATTTGGGCAGAGTTTGGCCGAACCAAAAGGCTTGGAAGTTTGAATAAGGTGGTAGAGGTGGGGGCCTTTTATAAGAGGAGAGGAGGGGCTCTTTTGGAAAGATTGAAATGTTACATTATTATACAATGCTTTTCGGATTCTAAAGGTACCACACTTATATAATTCGTGGATAAGGTGATAAGGGTTCGAAATCTCCTCATCCAATAGGCTTTGGACAAGTGTAAGCCTTGTATTTTTCATTATCTTCTAATTTTATTTAAATCGTTAAATAATGAGGTCATCGCTGCATCATAATGATGTCATAAATAATTTAATTTATTTAATGTATAAAAATTATAAAACAAATACTATGATGTAGGAAATATTTTTAGATTTATAATGAATATTTATAGTCAAAATTTGGATCTGTGTAACCCCACTTAAAAACTGTTTTAGTAAAACAACTCATGTTTGTGTCAATTTAATTTTAACATTAAATAAATATATATTAATGTCATTTTCCAACTAAAGTGGCTCCATGGGGTCCCCAAGTTGACCCATGGGTTGTCTTGGTCGGCCATGACTCATCCAATAGGATTAGGACAAGTGTCAAGCTCATCTCATATTATTAAAACATTATTTTTACCTTAAACTACACTAATTACCTCTAATCGCGATTAAGAACTTAAAAGTTACTATTCACCAAAAAATTATTTTAATCTCATTGAACCACATTTTCCTTCTTAATGACAACCATGTATGTAGGATTTTTGAAAATCAAATCACAGAAGTGGAAATATTTCATTTTAACGAAAAATCAGTTTTTATCAACCACATAGTTGTTTCACTATTCATCAAAATTTAGAAGTTCTCAGAGAAATACCAAAAATTCAACATAGGATAATTTCAATATTCTGAATCCAAAAATGAAGTCCATTTTGATAAATAAAACTTATAAAATTTCAAAAAGTAGGTATTACTATTCACAACGGCTAGTTTAATTAGTTGTGGTGTGTGTTAGAGCTCGAGGTTGCGTACAACACACGCTATTGCATTATTTGAAGGGAAACGTACAGTGGAAGCTTGGGGTGTTACATGGTAGTAATACATACATATTTTTTTTATGATTCTAAAATTAAATGATTAAAAATTCACAAAATCTCAATTGATTATTTATGACTCAATTCACTTCCTTGGGTAATAATCACTAATTTAGGAATATTTTAATTCAATATTTATCTACTATATACAATTATTATTTTGGGATTTATTCCCCCTTTTTCTATATAATATAATTTCCAAACCAATGTATTATTTCCTAGAGTATTTAATGTCTCAGTAAAATTCATTTTTTTAGAATAATTCACATTCTAAATAATGGATGTTTCTTCCAATATTATATTCTCCCCCCAAAAGATATGATTTATTTAAAAAAATATTACTATTATTATTTAAAATCATAATTTTATTTAAAATCTCTTAATATAATGAAAATGTCACTCTATTATTTTTAATAATTTGAATTTTTTATGAAATATTTTCATAGAAGATAAAAAAATTATATACCTTCAAAATTAATTGAATTATAATGAACTATACTACTGATTTTGGAAAAAGAAAATTTATTAGGTTTTTTTTATTAAATATCATTATAAATTTCTAATTCGTTAAATTTATTTTAATTTATGCATTTTGAAACTATAGGTATTTTAAATATTATTTTATTTTGACCACTTTATAATAATGTTTTCAATATTCATTCTCTCTCAAGTATAAAAAATCGTATTCATAAATGTGATTCACATTTCATATTTCAAAAAAATGATTAAAGGTGATTTTTAAAAAATAATCATTTTCACTTCATTTTTTCTTCCATAGATTCTATCCTATGGCATTATGATTTAGTAACCAATAATATATTAGTATGTTATGAGTAATTTTCTAATATAATACTTTCATATCCTATTATATTTTATGTTCATTTAATTGTATTTTTTTAATAAACCAATTATTTTTCTACATATTATTTAAGATATGGACATGGTTGATGTTAAGTGGAGCGTATGCCTACAGATGGAATTGGGTGGGGTGTTATATCACCCTCCAATTTAGTAGTTGATGATTATATTTATTGGGTTATTAAATAAAGGAAATAATATACTTTTTCATATAGGAATAAAATGGAATGTTTTTCTTAAATTGTTAAGTATGTACTTGTTGATTTTTATCACAAAGGAATTGGCATAATGTTTTTAATCCAGCTTTTATTTTATTATTTTGGATGTTCCATATTTTCATGTTTATTTGTAATCATTCATTTCCAATTTTTTATTATGCTATGTCATGTTTCACGATTTTTTTTATTTATATGAAATTGATTGTTCTTAAGAATACAATAATTTTTGTATTGTTCTACATTATATGATGAACAAATATTTTAAGATTTTATAAATGTAATTTGTGACATGATATATGTTTTATGATATAATATATATATCTTTATGATCATAATATTCTCTAACATGATTAATTATCATTCGATAATTAGGTTAATTTTGGATATATAATATTAACATCCAACTTATGATATAATATTTTATAAGATGTATTTTCCCATTATGAGTGTTTGATCTCATTCAATTTTCATGTTCCCATTCCATGGGATTGGAGTTTTATTATTTCATATGGGGTCACTATAAAAGGATGTCAAGGAACACAATTTTTATAATGATCACAAGTAATGTAATATAAAATGTTAATATATATATTTTCAAACTCACTAAAACTGTATGCCATTTGTTTATGAAATTATTTGTAAAATATTTCATTTATATAACCAGTTTAATATATCATTTATGTCATGTTTTTATTGGGCCACTATTGATTGTATGATATGTGGGATTAGTTAATTATTTAGACTATATTAGTTATTTTGGGTGTATTTTAGTAATCCATAGTGAAAACCCTATATACAAGTTTATTTGTATAATAATATCATAAAATATTGAGAATGTATTGGGAAGATGGTATTCCATAGGAAGAAATCAGTGGATATATCATAAAACTGTATACATATGTGGTATAGGTTCACATTGGTGTAATTTCCCTGAAAAGGTTTGGTTGACAATTTACTCGGTCAACACACAGATATATGATGAGTTTGATGAAGAGTGCACATCTTATTTGAAAGTATTATAGGATATTCATTTGTTTATAACATTATCATATAGAACCCCAATGAATGATTAATTTTATTTTTATTATATGATTTTAGATAGATAAGTTTAATTTGACCCAACATAATGTTATCCCTAAAAAACTAATAAGGATGGAGTGAAAACAAAAAGGAATTGTAGTTCATCTCGATAATGTAAAATAAAATTAAATTTAGAGATTTAATTAAATTTATGATTATAATATTCAATCAAAATTTTGTTGAATTTTCATTCTTTTAAATTCTTTTCTCGGATCGTGAATTCTTGAACCATAGGGAAATGAGTTTTCCATTTATCTATAGGACAATGCGATGATTACATCAATAATGAATCAATTTTAAAGAGAGATAGAATTAAAATTCATTATTATTAAAAACTAACGATCGAAAAATATAATTAATAATTTAAGCATAGATGATATATTGATTTCACTCAATAACAGAAGGATGGATTATTATAAAAATTCCAGAAATTTAGATGATGAAATAATGGCGATTCAACCACCTATATACCAAAAATTTAGGATGAAACATAATGGATATTTCCTTAAGCAGATTTTTATATGCTCTAATTTTGATAATGGATGCCATTGATCATAAGAAAATTGAGGGAAAATAAATAATTCATGTAACAAGAGGAAAAAAGATAGAACCTATAATAAGGAAAAAATAACAATATAATTTCTTAAGTGTAGATTACTCTTCCATTTTCATTTCTAATTTACTAATCCAGTGATTATTAAGGATGCTCAGGATCCCCAATATCTAGTTCTAGAGAGAAATAAGGATCTTATGCAAAGAAATTAATTGGATATGACACTAGTAATTTGATTTTAAATTATAATCCACCATAAATTAGTGGGTGTATTGTGGTTATATAGACCCTATTTTAATAATAATTAATTCTATAAAAATTGTACAACCACCCATAGTAAATGTACTTTATAGAAGGTATTTAGTTTTATGGTTATTACATTTTTAACAAAAAACATTGTGAAAATCCTACTACCCCATCATAAAAAAATGTGTCACTTTTTGAAATGGAATTTAATTCTTCATCACTGATCTATATTAATTTAATTAATTAGAAAAACAAATATTAAATTAATTGTGACAATATTTTATGGAAATTCCAACAATGAATAATATTTTAAAAAATAATCCTTCACATGGGCTATAATAACATGTTATGAGATATGTTTAGTTTCCATGGTTATGTAAAATAATTTTTTGTATTCTTCCCTTCAATATTTTGGATATTATCATAATTCATGTCAATAATATCACCATATATAGATTTCCCTGTATTGTATTCATAATTAAATTGAGAGGTTAAAATTTATTTATTGGTGTAGAATATAATGAGATGAGTTTTCTCTATAAAAAATATGTTGATTTTTTGTTTACTCGACACTATTCAATCAATACATAAAAAATATAGTCCATTGCAAAGTAACTGTAGAATTAATAGTTATAAATATTGGTAATCTTTTTTCATATATATAGATACGAATATATATATATATATATGAGAAAAAATATATATTTAAACACCCTAATAAATCAGTATAGATTAGAATATTATAAAATATATTATTATTCATAAAATATAATTTATAAAGTAGAAATTTTTAATATTGTTTATTTTTATTGTTATCTCTAATAATATAATTATAATTAATGTAAAAAATGATTTTGTACAAAGAAAATTTGATATTTCATATTTTTTAAAATATTTAATTTACCTATTTGATTAAGTGATTTTTATTAAATTAATAAAAAATTATGATTTTTCATTATCATATAATATTAAGATGAGCTTTTTTACTTTGTTTAAATTTTTTTTAATGTGTATAATAATGAAAAATGATTTTGAAGTTTCGATGGGGTTTTTAACATCAGTTATATTGAACCATATCTTAATCCTTAGGAAAACTAGAGGCCATATATAAATAAGTTAATTATTAGTTTATATTTTGAACTATTGTTTTTTTTAAAACTTATATTATATATATTAAAACATAATTGGTATCTTCTCTAATTTTATTTTTCCAATCATTTTATATTTTTTTTTAAAATTATATTCCATCCATTGAATTAAAAAAAATTATTTTAAATTTAAAATAAATAAGAATATGTTACCTAATATTGATAGTTTAATTTTAATTCATTAATATTGAGTTACCTTCATTAAATTTCATTTTCTAATGCCAAACTATTTTTTTAAAATAGTAATACTTTAATAAGATTTTTTATTTTCAAAATTAAATGAAATTATTTGTAATTAAATCTATAATATGTTTTTATAAAAACTAATAAAAATAAATTAAAACTCTTTTAATGGGATACCAATGTTATATTATACCAAAAAAATTAATTACAAAAATGAAATTATTATAAAAAATATATATTTTTTTTAAAAATTGTATATTCTATTATTGAGAAAATTAATTAAGAAAAATGGACTCTCGTCATAGATTCATGTCATCAAAATTAGTTCACATAAGAAAATTATATTATAATTAATAAAATAATTTAAATGATTGATGTTAAATTTTGAGTTATATGTGTTATAATTACTAATCGACATTTGATTTAATTTCCCTAAATTAACATGACAATTTAAATTTATAGAGAAATAATTTTCTTTTGAATTTTCCCATACATGTGCTTCCATATATTCCTCACCTATCTCAGTAATATTTTATTTCATTCCTTTCATACCCCTTACATATCATTATTTTCGAATGAAAGTCCCTATTTTAAAAATATAAAAGACGGACCAGTTCTAGCATTACCGTAATCCACTCCGATATCAAAATTATTATGCATAGAAGGAAAAAAATATTATACAAAAATTTATATAGAAAAAATAGTGCCCCTAGTCACAAAATTATTACCCAATGTCCCTAAAATCTAAAGTCATCAATAAGAGAAAGTTCAAGGTCTCAATGTAAGTATCATGCCATTAATTAATTTATTTCCTAATTAATTATATAATAAACCAAAAATAACTATTTCTTATAAATTATATGAATCATTAGTATACTGATATGCTATTATAATAAGTTTATAAGCATTATTTAACCTCATCCATCTAGTAAGAAAAAAAGAAATGTTCATTTGTGTGTTTACATGGATTACAATTTCCACAAAGAAACACATTAAGTCATTCATTGCCACATATACTAGATGATTATATTTATTGTATTGATTAGAATATTTGTTTTTTATAAGATTTAATTATTAAAAAATTATCATTTAATATACACTATCACCTCTCACATTAATTGAGTAATGAAAACGTTAATCGTGCATTGTGAAGACTACAACCTCTATTAAGAATCATTTTTTAAATTTTTTCTAAAATTCCTTTATTTTTTATCAAAGCCTTGTAAAATATAGTTCAACTTAATAAAAAAATATAATATAATTATTATTTTTAACAAATGGTCTTATTTTTATAGAAATAATTACATAATGATTCTTACAAATCATGAAAAACCACGTTTTCGATTGTGTTGGTATGACAACCTACTTAAATAATGATATAAAATTATAAGGTGGATTAATATGATGAAATTATTACTCATGTACTTTTAAATTTATAATATAATACTTATTTATTCTTGTTTATGAAATTTATATTTTAATATTTAATTCATAAATTAAGAAAACCCTCTTACTAGGTTTATAATTAAAAAATCATTATCAATTTCAACATCAATAATAAATTGAAAAGTACTCATGAAAATTAAGTTAGAAAAAATAAATATTTATATTACAAATACTAGAGTATCTTTTATTTATATTAATGAAGAACTTTTTTAGAATAACAAACACTAAAACCACTCCAAAAAATTACTACAATTTATCAAAACATTATACCCCTGATTGGGTAAAGTTACCCAAAAAATGACGAATACACATAAAAATAATCATTATGATTGAAAATTATAAATATTTTTAGGTATTAATATAGTTACCATATAGTTTAATATGACAGTTATGTTTTTTACAGAAAGAAATAGTAAATTAAACTATGAAGTGTAAATGGTATGAGTTTCTTTGCCTCAAATTATAATCCCTTGTGAAAAGATTATTCAATAATCCATGTTTCTTATTTCATGGTGTAAATACATCCACATTTTAATAATTATCATAAATTCTGTATGTATCATTATTTCTAAAAAGTCATTTTTCGTTCTCTATTTGGGATTTTATTCAATGGATTCCAATGTTATAAGCATTTTTTTCTATATTTATCTTTATAGAGACTTGTTTTAATATATTCCTAGACTTATAATTTATAGGGTGTATATAAATCCTAATAATTTATTAATTATTATTTCATTATTTAATACATGGTATTTATTGAAATTATTTATCATTATTCCAATTAATTTTTATAAAACAATTACAATATTTTTTTACGATTTTTATGGCGACAAAAATGTCTTCCTTGTGTCATAGTCCCTCATATATTTATATTTTCTTTAAATATTGATCAATTATAACATATTATGATTTATTTATTTATACCAAAGTCATTTATATGATACAAATTCTCATTCTATCTTACTTTTTCTTGATGATTTTTATATTCTATTAAAATGTATTGTTTTTATGAATAATTCAAGTTGATGCATCCTTGTTTTAATGTTCAAAAATAATTTATATAACATTTCTAATAAGATAAATGATTTTTTATGGTATTTTTTTTATAAATCTTGTGTTTGATGATAAATGGATGAGTGTTAAAAATACCCATTTTTAGTTTTACTCTTCTACTTAATGAATTATTCCACCTCCAAACACCTAATACTGTAAGAAGTTTACTACCTCCATCTCTTACCACATCTAGAGGTATTCCACCACCATCCATGTATTACATTTAGAGTATTTTCACCACAAAGCATATCCATCTTCAAGAGGATTTACACCACTAAAAGTGACTTACCACCATATGCATTCCAACATCTGATATATGAAATTTACTTCTATCATTACACCTCCATACCTACTACCGTCAAACTGGTGTAACTGATATAATCTATTAGCACTGTGATTTTTCTACCATTCTCTCATTCTTTCATGAGACCACACTACAACCAATATTCTACGACTAATATTTTCTAAATTTATAGATAATCTACTATCCACCTATGTTACTATTTTTATTCTATGTCTTTCGAGTTTAATAATATCCATATATATTTTATGGAAGATAATGTATTGGGTTTAAATAATTATTATTCATTAAAAAGTTCATGGAATAATTGAAATAAATTCAAAGGTTCTATTTCATCATTTAAGGATATTTTTTATTATTTTTTCATAGGTATTCAGCCCTTTAGTTGTTTATATTTATGAATTAATCCCTCATTTGATAAAAGTAGAGATTCATGAGGCTAATAGAGTGTTCACTTAAACACTAAAACATTAGACTATGACATAGTTATTTAAATATTAGATCTATATTCTTAAGGAATGATAAGAGACTCATACGACATGAAACTATGTTTTCCTACAATTTCTACTACATCATTTTGAACTCTTAACTATGAAAAACCCATGGAGTCAAGGCCAACTATAGCATTATAGAATGTATAAGAATACATATTTCATTTAATCTTACAATCTATATATGTTGTTTTCATTAAATTTTAGTAATGCGTTTGTTTTTTATGTTTATTTACACACATTAACTCATGTACTTCAACTATAGAATACATGTATATTTTATCCATTTTTTATGTTTATACCTACAAAAACTATAAATGATATCCCTTCATGTATTGTGTTATTTTTATCCCCACACATAATTGTAGAAGATGTATTGATCCTGTATAACTTTTATTGTTGTTTGTAACCTAATTCTGGTTTGGGATCATTTTTTCGGAAATAATTACCTACTTAGAAGAATGTGATTTCTGAGTGGATGGGAAAATGTCTTGGATTGAGATTGAACACCGATTTTTTTTATCATTGATTAATTTACATTATTTAATGATTAAATTTAATTTTTTAAAGTATAAAAAAATCTAGATTTATTGATAGTACTAATTGAGTTTTATATGAGGATTATACTGTGAAAATCAATTTAAAATTTTAATTATATTTATTATATTGTTTAAATTGTTCCTTATTAATTCATTTGTAAATATTCTAAAACATCAGAATTATAGTCAACTATTTGTTTTTGATTAAAAGTGAAAAATAATTTTAATTGGGTGATTTTTCATTGAAAAAAATGTTTTTAGTACTCAATTGACCCCCATATATAGTGACTCACTCCAACCATCATTTCAGGTCATTGTATTTTAAATAAAATTCTCAAATATGATTCAGTTACCTTTTAACGATAATTGTGTTTTTTAATTTAAAAATATAAATTATTATGGACAATATTAAGGAGAGTTATTCTACCAATAGAACTACTTTTTTAATTGAACTAATTATGAAAAGATGAAAATCAAAATGAAAATGAATATTGAGGGTATCAGGTTCGAAATATGGACTTCTATTTTAGACAAATATAAATTACATAAAACATATATGAATATATGGTATAATACAACTACATATACTTATAATAATAACTACAATACTATGAATTAATTTTATTATGAGTTAGAGGATGAGGAATTTAATATAATTTCTAGCAACTGAACAAGTTATGAAAATTTTTATACATTATCTATCACTAATGAGGGAAAATCTAATGTTAATGAAATAAACATAAATTCCTTTACTTTTAAATATGATAAATTCGAGATTAAAATTGATGATAGATACTCAGAAATGTATATTAGATTAAATTTGATTGTGAATATAATCCTTTTACTAGGAAATATTATTTATAGAAAAGACCATGTGATGGACGTTTTATGTTGTCTACAAGAAAGATGGATATGAAAATTATTTTCATATACTAAATTTTGTGATAAATTAATTTCATAAAAATTTGATTGGATTGGAAAAATGATGATTTATGAGGATAACTCAAACTCAAAAAAATAGATGGTTTAAGTAAACAAAATGATTCCTTCAAATCCCAATCCTAAAAATTAAAGGAGAAAATTCATGAAGACAGTTCAACTGATGTAGAATCGTATACTAATAATGATGAATAGATTGATCATATATCCATTAGATTAATAATGTTATTTAAGAAAAAATATTTCATGGGAAAATAAAACGTTAAAGTTAAATATAATAATATTGGAAATTGGGGAATGAATCTGATGAAATATTATAAATCATATAGAATAATTTTATATTATTGTAAAATGAAAAGGAATGTGAATGTTGAATATCCTAAGTTGAAATAAATAATATATTATTAAGAGGACAAAAATAGAAAAAAATACTAAATGAAAGGAGTTTGGAATGCTTATAAAGATAGCTCTAGTGACATTGAATCAATCTTAGAGGATACGTGTGTCACAAATATCATCTGTTTGATGAAAAAAATCATCTGATGTGTTGATGATTACCTTTATTGTCCTGTATATATTTATAATTGTTATTGAGATGAAAAAAACGATGGTAACATGTGTAATGGAGATATTTATGAGTATTATATCATGCATGAAGATTCATTAACTGAGATTAATGAAAAAAATAAAATATTAACCCGATATAATACCCTAATTTTTATTTATAAATATGTGATTTTTGTTGAAAAATAGATAAATTATTATATGTTTTTGGAGAAAAATCAGTTGATGTTGGATAATAAAAAATTATAAAATTATCTATAGATTTTATCCAATGAGAGAATTATTATAACATATATTCCTAGATAAAAAATAGCACATAAAAACACTAATGGTTTAGGGAATCAACATGGAATGTTGTGATTTGTTAAAAAAAATTTATAGATCCAGTTCTATTACTAATTTTTTTTCACATGGACCAAACCAATTTGTAATTTATAAATTTTTAAAATCTTCTTGTGAAACTTATTATGAAATTATGTTTACGTAATTCAATAATTACTACCATTTATGGACCAAATAATAAATTTTATACCATAATTATTATTCGTGAAAAAGTTTATTTGAGGGAAAATTTATTGAAAATTTGTAGTTAGAACTCATGGTACCATGATAATGGTTTTTTCATCCACATGACAAGATATTGTTCGTGTTTTAAGAATCTGATCAATGAAGATTGTGGACATGTTAAATTTTTTATTATTCATAATGAAAAATTATATTCCTTGTTCAAATTTGTAATTCCAGTACTATTTTTTATAATGTATTATCTATAGATGTTATAAAGTAATATTTTCTAGAAGCTCATTGCTCTAAAATGATGGTTTTCACAAGAAATATACAAATAATATCAAATTTTTTTATGTTCAACAAATCATTTAGTTTTTTATACTGTGAAATATTAAAATGTTTATAATACTAATTTTTATTCATTATTTTCACAAAATGTTTCTAGCCTATTTGAATTTCATAGGGAATCATGGATTTTGAATAAAATACAATGCTATTACAATATTCACTAATATAGCAATCTATTTAGGAATTATTTATTCAATTATCTACCTAAACATGAATTTACAAATGATAAAGTTTGTAACCTATCTCAATATGGGAAAAATAGAAGATATCTATCAAATTAAATAAATATGTTTCAACTTATCAACCAAAATATTTAATTCTCTTGAATTTTTTTGTCCCTTTCTAGAGATTCTTAATTAAATGGAATGAACTATGTTTATTTTATTCTAGATTTCATTCCTATTTATTCTGGGGAACTCGTTTTATCTCACAAAATTGAATCATTCTCTTATTTTACAAAGTATTTTAAGATTATAGAAAATATTAGTTGATATAGAATTAAGGTCTTAACTCGTGATCGTGGATGTGAGTTTTAAAATAAATACCATGAAAATTTTTCCACAAAAAAACACTATGAAAATAACTTATATACTTTATTGAAAAATAATAGAATAACATTATTGAAAGAATTAAAAAATACTTATAAATTTTCAAAAAATATTCTTAATGTGTATGAATTTATTATTATTTTAAGGAATATGGTCTGAAAAACAATTGTAATATAATGAATATAGTTTTAATTAAACCTCACTATGGAACATTCCATGTGAGTTAGAGAATATTAGAATGCCCAAGGACAATAACATCAAATTTGTTTAGTTGTAATTTTTTATTCTAATCACTATAGTTGATCTTGAAAATATTATTCCTACTGTGATGAATGTATTTTCCTTGGTTATTAAACATATAGTAAATACTATATTTTTTTAAATAGAAAAACCTTTAATATATAAGGTTTTGATCGTGTTGAATTTTGAAAAAAGAAGATCCAAATGAGCCTAAGGACCCAATAAAAAACATTGAGAATGAGTTTTAAATTATGAACACTAATATAATAAATTATTAAAATTATATAATAAACAACGAAGAATCATCCATTTTTAAGAACATGTTGAACATAAAATATATCTTTTAGATTAATATAATTTTATATCCCTTCTTCTCCTTATTCAGTTATGAATCTTATATCGCATCCTCCAGATGATGAAGTTGGAGACCTTGATATAGGTACAAAAACCATATATTATCTAAAAAACCAATTTGAGAATCCATAATTCATATCACTACATTAACCTAAAAACATCAATGATGCAATTAATAATGAATTCATGGTGATTGAAATGAAATACAAACTTAATCATTTTAAAGGGAATAGAGTTTGAGAACATGTATTTATCCCTAAAAACATTATATATTTTCACTAAGTTGGTGTTTTAAAAAGATGGTCATCATTCAATTTATATAGTCCTAAAAATAAATCCTGGATGTTTTCACAAGGATATAACAATGGGTTGGTATTCACTATGAGTAATATTTTTCCCCAATGGAAAAACATGATGCCATTAGAATACATCAATCCAATTAAGGAAATTTGGATTTCATAATACATAAAATTAATTCCAAAAATGAATTCTTAAATGGCTATATAATTTATGTTAATTTTTTATAAAACCCCCTTGGATTTCAAAATAGTCATTTTTGAAATATTATTTTTGAATAAAATAATATTTATAAGGTATAAAACTGGATCCTACTACTCTATATGATAAGATCATATCATTTATATTTTTTCATTCTTTTTAAATAGGTATAATTTATCATACACATATTATAAAAATAATTTCAAAAGATTTTATAGCTGATCCTATTTATTTTTATGGTATTAATATTAGATCCTCTAAAATTTTATTGCACGTTTATTTATCAATGATAATTAAATATGAACTTTAAATGTGTGTAAATTTTGAACATACATTATTTCTATGTTTTTATTTTTGTAAAAATAAATATGGAAAAACATTTTAATAAAAGTAATTACACTAAATGTATTTATTAATTTTTTTGATATCAGTAAAAGTAATTAAACTCCCATGAGTACCACTTCTATGATCGATCCTGATGAAGTGGGAAAGCTATTGGACAATAAAAAATAATTTTTTTATGGTTATAATCTTCTTATAAATAACTACATGATGAATTGATGTTATGTCTACTATGTGTTTACGTGTTAATGTTTTGACAAAAACCCCATGGTGTTTCATTTAAAATATGTTTAGATAATTTTAATATAGAATAAAAATATAGCCTATTTATGACTATTATACCATATAGGACATGAATTTGACATAGTGAGTTTTTCATATATGTAATTTATTGGGTGTGTGTTAGATATAAACATTTACGGAAGCAAAAAGTATTCTAACATATTAAATAGAAATAAAATTATTTTTTATCTACTACTAAATATGAATACATTAATATAAGACATTAATGTGAATTTTTAATGTATGAAATAAACAATGGTTTATTTTAGACATTAATTAAATCATGTCTCTATAAATTTTCACAACACAATTTTTATAATAAATTCCAAGAATACTTTGTATCATTATAAGATAATGAATATTGATGTCATACATCGATTTTTTAGGGATCATTTCAACAAAGGGTAATATAAATCTTGATTTCATTGGAAGTAAACATAATCAGGATCATATTTTTACAAACCATTAAATTATTATAGATTAATTTACATAAAACATGAATTATTATAATATTAATCTTGGTCAATCATTAATCACATAGGATAAGCCATTGGAAAAGCCATTATTGGAAAATCCCCTATTGGAGAAGCCACTGTACGAATGATGAAATGATAGAACAACACACTGTTGAATGATCCACCATTATAATTATCCACCACTACAATGAATCATCATTGGTATGATACACTGTAGTTATTATCCACTGTTGGAAAGATCAAACATGTTAATGGTCGACCCTTGTAAAGATCCACCATTAGGATGATCTTCTATTGGGATGATACCGGTTGATCCTCTTCATTTCTATCACTATTAATTTTATGTTGAAATTTTTTTATTCTATTTAATTATATATATTTTTTATATTTTTTTAAATCAAATACCTAAATGATAAACCTATATTTATATTGGAATTCCATGTTACTTCCTCTTCCTCGTGCAAGCTCCTTTCACACCATTTATCCTTCCCCTTTACTATTGACCATTAAAATTCTTATGCCCTTCCATTATACTTCATATCACTAAAACAGTGAGTGTTAAGCACGGTGTACTTATATAGTGTGAATGAACATGGCCTCGAAAAATATCATGAGGAGAATTGAGTCGTGTTTTTTTCTTCCCAAGAAATATACAGATTTTGAACTATGTAGTTGTTGCTGAAAATGATGTGGAAGATGAATTGATATTATATAGTAATACATTAGTTGTTAAGGTTATCCAAGATTAATTATGAATACAATGGTTCTTTTGAAATAACTAATCATTTTTTTCTAGGTTTCATCATTAGTTCTATAATTACATATATTTTTGTTTTGGAGAAAAGAATGATTTCATTTGGAGTTTTATTGTCGGACAAGAGGGTAAATTTTCATCAATTTAATATGAAATGTGCATAAATTTACTTTAGGGGGTTGTTTTTAAACACTTAAAAATATTTCTTTTTAATGATTTTGAGTCATTTTTTATTAAAATGGTTCTGTTGAGATGACTGGATATATTATTATATGAAAGAATTCTACTACTATGTTAGATAGATAATTAAAACTTATTTTAATGTTCATTCATCATATGATATGACACATAAAATTAAATTTTAGTATTTTGAGATATAATTATGTATATCATTTATTGTTATGTAATTAAGTGATTGAATTATTCTGTTCATATACCACATGGTGTAAATGATTGAAATGTGTAAGTAATAATATTGAGTTAAATCTATTATTTAGACAATGTTGACTTCAGCAATGTATGGAACCATGTATTAGTTTTATGAGAAAGTGTATGAGGATGTAAAATGTGGTATTTTCTTCGTGAGAATGGTTATATGAAAATGAATAAAATTGAATTAGAATTTCTCTATAAAAAAGTGGGTTTATGAAAATGACAATATCTATGATGATTTTAAACGTATCTACCATCCAACTAGCACAAGAAAATTGTGATATTTTCTTAGATCCAAATGTGATAGTGGATAAATCAGTTGATGCTGATGATTTTTAATCAGTATATATTTTGGATAAAAATAATGAACAATCTACTTCTATTGAAAATGTTATTAACTAAAATATCCAAAATATCCCACTTGTTTCTTTTGGACCTACAAGAAAACTTGCTTCTATCCCAACTAGAGAGAGTATCTTTAGTGAATGAAATGATGATAATGATGAGATTTAAGTCTATAAAGATAATAAAATTATGATTTATTTAAATTCAAATTCAAATGTTGTTGATTTCTTAGATGGTTATGATAATGTAAAAGTTGACGTCGACAGTGATAGGGATGATTCTTATGTTTCTCTTAATGCACATAATGACATTGATGAAGAAAAATCACATTATTTCTCTATAATTACTTCATGTATGTATATAAAATAACCTATTTCTTGAAAATATATTTTTGTGGAAAAATAAGTTTCATTTCACTATCTAGGTGATGGTACCTTTGTTAGAGGTGACCTAAGGACACTAGTTTAGGGGGGGTATGTTTGTTTTTTAACCAAGATGATCCTATAGATCCTACTGAAATGTATTCTGATAAATATTTTATGGAATCTCATGATTTTTTGGAGACGTTTATAAGGATGTTTATCTTGTATGATACTTATAATAGTACAAAGATATAATAAAATAATACGAAGTACATGGATATGAACATGTTGGTTATTCCTTGGAAGAGGGTGAGGTATCATCTATGGGGTGGTTATCAATTGGTTAAAAAATTATTGGATATTTCTATATAGACTATAATGGAGAAGATATAAATTGTGATGACCATATAATTACACCAGAGCATGGTGGGCCAAAAATTGTAGTTGGAGTTATGAGGGATCCTATGCGATATTTGGTAGAATAAATTGATGATGCTGGTGTGATTCATGGTTTTAATGAGTTTTTACTACTATTGGTTCAGTGTGTGTAGATATAGTTCTTCCATGTACAAAGTGATATGGTAAACCTACACCAACTAATACCATCCTAAATTAGGTTTTTTTCAATATATGACTTGTATATATTTAGTGAGAGATTTCATCCAAATTTCAGTAGAGAATTGTGGCCTCAATTTCATCTTGTCACATAACATAGTGAAGTAGATGATAGGAATCAATTTGAGATTGATATTTTTCAAATTTATCCCAAGATTATTTTCCATATTCAGGATTTTTAAATTGTATATATATGGTTATTATTTCTATAACCAGTACTCCACCTATGGAATACTATGTTTATACTGACATGAACTAATCCATCATCAACTATAATATTCAAGATATTATGGGCGATATAAATTCATATCTTCTAGATGATGTTTACTATATCATAAATAATGGTTATCACATATATAAACTAGCAAGGGATTGTTTTAATGAATACTAAATAGATAAATAAACCATCACCAATTTTATCAAATACTATCTTTCATGTTTATATAAAAATAATGTATGTAATTAAAATAATATTTTTTTGGAAGAAAACTTAATGATGATACCTACTAAATTATATTTTAAGGAATATGTTTACCATCTCCAGGTTATGACACATATATTAAATTTATGAATGAAAAAAATGATTTAATTATTTAGTGATATAGAGAGAAGAAGATGTAATATCATGGAATTTCTCAAAATTATGAATCCCATATAATCTGAATCTCGTATAGATGTGGGTTCTCCTGAGTACATTCCAATTTCAGCCTTTACATATACACCTTATTATTATCCTTTACCTCCTTCACATCTAATACTAAGTATTCCACTAGTTATGTAATCAAGAATTTATGACCTCTAATCATCTGAGATATGCCTTAGTGTACCTCAAAACTATAAGTATCTAACTTTCCACCCTCAACATAAACATGAGTTTCTCCTAACACTAGAACAAGTAAGTTACCTGATGATCCTACCTCATAAGGTGTGATTGATTTCGATTATTCATAGTCTTTGATATTATCTTTGTTAAAGTTTCCTTGTATTTATTTTTTATTTTACTAAAATTAATTTTTATACTTAATCAAGATCATCTATTATTATACATGTATTAATTATTTATTTTTACTGTTTCATATCATACCATTCTTATAGTCCCAAATTTGGTTTAATTTATAAGGAATTTAACTCTCAAACAAATAATATCAATTGATATAAAACCTTCAATAAAAACTTATTATCGATACCAAAGTAATTATTCAGTTGGACTTTTCCATTAATGGTTTAAACATTATTTTTTTCATCAGTATTTTTTAATGATCTCACATTATTCATTTTAACTATTAGGTATATAGTTACTCTTCAAATTCAACTGTTTATGGCTTTGTTTTATTATGCATAGTTAATTAAAGTCCATGATTTTTATCATCAAAATAGGAGAGATTATTCCCAGAAACTTGTTTCAAGTATAAAAAATAATGTTAATTACGTATTAATTAATCGGTATGTTTTATTATATTTTATTTTTTATTAAATTGATTTATTGAAAAAAAATAGCAATGTGTTCAAAATATCCATCATTACATCAACAATTCTACCACTAGAATTCTACCATTTCTAGACTCCTGATACCATAATAGGTTTCTAATCTGCAGCTCTTGCAACCCCAAGAGGCGTGCTGCCACCAGTTGGGTGAAACCACTAAACAATTTTCCCAACAAGTCATGTGGTATAGTGAAAGGAATTACACCACTATTCATGTGATATCATATGATCTTTGACATAGTTATATGTATTATACCGTTAATGGTGTGCCACCAACATATAAGTGACATTTCAAGCACTGATTCCACTTTCATACCTTCTACCATCAGAGTGGGGATACCACCAGAATCATCTAAAATTAGTATTTTGGAATTTTTCGATCATTTTATATGTGTAATCTGTTACCACCAACTTTTTACTGCAGGTATTTTCTACAATTATACATTATCTAGCAAAAACCAATGATAATTATTTCTTATACAAAATTAATATTTAGTTCTTTCGATGGCTAGTTTGTGGGTAGTCAAATTTTTGGGTTAATTACAATATTATTATTTATTTATTAAAAAAACAATTATGTCAATCCATATTTTCAATATGAAGGTATATGATTTATTTATTAGTATTTTTAAATTTTTATTAGAACGTACATTAGTTTCTATTTCTGACGGAATCCCTATTGAGGAAAAAATATTGTTTCTTGATGTTGATAGAGTGAAAACCTACACACAGATATGTTCTCCTATAAAAGAGTGAAGAACAAAAAATGATCAAGATCATTTCCTCGAGAAATAAAAATTAAACATCACAAAACTCTATTTGTTCATCAATTCTATCTAAATCTTGTTGAGATCCTGACCAAGCTAAAATAAAGGAGTCATATGAATCTAGAGAATTATATACGGAGGATTGATACTTCTTCCATATATTATTACGTGATCTATATGATGTTTTATTTTAATTTTGATGAGTTTGTTTGTTTTATCTATTTATTTACACACACTGACATATTAATTTGAACAAGAGAATACATGATATTTTATTATTTCTCATTTTATTTGTATTCTAATAGAAACATCAAAACAGTTCCTAATGTGGATTGTGTTTTTTCATCCCACATATATTTATGGATGGAGATTTAAGCCTATACAGATTATGGGGTTGTTTTTATACATGCTTGGGTTGTGGGTCAGATTATTAGTTATAGTAATTTATATTTTAGTGGGTGGTTTCCTTGTTGAGGGTATTATGTACTTTCTTGAGACATAACGACTAGTTTATTATATTGATATTTTTGGTGTTTTATTTAATTTATTTTAATTTTTATACAAAACTAATTTTGAAAATATAAATAGAACATGCATTTATAGTTATTAATAACTACTATTTATATATGAAATTGGTTGAGTAAAATAATTTAAAATTATAATTTAACTTCATATATTGTATTAATTGATCCCTAATCACCCATTATGAAATCATTTAAAATATTAAATATTTATTAAACTCTTGAATGGCTTAACTAGGATGATTTATTTTAATTTGGGATGAAGTTATTAACATTAATTTTAATACATACTCAATTGAACCCCCATTTGAGTTACTCACTCTAAAATAAAATTATTACTAATTTTACTGGATTTTTATTCTATTCCCATATTTTTATTTCCCACCATTTTCATCTTTCTATATAGGGAAATCAGATATTTTCTCCAATGATTATTTATATCCCTTAATATATTTTTAATGAGATATTATCTTTATATATTTTTATAATGTTGGTTTAAAATATGTTTATTTGAAAATATTAATTATGTTTCTCTATCCATTATAAATTAGTTGTTTTATCATCCATAATAAATTTTATTTTTTTGAAAATTTATTTTTTTATAATTCATTTTTAAAAAAATATTTTCAATATAATTGTTTTCAATGTATTTGTAATTATACTTTTTTTTAATTATTTTCATTCAATTATATTTCATTTAGACCTATTTATATTATGGATTTTAATGAAGTATTATCTTTACCTTCTAAAAAAATTTATTTCCATTAATACTCAGACATCATTATTTTTAAAAATAACTAATGAAATTTGAGGAAAACATTTACATTTTATCATTATTATATAATCCAAAAAATTTCTCCATATATGTATGGTTATGAGAAACATTAATATGTTATTATGTTAAGAATCCTTTTGTAAAATAATAATTTTTAATATTTTCATTTCATAAGATAATTTTAATTTAATTTTTATGAATCCCATTAATTTTCATATGGGTTTTAAGATATGGTGATACTGTATTTCAGTTTTATCACATATGTATTAAAGATAATGGATTCCTTCCTATATCACCCCAAAATTTATTGGATCAATTTTTTATATTTTATGAGATAATCTGGAATGTTAACAATGGGATAATTTACAAAGGAGTGGTGGTGATGGATTTCCTAAAATTATTAAGCATATATATGATGATATTGTTTAAATATGGATATGTATTATGGATTTTCTCCATTATTTTTAATTATTGTTATGGTTGAGAAACATTTTCAATTGTATTACATTATGAAACATTAACATGTTTTTATTGATTTATTATTTTTTTCGTTATATATTAGGTATTAATGAAATGAGTTGATTTCATGTTTTCTTCATTATATTAGTATTCTTCCAAATTATATAATTCTCCAATATTTTATAAATATTTATATGAATTCCCTAAAATTTTATAATGTTTATTTTATTAAAATCACCCCTTTATGACTATTAGAGTCCATTAAATTTTTTATAGACTATCGAACATTAATATATTTATTTTTCTCAAATATTCTCTATGGTCTTATGATAAAATAATTTATGATATCTCTTTTAAAAAACAAATAATTTTTCATTAAAAATTTATTATGTCTACATTTCCTTGGTTATAAAGAGTAGTAGATCATGTTATGTTTCATGAGATGGGTATGGAAGACCACATATATAGATAAATGTTCAAAAGTGTTTTAGAATGATTTTTATATAATTTTATTTTCAGTTATAATAATTATTTCAATCATTCCATTATTTAACTTTATTTGATATGTGTAACATAAATCATGATATTAATGTATAATTACTACCATTTTTAGAATGGGACATTAGAAATTTTATTTTATAATGGATTATTTTTTTGGATGTTAATGTTCTAGTAAGGGTGATTAGTTTATAGAAACTATAAGAAAAAAGTTACCTATACAATAATGTAATTATTCATTCAAGAAATTAATAGTTACATTAATAATAATTGTATAATGAAAAAAATGTTATTTATAAACAATAAGGAATCTATATTAAGGAAATATTGCCTGAATATTGGAATATTATTGTAACAATTAGAAATTATAATTTGGATATAGAAATTTATCCTTAGCATTTAAAGTATAAATAAATTTTTTGTATCAAATAAATGAAAATATGATATATTTATATCAATGTATAAAAGAAAATAACTGTTTTAAAATAATAAATAATGTGTTTGACATTTGGTAAAATGAAAGTGATTATATACTATGATATAATTTATATAATGTAATAAAAGATAATTTATTTTCATAACATAGATTGGTAAAGTAATATTTTGATGTGTTTTATTTATATATTAATTTTATGAGACTATAATTAATTTTACAATGTGTTATAAATTCTAAATAATATTTAAATTGGAATTTTTTGAATAAATTAAGTATTTAACTAAAACAAAAAAATTTCATATATAGAAAATTTTATTCAAAAATTGGATACCATTATTAAAATATACATTTTTAAAATTATACGGATGATTTTTTCATATTTTTTTTGAAATAGAAGAATCTTTGGTGAATATTGATATACAGTAATTAATGGTATAGTTAAAAAATAATTTTCTGAGTTAGGGATGATGTATGATGAGGTTAGTAACCATCAGTTGAAACTGACATAGAATAGTTACTATAATTATTCAAAATAATCAACACTATTGATATTATTGACACAAAATAATAAACAAATGAATAAAAAAATCCACAAATACTCATCCACTCTCCTTATAAATACAACCTATCACCATATCATCTCCTCACAATTACTAGTCCTTGAATCTTGCCTTAATTCTAAAAAATATACTTTGAATGACTCTTAATTGTGTCCAATACCTTTTGGTGTCACTAAAATTTCAATTCCATGTTCCTTTAGGAGGTTCTCAAGGACACAATATTAAAGATGTAAAAACCTATTTTTTTAAAATTCATTATTTCATATGTTATTTATACCTTATTTTAACCAAAAGTATAAAAAATTGACTGATAACTCTACTATAACATATATCCTATAATGTCATTTTCATAATTTAATATACATCATCAAAACTATTCTCTTATAATCTATTTCATAAAACAAAAAACATCTTCCATGACAAGTTGATTCACCGCCTGCATGGATGATAATTTCTAATTTTACATTTCAACTGTGAAGGAAGGTCATAAGATCATTGTTGTGGTTAAAGAATATTTTTTATACTAAAATTATTTTATGATTAATGTTCTGGAAAAAATTTAAATACATAATATTAAATTAGTGAAAACCAGATTGTGATGGTCAAAAAATGAAACAAAACAAACCAAAAATTTATCATTAATGTTTAAACTAATGAATCATCCCAATACACGAATTAAAAAAATTTATACAGGATAAATGAAAATTATGGTATCATATTGTTACGATTTCATTCCACTTTTGTACTCTTTCATTCATTAGTGAACAACTCATATACTTATACTCATGGGATACCAACAAAAAATACAATAAAGAAAGGCTCCTAGAATGAAAACTCTGATGTTTATAACTCATCAAAATGGCCATAAAAGAACATAATAAAATGTTGCTGAATAAAATATATGATTAAAATGTTTTTTGTCCGGACCCACCCATCGGGGCCCATGCCATGACTACCCCAAACCCTCCTTCTATAGGTCAGGGGCTGGTGACTAGCACCAAAAGGTGAATTCCCTAAAACGGGAAGGCATTGCATTAAAGCTATACAAAAACAGGGTCCAAGAACACAACAAGAAGAGACTGTGATGTAAACTGATGTAGTAAAAGAGAAAGGAATGTATAAAATGGGATGAAATACAAGCACAACACTAAGAGTACCAGTTCTACTAAAAAATAATAAAACTGAATAAGGGATAAGAGCTCCTAGGCCATCCTCCGAGGATCCTGCATGAATGGTAGGTATAGATCAGCTACCCAAAACTCCATGTCCACCTCTCTCCTCTACATACCACCTAGTCCTGGATCCCTCAAGCCTCATACCAACTGTTCATCATCATCAGAAGAAACAACAAGGTGTGGGTGAAGCACATGCATGGGTAAGTGTAACGATACTTAGTTGGAAGTTCGAGACACCGAAGGACTCCTAGGGTCCCAAATTGAAAAAAATTGGGTAACCCCATGGAGGTAAAGTACAACAAAGGTAAAGTACCACATTACTTAACCTCAATCACAACCATAATGTAAATACAACTCACAATATGATTTATTCAAGATTTATTAATAAGTAATATCCCTAGTCAAATCGTCGAACACCTCAGCTACTGTAGAAATCCTCCTTTATCGTGTATAGTGGACCTGCTACATCACACAAAGGAGCTTCCCACTACCCTTGAACTACTGAGGTATTCCACTCCATCGGGTACTATATGTCTTCAGGGTCACACAATACTACCCTCCCCCAATGTGTCCTGCTAAGGTACTCCTCCCCATCGTGTACCACGACCGGTCCCCATCATGTCTTGATGAGGCACTCCTCTCAATCGTATACCATGGTCGTCGAGTCACTCAGAGTCGAAAAGTCACCAGTTGTTAGGTCAGATCCAGTCGTAGGGTTTCATACGTAGTGTGCTTGGGAGAACTGCTACCCAAGACATCAGACTTATCTCAACCAAAATTAAGTCTCACAATGAATTAACCCGATGATTTTCCATGTCAAAAGGGTTCCAACACAACAGACAACGTGTTAATCGGATGCCCGGTCTATGTGTTATTGGCATTTCAGTGTCGAGGGCCCAGATGGATTTAGATGAAATCCAACCAGACCATACTCTATGTTTCTACGAATGCCTAATGTAGTATGGAAAAATTATCATCTCTCTCTAAGTGTCTCAATGACGCAATATGTTTTTCAAACAGGTGTCTGATTTTCATGTTAAGGTCATTTGAGTGTTTCTAGGCCTGGTTGCGGCCCGGGTCCGGTCCGACCTGGTCGGTCCATCCCGTCCCGACCAAATCTAGCATGGGCCAATGTCTGGTTTGGACCACAATAGGGGTGGCCCGACCAGATTTGGGGACCCCAAAGGGGAGTCCTGACATGTGTGGGGCGATGCCCGACCTTGGGGTGGCATCCCGCTGGGGTGGTGAGGACGGTGGACCAGCTTGAAGCCGGCGACCCATTTTGTGGGCGGCTTCCTAGTCCAAGAGAGGCGACCCAACATGAGGGTAGTGGCCAAATCTTATGACAGTTTACCAGTCCAAGGGCGGAGACCCGACTTGAGGGCGGCGACCAGGTCCGAGGGAGGTGGTCTGGCGTGAGGGCGACGACCTACACCGAGGTCAGGGTCCTGGTCTGAGGGCAGCTTCCCTACTCGAGGTCGGCAGCCCGCTCTGAGGGTGGCGGCCTGGTCCGAGGGTGGTATCCCAGTTTGGTCCCACATAGTAGAGTGTAACCCTTGGTCTCTCAGATTTCCAAATATCTCGGAGGCCATTTTGTTTGTGAGGCGACGACGCCTGGTGGCCACTACATGGTCTCAGCAAAACCCATTGTAGGTGGGTTCAGCATCCACTATGGCGTCATATGTGGCTTCTATTCCCTGGATGCATGAAAGTCGGGCCGCCTCCCTTCCTGCATCCAGCAGTCATGTCGTCTACCTCTTCCATTTGCTGCGGCTGACGAGTTGCAACCTTCCTCTTGTGGCGTGCATCGACGGGATCACGGTCTTCCAAGGAGGCTCTAGGATAACAAGACTGTGGATGGTTTGATCCGAGTTTGTTAGGAATAAACCCTATGTGTTAGTTCATATTATTGAAAATATTATGTGTGTTCAATAAATTCACATGAATTTTAAATGAGAATCAAAACCCCTTTCTTGAAACCTCATAGGAACGTCCATGATTGATGGTGGATCATGTTTTTCGTTCCCGTGATCAGTTCTCAAATATGCCACTCTCATGTCACCCTTTGGTTTGATGTCGACTGTCACCTCCCACTAGGTCGGCTTCATCATCCAAGGGTCAGGCGTCACTATGTTCCTTCATCACTACACTACATGGTGAATCTCTCTACTACCCCTTCCCTAGCTCTATATATATAGGAGATGGGGTGGGTAAATAAAAACGTAAAGAAATAAATGGGCTCAAAAATTAAGAAGCTTCCAAATTTTCCCAATGTCATCATTATGTAAGGTTGGTAGGTGAATCCATTTAATGGCTTGAAACACAATCGACCCCACCCTTTAGTTTGTCCGTTGGAGAATTATGAAATAAAATAGAAAAATTAATTTATTTAATTTCATTTAAAAAGTCTCAAAACGTAAATTTTTTTTCGGACCTACTACGGTCAAAGTAAAGTCTCCCTTAAGTAAATCCCAGCATTGCGGATTCAATAGTGACCTATTATTTTTAATCCAACCAATATTTCAAAAGTTATAAAACACTTTCCACGCGATTACTGAATATACCTAAAAAACGATCAGAAATTCATAATGGGCACAGCAGGCCTCGAAATCATGCACTGTCACTTTTCGTAGACTCCAAATAATTTTAAATAATTAAAAACATTACATGTAAATCTAGGTCTTTAGATTATTAATTATTAATTATTGAATCTAATTTGATTATCAGGATATTATGTTTATTTTCTGAATGATTTGAGAAACTTGGTAATGAATTTTTTTTTTAAAAAATTCTCTTTTCTTGTTAAAAATATTTTATTATGCCTTTTTTTACTTATACAACATAAGATATTTTTACTAAATTTATTAATCATTATTGATTTTATTATTCCATTACAATATTAATTATTTATTTTTAAATAAAATAATTTTTATAGGTTTGCAGTTTCATTAAAATGTAAACGCATTTCAAAATGGAAATTTTACTTTCCTCAAGAAAGCTTTATTTATAAAAGATTTCATTTTTAGGATTATGTTATGGTTCTTGGGAATTGTTATTATTATTATTGGTTCTGTAATAAATTATGTGTGGGTGATCACATTATATCTCTCTGATTCATTATTTAAAATGAAATATTTAACTAGGTTGGTTTATCCTAATATATTTTGGGATTAAAATATGATGGTTATTACATGTTTAACCATCATGGTTACTCCCTGTATAGCCTGTAGTGATATATTATATATATTAATGATTAAAAAATGATGTTAATGTTTACCGTTTATGAGTTTTGAATTATTTAAATATTTTTATTGGAATTATATGATTTCATAAGGTAAGATAACAACCTTATGATTTATGTGTAAAAGTTATAACATTGTGAAAAGGTATTCATTCATGGACTATGATTGTATTTCTTTCTTTATATTTACCTTACTCAAAATTCTTAAATCAACCCTACTATTATAAACTGCTTCCTAGGGTTTACAGATGGGTGATGGAAAGGAATAAATCATGTTTAATGTATTTATGGTTTTGTAGGGAAATAAATCATGTTTTAACATAAAATATTCAAACTAATAAAAATGTATTTTCGGAATAAGTTTCTAATTTGTATCATATGAGTTCATATATATGATATTACAACTTAATTCTCTAATACACTAAATCTAAAAGATCAATGGTAATAAACAAAAGTGATTTTTAGTTGAATTAACTTGATGGTGTAATGTTTAATAACGACTACTTATCGAATCATAGTAGAAACCCTATAGAAATGTGTAATATTATATCATCAAATTTTGGTTATGTATTTAGTAGTTGTTCTTACATATAAATACTTATCTACATGGATAGTAAAAATGAATGTGGTCTTGTAATTGATATAGATAGGGGAAATCACCCTAAAATGGTTTATTTGAGCATCGACTAAATCATTAACCATATATAGGATGAGAGGCCTCAATCTACACACCATATTTGATACACCCAAAGGATAATAATTGGATGATAAATTTATCATTATTAAAAAAAATGATTGTTTGATTTCCTGGTTAGTTTATGAGATTATTTTGAGAAATATATGATAACCTAATATAATGAAACATAGGTGAATCTAATATTGATATTGTTCTAACTATAGGAACTATAATACAACATGGTAATGAAATATAAGAAAAACTATTAGGGCCACAATCCATTTATGATAATGATATTCCCTATATTTTAATACTTTTCTCACTCATGTTATTTTTATTTGAATTAGTAATTGATGGGACTAGTATGAACTGAGTTAACATTGTGTGAGAATGATATTTTGATAATTACTACTATAATCAAGAAAATGGAATTGTAGATAGACATAATATTTTAGGGAACAAGATGAATAACATATACTGATGGATGAAAAATAGAGTAACAATTATTTGAAGTCTCTTGATCACCAATGAAGAGAATAAAAGAGACTTATAAAAATGTAGGCAATGAATATGATGGAAGAATAGATATTCAACAACCTGTATTTTAAAATTTTTGGAAGAATAATCAAAGATATTTTTTAAAGTGGGTGGTAAGATGATTTTAATTTTCTATAGGGGGCCATCAAATATCAATTTATTAAGGGAAAAATAAAATTTTTAGTTAAATATTGGGATAATGAAAGAAGTCATCCTTGGGAAGCACTAACAATTAAATGTCATATTTGTAAAGAACGTAGGAATTATCCAATACAATGACCTACTAAAAGGATATCTAAGTATAGTATGAATACACAACCTTTTAGAAAATGGGATAATGAATACTATTTCCAATAACTATATGTGACACCATGATATTATAAATAAACTATATTTGGTATGGTATAATACCTATAACACTGTAGATAAAATAAATATGAAATATTAATATTTACATATATCTATTATAACATATAATTTTTGTATTTGGATATGAATATTATTAACAAAATTATGAAATCTATAAAAGGCACTAACATAACAAATATGTATTGATTAATATTAATGAAAAAACATTGAATTTTTAGTAAATTCATTTGATTATTCATTAATGAATATATTAATATTATTTTATATTTTTATGAGAAAAAAATATTATTTATTTATATTTTATAAACTTTATTTTATAAATATTCATTATAATTTAAAATAATCATCGGAAAATTATTTTACAATGAATTCATGGAACTTTTCTGAAAAGGATAACATTCAAAACAGTAGTTGAAATACTATTTAATAAAAACTATATTTTTTTCTAATGATTCTAAAAAGGTCTATTTATATAAAATGATTTAAAATAAATTATTCATTTTTTTATATTAATAAATAAATTATGATGATTAGAATAAATAATATTCTTTAATTTAGTATAGAAACATTTTTATACATAATATGATATTTTTCTAAAAAACTACATTAAAAAGAGTTTTCATGTTGATTTTAATTTAAATTTATTCAATAATATATATTGAATTTGATAAAATGGATATTATATTTTTGATCAAATGTTTCATATTTCTTAAGTATATCTCTTTAATTGTTTGTTAATACGAATTGAAAACATTGTCAAATTTATCACAAAGGTAAAAGTTAAATCAAGTAAATCTAGGATAAAACTAAGTGATACGATCCCAATGTTTCATATCAACTATTATTGGATGAATTTCATTAAACCATTGTCAGCTTATTCTTGATATTTATATTTTTAATGGACACGTTTAAAAAATATTACCAAAAAAATATTTAAATCATTTAATGTTTCAAAATGTCATTCCCTTATTTATATATGAATTATATATTTATATGAGGTCAAAAGAAATTTATAAACGAATATAAATATCAATTTTGTAAAAACAAAATTGTTCACTATAATTATTGATTTATAATCATTATTATTTATATAATTACATTAATTTTTTGGGAAATGTTGAAACATTATTTTTTTAATTTACATAAAATTAAAGTAAATGATATAAAAAATATTAAATATCCTAAAATTTTGGTAACTAGTACTCGCTTGTTCTATTTCAAAACATATTCGATAATAGGATTTTTTTAAATAAGATATTAATATTTATAAAATTTGAGAAGAAATAATTATATTAAAGAAATTATAATTAGAAATTAATGGTGTATGATAATAAAATAATAGTTCATTGAATATTAAGATACTATTAAAATAGTTAACATAGAATAATGATAGAGTAAGATTATATGAACTTTTAAATTTTTTGGATGAATATTTGAATTCATTTTCAATTTTGATCATAATAACTATAATGCAGGAACTGAAATAAAAAATTAATGTTAAATCAAAGATAAGAGAGTGGTTGTAATAATAAAAATAGGAAGTGTGAAATTCAATGAAATAATAATATATTGAATGAGTGGGTTGTACGGGAAAAAAGACAACCGAGTGAAACTATTAATTATGTATATGGAAAAAATATGGAATGAAGAATGTAGAGATCATATACAAAAAAGAAACGAAAGGTGAAATTTAATAAAATAAATAGATGAATACAGAAACATGACAACCACATGAAACCCTTGAGTATCTATGTTATCTCTCTAGAGATTCTCGCTCAGCTCCCTAAGAATATTATTTGATCTATTCTGGGATGTGAGGTCTTTTGTAGGACTGAATGGCATAGAACCAACAAAATTCATTGTACCTGTCTACAAATGGAAGAAGGATGTGATAATGAGACGAGATATGAAGGAAAAAACTACAGTGAAAATAAAATGAATCTCAAACTATGAGCCTATAATTATAGTTTAAATTTTATACACCTACGCCATCATTTGACTATAACAATTTCTATTAATGTAGAGATTATAGTTAAATATTATGATAAACCAATAAAAATTAAAATTTTCAAGACATGTGTTCCAAGATCTGTGTACTTATTTTAATGAACAAAATTTATTCTTAAATATACACAATGTTGGCTAATCCTAACCCATCATGGCTGATGTTTCATTCAATAAACCACAATAATGTAGTAATAATGTTGTTGTGGATTTTTACACACTTCTCGATCCACATGATTTACTGCCTGTAACAAAATGAAGAAAACATGCCCATAAGAAGAAAAGTTTTGTGTTAAATGATGAATTTTCATAAATGCAGGCACAACAAGAGGATCTGCTTTTAGAATCAGAAACAGAAAAGTCTGTGTTTATTGAACAGATTGACTTCTTTAGGAAAAATTTGGTTGATACTAATTTGAAAAATAATTTCCATAACATACATAACCTTTATACAATCACAAATCATGAATATAAATGAAAAAATATACTTTGAAGCCAGGCTTGTAGTCAAGAAACATCAATATTTGATTAATATTTTATTGATGGATAAAATTAAATGCCAGAAAAATATGAATTATATTTCTATGTTGGGAACTATGTAGAATATACATTCCCCCATGAAATAAGCATAGGAATGGAATTTAGACTTATTGATCAAAATGTTAACAAAAATATAGAAAATAATCTCTGGACTTCAAAACATTGGAGTTCTTGTTGAAAATATTTCTTCACTTCTGGATAATCATTGATAGAGATATTCATTTATACAAAGCTTCATTCCAGACCTTAATTTAATGACTAGCTTAAATTTTTTGCAACTCAAATCAGTAATCAATTATATTGGGAAATGACACTACATATCCAAAATTCTAAACAGACCTTGAGAGAACATTATAAATATCTTGATATTGGGAAATCAAAAATTCTTTCATTTATCATGGTACTTTTAATGGAAATTTCACGATTATCATCATGTTCTGGCACAAGAAAATGAAATTTTGAGGAGAAACTATCCCTCAAATTGAAAAACCTCAAATACAATAGAACTTCCAGCATGAATTGACGTAAAACATGAAAAAATAACATAATAATTCTATAGAATATTGTCCATCATAAAAAACATCTATTATATTTATCCTACAGCATGTGTAAAACAATTTTAATTGTCAAGGATGGAGAATTGTTATCAATATCAATTGCATTTAGGAAAACAATATTGAGTAAAATAAAAGACAAAGTGAAATATGAATTAATTGAGTTTTCCTAATAATAAATATTAGAAATGTACTATTGATTAATTATAATACATAATGACAATAACTTAGTCAACAAACAGTAGAGAACTTATAATGTTTAGATATAGAGATATTATTCATCAAGTAGAAGTTGTACAGTCATCCAATTGCAAAATTTTCTTATAATAAGTCGCGAGCTTCAAAATCATTCACCAGTAGCATTCTTTAGATACCCGAACATTTTAAATGTTTAATATATATTCATGATATAAAATAAAAAGTTGATGTTATATAGTCAGTAAATTAAATATGGAAGCAGTGTTTGCAATATCTAATCGTGTCAGCCCTAAAAAACAACTAAAACATTTATAAATTAAGAAAAATGAAACTATAGGAAATGAAGAAAAAATGGACTGGTATCATTATATGTGTACCTAGTTCACTAGAATACTGCAATATTGATGTGATGGTCATTGTAGAAGAACACACCTCTAGATGAGCTTGCCAAAATTGCATTGAGAATCTGTAACACCAAAAACAGTATAGGAGTGTATGGAATAATCATGAGTCAGGAACAGACACTACCATTATTGAAACCCTGGAAAATCAATTTTACTAATGTAGCCCAATGAAAAATTGATCAATTTAATAAGAATAACTATAGGCTATTTCTCTTACAATTTATCTTTTAACATGTCTTTATAAACAAACAAATAGTGTAAAAAATACATATATATTTATTTATCAATACACCATAAAGAAATGTAAACAATATAAAGGAGAAAATACCTACATCCCATATTCTCTAAGGATATCATTTCAAGATTGGAACATCCCAATATACATTGAGTAGTCGAATCTATAATAGATTATGTAAATAAGTATAGAGGGAATAAGACATCTTTGTATGTACTTTTCAATCACATCTCATTACCTACATATCGTTACGGCAATGTATATAAATTTCAATTCAGTTTTTGTTTTAAGATGAAGAAGCGTAATCTAAGCTGGATATTCCATCCCTATATTGAAACATCAAAAAACCTAACACAAAACCACATCATGTTATGAAAATGTGAGAAATGGGATGGAGAAACTGCTACTAAAAAATGAAAGTTCCAAGAATGAAATGAAAAATGAATCACCTGATTTTTTCATTTGAATCAAATTCATTTTTCATGTTTCCATTATAAGATACACATAACATATGTTCCTTTTTGTTTAGTGTTGTTTATGAAAGAAATTTTTGTGGTGATTAGAATTTTATACCATGTCGTGGTACCACAAAATTATTTATTCATGGCCAAGGTCTTGAAAGTAAGTCACTGAATCATGCAAATTAAGAAAAATCTATCAAGGAACAAACATATGTGAGACCATTTATATTAAAAGAAACTAATAACTAAAAAATAAAATAAAATAATCATTGTTCAAAAAGAGGACATTAGTCCAATGACATTTTAAAAACGGGGGAAAATGCAATAATAATGAATGACAACCTTTTAAATGTTAAAATAGTTAAAGAATAATAACAGGATAGTTAAAAATTTACAAGGATAAGCAATTTTATTAATTTCCTTCAAAACTGGAAAAAATAGGATTTCCAAACATTTTCACAAATAATAAGAAATTAATCATACATGCAAGATGTATGTTACATTACCTATCAAAAGGAAATAATGTTGAAGAAAGGAGGTGAGGTGTTACCTTATGATTCAATGCTATATTCCAAGCCTTCTAGTTAAATTAATACAAGGACATTAATATAGAATATTTCCATATTATGATCTAATAAAATCAAAGAATAATATATTGGAATATGTATGTAGTAAAATAATAGGAAAAAATTGAGAGATGGGAACCACTTAACTAATGGAATAAATTCAATAGAGCATTCATCCAAGAAAAAGGAATCTGTAAGCATGTTTTTTATGGAATCTACAAGCATATGTCTTATGGAATAAAATATTACAACATTAGCCGAACACATAGAAGTTCAATGAAAAGGGATTCATTCAGTACATACTAAATTTAGATATGAAAGCATCCATATCATCCTAATATGGCAATCATAAGAAATATGGAATCACTTATGCATAAAAAACCTAGAAATAATTATGCATATGTAAATTGTAAAAAAATTATGTATGGGTACTTGGGAAACACTTGAAAAAGAAATTCACTTGTAGATATATATGAGTAATATAGGAAAACATAATTATAAACAGTCTGGAAAATAAAACACAATAAAAAACTAGAAAAATGTTTATGGAAATTAAATAAAACTTACTTAAAATTGAAAAACATTACCAGAAAAACACCACAATGGGGAAAACTATTCATGTGGCTATAAATGAGTAATTTTAGAAAACATAATATTGGAATCACTATCCTCAAACCAATAAAAGAAATGAATAATTCATAATTTGTTTTACATTCTTCCAATGATTTCAGCTTCAAAAGAAAAACAGCATATGTCATTATGAAAAAATAAGTAAAAATGATTTAAAAAATGAAAAAACCAAAAGATGATAGGAATACCCAAACCATAAAATCTTCCATAACAGTTTGGTATGCATACTTGAGATCAATGACAGCAATTCCTTGGGGAAATTTATGAATTAAATTGAGTAAATGTTCTTTATTCTTTAGATTGTACTTGGACTATAATAAATAAAAAACAATTTTATAGACATTATTTGAATTACCCTTGCTAGTAGTGTGAAATTAATCATGTACCTTGTAGTCGAAGCACTTACCATCATACATGACTTTAGTATTATTTCTCAAACTATAAAAGGCAGCTTTGTTGGCATTGACATCAACGTAACTCACTTCATTGATTTTCTCTTCTATAAAGGCTTTCCCTATCTTCAAATATATAAAAAAAAGAAATAGTAAACCTGGAAATAGAAAATATATTTTAATTGTGATGAATGATAAAAATACTATAATATGAAATGAACATATTTTTTCCATTTTGGGAATTGGAAGTGATGAAATTCAATATAAATTGAATACAAACATTTAGCTTTATTTATACCGAGTAGTATATAACTCAATAAATTTTAAATCACCACTAAACATTCAAGGATATCACTACAGGGCAGTCTTCTTGTCTTTTTACCCTTTTGAAACCTCTATGAAGTAAAACAAATTGATAGTAGATTAAACCATTTCATGTACGGCTATAAATGATATTCAATTCTCATGTATCAAAAGAGCAATGTGAGAAGAGGGGAAACTGAGATAAAGGGTTACGATAAGAGGATTAAAAAATTTCATGTACGACTATACAAGAAAGATAATTTTAGAAAACAAATAAATTAGTTCAAGAGATTAAATTTATACAAAATATGGAAAACATTATTCATCTCACTAGCCATATTCATTAACAGTTTTATCATATTCCAGGTATAAAATATCCCCCTATCATTTATCCAGAAGCTCTGTTTTTAAAAAATGGTGGTACTTCAACATCTACAATGGCAACAATGAAATTTTTGTTTTCCAAACCTTTACTCAATCCCTAACTTTGTTCATTGGCTCGGCTTCCAAAATATAACTAATCCTAATGTATGCTTCACATACCAACAACAATCTTGGATGTTGTTCTTTACTGTAAAGGTGGTTGAGGATCTTAGCAGGGAGCAATATCCACCGATAGCTCAGAGACATTATGTAATTTTCTGGAATACAATTAAATATCTCTACAAAAAAATTCAACAATATATGTATAAAGATTTTAATATGTACACATTTTGGACAACCAATACATGTACACAGATATGGTGATATTCCCCATAACATGAAAGTATCATTTAATCTTTTTTCCATGAAAATAGTATAATATTTTAAATGTAAGTTGCTTTATGTGCCTGATATAAAAATAACTCGGACAACCTATAATGAATTAAATTGTTTTAAATCAATACATATAACAGTGTAAACTCAGATTAATAAATGTATATACAAACTAAGTGACCTAACCAGATAATGAAACGAAAATAGGTACAAATATCATATTTATGGGATTATCTTGATGTGTTGGTCGAATAGAATATAAAAGTGACATCATTAAAATAATGATAATTTTACTATAGAGTTTATAAACAATGAATCTAAGAGAATTTTGATAATTTTAATGATTAAAATAGATAAAATTACAATAAATATTAATTGATAATTGAGAAATAGTCGAACTACACATCTCTTATACAATTCCCCCCGCCCCAACCCTTTTTTAAGGCAAATCACAATACTGTTGTCAATACAATTTCCAATGATGCTTGACCTGAAAGCATAAATCAAATTAATGAAATGATAAAAATACCATTTGGTTCATTAATGTAATGATTAGATATAGAAATTTTAATCTTTTAAATAAGTTGATGTCCCAATTTCACCAATTTCAATTCCATTGTTGTTGGAAGATGACGCAACATCACTTAAACTGGATATTTCACCCATAAATTGAAAAAATTAAACAACCAATCCTGAAACAACATCATATTATGAAAATGTAAATATGGGGAATGAGTATCTAATTATAAAAAAATACACATTCTATGCATGAAATGAAAAGTTAACAGGTCCCAAATTCAGCTACATTAATACACAACACCAATTCGGCTACGTATCTACTTCAAAAAAGAATATTCTTCCTACATAATAATTAATCCATCGATGGATAGGTTAAAATTCATCTGAAACCCAGCTCCGCATCATCAGATTTGACATCTCCCCAAAAATTGAATCCTGGTCACGCATGCTCATCCTCAGATAAAATCTGCTTGGATTTCCTCATTTTGGAGCAATGTTCCAGGAATAACATATCCATCTCTCATTTATCTAGAAGCTCTATTTGTAAAAAATAGAGGTCCTTCATCATCTGTAATGGCGGCAATGAAATTCACATTTTTCAAACCATGACTCAATCCCTAAATTGGTTCATTGGCTTGGCTTCAAAAATATAACTATTCCAAATGTCAGAGTCACATACCATCAGAGATCATGGAGGTGGTTCTTCCATGAAAAGGGGGTCAATGATCTTAGCAGGGGGAATATCCATTGACATCTCAGTTCGGGATCTGGCTCGTCATCATCCTCGCACCAATGATGAACTCGGTTAAAGCTTTTTATGTTGAATCCTCAGCTTCTCAACACAAGTGATTCACCAGGTTTGTCTCCAACCATCACGAAAGCATGGTGAAGTGAGTGGTGGTACAGCGTCAGAGATCTGGTTATGTCAGCTTGTTGACATGTCAACAATGAAAATTGGATTTGATTTATATCATGGTGGCGGCTTAGTTGATCGTGTTTTAAAAGAAGGACACAATAATGAAGGAGTGATTGAGAGGATTGGCATCAAAGGTGGAGTCATATGTCGGGAATATGGTGAAGGTAGAGGTGACGGCACAGCTGGATAGGAGAATTGGAGAGGTGAGTGGGAGATGTGAGTCGGGTAGGGCGACGAGAAAGGGGATTCAAGGATGGAACATGAGAGGGGTTACGGGGAGGTGGGATTTGGGGAGGGGTGTGGTAACCCTAGCAGGGAGTGGGGAATCAAGGAGAGGAATCGATGTGGGGAGTGAATTTTTGTGGAAAATCCCGATCGGGGGTGGGAGAGAAGACAGTTGTTTTGGGTTCGGAGGGAGGGATGTAAAATATTGGTGGTGTGGAGGCATATGGTGGTGACAGGTGTACTAGAAAAAGCCTGCATTAATATATATATAGATTTATTGAGTTGTATAATGTTATTAGAATCATATCAATTTTTAGTGATGTGTAATTAAATTATATTAAAAATAATACACATTTATGATGTACTACAAGTCAAAATAAATGTATAGTGTTAAAATAAGCATTATTGATAAATTATCAAAATATTATTTACTTAAATTTTTAAAAAAATGATAGTGAAAAATGGGGGTATTCTATAGTAAAAGGTTTAATCCCTTTTATGTTTATTATTCAATGGATACATTATATATAATATTATGACCCTTAAGAGTGAAAACTATCATACTTAGGTTAATGCCCAAATAGTTTGACTAAGGGGTTAAAAAATTTAATATTTAAATAGCCACAATAACATACAAAAATTTCATTTTTAGTGAAATTAAAAACATATAAAAACTTGGGATTTAATCTTTTTCTATTTGGATAAATATAGTATATGAAATGGGCCTATTAAAATTAATATTTTATGAATTTACTAAATTATCCCTCACCCATATTATAAGGGACAATCATTCCTTCACCACATTACAAAACACTTACCAAAATAGATTTAATAATAACTAATCAGTCCCCTTATAAAAAGTATTTTAAATTTTCAATAGGTTCCGGTACACCAAAAATAAAATCCATATGTTTGTCTAGAAATGATCTAATGATAGTCTCCTAAAAAAGGTAATTATTTTTCGCAACCAATTCCAAATAATGTTTTCTTAAAACTATTTTAAATATATTGAATTTGTTTATAAAATAATATATTTGTTTATCCTCAATATATATATATATATTTTATTATTACACCACCATTAGAAACAGACTTCCTCGCCATGTGGTAAATGAATATATCGCTTGTGTGTAATATTGGGATACCATCTGCACAAAGAGATACAAGTCATTTTTCATTACAATATTTAAAAAATGGTAATTATATTAGGATTAATATATATATATATATATAATATTTATAAAATAATTATAACTGAATAATGGTATACCATATCTACCTTTTTACCATCAATAAAGTTGGTAAATGATAATGTCACTAAGACATATGTGATAACTATCAACTCCATGAAGCATTTTGATTCGTTTTTAAGTTCTTGTTTACATGGATGGTAATTAGGGTGAATTTTATGAATATAAATAAATTATATTTTATGATAATTATTGGTAATGGTGATTCTTTATTTACATTTCATTCAATCCATTATTTTTTAGGTGGAAACCTCGTTCATGCATACGTAGGGAATTATGACTCCATAAATGGTGTCATTCCTTTTATATGTTGATATTTTATGGATAACTATATATATAATTAATATATGATTCATTTATGTCAATTTTAAAATTATATAATCGATTTTTACAAAATATGTGTACAAGGATGAAAACTTCTGAACCAAAATACATGATAAATGAAGTACCTAAAACCTAAAACTATGATGTTATCAAAGAATTGTTAGTAAATGGGTGATAAAAGAATATAATTAAGTCACAAATGGTATGATATATATTATTATGGTAATGTATAATATTTTTAAGTCATATATATTTATTATGAAGGATTTTTTAAAATGTACAATTAAATTTGGGCCAAATGAAAGGGTTTATTTCCCAATCTTGACATTATTTAAGATTGATTAGAATTAAGTCTTCACTAGGGGAATATTTTTCTCCATATCAAAATACCCCCAAAAATATTTTAAAAATACTCTTATCACACTCCAATTATTTATTAATGACTTTTATACACATTTTTAACTTTTCACAAAATGCTTTGAACTGATTCTTCTAATCATTTTTCAAGGGATGTACTTTTAATTTTTTTTAAATATTGTTAAATAATTTTTTCTATCTTATAGAACACAAATGAATTTTCCAAACATCATGGATTATATTTTCATATATTATTCTTATACATGTTTATAAGATTACATCCAATTAAAATGTTTTCCAACATATTTGGTATTTTTAAAAATAAGTATTTTAAAGTGAAAAATGGTAAATTCATGTGGAGTTTTCCATTGTTTGTTACAATGTATTTTAATCAATGTTTACTTACATTATTAAATTTTATGCATTTCTATTTTTAGAATAATATGATACCATATTCCATATACTATTGTATTATTTATGATTAGTTTGTCTAGTAATTTAATATTTGGATACCATTCACCATATTACTCTTGATGGTTTATTATTATGTTTATTGACTATGGAAATTATAAAAATCAAATATAATATTTTAAAAAAATATTTATGTCAATTTTTTTCAGTCATTTCCTATGAGTAATGAATTAGTCATAGTTTTTAATTAAAAAAACCATCTATATCCCTTGATGAATTTTTATGCCTCGTGAGGCAAACTATTTTTGATGTTGGAAATAAAATTTCATATTTATATATGTTATCTTCGCACATGGCGTTGAATGTATGTTTATGATAATTTTAATTTTTAGTTACCTAAATATGATATTATTTATCATATTTCCATGATATTATTTATTTATTTTTTCAATCCATGGATAAGTATCAGGATTATGTGATTATTTGTATAGAAAATCAAATTATAATTTATTCCTACCATATTAATCTATATTATTTTGTTATTGACTAAATTGAATGTATTTTCAAATATTTTCAATTATGTATTCTTTATGTATTGTTTATTTAAGACAACTTTTTATGTACACATACCCATACTAAGAATCATAGATCCCCATTTTATTATATTTTATTCCACTAGGATACCATGAAATGAATTTGGAATTATATTTTTGGATATGATAAACAGAATAAGGTATTAATAAATAAAATTTATATGTCTTCATTTGTTATAAATTTTGATGTGACATTAATGTATGAATATTGTTTATAAGTAATTATAGAATATTAATTCCTTTGGGAAGTTATTTCTTGTATATTATCCTAATGTAATAAAGCAAGAAACTTTTTACGATATTAGAGTTCAGGTATATATAGTTGGTATTTAAAAATGTGTATTAGAATCCATGATAACATGCCATAGAAAAACAAGGATCAGGGAACACAACCATATGAAGAACATTGTGAATTCTCCCAATGAAACCAATCTTATGAATCTAATATTTTCTACAAATAAAATTTTCAATAGTTAAGAAATTATACGTAATTATTCATAATGTTATTGTATAATTTAGTATATTTAATTTGTGATAAATGGATCCTAGATTACGGAATGGAATCCATATCAATTCTTATAATCCGTAGAGGAATAAACCTTATAGAAAATATAATGAAGTCAAAATTAGAAAAATAGTTAAATCTAAACAAATTATAACTGTATTAGTGAAGATATCTCAGGTTTTGATTAATATCCTTTCTTATATTGATTTTAATGTTTATCCATAGTGTGGTGAAACAAAATTAGGTGACTTCTTTGACCATAAAACTCCATCATTTAATGGGACTAAAAATTAATTTGTTGTAGAGAAGTTGATAAGTTAAATAGAAATGTTATTAATCTATTTGAAACATAATGATAGGTAGATGGTTTTTATTGGTGATTATTGTCTCATAGGTGACATGGAAGAATGGAGGTAATTGATTCAAAAACAATTGTATGAGGATGAGTTAAGAAATAATAAATTGTAGGATATCAAGTATTTTTTAAGGGAAAAATATTTTTCTTGCAAATAAAGATCCAATGTGGAGTGAAGATTATTGATTCTGATAGAGATGGAATATGTAAATGTTTTCATGTATAAAGACATCTTTAAAAATATGTAATAAAATTCATATGAATATATATATATATATATTAAAAATAGAATGACTGATTATTTCAGTGATAGGCCTAAACATTTCCATCAGATTGAACTGGTCTCCTAAACGTTCATTTAATATTGGGATATAGTCTCATGTGGTATAAAGATAGAGAATTAATTATCCAATAATTATGTCATATAAATAATTAAATAGAGGAAATGGATTGTAAAGAAAAAATTGATTATGAAATGAATACCAAATAGGATTTTCCATCATTTGATAACTGTGGAAGTAAACACCACAGTATATACATGAAATTAATATGATATTGATACAATTGTTTAGAGAATGGGCACAAGGAACGTTATTGAAATAGAAATACAAACACAACAAATGTGATATTCATAAAATATAAAAATATGGTGAACATCTCGAATGAATTACCCTTACATCAATGTAATATACACTAGATGAAGAAAAGAAATCATGGTCAATCACATGATATTAACATAGAATCAGTGGACTGATTACTGTTCTTGTCTATTTGGAATCAATAATTATGATTCAGAAGTATTTTATCACAGATATCATTGTTATAGGAATCATAATTTAATTTAATGTTTTATTATAGTAGGTATTCATAAGGAATCCAAATTATATGTTCAATTATTCCAATTTATAGATAATTTGATTGGTGGTAAGTTTGTTTGCACACTTGTTAAAATGATCATCAAATCATGTTTATTATGAAATTAATAGTTTTTTGAGTTAAGACTAAATTTTATCATAAAGGCATATTTTCATGAAAATTGTCTAAGTAAATACAACTTCCAAAGATGAATAAATGTTGTGGTTTTGTTACAACCATATATTACTCCTTGTTTGGGACAACAAACTATCAGTTTAAAAATTTTGTTTATGTACTAAAATAACCTATCATCATATATGAATTATTTAAAGTGATATAGATTTAGAAATGTCTGAAATGAATCATCACAAGAGGATGACTCACTATTGGACCATAAATGTGAAAAATTGTTCAAATAACTTACTAATAGGGAAGAGACACTGCTAGAACTGAGTTACTAATGATTATTTTCTTCCATCAGAATTTAAATTTGATCATGTGGTGGAGTTACCTTCCTTTGGGATGAGTCACCATGGAACCTAACTCACCTCCAACCTCAATCACTACTAGCTCTACTCATAACCAAATATTAGAACCATTCAAAAAGAAACACCACCAAAATTTTATTTATTTTGAATTAAATATTTCTAATTTTTATATTATAGAATTTAATACCAAAAGTAATATTAATTATTATCTTTAATTATTTACCCGAATTGTTTTGAAAAATGTCACAGAACTGAGTATGAGTTTTCAAGATATGTAGATGATTTACCTCCACATTGAAATAACTACACATTTATAATAAAATAAAGAAAATACTCCCCTAGGTTTAGAAGAAATATAATAACATAATGAACTAATAACCAATACACACACACACACACATAGATATAGAGTTTTATATTAAAAGATCAAGAGACTATTGATGTGCCTTTTGAGAAACATCATTACTAGTGATCAACTTTAGAATAAATGAAAAACATTTAGCACTTAGATTACTTCCAATAGTTAATAAAAATAATTTATGACACACTTTTCTATGGAGAATTGGATAAATAAAACATGATCCTCATTTATATTCATATTCAAGGAGTCATGATCTACAAATCTTATTAAATGTAGAAAAAATCATCTGCATACACCATTACATGAAATGACATTCCATTTCATTTAAATTACAAGAAATATTTGTAATCTATACTTATAAGCTTGTGAAATATCTCTTTGACTCAAATTATGTGATACTAGATATCTTCCAATCTATATTTACTAATATTTATCATGTATTGTGGTAGATGTCTGTGTGTTTCTGGTTTTATCTTTACTCCCATGATTACTATTTAAGTGGTCCATGTGTTTCTAGGATAACTATTGAGGTTTTGTATACCTGATCTTTGTTTAGGAGAACTGTTCAATTTTATATACACTTCTTTTCATCTGGTGACTTTTAAATAGAGTGGATTAAGTATAAACATTATATTGAACAACTAATATTCATTTTCTCTATTGTTTTTTTGATTTTATATTTCTATGATTTAAAAGTGAATTTGGTTTAATCTATAAAAAATCCCTATAATTTTATATATGTCTATAATTCAAGATTATATATGATTTTGATTTATTATATTAATTTTGAATATTAATTTCATATTATATATTTTTAAGTAACACCTAATAAATATTTGAGATTTCTTTTAAAAGTTCAATACTTAAATTGTTTTCTTGGTTAAATGGGATATTATTAATAAATTGGGGGATTTTATTTAAAATATATTTTTAACAAATTTTTCTAATCAATAATAAATTCACCCCCGCTTGGGATACTCACCCTGACTACCACTTTTAATCAAATAAAATTAGATTTAGTATCAAGGTTTTCAAAACATTTAAATAATTATTTTAATTTTTTTTAAAGTTATTAATTTTTTATTATTTCTAAATGTAATTATTATTATAGATAACAGAGAAGAAGTATATACTACTAACAAACATCCATTATTAATTGGTAATAATTATGGAAAATGTAAAATAATGATGAATATTGATATAGAGAGTATGAGTTTTAAAATTTGCACTCCCTTTAAGGGGATATATGAGGTAACTAAAAACATTGAAAACACTGGGAGGAAGCTACTAAGCATCCATGTAATTAAAATTTCAATAAATATAATTTTCTTTATAGTTTTTAGATGATAATAATTAAATATATATTTTACATGTAAAACTTATATTGATGTATGGATACCTTAGCTATTTCAGAAGAGGGAACCAAAAAAGTTATCGATTCGAGATTTAATAAACAAATAATTAAAAATGAAACATGTATGATATATCTAGATAATTTAATTTTTAAAGATAATCCAATGTTAAAATAAATATTTAACACCATGATTGTTCTAAAAAAATTAGTATTAGAAATGGATTATATTGTGAGACTCCTTGACTTACATCTTGAAATATGGAGAGGAAAACTATTGCCAATCATAAAATACTATGATATTAGAAACCTTCCATATAAATGTTTAATTGAATGATAATTATATATAAAGAATAGTTAAAATTCAATAGAGAAATGTATGATGATATGGAATCAATGGTAGTAGCATTCAACAATACTACATTAATAAAAAATAATTGATAAAGATAATAGTTGAACGTTCTACTCATAATGTGTTGCCACCAAATAGTGACGAGAAAATGGCCTATATTTATAGAATAATTATGAAGTTTTACATGAAGATTAAATTTTTAGAGATCCATGTTACAAGTATAATTATGAAAGAAAAGGAAACTAGATGAAGGATTGTAAAAGTCATGATAATACGAATGAGAAATGCAAGGAAAAATGATATAGAGAAGAATAAAGTACAAAATTAAAATAGAAAAATAATTATGATAAAAAGTATATAAAAATAATGAAATCGATTAATGAAACATGGAGTGACTCTGAAACAATCACCATTTACTTTGACTTTACTCCTACAGAGAAGTCTGACACAAAAATCATGTGATTCATAAATAATATCTCTAAGGTTCCAATTGTATAATAATATATTATTTTGGAATATTCTAAAAATAAAGAAACAAATGATTATATATTTAATTAATAAAAGATTTAATATTTAAAAATGATTTATTAAATATTCAATGGACTTAATGATAAATATAAATATCTGAGAAAATAATATTCTTTAACTACTAATACAAAATATGACAATACTATTGAGAAAGAGATGATTTATAAATTTATAAAGGAGAATATTATAAAAAACTTTATTCTAAAAAACTAGAGAAATATTAATAAAATGATACCAATGTAATGGGAAAAAACAAATTCTATGTAATTATATTATTTCAAAGTATGGTATAGTTTTATGATACCAACCTAGACAGCATTCAATATTTAAGAGAACATTTGTACTTAAATATATTTCTAACCGGTCTAATGTCATTTATTTATAAAAAGGACCATACAATTTGTTTATTTAAAAATATTTAAATCTATTTATATGATACGTATTAAAAAAATTGGGTTCTAAATTAAATTACTTTTGACAAATGTAGAATCCTGAAAATATAGGAAGAAAAATAATTCCTCGAAAAAATTGTTTTATAGGAATGATTCATCAAGATCTCTTATAAAATTTTGTGGTACATGGAGAATAGATATTCAGGGCATATTACTGAAGATTATTATATTTCAAAGATCCTAATAAATGATTATGGTGGTCATCTCACCTTTGGTTACAATGAAAAATGGAAATTCATCAGACCTAACAAAATTGGTAAAACTAATTCTATTTTAATTTATAACATACAATTTATTGATTTCTTGAAATATAATTTTGGTAGTATCTCACAATTGCATCATGATGTTGTTCATTTATAGTTTCTTAAAAAAATCTTGCAATGTTATTAGTTATAAAACTTATTCAATTTGAACTACATTATGAAATTAAAATGTTTATTTTTTTTAATCTTGATCCATTTATTTTCAAAAAAATATATCTTGATTGGGTACCTTTTATAAAGAATATTGAATTTGGAATAGTAGACTAGGCCATAAATATCATGATAAAATCTCATCCTGTATCTGTATTATCTTGTTTTATAGCCTCGGTAAAATACATAGAAATATCAATTCCCAAACCACAGTCTCGAGATGTTGTTTGTAGCAATTAGCGTAAGATTTCTATTGAGAATTTGAAATACCCATCCACTTCTGAGTCAAATGGACATGCTCAAAAGACTCCTGCATAATACATGGTCCTAGTAAAGTGGCCTCACCTACATCTTCCCAGTATAGGGGTGATCGACATGGACTACTGTATAACCCCTTAGAAGGTTCCATCGGTATAGTCACATAGTTACTATTGTTGTAGGTGAACTAGGATAACACTATATGCCTCTACCAAGAGACACTAATATACAAGATGCATGCTATTATCATGTCCTCATGAACAATTATTATACACATTGACTAGCCATTAGTCTAAGAGTGGAATGATTTTTATAGAAGCACATTTATACCTAATGCCCTTTGTAAACTCTTATATAAATGTTATGTAAAGGGGGAATGCTAATCTGAAACAATAGTTCATTAGACCCCATGAATTCATACCCTCACATTGATATACAACATCCCTAGCACATTCACACTAAATGACTCATTGATCGAAAAGAAATGAGTAATATTTTTGAGTCTATCAATGAAAATCCATAAAATATAATTACATTGAGGAAACCATTGTATTTCTATTAAGAAATCAATCGTGATGTCCCCCCATTTCTATTATAGAATTGGTAACTACTTTGAAGTTCTGGTTCATCGCTAATGTTCTACATTCACCTGCTGATGGGTTGGAAAACTCGTAAAAAACATTCTTTCTCACATTTCATACCCATACACAAATACTGAAAGTGTAAGTCATAGTACATCTTTGTAACAATAGGATGCACTACCCATGATGAGGCTAGAAGCTCCCAAACCTACTCATCATGTATGTCAATTATAACCCAAATGAAACTATGGATATGAAATATCTAATCATCTTCCATGATCCAATCCATAGGAGGGTCCCCACCATACACACGCTTCCATAGGAAGAGGCCCTCCAAACACAATAGGTACCTCATCCTCACTCATCCTAGTAGGGTATAGTTTACAACCAAGGTTGAATGATAGTTCATCCCCTTGAAATTCTGTGCCACCAATTTAATCTCAAATAAAAATTCCATAAGATTCCCTCACTACAGGCCTGCTAAACTACATGTATTTTAATTACCATATTCAGGATATTTGCCACTACATTTCCATTACCAAGTGAGTTGTCTAGAACCAATTCTAAAGACTATTGTAATTCCACCCAACTTCATTGTCTCTTATTTAAATCATTCAATGTAAATATATACTTGGGCATTTTGGTGTTCCTTTACACCACACAACTCTTTCCCAAATAGTAATTCATACAAAATAAAAATTCTTGAATAACTATAGCTAACTCTAAAATTTTTGTTCTATAGTTCCTCTCATGTGGACTTAATTTTCAAGACCTTTACCAAATTAAACTCTCCCATATATCATCATTTATCCAACACCAAAACCTGAGGCATCACAATACTCATTGTAGATCCTGTCCTTCTCAAGTATTATTTGGACTTGTTCTACAGTCAATCTCCCTTTCAGTTCTAGAATGGCTCTCTCACATGTATCGGACCACACATACATTAATCCCTTCTTAGTCAAGACATTAAATAGTGTTTCTATTTGTGATATGTACTTAATGAAACACATGTAACATCCATCTATCCCAAATAAACCCCACATTTCAATGATTTTCATGGATTTCTCAAGAGAAACTACGTCTCTCACCTTCTATAGGATTATTGGTACTCATATATATAAGATAATGGGACCTAATAATTGAATCTAACTCATTCAGAAGTTGATCATGGTGATATTATCAAATAAATTATTATCTCTCAGGTTATCCCTATTTATCTCGAGATGTATGTCATGGTTTTCTAGATTCTGATAATACAATGTGATATCATCCTTGGAAATCACCAAAAAGGAATCCAAATAAGGATCGAATACAAGGTTCATCAGATCCATGAATGCAAATAAAACATTCATGGGAAAAAAAATGAATAACTAGAGACTCCTATAAATAAAACCTTCTATTGAATGTTGTATGTTGTATGTCTGTATGTTGAGCATGTACCCGGTGATATAATGAACTCAAATCATATTTCATGAAAAGATAATCTCCCCAACGCTGGTCAAATAGTTCACCTATGTGTGGAAAGCGATATTTATTCTGAATTGTTATCTTGCTTAATTTCCATTAATCCACATATTATTGAATGGTATAGTTCACCATTTCAAAAAAATGAATCGGAAACCCCCACATGAAGGATTGATCGGTATAATGAAAACATTTTCCTCCAAATCCTCTAGATGCAACTTGATCTAATGAATCACCATCGTACCCATCCTCTATGAAGCAATGTATACCAATGCAACTTATGGACCTATAATATTGGAGAAATAAAGATATATCTCATAAGGTATACTAGAAAAGTCTTTCGGGAACACATACCTAAACAAAAAATCACTATAGGAATTTTTGTATGATGCACTTATTGATAAATCTAGATGCAAACTAGTAATCTGCTCTATAATCTCCCTCAACCCATGATGTTTTGTTCTAGAAATGCATGCTTAGTCATTACATTAACACTTGTTAGTATGAATTGCACCACCTGGTGCTGTGAATTTCACTATCCTATGATATCAGACAATTTATTCTTGATAAGGTATTAGCATGTCCATCATGAGTATAATATCAAAACTGGTCATCTAAAAAATTATTCCAGATAAAGTGACACCCAACAACCTCAATGGGAACATCTTGTAATAGTGTACATCATTCATTATAATTACCAACATAGTTTCTGACATCATAATGATAACATAAAAATAATAGTGATCCTGAGGAGTTTTAATGATGGTTAGATATGAAACTATGTGATCCACCTATCTGTAAGAAAGAAGATGAAATAATATGGGCCACTAAGATCATACAGATAACAATATATTGGTTTACACAATAATTGAAGAGTGTAGTGTAGCCTATAATGAAATGATCTATCCTGATCCATGACCCTATGAAACAATATCATTTCTCAATGTAGACCAACAATGAAGTCTCTATGTAACCAGTGTTTGGTTTCCTTGACTACCACCACAACCAGATCAGTCTGAACTACTCCATCTCACTTCCTGACAGAGAGTTGAGAAATATTACCATGAACCTGGTGTTATAGATGACCCATTACCACTCAATGTATGAGGTAAGGTCTTGCAGAAGCTTTTCTTTTCATGAATACTACCAGAATCTTATCACTCAACGGGGTCACAGTCATAATAATTCGCCATATTCCACTATCTTCTACACCGATTATAGAATACCGAGCAATTAGTAATCATAGCCTAACTGGTAATCATATCTTAGGATGCCTCAAAATGGTAACTCATATCTGAATACATTGAACCACTACGTCAAGACACTACATTGTCATACTATACAAGTCCATCTTCTCTCATATTCCTCAATATAATTAGAGCATAATTCACAACTTTAGTAATAGAGGTCTATCTCAAGCTACATTGGTGAAAATATGATGCATCTATATAAGGGATTCCATGTGATCCATATGTATCATAAATACCTTTTCCATACGCATAAAATTATTATCCCTTTCACACCACAGAGTCTTGGGGTGGAAATTGTCAAGGAAACTATTTTTAAAGCCATCCAAAACCAAAACTTGTAGCATGACAAAATATTTTAGAACATCCAACCAATGTTTTCCTTCTCCAAAAATACTATAAGTCATAATTTTTACGCTTCTCTCAGGAGGTTTCTCTATATTCTCAATGATTTCAAGGTTAGTCTCTTGACAAATATTTGAATCCTAGGGTGAGACACCCCCTATAACATGGGAGGATGATACCGAGGAAGCACATGCGCCAGGTCATCCAGAGACATGGAATGTTACAGTGCTCCCTAACATGTTTGCATGAAGTGGTAGAAACCATGTGGAACTATGCCTCACCACAATTGTCTTGAAAAAAATCAGGTGTTAATGGTGGTACTAAAAGAGGATCCACCAGTAGCCCATCTTTCACCACCTCTAGAGCATGGTCTTCTCCACCCTCCTAGTGTACGATTTGAGGTCATGATGATGGAATTCTTCTACAATGCCAAACAAACTCCTCAAAAAAGAACAATATCAATTTTCACAACTCAAAAGAGTAGGAAAAGTCAAAATCCATCTAAATTTAGGTTTAATAAGATATCCTTCTCATAAATCTAGGACATTAAAAAGGACATCTGATTCACTCACTAGATACACCTTCTCTTTCCCACAAAAATCTAGGTCTATGTCATGTGTCTGTTTCCATGTTCACATTTTTATTTTATTTCAAATTAATTTTTATATACAATTTTTATCCTTAATTTATTCTGCAAGTTTAATAAGTGGTTCATCATTTTATAGTCCATGAGGGCCTATAACACCTCATGAACCAAAATTTGGTGACTATATAATCCATACCATATCAAATTCACATTGAATTACTATATCAATATTCAAAATTTTCCCATACTCCTCATAAACTAAATAATGATGTCACATTCTCTTTCCACAACATAAAATCTTTCACAACATCTGGTAAATCTATAAAGACACTTATCACAATAACATGCAATAAGTAATGCATCAAAAATGGAAAGGCATAGTACATGTCATCTGATTCTATGTATAGATCTTATATGATGGATGATATGGAATAACCTCATTTCATCAGAGTAATATGAGATAATAAGTAACACCACAATATTTTATAGTCTGTTATTTTTTTCAAAATAATTCAAAAACATTCACTACATGCCATACCGAGTTCAAGCGCACTACAACTTACACAACTAGCTGTTCAATAGTGGTTATGGATAATATTAACTGAATTTTAAACTTTATATAATCCTTATAATTTTTGAATCCATTCTATGAGTTTATTAGATCTAATGTAAAAACAAATTCATTTTTTCTGATAAAAGAAATATTTTTCTGAAAATCCATTTTTAACAACTTTTAAGGGTGAACCCTTTTAAATCCAATATTTGAAATTTTTATATATTCAATTTGAAAAAAACAAATATTATTTAGAATTGGGACATAAGAATTTTTTTTCAATAAAATTTTGTTGTTTTTCTAATAAATTTCATATTTGGGTCAATAGTGAAAAATGCCATATTTTAACTGAATACAGATTTTTTAATAAAAATAATTTATACTGTTGAATTATACATTTTAATGTTTTATATGTATAATTAGATTATATTTTTACCATTTAATCCAATGATGGTCATTGTAAATAATTTCACTTTGAAATTGGACGTAAAAAAGTGTCAATCTTTTGATAGTTATTTCTTAAAAATACACTTTTTGGTTTTGACAACAAGAATTAATTTTAAATTAATTAATTCAACTTCAATGTCTGAAATTGATAAAATGGACTTCATTTTTGAATTTAGAATATCAAAATTAGATTATGGTGAAATTTTGGTATTTTTATGAAAACATTCAATTTTTGATAAATAGTAAAAAACACTGAGTTATTGGTTAAAACCGAATTTTTATTTATATAATTATTTATTTTATATAAATTTATTTTAGGTAAAATTAGATACATAATACCTATATATGTTAAATGTAATTTATTGGACTATTTTTATAATAATATTTTATATATATAAATTTTATTGAACTTTTTACTGTCTTCTACCCACCTCCTAGGAGTATTTGCAATTTTACATAAAACATAATTTTACCACTTCTGTGAGTGGAATTTCAAAAATCTGAGAGACACGGTTGATATAAGTAAGAAAAATGTGGTTCAATAAAATGAAAATATTCTTTGGTGAACAGTGACTTTTTTAATTTATTTACCACTGTTAAAAGTAAATTTTGTAATTAAAGGTAAAAATGATATTATTATTACACTATAACATGTCCTAATTCTATTGGATATGTTTAATTCGACCAAGAAATACCGTAGAAATAAAATATGAACCTCTTTGGTCAACTTGGATTAGATTAGGAGATTTATTATTTTTTAAATCAAAGAAGAGTTAAAAGAGTTAAATTAAAAGTTTAATGACTGAAACATTTTTAATATTGGGATACACATAAGATAAATTCAACTATCATTATTCATTAGAATGATTAATATATTTCATATATAATTTTATTTTATTTATATTTTTTAGACATTTAATACTTTATTTATTTATGACACAATGATGATGCAGTAATTACCTAATTAATGAAATATTAACCTAATTGATATTATAAATATCAAAATAAATGTAATTTGACAATTTTTGTTATTTTCACTAATTTACTAGGATAATAAGACATATTAGGGTTGATTAGAGGAATTTTATTCGAATCAATAATTCTATTATGAATTTTGAAAAAACAAAATACCAAATAGTGTCAAAATTGTCACAAAAGAGCTTTAAAACAAATATTATATTATTAATTTATATTCTATTCCTAAAAATATAAGGATTGGCAAAAAAAATATATAATGATAGGTGTATCATTAATGAACCACTTGGGGCTCAATTGGAAGTATATAGTAAATTTATTAACCATATAATATAAAAAGACAAAGAGACATGGTAAATGTAAAACTATTTATCTAAGAGTTAAGTCTAATAGATAAAGCTAATATAGTGACCCAAATGTATCTAAAACCAATTGGTAGAGTGTTTTTCCACCCCTCCCCAATTATCCTTTAAATAATTCATTTTTCAGCCATTAGAAACTGAAAATAAGTTTATTATAAAATAATCTCTCTATCTTTTCCTATGGTGCCCCTCACCCCTCTTATAAAAGGGCACTCCCCCTTCTATCAAATTCAGACCTTCAAAGCCATTTGGCTAGGCCAAAATCTGCCCAAATACCCACAAAAAGTTTCTAACTTCTTCCTAGAGTCCATCCTTTAGTCATAAAGCCATCCTATGGAGCCCTTTTGATCTAATAAAAAGGATGTACCCAAATAAGAGGTAAATATATCACCACCTCTTTCATGTTCCTTTTTTACTTCCACATCCTTTTTATTTGTTGTTTATATTATAAAATAATGACACTAATAACTTGTATAAATTTTTATTTTATTATAAATATTTTAAAACCAAATTTAGTATTCTATCCATCTTTTGAATGACATGTCACCATACATGCGTACGTATGGCTTACCATCTCCATGTCATGGTGTAATTGTTATTCAATACATTATTATTTGGACAGTTATTATAATGATGTGTAATTGATGTAAATAATAGATATAACATGATAATGATTGTGTATATATGATATACCATACAATTATATATTATTTTAATATAAAAATAATGATTTTTTCTCTTGTGCGTACGTACGGATTACCATCTCCACGAATGCGATGATATTTGTTCCCCATCGTATCCATTCAACAATAATTTTCAATATAAGAATATAAATAATATTTAAAGATGTTATATAATTCTGGATATGAATAAGATAAATCCCATACATAACAAATATGTATCACGTAATACATCATATAAAGGAAAATGAATCAGTTAACACACGAAATGACGATAATACTAAGATAATATTAACAATGAAAAATTAAAATATCATATATATTATCATATTAATGTATATGATTATTGTATAATTTAATTGAAAATTTTTCAGCATTTTACAGGATATTAAACTATCCTAGACCAAGGAAATATACAAGGTAAGGGGTTTCTTATTTCACTTTTAATTTTGTGAGATTTTCATTGTTCACCACTTATTTATTAAATGTGGTGTATTGTGTACTGTCATTTTATATATATATTATCATTAATCTATTTATATTCATGTTATTCTGTGATACATTTGGTTTTTATTATCTTTTTTCCATACTACTCGATTGATTGCAATGAAGTTAGGTATTTCATCTCACTTCCTATTTCCTTGAGATTCATGCCATATTGACACTATTTCCTTTTGTGTGGTTTATGTACTGCCCAATGATTTTATTGTTTGTGTAATATACTTTAATTTATAAGTATTTAAATCTTTATTTTATGATCCATCTTTCATGGGATGTATTTTTCGTAAGTTACCATATTTGTAAGGGAATTTCAAATTTCAATTTCCACTCATTCGACTTTGCACATACTTCATTGATTATTTTACCACATGATTATGTATGGAATAACTATTTATTATTTGTTTAGTAATTTCCACTCCCCTTTCTATGGATATACTTTTGATATACATAATCACTCCATTGATAATTTCCCAAGTCATCAATATGAACTTGATAAGAGTAATTTTAACTAAATCTCTGTTTATTGAGTTAAACAACCAATTCATTGATGTTGTGTTTACAAGAATATGTGTGAATGTCCTAGTATTGATTTACAATAAATATCCAATAATATTGAGTGTATTAAAATTTTTCACATATTATTTTGTCGTTGATTTATCCTGAACCTAAGGATACAATATTTATAAGACATTTCATCTAAATTTACATTCCATTGAGAATTCCTTGTTGTTATATGCCAATTCACTTATATATGTTGTATATAAATTACTTTCACATAGTATATAATGAATGTATTTATTCCCATGATATTAAAAAGTTTTTTTCCCTCAATTATTTTCATTCAAGTTTCACTCTTTTGGTTAGGAACTATAACTAAATAATCATTTTAAAATGATTTAAAGATTTATAATTTTAAATCCTTCTCCTTAATTTACATGTTTTAAAAATGGTTTTAAGGATTTATTTATATATATATTAATGGTTTAAAATTAAAATTCATTATAAATGTTTCAAAGCGATATGGGACACTTTGATTCCAAAATCTATTTTAAACAGCGTATTTATAAATAGTGATACTTTTAAAGGTTTTCAATAAATATGGGACATTTCTCTCAAATAGTTTTGATGACTATTTCCATTGATTTGTATATAATTCATTATTCTCTATTGAGGTTGATATATTATAATACAATATTCCATATTGTATTGAGTGAGTTTTGTTTGACTGTAGATGTGTTATTTTTATACCATTCAAGGTTTGTGGTTAATATATTCACAGTTCATATTCTAGTTTTAATATGAATGTTTAGATCATGTTTCAACCTTTTCATATGAAGGAATGCATTGGACATAGTATGTGATGGGTGGAGCCTACTATAACTCCTTGATGCATCGGTAGATCTTACAAGAAAAAATAGTGTCTTGGCACAAGGCCTTGAAAAAATCTTAATTGTAGTCTTGGCATAAGTCCTTGACTCTGTGGTTTTGAAAGTATGGAATTATGCATTCCATCATTATGAAAGTGGCTATTGATATTGTATGTGATTATTAGACTAGTAAAATATCCTTGTGAGAAATTAAATGGAATTATTTGATTTTATCATTTCCATATGATGCTGAATTTCACATTTAAAAGGCTTTTAGTTTAGTCTTATACATTGCCTTAAAAGTTTATGCTTATTAATGAAAGTTCCCGCTATATTGTTATCTTTATTGAACATCTGATCTCGCCCCTATATATGTTTTATATTTCCTAGTATGCAAAGATGTATATTATGATTGACCTTCAAGGATAGTATATGGGATCTCAGTGTTGTCTATGGAAACAATGTTGTTGCAGTTTTCCATTTTATGATGTATTGTAAACCCGATGAATGTATCTAGTTATTCCAAGGATACTAAACTAATCAGTCTTTTAGGACATGATCTTTTGTGATCTTTACAGTGAAATGTAATAATGCACCAACTATGATTAACTAGGGTTGAGGTGTTACAGTTGGTATCAGAGTAAGTTTAGTACAAACCAGGGAAACTAGATTTAGATAAACTCTGATTAAATCATATATCCCTAAGATAGAATTTCAGGATTAGTATAAGAAAACTTTCAATAATTTTGGTATTGTATAGATTTTGTGAGTTTTCCAAAAAATAAATCCCTATCTGGATATGAGCAGGTAGAGGCGACTTTGGCACAGAAGCACCTAGGGGTAAAACCCAAATACACCACATTGAGCTAGACTCGAACGGGAACTGGTGCACGATAACGGGCCTTGCTAACTCTTGGTTACGACACTCCTGGAGGATATGCTTAGGATAATTTAAATTTTCATTACAATCTGATTTGAATGATTTTAATATAAGATGATAATAAATGACCTTGGTTAATCCTAAAGTGTTTCAAATTGAAAATATTGTGTCGTGATATTCTATAAATGAAATTCTGACTACGGTTACTCACACAATGCTTTCTGGTTTTAGTCAATTTCTGGATTCATGGAAGTTATAATAACTTTTAGCTTGATGTAAAAGTAGGGAGCAGTGGTGGAAAGAAGCAAAAAAATGGAATTTTTATAAGAATTAAAGATATCATGTTCATGCCGAATCAATTTTCTAAAAATATGATCATCTAACTATATATTAACCAACACCCGTACTCAAAAAAGAATAGAATGGTGATGTATGATAAGAGCTGCAGCAGTAGAGACCATGGAGAAAGGAATCCTCATTTCCATCATGCATGGAATGCTGAAGGAGACACCCAAGAAAGTGTTTCAATTGAACAATGAAATGCCTTACATGTGGGAAAGAAGGACATAATGTAAAGAATTTCTTAAGAAAATGAAGAGTGTTACGAAAGAAAAAAATGGTCCCATGAATCCATATACAATCATTTTCCATAAATGTAGGGGACCTGGCCATTACCCGAGTGAATTCACTATTCTGAAGGATATTTTCTTGGTCAAAGAAGAAGGTATGTGGAAATAAATGGTCAGAGAAATGTTTAAAAGTATTAGTTCTCCATGTTGATGGGATTACATTGGAATAATTTTCTCTTGTATTTCTAACCCTGTTGTTGTCATCTGAAAATTATATTTAAATAATAATTATCTTTTCTCTTGTCGATATAGTTATAAATAACCATTTAGTTTTATATGATCATTAGGTTTGAGGTAATTATAAGTTATTATATTTTCAGATGAAAATGAAAGATATGAGATAGAATTTGTGGTTAAATTATTTTATGGTAATTTTGATGAACTTATCTAATTTTTGTAATGTTATAAAATATAATTTTTCAAAAAGGACAACTCACAGACTGTGTGACAACCCATCACATCGGACAAAGCTGTGGGAATCTAACCCACAACCAGAGTGTGATTGGGATTTATTGCCTACCACTGGACTATGTAAAGTCCCTAGATAGCGTGACTGATTATTTTTAGTTAAATTATTTTATTGATAAATAATGAGTTGATTTGAGATCTTATGTCTTATCAAATTAATACCCTTAGTATATGAAAATGATTTGGTTATTAAGTGATAAATGCTATTTTGGAAGACTTTCGCTCTGTTGGGAACACTATATGCCTAATAAAAATATAATACTATGGGTTTTAATTTAAGGAGTAATGGTAGATTTTTTTCTATGTTTTTATTGTGTATTTATGGTGATTTGGGTTATTTATGGAAATGATTAACCAATAATAGAGTATATGTGATTCGGTTAATTACTTTTAAGTATGTGACATTAAGAGTAGCCTATGTCATTTGGTGATTCAATTTAATGTGGAAGACTACATAACCAAATTCATTCATGTTTTGGTTCTGAATATTAGTTTGGATTATATTGAATTATTTTAAGGAAAATTGTTTATTTAATGGTATATATATATCTTTTGGTTGATGTTGGTTTAATTTTAGAAATTAAGATTATTGTTTCTTTCTCTAAAGGAATATCCTTTTTGGGGATTATCTGTTCTTCTACTAACCCTTTGGGTTTTGATTAACCTATAAAGAAAAGGTAAATATATAGTTTATCATTTGTGGATCATGTTATTCTCTAAAAGTTGATTCTATCTCATCTGGTGTGACCAAGTCATCTTGAATACTCTTCATTTAAAAAAATGGGTTAGTGGGAAAAAATTATTAAAGAATGAAAATCTACTTAAAATGTAAGTTTATATATTTATGTTCTTATTCAATCTCATAAATAAATTTCTCATCATTATGAAATGTAACATAAAACCAAAAAATGTTACCATTCTACTTTTTCTACTGGGAAACTAATGATCGTTTACCCCATCATAAGTTTGTGGTTTTATTTTTATTAACTTTCTCCTGTATATGATTTCTATCCCTCTCCATTAGAACATGACACTTATTTTATCTTCCCTATCAATGTTTTCCTACATGTAATCCTAGTATGGGTTATCATGGGTGACCTTTGTACTTATCTTTCTTTCTTTTAATGTGATAGTTTTATTGACTCCATTTCTGATTTGGGTTTTCCCACAAAGGTATTTTCTATTTTCAAACTTTTATTTTTGAAGAAAAATTTCAAATTTGGAGGAAAAAATTTATTAAAGGAGGGAAGAATGTAACTCCCAAAGATTTCATAGTACGTTATTTCATAAAAGTAATGCAATAACTTGCACTTCACGCACCACTGAGTTCAACTGCACCACAACATACCAAACTAGCTGTTCAATAGCAGTTCTGAATATTATTAACTGAATTTTAAAATTTATATAATCCTTATAATTTGAGAATCAATATTATGAGTTTTTTAAACATAATGTAACAACAAATTAATTTTTTAGATAAAAGAATTATTTTTCAAAAAATGCAATTTTACCGCCTATTAATGGAAAACCCATTTTAAATCCAATATTTGAATCATTTATATATTAAATTTTACAAAATAAGATTCTTATTTATAATCAAGACAGAAGAATTTAGTTTCAATAAATTTATGTACTTTTTCTAATAACCTTCATATTTGGGTGAATAATGAAAAATACTATATTTTAACTGAAAATAACTTTTTTAATGAAAAGAATCTGCAGTGTTGAATTTTACATTTTATGGTTTATAAGTATAATTAGATTACATTTTTACCATTTAATCCAATGATGGTAATTGTATGTAATTTAACTTTGAAATTGGACGAAAACAATGTCAATCTTTTGATATTTATTTCTTAAAAATACAATTTTTGGTTTTGACAATGGGAATTATTTTTAAATTAATTAATGGAACATCATTGTTTTTAAATTGTTATAATAGACTTAATTTTTTAATTTATTATATCAAAATTATCTTAGGGTGGAATTTTGTTATTTTTCTGAAACTTTTGAATTTTTGATGAATAGTGAAAAACCCTGAGTTATTGGTTTATACAGACATTTTATTTATATAATTATTTATTTTATTTAAATTTATTTTAGGCTAAAATAGATACATAATACTTATATAAGTTCAATGTAATTCATTGGGTTAGTGTATAATATTTCTGATATATAAAAATTTTATTGGCCTTTTTACCGTCTGTTACCCACCTCCTATGAGTATATGAAAATTTATATAAAACCTAATTTTACCACTTCTATGAGTGGAATTTAAAAAATAAAAAATACATAGTTGATATCTGTATGAAAAATTTGGTTCAATAAGAAGAAAAGATTTTCTGGTGAATAGTAACTTTTTAATTTAATTTACCATGGTTAAAATTTAATAGGGTAATTAAGGGTAAAAATGATATTATTATTACCCCAAAACATGTCATACTTCTATTGGATGACTATAATTAGACACAAAACAACCTTAGGTATAATATATGAACCTCTTTGGTCCACTTGAATTAGATTAGGATATTTATTATTATTTAATTTAAAGAAGAGTTAAAAGAGTTAAAATCAATGTTTTATAACTAAAACATTTTTAATATTGGGATAAAGATAAGATAAATTCGACTATAAAAGTTCAATAGAAAGATAAATGAATTTCCTACATAATGGTATTTTATTTATATTTTTTAGACATTATATAATTTATGTTATTTATTGCACAATGATGATGCAGTAATTAGATGATTAATGAAATATTTAACTAATTGTTATTATAAATGTCCAAATAAATGTAATTTGAGTCATTTTATGAATTAAACTAATTTTATAGGTTAATATGACATATTAGGGTTTATTCGATGAATTTTATTCAATGTAACAATGCTGTTATGAATTTAGAAAAAAAAATACCAAATAATGTAAAAGTTGACATAAAAGAGTTTTTAAAACAAATATTATATTATTAATTGATATTCTATTCCAAAAAATCTAAGGATCGGCCAAAAGACTTATTTAATGATTTTTGTATCATTAATAAACCACTTGGGGATCGATTGGAAATATATAGTATGTTTATTAACCATATATAACAAAAATACATAGAGACATGGTAAATGTCAAACTATTTAACTAAGAGTTAAATCTAAAAGATAATATTAATATAGTGAAACATACCTATCTAAAACATATTGGATGAGTGATTTTCAACCCATCCCCAACTTATTCTTTAAATAATCCATTTTTGAGTCATTAGAAACCGAAAATGATTTTATTATAAAATAATATTTCTAGCTTTTTGTAAGGTTCCCCGCACACCTCTTATAATAGAAAACTCTTATTCTCTCTAATTCACAACATAAAAGCCTTTTGGATTGTCCAAACTCTAACTGAATACCCTCTAAACGATCGTAAATTCATCTTATTTGCCTTCCTTTATTCATAAAGACAACCTATGGAGCCCTTTAGATCAAATCAAAAGGAAGAACCCGAAAAATTGATAAATATCTCACCACCTCTTTCAAGTTCCTTTCTCCTTCTACTTCTATTTCCTATGTTGTTTTAATTAAAAAATAATAACTCTAGTGTCTTCTATATACTGTGATGTTATTATAAATATGGTACAATGAGATTCATTATTATATCTATCCTTTGAATGACATGTAATCATATGTGCGTACGTACGTCTTACTGTCTCCACGTCGTGGTGTAATTGTTATTAAATAAATTATTATTTGGATGGGTATAATAGTGATGTGTAATTGATGTAAATAATAAATATAAAATGATAATTATTCTGTATATATGATATATTATCCCTCTATATATTATTTTAATATCAAAAGAATGAAATTGTTGTTCGTGTGTACGTACGGATTACTATCTCCACGAACGCGATGAGATTTGTTTTCCATCGTATCCATTCAAGACTAATTTTTATTATATGAATTAAAATAATTTTTAAATACTTTATATCATTCTGTATATGAATAAGATACATCTCATATATAACAAATATGACTCACTTATCAAATCATATAAAGGAAAATGAATCTGTTAACACCCGAAATGACGATAATACTAAGATATTATTAACAAAGAAATATTAAAAGTTCATATATGATATCATATTAATGAATATGTTTATTTTATAGTTTAATAAAAATTATTTCACCATTACACAGCAGTTTAACCTACCCTCGACCAAGGAAAAGTACAAGGAAAGGGGTTTCTTATCTCACATTTAATTCAGTGGGATTTCCATTGTTCACCACTTATTTATTAAATGTGGTGTATTGTGTACTATCATTTGATATATATAGTATCATTATTCTCTTTATATTTATGGTATTATGTGATTAATTTGTTTTTTATTAACTTTTGGCCATACGAATTGATTGATTACAATGAAGTAAGGGTTTTCATCTCACTTCCTATTTTTGTGAGATTCATGCCATATTGTCGTTATTTCCTTTTGTGTGGTGTATGTACTTCCCAATGATTATATTATTTGTGTAATATTGGTTAATTTATTGTATTTACATCTTCATTTTATGATCCAACTTTCATGGGATGTATGTTTCATAAGTTACCAAATTGGTAAGGTAATTTCAAATTTCAATTTCCACTCATTCTACCTTGCACATAGTTCATTGATTATTTTAATACATGATTATGTGTGGAATAACTATATATTATTTGTGGAGTAATTTCCACTCCCATTTCTATGGATATACATTTGATACACATAACCATTCCACTAATAAATTCTCAATTCATCGATATGAACTTGATAAGAGTAATTTTAACTCAATCTCCATTTATTGAGTTTAATATCCAATTCATTGATGTTGTTTTTTCAAGAATATATGTGAATGTACGATGATTGATTTACACTAAATATCCAATAATATTGAGTTTATTTATATTTTTCACACATAATTATGACATTTATTTATCCTTTACCTAAGGATATAGTCTTTATATGATATTTCATCTTAATTTACATTCCATTGAGACTTCATTATTGTTATACGATAATTCACTTCTATATGGTGTATATAATGTAATTTTACATATTATATCATGAATCCCTTTATTCCCATGATATTATAATGTATTTATTACCTAAATTATTTTCATACAAGTGTCTCTCTTTTGGTTAGGAACTCTAACTAAAATATTATTTTAAAATGTTTTAAAGATTTATTATTTTAAATCCTTCTCATTAATGTCCATGTTTTAAAAATGGTTTTAAGGATTTATTTATATAGACATTAAAGTTAGAAAATTAAAATTCAATTTAAATGTTTCAATGTGGTATTGGACACTTTGATTCAAAAATATATTTTAAATGGATTCTTGATAAAAAGTGAGACTTTTAAATGTTTTCAAGAAAATGGGGGACATTTCTCTCTAATAGTTTTAATGATTATTTTCATCTATGTCAATATCATTCATTATTCTCTATTAATGTTGATCTATTATAATACAATATTATATACTGTATTTAATGATTTATCATTGACCATGGATGTGATATTTTTATACCATTCATGGTTTTTGGTTAAAATATTCACATTACTTATGCTAGTTTTAATACGAATGTTCAGATTATGTTTCAAACATTTCATATAAGGAATTCATTAGACTTAGTAAGTGATAGGTTTAGCCCACTATTTCTCATTGATGTATCGGTAGGTCTCATGATACATACTATTGTCTTAGACCAAGGCCTTGAGAAAATCGTATTTGTAGTCTTTGCACAAGACATTGACTATGTGGTTATGAATGTTTGACATTGTGCATTCAATATTTATGAATGTGGCTATTGATATTGCATGTAATTATTCGACTATTAGAATATCAATGTGAGTGAGTAAATGTAATTATTTGATTTTATCATTTCCATATTATGTTGAAGTTCATGTTTAAAATTCTTTTATTTTAGTCTTATACATTTCCTTAATTGTTTATTCTTATTTATGAATGTTTCTGCTATATTGTTATCCTTACAGAGCATCTGAGCTCACCCCTTTCTATTTTTTCTTTTTTCTAGGATGAAAAGTAGTATATTATGACTGACCTGTAGGGATTGTCTATGAAATCTCAGTTTTTTCTATGGAAACAATGTTGTTGTATTTTTCCATTTTATGATGTAATCTAAACCATTTGAATTTATCTAGTACTTCCAAGGCTACTAAACTAATCGGTGTTTAGAGACATGATCTTTTGTGATAATTCCAATGATATATAATAAAGCACTGACTCTAGGTAACAAGGGTCAGGGCGTTACATAATACCTATTTGAATATCAATAATAACAGATTAAATAATGTGCCTTACCCAATGGTGGAATCAAATCAACATTAATAGTAAAAATTCAGGAAAAAGAACAATTTAATTTAAGTTAATTTGAACTATTTATATATAAAAGGAAGAAACT